>OZ007555.1:138438483-139165206 GCA_963931855.1 Philhelius festivus | reverse complement strand
TCCGCCCCTGAGCTTAGCTATACAGACAGACAGACAGACGGAATTCGTCTTCGCTATGATCATAATGTCAACTTTGATCAAAATCTCGAGTACCTATATCTCAAGTAAAAAATATGAGAACATATACGTGACCTTTTACTTTACAACATTTTCCATTTAAATAACTTTACCATTTTGACAACACATGCCTGTGTCTACAAAAATAGGTAATACAATTTGCTATTAATTTACCAACCCAAAAAAATTAAAAAAAGTCCAAGCCCCAAAAAAAAACTCCAATAACGCTAAATTTTGATGGAGTTATTATTAAATTAAGACTGAGTCTACAGTATATTTGTTTCTTTAAAACAATTAGGTAAGTTCTTTTTTTATAATTTAAGTAAGAATTGTAGTATGTAGTTCTACACAAAAAAATATCATACAACTTTATCCTTATAATCAATAGATATTTGGAAAAAAAATTATTAAAATTATATTTCTAACTGGCCAAATTTTGTTTATGACATGAAGTTGGCACTTCTTCTTATTATAAGGTAATTCGGGGTGAAAGGCGTTGGTTGGAGAGAAAGATTTTGTTTTCACTTAAAAACTCGTTCGAATTTCATTTCGCAAAATAACGATTTAAAAAAAAAAATTAAATAACAGTTAAAAAATTATAAGAAAGGGGGTGGCAGACAAAAACCGCTAAAATTAATTTTGTTTTTGCCTAGTGCAGTTATCTCCATTGGTTGTTACAAATCACTAGACACATTGTTGCCAGTTATATCACTAACAATCTTAATTCTTGATTGAATGAATGTTCGACATATGTATATCTGTTGTTTAAAAAGAAGCTTTCAATTCTCCTTCTGACCGCAGAATAAATCTACTCTATATTCTACAATTATAAATTGATTTAAGGACAAAATAAGTTTATATAGAAGCCTAGCTTTAAGTGCTTTAGTTTTTTTTAGTGGCAAAAACTTATTTGGTAGATTTAAATGATTGAACATTGATAATACTCTGACAGACGAACAGACAAAATATAATGCCAATGTGTTTTCACCGCTTGAAACTTCTATTAGTTTTCAAAACCTGTCATTTTTTTTCGCTTTTACCATAAAAAAAAACATATATAAATGGATTTTTGGCAAATGCTTCTTGCTGAAATGTTATATTTTCCAAAATCAAACAAAATGTTAAAATAAAATACTGTATATGCAATCCTTGCTTGTGGAAAATCTTTTTCAACCATGATTTCAATCCCCTTCCTACTTAAAGTCTTATGAATATTTTCCGATTATAAAGATGCAAATAATACTCTTGCAAGTAAACCGAAGTGTACATTTGCTTAACGAAGGGATTTTAATTAAAAGTTTTTAGTAATGTCGCATCTCGCATCGCAGTTTATAACAGCCATTAAGTCAGAATGGGCGCAGGATTCTCGCGGAATGATTTCATCTTAAATGGCGATAAAGAGTAAAGTTTGAGTTTCGAATTAAATAATGACATCAGTGCATACAACTTTTCTAAATAAATTAGTTCATGCAAGAAGTTGTCGCCATCCAGTTAGCAAGTAGCAATTAATATTCTTGAATTAATTTTAAAATCTCTCAGTTTACTTCTTGATCCTTAAATCAATTAGCCTTAAGATAATCCCCGACGAAATATTGCATTTGCTTCGAATTCACATGAGCGAACTTATTAAACGAATTGAATAAATCTATGTGCTGTGCATTTGGCCAATGTTGGCCTGTGTTAAAAATTTTGGTACATTGCCAACGAGATTTCCAAAAGGATAGCTTGAGTAAATGTGATAAGGGATTTTGGGTCGAAGGCAATATTTTATGTTCCACATCTGGGTGGTTTGAATTGAAGTGTTGCTATAGAAATGTCAGGAGCAACATTTTTGAGATATGAATGGTGAATGGCTGAATTGGGAAGGTTTTATCTTAACCAACAATATGGCCTGTTAATGGACAAAAAAACAAGAATTGGCATTGATCCTAGTCGTTTCCGTTTATTGATTGTTTTTCCTCAAAAGGATTCTTGATTCTACCAATAATAGTTGGCTGATTTTAGAAAATGTGCACGTATTCTTGAAGTACGAGTAGAGAGGCATGGCATGATTTCCAGTGTTTACCTTATAGAAATAATTTCTTTCAACAATTTTTATTGGCAAAGTGGATTAAGAAAAGGTGGGGAGGATTATAAAGCAGTTCTATGTATAATTCTATATAAAATGGGACCCAAACCGGCACCTCTAAGTCTAGCACTACATAATACTGTACCATTCCTACCCAAAAAAAGAAAATGCCTGAATTAGTTTACACTAATAAGTAAACATTACCTTCAAGTAAGAGTTGGAAGGTGCAATTCTTAAAAAGTGTAATGATTCCAAAAACTTGTATTAAATTTAATGTAAAGGGTGTTTTTTTAGAGCCGGATAACTTTAATTTGGAATAAAACAGAATTTCGGAAAATTTTAAACAGTCTAGTGTTAAGGTATTTTACTACTTAACAGTTTGTTAACTTTTAAGTAGTTTACTTACTTTTTTTTTATGAATATACCCTTTAAGGCTATGAATACCATTATAATGATTTAAATACCACAGCGCGAGCAATGAGGAGGGGATTTAAAAGGAGATGCCGATGCACATTGGTTTTAAATGCTTGTACATCACAATGAGGAGGGGAAATCGAGTGGGGTAAGTTATCCCACATTCGAAACATTTTGTGAATAGTGTCGTGCTAGGCTATTTCTCGAAGAAATTGTTTCTGAAAACACCTAAGGTAATGTCAGTTCGTGCAAACAACAAAGTAAACAGATCTTTTTTGACGTTTGTAAATTTTAAACATTCATATGGAGTTCGCACGATACAAAAAAAAATATAACACCTATTTAAAGGTTTTAACTTTAATAGAATGTTAAGGAAAGTATGATGCTAAACTCAATTAAAATTTTCAAAATCGTCGTTGAAACCAAGTATCACACTAAAGCAGTTTAAGCATCTTACTGATCCGACTAAAATTTTGCCCCAATGTTTTAAGGCGACGTGTACAATGTATGTACATACATAGCGTTCTCCACTGCACCATAGATAAGGATGATAAGAGTGTTATAACGGGAAACTTAAGCTTCTCGAGAGAGGACTTTGCTACTCAATTGCCCTGTTAGTCTATCCGTTAGATTTCAGCATTGGTGTCATTTTTCATTGTCTGATGTAATAGTGGCACCTAGGTATGAATGAATGAATATTGAGAGGGGGTTTGCACTGTGCCCTCATTCAGAGCTACATGCATCGCCTACCCTACAGCTGTTCCCCCAAGTTTATCTTTTTGATAAGTTTGATTATCTGGAGTACCTTCAGAATGGATAAATAACTATCTTCTACCTGGTAGCGTCAAAGATAGATACTTTTTTCTTAGATGCATTAGTGCCTCGCATCGGCCTTTTATGTGTTCCGGCGATTCGTCATAAGTATTTCAGATCTGCATGTGGGGCTGTTTTCTAGGCCAAGAATACTCAAGTGTCTCTTAGGCTAGGACCGCACTTGCGATTTTTCGTTGAGGCGATTAAAAAGTGGTAGTCGCTACAAATTATTGTCATGTACGCACTTGTGATTTTTTTTTTACGCGCGATTATTTAATCGCAAAAAATAAAACACACTTCTTTTTATGTGAGTGCACGCATTTGCTACTTATTTAGTAGCAACAGAAAAATCGCTTGAAAAAATGGAACTTGAATCGCTACGATTTATAAGTCGCATGTGATGTGCGTGCATTCACATTTAACGCCATGTGTCTTATTCCTTGCGGCTAAGAAATCATGGATTAAAAATTACAAGTGCGCGCATAACAATTGCTTGTTGCCACTACGATTTTTAAGTCGTAGTAATTTCAATCGCAAATGTGAGCATATCCATTTCAGTGCATTTGTTTCATTTTAACTTACGACAATCGCAACCTTTAAATTGTCACAATTAGTAGTAGTAGTATCAAGTGAGTTCTTTGTCATTTAAACTCATGTGTTCTATTTTTGCGACTAAAAAACCGCGCAATTGAAATCGCAAGTGCGTTCCTAGCCTTAGTTTACAGTGACCGGTGAAAAGACCCGTCACTATTCGTAGATTATTCCTACTTAAGCTGATACAGTTCATGAAACGATCTTGGTTATAGTCCCAAGTAAAGGGTGGTTAAATTTTAAGGGCCGTTGTTGATTTTGAATAAAACGCAAATTATTTAGGAAATTATTGTCATTTCTTTTTTATTATGATAATATTGGTATGGTTCAATTATGTATGGAACAAAATATCGTCCAAATGGCCGCCGCAACCTCGGCCGCACACCTCCATCCGATGGTCGAAATTTTCGATGACGCTGAGGCATAATTGAGGTTCTATGCCGTTAATGTGCCGAATTATCTCATCCTTTTGCTCTTGACTTGTTACTGGTTTATCGATGTACACCTTTTCTTTCAAATAACCCCAAAGAAAGAAGTCCAACGGTGTCAAATCACATGCCAATCACAGCCAATTGACATCGCCACCACGTGAGATAACACGGCCATTGAATTTGTCGCGCAAAAGAGCCATTGTTTCGTTAGCTGTGTAGCAAGTGGCACCGTCCTGTTGAAACCACATCTCGTCCACATCCATATCTTCCATTTCGGGCCATAAAAAGTTCGTTTATAATCTCACGATAGCGAACACCATTCACAAAAACTGCCTGACCGGCCTCATTTTGGTAAAAATACGGCCCGATGATGCCGCCAGCCCATAAAACGCACCAAACAGTCACTCTTTGTGGGTGCATTTGTTTTTCGACAATCACTGCGGCAATTTTGTAGTACCCCTTGGCATAATGGTTAGAGCGTTGGACTGTTATGCGGAAGGTCTCGAGTTCGATTCTCAGCCGCTGCAAGAAAGTTGTTTTCTCTTGCCTCTTGCGAGGAATTGACAAATTCTCCAAGAGTATCTCTTCCCTCCGTTCCTGGTAACACGCTCCCAGGAATGGTTGAGAGTTGGAAGTCGCTAGGTCCTGGTTCACTCCACTCCGAGCTGTTGCACCACCAAATTTAATTTATTTTTTTAAATGCGGCAATTTTGCTTATTGACGAATCCACTGAGGTGAAAATGTGCCTTATCACTGAAGATGATTTTCTTCGAAAATCGATCATCCACTGTTGCCAATTCTTGCCACTATTTTGACCATGGATGACGCTTGAAATTGTCAAGAGGCTTTAGTTCTTAGTCAATTGAGTAAATTGCACCTTGTAAGCGTGTAAATGCAAGTCTTTATGCATAATGTTCATCAACGACGAGCGTGAGAGGTGCAATTGTTGGGCACGACGACGAGTTGAGGTGGACGGCTCTTTAGCCACACTATCGCGAACAGCAGCAATATTTTCTCCAGTACGAGGTGTACGAGCATGCACTGGTGTTTCCACATCTCCTACAGACCCGGTTTGCTCAGATTTTTGCACGATTTTTCCGATTGTATCTACGCACATTTGGACAATTAAATTGACCGAAAATATTACGAAGTGCACGATAGGTAGGCATTTTGATTTCAACGCCCATTTTCATAATAAGCCTGAATAACTTTAACGCCGTGCTCGATTGTGTATCTTTCCATGGTTCAAATTGAGTTAGTCTGAAATTGAGAAATGTCAAATGAAATGCTGAAAAAAACTTGACGTTTAGGTGTGGTTCACATTCAACATCTGCCCTTGAAATTTAACCACCCTTTAGTTTTGACTGCCTGTCTTGGGATTTTCTTCAAGTTTTTGGATCTTTTGGCCTCATTCTCGATTTCGTTCCAAATCATGTTTTCTTCTTTTCGATAGTCGGCCTCTAGCCATTAAAGGAGTGCTTGCACCTATTTTTCTACGTGTTTAGTCCAGAGGAGTTTACTAACTAGTATGATTACTAGATATTTTACTTGTCACTCGTTATTTTTCTCTGTTGCTATTTCTTCGCCAGCTAACCGAATAGGTTAGGTTTCATGTGTGGCAGAGATCTTTTCCGACCTTGATGGAGTAGCGTGCGTTTTCATAGTCATCCTGCATAAACTGACAAGTTTTTCAGGGGTGCCAAAACAAACCATTGCTCTAAATACTTTGTCCCTGTAGATTATATCATAAACGGTTTTGAAACCTATGGTAAAATGGTACGTGTAGATTTGAAACTTCTGGGTCTTTCTTAAGGTCTTGAGGTCACTTGAGCCAGCGATGCTCCAACTTCTTTATCTGAAAAATAGGTTTTCTCGAGGTCTGCATAGTAGATCTCTGTGGTGGCCTTATTCGACTGAAATTTCTGCCCGCGAGTGATTTTTTCGAGTTTGCAAACAAAAAAATAGTCGCACGGGGCCAAATCTGGAGAATACGGTGGATGGGGCAGCAGTTCGTAGTGCCATTCGACCAATTTTGCCGTGGCTCTGAAGTGGTCTCCCGGTTGAGCTTGTTGCCCGGAGTGAGCAATCGCCGCACCCATCATAATTATATAATACAAAATGTTCATGGGTTTCGTAACTGTCAAACATTTACAGCCGTATCTATAAGATTTTCTTAAACTGTATCTTAGAAGTTATTTATAGTTAAGCATAGATAAATATTTAATTTGTCTTTAAATGAGGAAACTTCAATTCGTATCTTTAATGGATTTTGCATTGGTTCTTAACTAAACGATAGTTGACTCACGTAACGTAAAATAATCATACAAATATAATACAAACAAAAACAGCTGTTTTGTGACAGTTTGAATTAGTGAACAACATTTGGAAGAAACATATTTAATTTTGTAAAATTTAGAAAAGAGCTATGGAACACACACCCTCCTCCGTCGCCACAAACAAAAGAAAATGATCTGAAAATTGGGATGCTTTCGACAAGGTAACGTCTTTATTTTAAAATATGCCGTAATAAATTAAGAAAAAAGAATCATTTCAATGCACAGATTTCCTCCAACAGCTTACTGAAGAGAAAACTTCGATAATCAAGGACAAGTGTCGATACAAACACTACAAAGACTAAGCCGGAAGCTTCGAAGAAAATTCTCTGCTCGAACATACATTATGTATATTTCAATCAATAAAAAATTTCTATATATTAGTTCTTTGTATTTCATAATTCTGAAATATCACAACAGACAACACAAACTCACAAATTTAAAGACAATTGATATTTCAAAATAAATTTTAAAATTTCTTTAAGTGACCTTTAAAAGCGGTGGATGGAGATTAAGTTAAGAAGCCTTTAACTAACGTTACTTAGATGGGAAAATTGATTATAGATGCCGAACTTATACTTAAGAGTGGTTTGGAGGTATTTTAAAGTTATGCACCCTTTCAAATGTTAATGCTGTTAATGTTACTCTCAAATTAAAGAACGTGTTTAAATAAAGGTTTCGAATCGACAAGATATATCCACAATATTCGGGTAGTGGCGTATTTTAGATTTGAAAAATGTAGAATGATGTCAGTAATGAAAAAGGATATACATATTATATTGATTGTCAAATACATATTCAGCGTGCCTTCAGAAGTTTATTTTGGAAAATATATCAAGCTACCAGGGACGAAGCGTCCATATATTGAGTGGAATGAGTGCTTCCGTTGAACCATTTGAAAAAATCGTACCTAGCAAGGAATTAAATTCAAAATTCCAAATTGTATTAATATTTTTATTATATTATTTGTATCTATTAATGAATCTTCATTTACTCTGTAAATTACATTCCAACATCATTATGACAACATTATCATCTTTTACTAAAATTACTAAAGGAAATCAAGATGTCTCTGGTTGGTTATTACAACTTAAAATGCCACACTGCAAACCAACTGAGCATGCTCAACATCACTCCATTATTTATAATGCTCAATCTCATGAAAGTTCTTGCTAAAATGCTTAACTGCTATGCATTCCTTATTATCGCCTCCATAACTCAATTTCAAAATACCCTTCCACTCCAAGTCAACTGAAAATATACCTACAACATCACTCACCAATATTCACAAAATGCTCAAACAAAAATGATTCTCAAACAATATAGAATGCACAACAGCTGGGCATTCCATTATTTTGCATACCGTCGTCGTTCTATGAAAACTCCCTAAGTCCATTTTTTGTGTTTTGAGATATTTGCATTTAAACTTGGAAATTAATATAAAAAAATCCAAAAATTATCAGAATACCAAGTTCTCAGGCTTTAATTATTGTAGAATGGGCTTGGCGAAGCCATTGTGCAGTAAAATTTTTTTGCAAATGGTTTATCCGAAATGAATTAAATAAGAATTGAATCACATTTTTTTTTAAATGGACTTAGGGAGTTTTCATAGAACGACGACGATACATAACTTAGATCTCAACCCAAAGTCAAAATAATTTTGTCTCGTTTCTTGCCTTTTGCACAATGTGTGAAGAATGAGTTGAGTGAATGCATTACGAGAATTTCCTACAAGAGAGATAGAAAAACAAAAATGTATCTATTGAGTTGCTTATTGTCTCAAACTGATAATGAGTTTAATTTCGTGGACAAAAGGGGTAGAAGAGTTTTATTTTAACATAATGTGTGTGCAAATTTAGGTGCAATTCATTCATAACTATCAGAAAACAAACAAATATGAATTTAAAAGGTGGTAGTTTTTTAATTATTTTCGTGGCGATAAATACAATCCACCTGTTTTCTGTTTATTTTTTGATATTATAAAAAAAAAGGTGCTCAAAAATAGTATTTCTAATGTTCATATCTGAGGTTTCTTGACATTCCAGCAGAAATATAATATAATTTTCAATTATGAGAATTTTAAATCAAAAATCCCGTAATAATGGCATCTGTAGAGAGGTCATATTCATGTTTTAAGAGAATTATTAAATATTTTTTTTAGATATAAATGAGGACAAGAAAGGTTATCTCCTCGTAGCTTAGTTCTCATCATTAATTTTGCCTTAAAAGAAAAAGGATAAACCTTTGCGCAAGGCATCAAGGTTTTTTTTTTTTTAATTAGACTTTACTGTAATATATTATTTATGTATATTATTTTATGTGTATTATCATTCAGTGGAATTTAAAAGGTTGGATCTCAAAGGTCTTTCAGTTTGGTTTTTATGTTTGGAATTTATGTTCAGTGCTTCCGCTATCGAAAAAGTCACGCCTCGTGCCTGCAAGCTACTTAAATAAAAAAATATACAACAAATGACGAATGAACAAATGACTTATTTAAAAAAAACGTCAAATCGATTGGTCTCACTGAATCATTCCAGATTATTCTGTCAATACAGTCAGAGACTATTATACTCGTATTATACAAATATTTACGTCGCGAAAGTGTTATTTATTTAATAAATGTTGTATGGGATTTGTTTTGATGCCGCGACCAAGAATATCTAATCTTTCCCAAAGGAGCCGTAATGCAATTTTTTATTTACACAGTTTTAAAAAAATTAAACTGACATTCCATTTTTACTTGCGATATAGGTACTATAGGGCAAGTTCTGCATTTGGAAAAAAAAATCGAACTCGAGATTTTGATCAAAGTTGACATTACGATGATAGCGAAGACGAAAAAAGTGGGTTCGACAATTCCGTCTGTCTGTCTGTATGTCTGTATGTCTGTACCTCGAACTATAGCCTAAACTACCGGAGGTATTTTCTTCAAACTCGGTAGTTAAGGGCCTTCGGTGATTCCCTATAGAGGAAAAATTGAAATTTTTTTTTTAGCTCCAAAACTAACGGTACCCCCCATACACCCTTAATGCAAAATCTTATTTATCTCGAAAACGGCTGTAACGATTTTGATAAAAAAAAATTAAGTGGTGATATTATGGACATGGACTATATTTTGGTCAAAAAAAATTTGGGGGGAAATGTTATTAGCGGTACCTGGCATAGAACGGTTTTAACCAAAATTTTTATGCAGGAGCTGCTTTGCATTTGAAAAAATATAAACTAAAATTTTTTTCGAAAAAATAGTTTTTGGATTTTTTTTTTTTTTTTTTTTTTATAATTTACTCACGCTCAAGGGAATATGAATACCCTTTAAATGTTTCAACACAGCGTGGGCGTGAAGTTACGGAAGAGAAAGAAGGATAGGAAAGATGTGTGGCACGATGTTCTGAGACTAAGGTGGTTGTCTCAGATTTTTTTATCTCCAGGGATGGCGGCTGAACTAAAGCGGAGAATTGCCGTGTCTTATTTCTATATCCCTTATAATTCGCATTATTTTATTCGTTTTTCATCCTTGTTGGTCATACTAGTTTAACTCAATCACATGTTGTTAGTGTTATGCCTAAACAACATGTAATGAGTAAACCAGAATCCCATTGATGACAATTTATAGAAGGTTTTTAATGGAATTAAAGAAGACATAGACGACGGCAGGAATCGAACCTGTTATATTGAGGTTGACAGGCGAGCACACAACCATCGTGCCACGGCCACCCCTAAAAAAAATAAAAAAAATAAAAAAATAATACAATTTTTTTTTTTGAAAATTCAATATCTTGAAACACGATTAAATTTTTAAAATACGTTTTAAAATGTATTTTATTAAATACTAACAATTTGCATATCAACTTTTTTTATAAAAATTTTAAGGAAAATTTACTACACAAAAAACATGTTTCAGTGTGTCTGTATGTCTGTACCTCTCACTACAGGCTAAACCACTGGACCTATTTCTTTCAATCTCGGTAGTTAAGGGTGTTCGGTGATTCCTTAGAGGAGAAATTGAATTTTTTTTTTTAGCTCCAAAACACCCCATACACCCGTAATGCAAAATCTTATTTATCTCGAAAACGGTTCTAACGATTTTGATAAAAAAATTAGGTAAGATATTATGGACATGGACTACATTTTGGTCAACAAAATTTTTGGGGCAAAATGTTATTAACGGTACCTGTCATAGAACCGTTTTTTTTATTTTCGACTTTCTCATTAACGGCTCTAAGGATTTAAACCTAAAATTTTCAGCAGTAGTCCCCTTAAGTTTAAAATAATATTGTATATAAAAATATTCGAAAAAATATTTATTGGGTTTAAAAAAAAAAAATTTAAATCAATATCTTCAAAACCTATGAACGATTATTTTTTGAAATTATTTCCTAAAACCAATATTATTAAATACTTAAAATTCGCATCCCACATTTTTTTCTTGAAAAATTTTAGAGAAATTTCTTATATAAAAATTTTATTTAATAATAAAACGATTTTTTAAAGTTTATTTGCATAAATTCATACTTTTCCGGAAACCAGACGGCAATTTTATGCATTTGAACATTATTATATCATTAAATCCATGTTTTATATTTATAAAATGTATCTTAAATTCCAAAGTACTTTTACATAAGAGCAAGTTCGTGCGATCCAGTCGTGCATTTTATTTTATTTTGAATTTTGATAAATAAATTTGGGAATGGTACGAGTATGAATTTATTTTTTTTTTAAATTACTCCAGCGATATTTTTTTTTAATTGCATAATTTCATAATTGTATACAAAATCACATGTGATTCCTTTTTTCAGATTTAAATTCTAAAGATGAAAAAAATGTATATTTCCAATTCTTTACAATTTCTTCATACAAAAAATAAATATTTGTATATGAAAATCGATCGAGGTATGTATGTTTCCTATGAACTCCAAAACATCGTGACCGATTTTGATGAAATGTTCAGGAAATATTAAGAATAGCCCAGCCATAGGATCAACTGAATTCTTGTTTGCCTTTTTTGCACCAAAGAAACAATTAAGTACGCATTGGGCTTAAATATATATAAACATGGAAAAATTTACGAAAATATTTACTTGCATGTTAACGCATGAAATATAATAATTTTTTTTGTATTAGAGAGAATGCACTTTTTTGCTTAAATCTGTTGAATGAAGTCAAAAACTAAAATGGAAGAGTGTTAGACCTTATATATTTCTCTGATGCAATGAATGCGGATATTGCCGTTATCTCGTGCGATTCAAAGTTTGTCGCAGAAGGTTTTAAGTTTACTTATCGATTGCGATTTATTTTTTAAAAATTTGAGTTGATGAAATGATTTTGTGGTTTAATTAAACCTTCTCAGTGCGTAAAAACCATATTTAAGTTCAAATTTTCTTCACTCTGAACATATTTCGAAAACTAAAAAAAGAGAAATTAAACTGAACGGGGATAATTTTTGGAAATATGTTAACAATAAAAGTCAATTTGACAGTTACCCAGCTAACATTAACTATATAATAATTCTTTGAGTCATATTCCAGAGACTATACCTTAAGTTTGATTGTTTACTTTAAAAACGAAATTTGAAGAATTTTTTCAACAAGCATTTCTTCAAGGGAAGAACTGTCAACATTGCATACATCTTAATATGATAATCTTTTCACTTTCTAAAGTTTCTATATCTATGCCATTTTTAATCTTGATGACTGTTTTAGTCCTGGACCAGAGGATGTTCTGTCATTTATACTGAAAAAAATGTGTTGAATCAGTCTCTAAAATGTTCAAAATACCTTATCATCTGGAAATAGTCCCACCTAACGCCAATTGACAAAAATTACCCTTAGAATTTAATAACAAACTATCGTGCTATTATAAAACTGTTTTTCCTAAACTGTTCGAGTCTCTTGTCTGTGACATGCTTTCTCTATCTTCATATATCTTAAGGACTTTTTATATTCACGACTATCTGTTTAATTCGTCCCAATTGTATAGAGTATCTAGTTTTCCTGATCTTGCAAGTTATTAGATTTAAAATTTTCATTTATGAATCACTATACTGTAAACAAAGCAAACAAAATACTTGTCTCGTCAAATAGGCTTTTTCATTGAGTTTCATGATCCATACTTTATGATCGAGTTCTACACTCGAAGACTTCACGAAATAAACCTCCCATTTTATCCTTCTATTCAAAGAGGTTATTCGCAGTTCTGTTAAATTACTGGAGTAATTAATGTATCTATTTCATATCCATCGGTCCTTTGTCGATTTAATTTCAATATGAGTCGTTCTAAGGAGATTTTCGCACCTTGACAAGTAATTTCGGCCATTTATACTGCTAAAGCTAAATCTTTTAAATTGGATGTCATTTTTTAAGTCCGTATTGCCAAATTAACATTAACAGTACTAGTGTTCAACAACATGTGAAAATGAATTAATACTTTTATGGAAAGTGGGTCGTATTTTGGTATTAAGTATTTCAAAAAAAAATATATTATTTAATAAATTTCGAAACTTAGACTATAACTGCAACTCTTGTTCTTCAAATTCCAATTTCGGTACAGTAATTAAACAATAATTTAATTCACTTAATAAAAACTCACAGTGTTTTACATAATGTACATGCACAAAACCATTTAATAAATGTTAATCACTTATGTTTTCACATATTCCAAAGTTTTAACTTACTGATACAAAAAAAAACGGAATAAAAAACTATTTAGGTACAGTTCCTTTAGTATTCCAGGATATATTTGATCAAATCCTCCTCACACTTACTTAAAGATATTTAAAATATAAAAAACAAAAAAAAATAAAAATGGCGACAGCCAAAACCAACAGAAAAATGACAACAATGACGAACTTCACTTAACCAGATACTGAGATTCATTTTCGGTCCATGGACATCACATCCCAGCAGTACTATAAGCTCCAATGCTAAAGTTCACACACCACCAACAACAAAAATAACTCTAAGTAAGTATTTGTGAAATCAAAAGGAAGCATTCGTTGGGTTGGATTAGGTCCAGTAAAGACACTCCAGTAGGTCCAGGAATAGGGGAAGCTGAAGCCAATATTGACATTCCCCAAGTATAAGAAATCATCCCCTTAAAATATTCCTGCGCACGCAATTGTTTTTCTTTTCAACGGAAGGTTTGCAAGAGATTCTCGCCGGAAGCTGAAAACAAAACACTTTAACATGGGGAAACTGTATCGCATGCATCCGGCATCCCGCAATACTACTGCAATATGCAAATTAGGTTGTCTACCTAGCAGAATATTGGACACGTATAATCTCCGTCGTGTTTTATTTACAAAGTTTCAATCCATCTTCGATATTCATTTCATATATAAATTTATTGTCTGAATAATTCTTGATTCCATCAACACAAAAGGTCATCCAGCAGGAGGGTAGCAGTATTTTATAATGGTTAACGAAACACGTGTAATTTGGCGGCCATTTTGAATTTATACACTCATATTGTGACACAAGGACGATGATGGGGTATGGCGTATGGGTTATTGTGCACAAACAAATGCTTCAATATATCCTCTAGCATCCTTGCTGTGTGAAATGCTGAAATTTAAGGAAGAAAGGGGATGAAAATTCAACCCTGCTCCTGCTGATGATGGCAGTGTCAGTGGATTATGCACTTCCAGCTTGTGACAGGGGAAAATTTAATCAATATTAAACTCTACGTCCTTTGCTCTGATAGTCCCTACAGAGCTTAAGGATTTCGGGGGTGAATTTGCGAGTGGGGGTCGAAAACACATGAGGTGTGTAGTTGGTTATTCGTAAAGTGTGGTCTTCTGGAAACTCTATAAACATCCTCAATGTTTTTGTTCAATAAGTTTTCGTATTTTTGTTTTGTTTTGGTGTAAAATTGTGCAGACAGAATACATTCACCCAAAATAAAAAGGAAAATGATGATGACGCGATGAGTTGCGAAACTATAGGTAGGTACCTAGGTGTACAATAAAATGGAAATGAAAATAGGAAATACCCAAGTTTTGCAACCTTTATTGTCCTCCATGTTGCATGTTAGGATATTTCGGATGTTGTGGCTGCGTTTTTGTATGGATTTGAACGTAAGTATACCTAGCCCAACAGACACACAGCTACACACAGTATATGGCAAGGTGCAAGATTTGACCTCTGTCATCAACTCTATTTGTCAAACGATCCTATAGACACAACACCTGAGCGTAAGTGGTTGTTTTGTTTGGGAGTGGGTAAATGTGATACAGGCAACATGCCTGTTCAGATAAAATTATAGGTAAATATCTACATATATGCATATCTACATACATTGTAGTCCCACGAGTGGAGGATGCTTTTGCAATGAGTTTTTTGGCAATGTCATACATTTCTATACAGGAATTGTTTTAAATAAGGTGGAATGAGGAAGTATTTTATCGGTGCTAAAAGAAGTGTTTAAGGGTTTCAGTAGATCATTTGTGAACATATTACTACAATAAGGATTAGATTTAAATATCCTTAACTTTTATTTTTCCTTCTCTAAATTTATAATCAGGCTATAATTTCATAAATGCTAAATAAGATTTATACTTCACTATTGCTGAAACTACCGGATGAATTATTATTTTAGGAAATGCATGCGCTCTTGAAAGGGGTGGGGTCGATGCTTACCCAGTTTGAAACAAATTGATTAGATTCAGTTGCTTATGAAAATTAACAATATTCTAAAGAAAATAATGAAGCTGAAGATCGCTGCATCCAAATTTATGTTTTCATTTAGGATAGCAGATATCGATAAGTCTCAAAGATATTGGAATATTTTAAACGCCAAAATGTTGGGCGCAAATTTTCCTAGGGGCGATGTCCGTTACTTTTTTTTAAATTGTATCTCGTTATATTTTATTTTAGTGAGTTTTAAAAGTTTTAAGACAAAAAATTTATATAGACCGCAATAATTTTTTTAGAAATAAAATAAATATAACCCAATGTAGAATATACGTTTCTCTAGGGGCGATGTTTCTCCTTTTTTTTTATTTTTTTTTTATTAAGCTTATTTAACCATGATTAACCATGAAATTAACAAAAAAAAACAAAAAGTTTGGACCCTTATAACTTTGGATCAACTAATCGTAGGTATAAGAACGGTACATGAAAAAATTAGAATTTCCAAACTCTCAAGGCGAGGTCTTTTCTTTTCTTTTCTTTTCTTTTCTTTTCTTTTCTTTTCTTTTATTTCATGTTCTTGAGTCATTTGTGTTTTAGCAAACTTGGTGCCAGTGCCATACTTGTAAACGGTGGGCAGAATTTGGATGTCTGAACTACTTGAAAAAAACTGAGGAAGAGTTACAAAATGTATATTTTCTCTTCAGTTGTGACTGTTGTTCTAGATGGCTGGCATTACAAGAGGAATAAAACTTGAATCATCGTTAGAACTAAACCTAGTATAATTTTGTTTAAGCTAAGCTAATAGCTCAACACCATCCTTTTTTGTTTTAGCTATACTAAAAGCAATAGATATTTTTCAATTCAAATTTGTTAAACATATCTCATAATATCTATCTAATTATTTTTATAGTTATTCTATAAAGTATATTCATTCTGGCATTTTCTTTTTCTTTGTCTTTGCTGAAATTTTGTTTTTGTTTGTATAACAATTAATCTTTTCTTTATATAATTCCAATTTTGTATAATTATTATCAGAATTATTAAAACTTGAATCGAAAAAATAAAAATTCATATGAAGTAAATATTATAATTTTGATAATATACAATTATTAATATAATGCAATAAAAAATATAAAAATATTACAAATAACCAACATCTTAACTAACTAACACAAAACGTAGGTATCTATTTTCCTTTTTGTTGTAATTTGTTGCTAGACAACAAATGACTCAAGAACATGAAATAAAACAAAAAGAAAAAACATCGCCTTTAGAGTTTGGAAATTCTAATTTTTTCATGTACCGTTCTTATACCTACGATTAGTTGATCCAAAGTTATAAGGGTCTAAACTTTTTTTTTTTTTAACTTTCATGTTTAAAAAACTTTAATAGACAAAAAAATAAAAAAAAGAAAAAACATCGCCCCTAGATTTTGGAAATTCTAATTTTTTCATGTATTGATGTTTTACCTACGATTAGTCAATCCAAAGTTATAAGGTCCAAACTTTTGGTTTTTTTTGTTAATTTCATGGTTAAATCATGATTAAATAAAAAAAAAAAATAAAAAAAAAAAGGAGAAACATCGCCCCTAGATAAATGTATATTCTACATTGGGTCATATTTATTTTATTTCTAAAAAAATTATTGCGGTCTATATCCTCTCCTAAAAATTTTTTTGTCTTAAAAGTTTTAAAACTCACTAAAATAAAATATAACGAGATACAATTTAAAAAAAAGTAACGGACATCGCCCCTAGGAAAATTTGCGCCCAACATTTTGGCCTTTAAAATATTCCAATATCTTTGATACTTATCGAGATCTGCTATCCTAAATGAAAACATAAATTTGGATGCAGCGATCTTCAGCTTCATAGAAAATAATTTATTGGGTAATACAAATTTCAGTTCATCCAATTCCGCAAACGAAGTGTCACAAAATGTTTAAACTAAATTTTTGAGATTTACTATTCCTACATATAATATAGAATGAGTATTATGAGTAGTATTGGAGTATAATGCTTTAGGTATATGAAAGTTTCCTTATAAAAAAAACTCTATATACCTACTCCTAAAATACGAGTAAATCAGCAAGGAAGACCTAGGGCTATTTATATTGATTTTTATTGATTCAAAATGACTTTTTTTGGCCTTTCGTCCCGACACGTTCTCACTTGGACTGATCATTTGACTAGTGAGGATGAGGGCCTATATGCAGAGACGCATTGTTAAATCGGCAATAAAAATTCAACTATGGAAGCATAGTTAACAATTATGCTAGCATAAAAATAATTCTTTATGAAGTCATACAGAAAAGCTCTCCGTAGATCTTTTACCCTGGTTTTATCGACTAACTGATCAAAAAAGTTGATAGTTTACATTTTAGAGAGGTTTTCAACAACTGAGTTTCCTTGAAGTAGACTTTCAAGAGTATGAATCTGATTAAAATATCTAAAAAAAATCAAAACAATAGTTAACCCAATAATCAATAGCAAAATCAATAATCAAAATCAATAATAAGGTAATATATGGTGACCATACGTCCCGTTTTTAGCGGGACAGTCCCGTTTTTGAGGTCTCTGTCACGCGGCCATAACTGTCCAGCTAAATGTCCCGCTTTTCTTAAGATTGTTAAAATGTGTGTAGGTCTCTACAAAATACGTTTATTGAAGCGCTGAAAGGATGAAGATGTTAAGTGAAATTTTATGAAATTTAGCTTTTATCTTACACATGAAATTCTTATATGGAAACTTAAATTTCAGACTCATCTGTATTCTTCTATGGCCTATAGTTTTATTGACTTTAAATTATCCATACAGTATTTTTATTAAAAAAGTTATAGGCAATAAACTTTAAAAGCTTGTAACTCAACTGTTTAAAAATGTCGCTTAACACCTTCATCCTTTCAGCGCTTCAATTATACATATAAATACTATTTCACATCTCTGTGCATACAACTTTGGAGCATATAAAACAAAAGTATGAGCTGTTAAAGGAATAAAATGAGTCCATGTTTATTCCATGTTAAATTAATTGTCACTTTTGCCTGTATGTCATTTTAAAATCGAAATGATGTGGTTTATTGGACGCATAGTAGCAGATAGGTAAATAAAGAACAACTGAAATGTTAGCACAATAATCAAAACGCTTCTACAAAAAATTCAAAAGGGATTGTAAATTCTCGGAAGACTTGAAAAAATATCTATTCCTTTAAGCGAGTAAACGTATCACATTTGCTTATTGTAATTCTGCGAATGCAAATTTTCAATATTTCCAGGAGGACAAAATGATGTAATTCGCCAAAGCAAACCAAACCAAAAGACAAAATCATAAGTCCAAAGTAATGGACTCTATTGCAGCAATGAAGTTGGATTCATTTTTTCGGAGTAGCGATTACACAGATCGTGAGAAGGAGTTAGCACTTGCACAGGCAGTGATGAGTATCTATACCATTTGCCATTACCACAGCTGTAGATCAATGGACCACGGTTAAAAAAAACGCGCCGAGTACACTACCTCACAGGTGGCGTGGAAATGTGTGCACATCATGTATAATGTGACTCTTAGAATCGCGATACGAGTATCTCACGAAATGGTAACTCTTATCATTAGGACCATTTTTGTAGAGAATTTTAAGATCTACAACTTTGGTTTGAGGTTTTTTTTTGACAAAACTTACCGTTTATGAGAAAAATCCAAGAAACCTCAAATTTTGACCTTTGACCCCGAATAACTTTTGTAGCACACATAGGATCGATGGGGATTTTTAAGACTTTATATGCAATGGTAAGCCCCAGCTTTCCACTAATATTTGGCTTTCCGGGAATTTTTGTTATTTGACCACTATTTTTATGTCTAAATTGACCGGACTATAAATCTAAGCCATATTAAATATTTAAAATATTAAATAAATAAATATAAATATTTTAAATATTTTTTCCCACAGAATTAAAAAAAAAAACCAATTCATAAAATTTAATTTAGTTAAAGCTAAATTTTTTTCGAAAAATGGTTATTTTTGGAACCATTTTTTTTTTTGTTTTTGATTTTCTCGAAAACGGTACCACCGAATTTAATAATTTTCTATATGGTATTGTCCTCTAAAGTTTGAACATTATTACGTATTAAATTTTTTTTTTGATTTTTAAAAAACTATTCAAAATTTTTTCTTGGAAACTCAGTATTTCGATTTGTTTTTCAAACTTGATAAATAAAAGTTTCTTTATACAATCTACAAGTTGTGAGAAAAAAAAATTTTGATATACCCAAAAATAACGGTACAAATGTTAAAAAATGATTTTCGAAAACGGTTCCGATTTGATAATTTTTTTTTCTTTCGTTTATCTATGATTTAATAAAAAAATTGAAAATAAGATATTACTGACTGTACCTATACCATATTGAACCATTTTTTCGAATTTTGAATTTCTCATTACTGGCATAACGGATTTTAATGAAATTTCTTATAAAGAAACTTCAAAAAAGTTTAAGAAAGTTTGCATTTCAAGACTTAACTGGAAATTGTTTTGTCCACATACGAGACGGGTTAAAAACACCATCAGCCTCATCCAGCATATTCCCCAGGTTTCTTGTTTCCAAACATAAAGAAACGGCTCAGAGGTAAGAGATTTGGGTCGAATAAAAAGGTCATCGTCGATACGCTTATTTTGAGGGGCTCGAGAAATTGTATTATTTTGAGGGCATCAACGAATCGGAGATACGGTGGATAAAGTAAATCGAGCTTAAAGGAGAATATGTTGAGAAACAAAATGATTTCTTGATACAAAATATCTTTTTTTGGTCTAAGTCCACAAAAAATTGGCGTTTTGTTCCGGCATCATGATTTTTTTTGCCAAAAATAGTGTTTTTTTGCTTAATTTTTCACGGACTCATTGACTAAATCAGAATGAAGACATGATTCACAATTCCATAGAACAAGGAAAAATTTAAAGAAAACATTTAAATTTGGTGTAGTTTATTTGAGTGTTCAATTTTTTACTACCGCTACTATCACGCCTACTTTTTTAAATTTCTAGTATTTTCCTTATTTGTTTTATTCTAGGTCGTTTGTTTATAAGCTTTGTGTTATCTTATGGAACTTACTGCCACGAAATTGAGGTTTATGGGGCAGTCATGTTGTCTTATCTATTCTTCATTTTCATTTTGTTTTTTTTTTAACTTCCCATAGGGAGTTATTGTAATCAGTCCGATTTGTCAAATTGGAATTTTTGACATTTCTCGACGTTTCAAGGTCCCTAGAGGCTATATCAATCATTTTTAGAGAGATGTCTGTGTGTGTGTGTGTGTGTGTGTGTGTGTGTGTGTGTGTGTGTGTGTGTGTGTACGTACGTTCGTACGTTCGTACGTCCGTACGTTCTGGTACCATTTTTCGTCGTCGATATCTCAAGAACGAGTAAAGATATCGACTTCAAATAAATTTTGTTTAATAGATAATAACTTCGAAAGAGGCTGAAAGGGCGTTTTTTAAAATTCAGTGAGTAGTTTTTTCACTATAACGGTTTAAAAAATAAAGTAAAAATTTTGGCTAGTTTCAAATATCTCACGAAAAAACAGTGCTATTGATTTCAAATAAAATTTAATGTACTCATTATGAGGTCATACAGGTTTGGTTTGAATTTGGAAAAAAATGAACATACCATTATTTTTTTAAATAAAAAAACTGAAAAAAAAATTTCATAACCCAGATATTCTAAGAACGGAAAACAATTTGAAACTCAAAATAATTTTATTTTACGAAAAATAATGTGTTTGACAACTTATGAAAATTTCTCGAGAACTAGTAGTGATATTGACTTCTAATTTAGTTTATTTTATACATAGTATAATTTTGTACAATTGGTAAAATGTTGACAAATATTGAATTAATAGTTTTTTTTTTAAATAAAAAAACTATTAAAAATTCTAGTAAAACTAGTTAAAATTTTATTTCAAGTCGAATTTCTTGGGAATGAACACCGATAGCGCCTTCTAAAGTATGTTGTTTTATACATCGATACCTTCCCGTAAGAATGTATACTAAGCGACATTTCTAAAATTGTTCAGGAAACGAAAAATCGAAGAAAGTTCTAGTTGAATCATAGTGTGCTAAGAAACAATTTTGGTTAAACTAAGTGACATCTAACAAAATTTTTTGTTGCTCACGACAATGAGATATTTATTAATGTCGCTTAGCATAATTTTTTCGGCGGATAATACAAATTTCAGGGGGCAACATTATTTTAATGAGAAAACATGGCAGTTGATAAATTTTTTTATTTGTACTCTAGTTTCCTTTTCATGCATAATAGGTTGGCGAAACCCAGGCCAAAACGTGGCCCTTAACATATAGTATGTTTTCTCATCAAAAAGTCATTTTCGAAAAAAGTGTCGCTTAGTACATTCTTACGGGAAGGTATCGACATAATACAATTATTAACATATGGTTGAATTGACAAGTATCGAATTGACAGTTTTAACAAACAACAACTTTTACATCAACAATCTCAATTTCAAATCTCTTTAAATAATTAAAATGCTTTTCAATCTAAAAATAATGTTTGTTTGAATTTTACAGCTAAAGTTTGTTTCGCTGAAAATTTGGTTATTTGAAAAAAACTAAATATAAAGTTTTCAAGACCACAAATGGGAAGTTATCAGTGTGGGTCGCACCCAGCCACTTTTTTTTTTTATTTTCATACATTTAAGATAAATCACCATTACAAGTTATATCGTCGACCAACAAGCGCAATTGATACAACTTTATTATATCCCCCATTTAAGCAATACAAAAAAAAAAAAAAAAAAAAAAACAACCATCTTCAGTGGCCAGACCCGTTTTTGTAAGTATGTTTTTATATGAAGTTTCGTCAACAAACAAAATTGCCCGATCTGCGACGATCCCAATATACACTTAGTGCACCAAGTGGCAATGCATCC
Source organism: Philhelius festivus (assembly GCA_963931855.1). NCBI lineage: Eukaryota > Metazoa > Arthropoda > Insecta > Diptera > Syrphidae > Philhelius > Philhelius festivus. The sequence continues at coordinate 139,142,940 of OZ007555.1, read as the reverse complement.
ACAGAAAGTCACGGTATAGTTTGTTGACCGGCACGCGGAGTGATCATCGTTCCGTACTTCAGCGAAACATATGCTATCACCTTCAACGGAAAGCTTTAATGATCGATCCATTATCCAATTTTTGTTGGATAAAATGGTGGCAGTACGTGCTAGGTGGTCCTGTGGGACGACTGATTTTAGGGCATGAATCTCTCACGAAGATTCGACGTTAACTCATTACTGATATCGCCTGCGATTGACATCCTTTGACTTTTTATTTTGGAGTTTCCTTACGTGCGTCGTACGTCTTTACCAGTAGGCCAAGCAACCGGTCCCATCAAATTCAGCCTGATCTTATATGAGCCAGAGTCAATGAAAATTGGAGCTCGCCCCCCACATAAATAATGTCATTGAAAGGCCTATCATATAAAACAAGAACTTTGTTCACAATCACACAACTTCTTTTATTCAGTTTTAGCATTTACTCGCTCCTATTGGTAGTCATTGTTTTTAAGTTCACTCTTTGTTATTATTACTTATTAATTAATAAGTACGGTGTCTAGAACTTTCCTGGAAACATATTTAATACTTTTTATAAATGGTAGTCAAAGTGACGTTTCTATACGCTTTTATTTTATTTTTTATCTAAATACATGCTTGAAGTTTTTATTTTAATAAATAACTCTTTTTTACTAAGAGCTTCATAATTTGTTTAGAGTAAAATCTTCAAAGCGATTTACAAGAAATAGATCTCCAAAACCTTGAAACTCAATTGACTTCTATTTGAGTGTATTAAAAATCTTGTTTTGCTTAAAACAAAAAAAAAAAAAAAAAAAAAAAAGAACAAAAAAAAATACTAAAATAATTACAATAGCATGCTTTAGCTTTTTTAAGTCTAAGATCAATTCTTTCATTTTCTTTTAAGTTGCTTCAATTAGTTGTTTTTGAAAAATTTATATTCTAACCCAAAAATTTGAAAAACATTAAAAAAAATTGTTTGATCCTTTCATCGATTTTCAGTCAAAAACTCAAAACCTGGGGCCTATTTCACCAACTACAAATTACAAGCACAAATTTTTGACTTGTAATTCACAAATACAAATTTGTGGAACAGAATTCGGTTTCACAAAGTACACAATTTTCTTATTATAAAGTAGGCTTTTTCCTAGTACTCTTGAATCATGCACACTTCCAGACCTACAGATATGGACAAAGAAATAGCACACTTATGATGTTTTGTATGAATATTAGTTTTATTTTATACTTATGAACTGAAATATTTTCATTTTTATTTCAGGACCTCTTAAAACAAATAAAGCTTCATCTAAATATTAATTTAAAATTATAAGCTATAAAGTAGATTTTTAAAAATTATTTTAATTTGTGGTGACGTTATTTCTTGTGGACAAAGAAATAGCACACATTCCTAGAATTGTAAAAAAATCAATGTTTTAGCGAAAAATTCTTAGAATTTCAAATCTAACAATATTACCAAGTTAGTACTTTGTTGGGTGACCACGATTTTTCAAAGTTTCCTGGCATCTTCATGGTAAACTCTCAACTAATTTTTGGCATCTACTTTGTGGGATAGAATACCACGTTTCCTTGATACCGGCCCAAAGATCGTTCGAATTTTTGAATTTTTTCTGCCCAATCTTAACCTTAACATAATTCCGTAGATTTTCTATGGGGTTAAGATCGAGACTTTGAGCTGGCCAGGTCAGTATATCAATTTGTTCGTCCAAAAGCCAATCTTTGACTATGTTTGATGCACTTTTGGGATCATTGTCATGCATGAATATCCAATTTTCTGGCATAGACTCAAAGGAAAATAGTTCCATGGTATTCTTAAGAATATTGAGATAAGAAAATTTATTCATTCTGCCATCAATCCTCACCAGTGGACCCGCTCCATGCCATGAAAATGCTTCCCAGACCATCAAGTTGCCCACTCCGTGTTTCACAGTCTTAAGGGTGTACCTGTGGTTGTATGCTTGGCACTTTGGGCGATGGACAAATGTTTTCCCATCTGGACCAATTCGATTAACTTTGGTTTCGTCACTCCAAAGCACTCTCTTCCAAAACTGCACGTTTTTGTTTTTATGAGTCTTAGCAAAAGTTAAACGAGCTTTGATATTCTTCTTGGAAAGTAACGTTTTTTTTTTTGCTCACACGTCCAAACAACTTAGCATCGTTGAGTCTTCTTCTTATCAATCTGCTTGAGACATCAACACCAAATTCTTCATTTACTTCCGCCATAATGTCTCAAGATGACTTAAAAGGGTCACATTTGCACTTTCTAGCAATAGCTCTGTCAATTCCTAACGAAGTTTTGCGGGGTGGCGGCTCACGAATTTTATTTTCTGTTGTCATATCTCGATTTGCTCTCACTAAACCAATGGCATTATAAACCATTTTACGGGAACAATTTAGTGTTTTGGCTATTTGGGTAGGATTTTTACCTTGTGTATGAAGATCGAAAATAATTTTCCTCTTTTCGGGAGCACAATGCGCTCCTCGGCCCATTTGGTTAAAAACTTTTTTTATGAAACTACAAGCAACACAAAATAAGAACTATTTCTCATAAATTTCGATCGCAAAATAAAAATTCAACGGTTAAAATAATATGTGCTATTTCTGTGTCCAGGAGTAAAAGAGAAAAGAATATAATCAAAAGGCAAATGCAAGAATCTATCAAAGGTAACGGGACTATTAAGACTTTTTTGTTTACATCAAATAATGTAGACCATTTTGCCTGGAGAACAAATTTACCACAAACATTGGACATAACGGACATTTTAATCGCGAGATTTTTCTCATAAGTGTGCTATTTCTCTGTCCATAACTGTATTTAAAGCATTATAAAACGTTAAATCCGGACTAAGTAGCATATAATTAATCGAATGACTTCTATGTCTATGAACATACATACGCAGGTTCGAAATCACGCGGTGCATCTATATTGATGAAAGTTTTCAGGAATTGTATCCATTTCATCAAACCATCTTACAACATCTTCAAACAATATATCAACAATCGCTGAGCAAACCCACGCATCGGTATAACTGTGGCTTTTGAGATACCATATGCATATCGGAAACACCATGATACTGCCCACCATTTCCAATCCAGTGCAAGACAGTAAGTAATTCCTGCCTTGGAGACAATGTACAATTTTTGTCCCTTCTGTGACTAATCCGGTCTCCAATGAGCAAAATTATTTCTTCCACCTTGCAGAAACTCGAAACAAGAAAACGATCATTAAAGTAAAAACATTCCAAAATATTAAAGTTTATACGCAGACCATAAACTCTTCTTCTGCGATTCAAAACAATATAATCGTTTGCACTATCGTTTTGACTGCTACTATGCCTTCAGCGTAAGGCCATTTTAAACACCTAAAATATTATTTTCAAAAACTTGCATCAAAAATAACTTACGTCTTGGCTCGTGTAGAACTTTTTTACAAATAAAAGGAAACTTGTGATTTTGTTTTCTTTGGTGAAACAGAAACACACAAGAAACTTGAAAGCTCACAATTTTTTTACTTGTAAAACACAAGTCTAGGTGAAACTGAAACTTACTTTTTCACAAATTTTTTTTTTATTATAACTTTATTGAAATCTAAAATAAATTACATTTCAATAATTAACAAATAAAGGGTTAGCTACCAGGACTTTTCGCTATCACAAATTTTAAATTGTAATTTACAACTACAATTTTGTAACTACAACAAACTGGTGAAACAAAATTTATCGGATTTTCACAATCTAATAGAGATCCTATATATTCACTTATAAGTAGTTACTTCACAATTTTCCCAAAAATTTTACTACCTTAAGTATAAGGCTAGCCGCGCACTAGCAATTTTTAGTTGCGAAACTGTTTGGTTACTTATAGAAAACAGATGAACTGTTTGGTTGAATGTCCGTGAATTTGCAGATAATTATATGTTCAATAAAATGGCGAATTTATTTTAGGCAATCGTTTAGTTTGTGTCAAAACACAAACTTTTTAGTTGATCGAACCAAGCAGTTTCGCAACTAAAAATTGCTAGTGCGCGGCTAGCCTAAAGTTTTTCATGCTGTCCTAAAAATTAATAGGAGCATTTAGTAAAAAACAAAAGTAATTAGTAGGTACTTAATAAAAAAAAATTAAAAATTAATTTTGACAATTTTTTTTATTTTTTATTTTGTTTCCGAAATTCTGACTTTGAAAATTAATTTTTATAACCTATCAAGCAAATTGATTTAAAAAAGACTATATAATAGGTTTGTTCGTTGAGCCCTGAAGTCACCCTGGGGTCGCCCTAAATCGTTTTTTGAAAAACCTGAAGTCACCCTGGTGAGCAAATTCTGTGTTTTTTGAGAGCTTGGGTCGCCCTGAACTCGCCATGAAGTAGATCTAGGTATTTTGCTGGGGCGAGTTCAGGTAACGATCAAACTGTCAAAAGTCATATGAGATTTCATATGTATTTCTTTTGTTGTCGTTTGGCGATTCGCATGTTATTGCTTGTATTTGCAATTTAATGTTTGTTGTATTCATCGGATGAAACATTCAGCAACAATGCGAAATTTCGTTCATTTTTAATACTAATTAATAACAAATTTAAAGTTTTATCAGATCACAAAATGATTCTGTCTTGCTTTTAGCTGTCAACAAAACAGTTGAAAGCAGGGTTGGCCGAATTAACTACACTACATTTTCTACATCATTAACTACGCGTAGTTATTTGAATAAACTACATGCCTAATTTACTACAATTTGTTACGTCTGCTACATACGTAGTTAATTCATAAAAAATAAATAGAATAAAGGAAACCAAACAATTTTGCACTCTATTGATCTATTGAAGGTTTGTAAAAAAAACTGAAAATGCTTGATTTACCATAAGGATGAAGAATTGTAGGAATTTTCCATGATAGATTTGAAACTTAGTTTTGGAGACAAACAATTTACTTTGGCATAATCAAAGGATATGGATTACGAACACATGATTTAAAGATATGTTTTATGTACATGGCACATACAGTATTCCCCGCTTAATTGCACTGACCATTTTGTCAGATTTTTCGGTCAATTATCCGGGTGGTTCAATTAACGAAACCCCGCTTAATTGACCGACCTGTTCAATTAAACGAAACCCGTATAATTGCACGAGTCGGTCAACTAAAAATTAAAATATTCATCCCAGAAATTTACTATGAACATTTCATTTTCAACTTACGAAAACCTTGAAAAAACTGAAAAAGAATATACACACAAAAATATTTGAACACGTTTTATTTAAAAAATAAACAAACATACTAGGGTGGGTCAAAAAAATCAAGTATCTTTTTTTTTGGATCCGACACATGAAAACAAGTTCCTAGGTACCTCTAGAAAGTACTTACCAAATAATAGCTCTTAATATTGACGGGAAGATTATGCTCATCATAGTTTTCCATTTTCAATTTAGTATCATATAAAAATGGTCATATCTTATCAAAAATAGATCGTTTAACCAATCGCATAGTCAATATTTATAGGAAATTGAACGCTCTACAAAAATGGTCTTAAATACTTTTTTCACTAATCCAACCATTTAAAAGATATTCAACGTCAAAGATTGAAGTATTTTAAGGAAAATAACTTTTTTGTTTTGAATTTTGTAACTTAATAAAAAATAATTATTGTCAAATAAGTTTCAATTATTTCTATAGGAAATTGAACACTCTACAAAAAAGATCTCTGTAGTTAATCGATTACTCTAGCCATTCAAAAGATATTCGCAGTAGAATTCCAATGCCTACTGATTTTAGTAGTTTTTCAATAAATATTCCCAATTTACCCAGTTAATTTTTGAATTTTAAGATAGTTCATGTTCTATTTCAGGAAAAGAAGGTTTTTATTTAAGAAATATAATTTAACATGTCAGCAGAAAAAAAAATTCTATTTCACCATATGAAATTTTATAATTTAATAAGTATTGATACAAAATGATTTAAATTTGAACTAGTTTTCATGTGTCGGATCCAAAAAAAAGATACTTCATTTTTTTGACCCACCCTAATACATACATAATTAAAACTATGAAACAGAAATAAATTATTCTTAAAAAAAAGTCACTGTTAGCTTCGAAAAGGATAAAAAAAAATAATAAACACAATAGTAGGTATGTACCTCAAAAGGCTCATAATGGTTATTTGCATACATTGGGTTTGAAAAAATTTGTGATTTGATTTTGATTGATTGTTTTGTTTTGAACAATGTCTTCTTGTTTTTCAGCTCAACTGTAAATTTATGTAGTGGTAAGAAGTATAAACGTAGAATTGCAATGTCCTGAAGAATTTCGAAAGTCGATGGTAATATGGCTTCAACTTCTTCTTTTTCTTTAACCATTGTACTTAAGTATGTTGTCTATGACCACGATATCATTTTCCGGCTGCTCTTTATCTTGAATAATACCTGTCTTTTAAAAAACCACTTCAGACGTAGGTTAAGTAATAAAATATTTCTAATATTTGTTTCATTAAAATTTATTGTACGTCCAATTATCCGAAAAATGTTCATATATTTTTTTTTTCGGGTGCATATTTTAAAGTTCAATTAACCGAGAAATTCAATTAAGCGGGGTTCAATTAACCATCTAAAAAGCTATGCTACTAATACGGGAAATTTTGCAAGGCAAATTTTTCGGTCAATTAAGCGGGATGTTCAATTAAGCGAGGTGCAACTAAGCGGGGATTACTGTACATACAAATATTACCGAAAAACTGTTTGAAAATAATGAAAATCAAGAACTAGTGTAGTTATATTTAAACTTTAAAATATTGTATCTTCAAGAAGCGCAGCACATGAGTCGCAGAGAGCTCCAATACGATCATTTTCCATTCGAATTGGAGTAAATCCACCTTCAGCTCGCATCGCTTATTAAAAATGAATAACTGAACGTTTGATTTCAAATTTCAAATGCACATCTGATAGTAAAATGACAGCTATGACATTTTAAACTACGTCTGCTACAATTTGTTACATTAACTACATAAATTACGTAGCAGACGTAACAAATGTAGTTATTTCTAAAAAGTGACAGTTCGGCCAACCCTGGTTGAAAGTCCTTGGGTGTTTTTTGAAAACCGAAAACCCCAGTTTTTGTTGACAACTCTGAGGGTTGTCAAAAAAACTTGGGTCAACCCTGGGTAAAGTTCAACGAACGAACCTAATATGTAATTGATTTCTGGCCTTAAAATATGCTTTATCACAGTACTGTAAGTAATTTTTTTTTAGAAAAGCTCCTTGGTCGCCCCGATATGATTTTTTTTGTCTTGACCTTACGTGTACACTTGTACAGGGCGTCTTCATCGTATAACTGATGATCATATAAATCTATAAGTGATTTCTTCATAAGGACAACTGAAGTTTAAATTTGCTATTATACTTGTTTTGTGTAAATATTGTGGTTGAAAGCATTTTTCAAATTTTGGCAAGAAAAATCTAACTTCTTCTCCAACACATTTCTTAGGCAGATCATAAGGATAAGCCATTTAGATATTTATTTTTTTAAATTTGTTTAATTTTTTTATTGGATGTGTTCATTATTTTTTTATTTTTGTGACATAAGTGGTGACAATTTGCCAAGCGCATGTGTTCGGTATACAGAACAGAATACTAAATACATACTTAAGTAGTCAATTACCTAAATAAACAAAAACAAACAAAAACTTGTGAAGATAATCGCCGCCCAAGATCCTCAACTCAGAATTCGTTCTCTTTTCAGCTTTAATCTTATGAATACAAAATTTGTATCTACTGGGGTTAGGATGTATCGAATTGGATATATTCCTTCCAGCATCCGTGAAGTTTAAATTAATTAAGCACCAAATAAAAATTCCTCGTGCACAATTTTTGTTTCAATGTCAAAATATAAAATCTTTATTTCAATCAATTATCATCACTCGACAGAATCATTTATTCTCTCTCTTAAAATTTTACTTATTACGAAAATTACCAATAGTCACCAGTAAGAAAAAAAATTAAACCTTCGGAACTGGAATCACCGGCTGGAACAAATTCAACCTCGCATCCGCATTTCCCAATTTATTGGTGGCATTGCAAAAATAGTCACCATAGTCTCGTTCGTTGGTGGACAAAATGCGCAGGACCGAGTTTGTTGTCTCATGTGCAGTGGCCATATTGGTGATACGATAATTTCCACCTGACTGTAGCTGAGTACCGTCTTTGAACCAATACACTAATGGGGGAGGATAGCCCTGGACGGAGCACTCCATTTCGGCAGCGTGTGTCTTCATTTGAGCTACTTTTGGACGAGCCACTGAGATCTGCGGACGAAATTCAACCTCGACGCGGACAATTCGTTCGTTTGGAACACCAACTCCATTGTCAGCTATGCAATAATAGCCACCTCGGTCTAAGCGATGTGCTTTCCGGATGTGCAAAGTAGCTCCTCGATAAAAGTTGCCTCCAGCTGGCATGATGGAGTTATCTTCTCTCTTCCAAGAAAGATTCGGCTTGGGAAAACCATCAGCATAGCAGGTTACCTCGACATTTTCGCCCTCTTTGACAACGACATTCTTGGGAGTCTTTTCTTCCGAAACTATTGGTGGATGCCTTACAGAGAGCTTTAAGCTCTTTGTCACCTTGTCAATAGCGGAGACAATCACTTGACACTCATAGGATCCCATGTCAGATGCTTCGATTTTGGTAATTCTAAAGGAGTAGGTAGAACTGGCAGCTGTTTTTATCTCCTTTATGGTGTACCTCGGATCCGACAAACTTAGGACTCCCCGAATCGAGAGAACCACACCTCCACCAGTGCCCAGATCGTTGGTGCTTTTGCTCCAACCAACAGCATAGTTCTCCACGTTTTCTACGGTGCAATTGAATTCAACGGCTTCTCCCACACTCACCACCTGGTCTTCTGTTATGCTTGAAATGACAGGTGACTTCGAGGATACTCGCAGAACTGCCGCCAAAATGACCAATAATTTGAACAAAAACATTTCAAGTTCGACCGACAAAACAACGCTTAATTCTTGCTTATGAACAGATCGCGACTAAACTGACGCGACGTCAAACGTTTCTAAATGAAAATTTCGGTTCGGTATTTCGTTGAGGCAGCGGCAGCTATATGTATATTATTTTTGTTTAACTTTTTGCTACAATCAAAATTAATCGGAAGCACTACTAAGCAGGAGAATACGGACTTGAATCTTAAATTCTGAGGTCATTCCATTACTGTTGATGCCGGCCTCACTCGTATGCTAATCTCACTCTTCTGGTGATATGGACTTTACTTGTGTATCTGAGAAGTCTTGGGCATGCACTGAACACTGGACTGCCCGACGGCGACGAACGGCGGCGTTTGTCGGCGACAACGATGATGATTGTGGTTATCAATGTTCATACATGAGATATCTATAGTCCCGTTGTGTTTGCTTGGCCGGATGATAAGACACGAGGAGGAACTGCTTGATCTCCCACAAACAAAAAAAAAGCAATGACGGATGATTAAATTATGAATTTTTGTTTGTCAATCAAATTGAATGCGTCACTTGGAGGCGACTTTACACAGGGAACGGAAACCGATGGCGAAGAATCATTTGGGGCCCGAAAAAATGTTCCCACAGTTCCATGAACTTGGAGTGGGCAGTTTATTAGTTCTTTGTTTACTTTTTGATTTTACTCGAGGGGATGATAAGAAGAAAAGAATAAATTTGATCACAGAAATCAAGAAAGATGTTCACCCGAACCTCACCACGACAGAACTAAGATCCGAACTCGAATTGATAAAAAATTTTAATTCTAACGGCTTTGTATTTGTTGTTGTTTTTAACATATATAGCACACTGGTACTGTATCTCCTTTTCAACAGGGAACATTCAGTTGCTCGCTCACCTTATCCACGGGGAACATTCAGATTCAAGGAACGCAGGGGTAGGTCTATCTGGTGTCGTCGAGGGTAAATTCTCATTGGATGATTGATGACCTCTGGCTAGGGAACAATTGTTTAAGTGGATGTGAGACGCAGCAGTTGGAAGAGTAGGTAGGTATGTGCCTATGGTTTGGCCTTGGCCTTTTTTGCTCACATTAAGAGCTGAGTGCGGCTGCATATGGTTTTTTTTTTTTTTGGTTTGCTTTTAAGGGTAGATAGATATAGATAGATTCACCTAGGAATAAAATGTTTATATGTGTTTTTTTTTTACTTGTAGTCACAGTTTTAGAAAAGACCTTGACTTTGAGCGATGGCTAAAGACAGGGTTGCCAGATTTGTGCAGATTTGCGTACTTTTTCAAATTTTCGAACTTAACGAGTTTTAAATAGGGTGATGGCATGTAAGGTCAGCGCCCGCCAGTAGTCGGCCACTTCGTTATAAAATCCAGCAAAATAATAAATGCCCAAGTTTGTTTTCCCTGAATTTTTTTTTTCTAAAATCCTAACTGTTCTTTTATCTGGTTGAAAAATTTTGTTACAATGCAGCTGCTCGTTCTCTTTTAAAAAATGCCAGTTTGCTCCAAGTTTTCGTAAGTGTCGGATGTGTGACTATTTGATAAATCAAAATTAGTGAAAGTGTTTTTTAAAAAAAGCTATAGTTGTCAAAATATTGAAGGTAAGTGCATTTTATGATTATTTTTAAGTCATTTATAGTTTATATTTCACTTTTCTTACAAAAAAAAATTACAAAATATTGTTAATAAATTATTTACAGGGGGGCTGACTTTAGGAGACAAATTTTTTTCAATTCTCCAAGGTCAGCCCCCCCCCCCCCCCCCCCCCCGGCTGACTACTGAAAACTATTTTTTTTTGGTTTTTTTTCTGAGTATGCAAGATTAAGAGAATTTCGTTCTCTTTTAGATTGGTGCGAAAAAAAATATGAACAAAATTAATAGTTTCAGTAGTCAGCCGCCCATAAAGATTATAATAGAATGGGTGGCTGACTATACATGACACATATTCTATTGTCAGCCGTGTATGTTTAGTCTTTAATAGAGAAATAAAAAAATATGGAAACTTTTGTCGTTTTCCAAAATTATTAGAGGGAATCACTCTTTTTTTCAACTCATCACTCCAAAATAAAATCCAGAGTGAGGAATAATAACTGACACTGACACATTTAAATTTCTGATGTGAAACGTAAAAATTTTTAATGGGAGGATTTAACTTGTACACGGTTAAAAATCCTGGCGTTAAATTTAATATTTTTTGGGTTGCATATATGACCAGTCCAAAATCGTATTTAAATGTAATACTTTGAATATATTTGATTTTCAAACTCAATAGAATACATATTTAATTTTAATACTGTTTTGTATTAAAAAACAAGTTCGTATTATTAAATAGTAACACGCATAAGTATTAGTATTTAAACCAAAAAAATAAAATTCATCCCTTCTTGTATTGGTTTTAAATGCATTTATATTAGAATTTAATACGCTGGATATTGAAAACTTATATTTTTTCATTTAAATTGAATATATTTTTTACTCGTTTTAAGCCCAAAGAGAGTTTAAATGTAATACAAGATTATTAAATCTTAATACTATTTAAGGTTTCATTGGATTACTTTTGAACCCACATAGTATTGAAAACTAATACCTATTTATTAAATTTAAATACTATTTTTAAGATTTGATTGGATTACTTTTGAACCCAGGTAGTATTGAAAACTAATAGCAGATACTCAGCTCCCGCCATCACTAACGCCCTTCGAGAAGAATCCTTTAGCGTACTCATCCAAAATGTATGCCGCTGTGCTTGTTTTTATAAGTGCTTTTAATCCCTGTAAAATTAGGAAAATTTTATTTATATATAGGTACATTAAATTTACTATTGAAAAAGTTACTTACTTCTTTGTATAAAAGAAGAGAGCTCCCAATTGCTGCTTCTTGTTTTTTTCAAATTTTCACTTATTTGATTAGGAGGCTCTCCATCAGCAGTGTCAAGAACCACAAGGAAGCAGGCACAGCCTGAATACTGCCGCACTATATCGCACAAGGAATCCACTGGAATCAGCACACCGTCTCGATCTTTCAAAGTAAATCCGTTCACCAGTTCTTCGTTTTCCAAGACTAAAACAAAAAAAATTACATAAATTAGCACGGCTTGCACTCTCCAGGAAATAAATACGAGTATATGGCACTTAAACTTGCTATTTATTACTTACTTGAAAGAAGGATATCTTCATTTGAAACAATTAAGGATTCAGATGATTCATGCGTCTGATTTTTTTAATGATTGTATTTTTTTCCACGTTTTTCACTTTAATGTAAATTCCAACTAAATTTTCCATTAGGAACTCCATGTTTCCGACCGACGACGCCGACGTGTTGAAACAAACTAACGGAGTTTTCTTTCGACAAAATTATATGTATCTGCATATTAAAAATCAATACCTACATATGTATTAAAATCTAATATTAATGTGTTCAAAATTAATACCTCGATATTCAACTCAAGTACGAGTTAAAAAGTATTTCTTGAGCATTGAGTCAAGAGTTTCGGCTTAAATAAAAAATTTATTGAATTTTAATACAATCAAATATTAAATTTTAATACATTATTTTATTATGGTCACTTTTAACCTGATATTCTACTAAAATCAAATAACAAATTATTGAAATATAAGTTTTCAATAATAATGGTAATAGATTATAATATAGAAATATTATATTTTAATATTTGAAGATTTAATTTTAGTGGAAAAGTATTAAAAAAAACATTTTAGTGGGATATGTTCTGAGTTTTAATACCAAATTATTACAAAAAATGTTTAATAAAGTTGGAATATTAAAAACAAATTATTCATGTATTGCATACGGCTGTAATACGAGGGCCGTATTAAAAAACATCCCAGAATTTTTAACCGTGTAGTTAGTTTATGTGAATAGTAACTAATCAGAAGTTTAGTCAGACATTGTGAAACAGACCCTTAGTTTCTAAAATTATTTTAAATTATAGGATTAAAAATGGCAGAAAACACACAAAAACCTACAAAACAATTCTACAACTACTCGGAGGAGGCATTGGCGCAAGCGTTGAAGAAAATTCGTGAAGAAAGTTTTGGGCGATAAGAAAGGCAAGTCGTGAATTCGGGATACCTAGAGGGACACTGCAAGACCGAATTCATGGCAGAGTTGTAGAAAAGCCTAGAAAAATGGGACCCGATACAATACTGAAGGCGGCGGAGGAAAAACTCTAGGGAACTGGCTTATAAAACTCGCCAAGTGTGGTTTTCCGCAAAAACCCACGGATCTCCTAAACACATCCAAAAAATCATTCGTGATGATAAAAGGAAGAATCCCTTTAAAGATGACCTACCTGGAAGGTCTTGGTATTACAGATTTTTAAAACGTCAAACGGAATTGTCTCTCAGAACACAAGAGGGACTATCAAAAGGACGGGCTGTAGTAAAGAGTATGCCAGATAAATGGATTCTTGGCAGATCCGAAAGTGGTTGGATGCGGTCAGAAACATTCTTCGACTATGTGGCCAATAGTTTTGATGGATGGCTTACAGAACAAAATATAAAACGACCAGTATTGTTCCTCGTCGATGGCCACAAGTCGCACCTGACCATGGAACTTAGCGACTTTTGTAGAATAAATGGAATAATTCTCTACTCGCTTCTACCAAACACCACCCACATTACACAGCCTGCTGACGTGGGTGCATTTAAGGGATTAAAAACCAACTACAAAAACACTGTACACGAGTGGCAAGGGCTTCCAGAAAATAGAGGCAAAGCAGTGACTAAGACTAACTTTTGTAATGTTCTTAAACTAGTCTTGGATAGTTCAGATAGAACTGACACAATCAGAAACTCTTTCCGAAAGTGTGGGTTATATCCCTTTAATCCCAACGCGGTCGACTACACCAAATGTGTGCAAAATGAGATGGAAAAGCATATTACTGCCACTGATACAGAAATGATAACTAATTCAAGCTTTTCCGAGACCAAAAAAGTTTTGGCTTTGGCGAAAAATGAAATTTGCGTACAGAATATTGACTTCTTGGCTTTGATGGATATTATCGAAAAGTTGGCACAGAAACACATGAGTCAACCTGGGCCAAACGAAACCCTTACCGGCACTTATGTGATTGGCGAAACAGGCGAACTGGAAAAACTAAGTTCAGAAGTAACTGATATAACGTTACCAAGACCATCCCCATCTCCAGCAACAATGAATCATGAAGACAATACGAATGAACTCGAACAAACTGTGGAAGAGTTAATGCTGCAGGCCGAAGATGTTTTAAAATCAACCATTGGTAAGACACGATAGATCCAATTAATAATTTAACTTTATAGGTATGTTTAGGTGTTAACTAATATTCTTTTTTCTTAGTTGATAATGCATCTCGACGTTTTTCATTATCATCAATTAATATTAGGGAACTTTCGGCAAACGTTGCCGACGAAAAACAAGCTTATGTTATTCATATCGATGTGATTCAATGTTTAAAAATTAATATTTTGACTTTTGCAATAGTTTCAGCTCATTGCACACCGTCAACTTCCGCTGCAGTTAGTCCTGCATTTAGTCGACATTTTTTTTACCCAGACAAACTGCCAAAGTCGACCAAACCAGTTCGTGAAAAACCTCCATCCAGTGTTTCATCTCTTGCCTGGAAAGAGTTTTTCAATAAAAAAGAAGAAGAAAAAGCAAGAAAAGTAAAAGAAATAGAGTTACGAAAGCAAGCCCGTGAACATAAGCGTTTGGAAGCTGAAAATATGAAAATGACAAGGAAACAAACGGAAGACCTTATTTCAGACACTGAAGATAACGATGAAAAAAACGTAGGTTGTGATTCATGCATCAGATGGTTTCATCTTAAATGTACACCATTTTCCGGAAAGCTATTTGAAGAGATCAAAGATGAAATATTTGAATGTGAAAATTGTGTAAAGTAAAAATGCCAATTATTGATAACTTCTGTGTTAATTAACCTTAGTTTTAAAATTATTTATCTATGTATAACTATTTTGTTTTTTGTCAACTATGTTTTAAAGCATAGATTATGAAGTTTATTTTATTTTATTTTGTTTTATAACCTAGATAAAGTATCTTTTTTACATACCTACCTAGGTACTTTTTATTGATTTATTTTTATATTTTTTTTTTCTTATGACTATAACTTATTGCATTGTTACATTAGTTAGTAGATTATTTATCTTGAATAAGATTTGACTGAAATAAAAGTTCCTTTTTTACTTAATATTTCTTTATAAATTATTAAATTCTGAAGGAAAGACTTGTTACCTACCTAGATACTTTTAACAGTGATAAACATATTATAAAAATGAATTTACAAATTGGGGCTGACTACTGGATACTCAAGTGGCCGACAACAGGAACTCGGGGGGCTGAC
Organism: Philhelius festivus; assembly: GCA_963931855.1. Lineage (NCBI taxonomy): Eukaryota > Metazoa > Arthropoda > Insecta > Diptera > Syrphidae > Philhelius > Philhelius festivus. The sequence goes on along the minus strand of OZ007555.1, from coordinate 139,127,592 downwards.
TACTCCAAAATCACACTTCCATCTAAATAATGGTTAGTAATTTGTTTTGAGTAGAAAATTCACTATGCATAGAATTTTTGTAATCCACACATATCAACTAATCAGATAATTTATATAAGTACATACTATATTCAACAATTGAATATTATATTTTTACGGACTAGTTGAACACAAAAAAAAAAGTTAAAGGGCTGACCACTAGTGCCATCACCTACCTAGTTCTTCCGTGTTAAACTCAACTCGGAAAAAAAAGTTTGGTTCTAGCCTTGAGAGTATTTTTCTGTGGCCTTTGACAATGGAGTAAAGCCCACATTGTGATATTCATTTTAAAGGCAGGCGGAACCATTTAAGTGCACGTGCACTTAAAATTGCCAATGGCACATATGTATGTCGCCAAGGTACGGAATCATGTGAAAGCTGTGCAGCTTTCAGTTGATATCTGTCATTGTCTTATTTATAAATATTATTATTATTTGAATCATTGACGTATTATATTATTATATTATTATATTAATAAATCAATGATTTGAATGGTCGCGTTCAGATTTCTATCCAACACTACCTGAATAGCTTTCGTGCTGTTGTAACCCCGTGTAAAAGAAACAGCTGTTTCCAAAAAAAAAAAAAAAAGCAACTTTCAAGCTATTCTAAAAATTTAGTACACAAAGATGCAGTTCTGTTATTTGGAAGAATCTCAAATCAAATCATTAAAAATAATTGATAATGCGTCCTTAATATGATCTGGCTTAATAAATATTTTCTTCGAAATAACAATTGCAGTACAGAAAGCCTCAATGAAAATAGCTTGAATGTAATTAATATTTTTGGTGATGCTGAATATAATCCAAATGCTTTTGAATTTCATTTTGTTTTTGAGTACGAAACAATAACTGCTATAAAAAACGTAAAATCAAATGCAGTAGGTCATGATGGGATATCTCTTAAGTACTTTCACGTACATAATTAATTGCTGTTTTACAAGCTCAGAATTTCCAGCCATATGGAAGTATGGTAAGGTTATTCCGATACCCAAAAACTCTAACAGAAGTACACCAGAAGACTATAGACCAATAAGTATTCTGCCATGTCCTTCGAAAGTTTATGAAATTTTAATGCGTGAACAAATTGATGAACATATTAAACAAAACAGTTTACTAACTTCTTGTCAATCTGGTTTCCGTAAAAACCATAGCTGTACAACTGCTATATTGTACCTTAACAATTTTTAAGAATTAAGATCTGAATTTGACAATAAAAACATGTATCAATTTTATGCATGCTCGATTTTTCAAAAGCTTTTGATAGTGTTGATCACTTAATTTCAATTTCAGCAAAACTTCACTACTTCTCGTTGCTAGTTACCTAAATAAAAGGTGGTGTTCCTCAGGGCTCGATATTAGGTCCACTCCCTTTTCTTTATTTATAAATGACCTTCCCGATGTTTGTCATGATGTTACAATGGATCTGTATGCTGACGATGCTCAGATTAAATTCTCAAGACTTATTGGCCTGATGGAAGACTGTGTGGCGAGAATGAATGAAGACTTGGAGCGCATATACGCATGTGCAAGCAAGTTGCAATCAAACCCTCAAAAATCTAAGGGGATAGTTATTTCCAAGGACTTTATTTACGCTTCTATACTATACCAGCCCTTATTTTAAACAATAATATATTAACTTACGTAGATGAAGTAAATAATCTTGGAATTATTATAAATCGTAAACCTTCATGCAAAAATCATATATCTAAACTTGATCGTCAAACGAATTTATTATGGTTTACGTCAGCTTTATTTCTCTTCCAATTTTATACCGGTCTTAACTAAACTCAAACTGCGTCTAGTTCGAGCTGTATTCTTACCTTTCATTAATTATTGCTCAGTAGTTTATAGTAAGCTGGAACTTTTCGTAAGCTGGAACTTGCATTTAACTCTGCAATACGTTTTATATATGGACTTCGGAAATTTGACCATATTTCCAGATTCTCTTCTAATGTAGCTGGATTTTCTCTCAGACAACATATTAACATACGAAATTGTCTATTCTTGCATAGACTTTTACAAAGCCATCAACCATCTTATCTGTTTGGAAAAATAAGTTTTTCGAACTCTATTATATTAACGAAGAATATATTTTTTCAAACTGACATCTGTCATTAAAACTAACAAAAGAAAAATATTTGCAAATGACAAAAAAGTCATTTAATTAGTAATTACAGTGAAAGCTCTAATAAGCGGACACTCATGGTCCCCCAATATTTGTCCGATTATGAGAACTGTCCGGTTAAGGGAAAGCAATAAAAAAAACTTTTTTTTTTAACTTCATATTAATTCTAATTAATATTGGATCTACGATCTATATTCCCATTTTCCATGAACATCTTCTTTATTTCTTGAAATCTCTGCAGCTTGTTTTTTTTTTCAATAAATCTTAAAAACTTTGCATAGATAAAATATTTCATGTCGTGGCTGAAAAAAAAAACAAACTTTTTTGCCAAAGCGCGAACCAATAAGTTTTTGTTGCCCAATGCATTGGCAATTTACAACTTTTCTTGCCTCACCCTTTCTTACCGTTATTTTAACGGACTATGCTCTAGTGAAATAGCCAGCTGCATTCCTCCCCTTAAACAATTTAACCGTAATATTCGCACTTCTAGGAATGCCCATCAGTTTACCCTTGAGCCTAACTTCGGAGTTACTGTGAACTACAGAGATTCGTTCTTCAGCCGTACTACGCGAATGTAGAATTCCTTACCACGCTCTTTCTTTCCCAGTCATTGCAATGTTCAAAAATTCAAAACCAATGATGACAATTGCCCTCTTGAATATGTCTTTGCGAGCATCATATGTAACACAGAAAATATCTTGGTTGGATCAGTGTACAGACCATATAATTACATCAGCACGTTACCTTTGATTACAACTTTGGAATCAATTACTTGCTGTTACCAATATACCTTACTTTGTGGTGATTTCAACTGTAATCTTTTGGATAACCGATTAACTGCAAATTTTTTAGATCCATTTAATGCACTCAGTCTGAGTCCCGTTAACCACTCCACCGCAACCCACTTTACTAAAGAATCCTGTTCTCTGTTAGACCTTTATCTTGCTAGTGATGTTAGTAGGGTAATGCTCTACACACAGCTTTTGGCACCTGGTTTCTCCAAACATGACTTAATTTTTGTGAGTCTGGATATAGCTTGCCGGGTTAATCAACAAAACTTTCAATACCGAGACTACAAAAATCTAAATATATCTGAACTTATACGTGACCTTGATTGCATAGACTGGAACTCAATATTCCTCATGCAAAATGTTAATGAACAAACTTGTTTTTTACGGCAAAACGTCAATCAACTCTTTGATACTCATGTCCCTTTAAAAACCCATCTCGTTAAGCATACGTCCCCACCTTGGCTGAATGGCGACATCTCTGCCCTAATGATGAAACGAGATGCCGCTTACAGTCAATGGAGGCGATTCAAGTTGGAGTACTTCCACAAGTCTTATTGCAGACTTCGCAATCAAGTCGTCGTATCGATCAGAACGAGTAAAAAGCTTTATTACGAAAACAAAATTGGCCCATTAGTTTCCGGAAAAAAATTATGGAAAAACCTTCGAGAAATCGGAATTGGGAAACAATCTACGAAGTTAGCTGATAACATCGACTGTGATGCCCTCAACAAAAAGTTCACCTTCACCCCGCAATCCTCTGACGCTGTAATACCTGTTGACTCCCCTACTGAAGAGGAATCAACAGGTGTCAATTCTTCGATGAGCTTCACAAGAATAAGAGAAGAAGACATAGTTGAAGCAATACTATCAATCAAATCAAATGCTACTGGCCTAGACCAAATGGAACCTAAGTTTGTCAAGTTATTGCTTCCTCGTATACTGCGCTTTATAGCTTATATTTTCAATAGTATTCTAACAACATCCGAGTTTCCCTCTGAATGGAAGAAGGCTAAAATTATTCCCATTCCTAAAAAGCAAACAGGTATCGATACTGAGTTCCGACCCATTGCTATTCTTCCGTTTCTCTCAAAGGTGTTTGAAAAAACTATAATGAAGCAGATACAAAAATATTTATCGACGAACAACCTATTAACTACATGTCAGTCTGGTTTCAGACCAAAACGCAGCTGTAAATCCGCTCTACTTTTTGTTGTTGACGAAATACGAATCGCATTGGACAAGGATAATATTGCCCTTTTAACACTTCTAGACTTTTCAAAGGCTTTTGACACTGTTAACCATTCAATCTTATGTAAAAAACTAAGTAATTCTTTTGGTTTTTCCATAGAATCCTGTAAATTGATTGCCTCGTACCTTAGCGGAAGGCAACAACGCGTGGTGGCGAATGGTCAATCGTCAGTATTTCTTAATGTTCTGAACGGAGTGCCACAAGGATCTATCCTTGGCCCGATTCTCTTCTCACTTTACATAAATGATCTTCCAAAAGTTGTTAAGCACTGTCTTATTCATCTTTACGCGGATGATGTGCAGCTTCTGATAAGTCGACCATTTGGGGAAAAGAATGATGCCGTTGCATTAATGAATGAGGATCTTTTTTTCATTTCTCGTTGGTCAAAGAAACATCAACTGTGCTTAAACCCTATAAAATCAACAGCCCTACCCATCTATCGCAAGATTTTTGATTTATCGGCCTTAAGTCAATTAAATCTTGAAAACGCAACGATAGAATACACAAGCAGTGCTCGAAACCTTGGAATGGTTTTCAATCGTACCCTCACATGGAACGACCACCTGATTAAGGTAATTGGTAAAGTATATGGTAGCCTCCGTGTTCTCCAAGTCACTCGAAACTTCATTCCCACAAAAACCAAACTTCTCCTTGCCAAGACGCTTTTACTTCCTATAATGTTATATGGATGTGAAATCTTTTGCAACATGGACTCAACTACTAACCGAAAATTAAACGTCGCATATAACAACATTGCCCGTTATGTCTATAACCTACGTCGCTATGACCATGTTTCTTTGTTTGCTATTCGCATTTCTGGCTGTAGTCTTGACAACTTATTAAATTATCGGTCACTTACCTATCTACATGAAATTATTCAAACAAAACAGCCTGACTATCTACACGGTAAGCTAAACTTCCCTCATTCAACACGGTCTTTTGCTCTTATATTACCGCGATACAATTTTCTCGTTACTGAGCGTCAATTTTTCGTCCATGTTATTCGCCTTTGGAACTCTCTGCCCATAAGTATGAGAAGTGTAAGAAGCACAAATAAATTTAAAAGTTTACTTTTCAACTATTTGGCAAATAATTGATCGTTTTTATCTATTCGCTGTTCCCTTCAACTATTTGTTTTTCTCTCTTTTGAATTTAATTTCTTAATAAAAACATTTGTAAATTTGTAAATAGACTTAAAAATTTAAATATTTAATTAAACACAAATTCTTAACTCTTCTTAAAGGCTTCAAAAATTTATAAGACTCATGTCCTACTTTGTAAGCGATTTTGAAATAAATGAATTGAATTGAATTGAATGTACACCGACACCTCCTTTCTGACCCCTCCCTTTTTTCCTAATGCTCACACTGTGTCTGACATATTAAGGGTATACAAAAAACCTTTTAGTGTGATGAATGAGTAGCTGAAGGAAAGGAAATGACATGTATAAAACCGAAACGCGATGAAGAAAGGGAACCATACCCTCTCAAAATTACACCAACTACCTCCAGTAACTAACTCGAGAAATCCCCTAATAACCTTTCAACATAACATCGCACCGTCCAGTTATTAGAGCTTCGCGTCCGGTTATCGGAGATTTTCTATAGATTTACTTACGTATTAAACATAAACTGTACTTAGAACAGATCTGCTGTTCTTTTCCGTTACATTTTTGAGAAAAAATAATCCCTAAATTAAATAATGAGTCCGGGTATGGGAGGTTTTTTTTTATCTAAAATGGGCAAGAAAACTTGTCCGCGTCCGTTTATGAGAGTGTCCGTTTATAGGAAAGTTATTTGTATGAGATTTTCGAAAAAGAAGTTTGTTCCCGAAAATTTTTCCGTTTAAGGGAACTGTCCGCAAGTAGAGCTTTCACTGTAATAAAAGAATTTATTTATTTTGATCTACACGCATATTATGATTTTTTATTTTGTCCCGGGAAATATGTTGAAATCCCGGGATTTTTCATTATTTTAGCCATTTGTCCCGCCGAGGTGTAAGAAAAATGTGGCAACCCTAATTTTATGTTATAAATTATTTATTAGTCTTGATGAACGTTTCTGAGTTGGCTTACCAAAATTATGCACGCACTAATGGTTAAAATCATAAATCTTAATTCTTCAATCAATCTTAGAAATTACAGACCTTTTCCTAAAAGAGATGGAAGCCAACTTTATTTTTCTTATCATAAGCTTCCTCTTTATTATGTATACCCGGATTTACACATTCTTAGCGATTTTTGCCAACAGTAATCGGGATATTGATGTTTGATTTCACATCCATCAACTTTTGAACTGTATTGCCAGATCCAACGATTACGGTTCTTTCCGATACTTTAAATAAAGAAGTAGTATATAGAGTTTAAAAAAGGTAAAGATTACTACACATAATATACACTATAGCATCTCGTCATAGATTCGACAAATACTCGGTAATTTGTGTATGTTTTGTCTTCTGCATCAGAGTACAAACCAATTAGATCGACTTTTGCCGGGAACAGTAGTACCATTGTATATAAAACTTATAGTAATATCAAGAAGACGAACAATTGTGGCGACATCTGAAGGCTAGGGACTGTAATTGCTAGATTTGTCTTTGCTAAATTTAATAATAAAATATTCTCTTTTTTACTACTTGTTTTGTATGTTATCCTACTCTTCACTGTAAAAGCGTGCGCTAATTTCTGCGCCACCACCAGGCTAGCGTTCGCAATACAAAATCACGCTCCATGATAATACTATAGGTTTATATACAAAGGTAGTACGAATCTACGATGAGACGCTTTGTGTACGAAAAGAATAATTACCAAAACCGTGCGCATTTCACAATACCTACCATCTTGGCTGACTGTTGGATATCCAGGTTGCGAATATGAATAATATGATAGGAATGTCGGAGGTCGAGAAATTTGTGTTTCCGAAGGGCGGTAACCCACAGGGGACCAGTATGGACCTACTGGTGATGGTTTTACTAAAGGTCGAGGTGGTGGTGTTTGTTGACGCGATGGTGGCACATTTGGTGGAATTGGAAGTTGTATAGGGGGACTATGCTTGTGTGTATTGTACTCGTGTTTATCTTCATCACTTTCATCACTATAACTACCATGAACACCATCATCATCATCATAATCATCATCATCATAAAATGAGTGCAGATTCCATTCGTCATCATCAAAGTAGTGGTTCTGTTTCGGAAAAAAGTTTTTAAAAGGATAAGTTGCTAGAGCTTCTGCATTAGTTTCTTCATAAAGTTGAAGAAAAACTGTAAAAATAGAAAACAATATATTGCAATTTTATCAAAATTTCAAAAATTAAAATTACCTAATAGAATCAAAATAACAAATGAATTCACTACAAACAATTTCATTGTGAAGATAACGCCGAAACCTTTTGAAGTTTCAAAGTGAATTTGCTATCCATTTATATGAACTAAAGAAAGAACTATACACGCTCAACACTCGACTTAAAATAACAAAAAAAAAAAAATATTTAATTTTACTTTTACGAGCTCGTGAAAGCAAAATAAGTTTTACATTTCAATTAAGTTATTTGAATGAGTTTCAGGGTATTTATACCTTTGCATACTCATATGTTTCTATTTAGGTAAGGTACTTTTATTTTTACTTACGATATATAATATGTAGGTACTATAGGGCAAGTTCTGCATTAGGAAAAAAATCGAACTCGAGATTTTGATCAAAGTTGACATTTTGATGATAGCGAAGACGAATAAAGTGGTTCATACAATTCCGTCAGTCTGTCTGTATGTCTGTACTTCGATATACAGCCTAAGCCACTGGAACTGTTTGGGTAGAAAATTCTAATTTATAAAATAAAAAGGCAAACTCAATCTTAAATGGTTGTTTTAACAATGAATAAATTTTATTATTTTTTTTTCTCATTTAACCTTTGACAATACATTTTACTTTTATGTCAAACTACATAGCATCAAATATTTGACGAAGGTATGTATGCTCATAGAGATTGGTATGCGTTGTGAATGGCAGCATCCAACATTCTCCCCCCCAGTGCACAAAGTAAACGACTCAGCTTGGGCTTATTTTCGACATGAAAAGACAAATTAATTATATTAAATGCATTCTAATACAATGTTTTCATTCGTAAATATAATATAATCTCCATAACATATTTTGCGCCATCTACATTTCATAAGCTTAACAATGCAACGGACCAAATGTAAGCCTCATTGACATACTAGATATGGACTGCTAGTAGCTGATTACAGAATGGTCCAACGGATTACCAAACGACACTAGCCCTCGTGCCGACACTGACGGCAAATTTGAGTACTATGAAATGGAACCAGTGCTAAAGGGGCTAATGTGCAAATAGTCCAATTGCCAAATCTGAAAATTTCCCTTTTTAATTTTCCCTTTTTCATTTTTGTTTTCAACGTATTGTTGCGAACAGAGCTTTATACTCCTACAGCGCCATCTGTTGGGAATTACATATCTGCTTTGTGAGGGAACAAAACAAAAAGCTCTTTTCCATCGCATCTAAATTTCCCCTAATTCCAAAGTACTAGAACATTCTACCCCCATAAGAATTTCCCCTTCTGGACAAGAACCTTCTAGAACAACTGGTTTGAGTATAAAAGGGAGTGTTCACGGTGAGCGGGACACAGTTTATTTTCGATTATGAAAGTGTGCAAAGCTGAACTATTGGATTGTGGAAAGTGTAATTAAAGAAGTGGATTTAAGTTGGAATAAAAGTATTAGAGTTGATTATAAATTGAGATTTATTGTTTTGATTTGAAAAGTGTAAATAAAGAAGAAATATTAGAAACAGTAATAAGTTTTATTTAACGAACCTAGTAAAAATATTACATTGGTGTCAGAAAAGTGGAATAAAACTTATTGTGCAGTGAAGTGTGGAAAAAAAAAAATAGTAAAATAAAAAAATGAGCAAGTTACTAAAAGAGCTCAACTGTAATGAGCTGAAAAGTGAATTAGGCAAGCGAGAACTTTCTAGAGCAGGATCGAAAAATGAGCTTGTTCTGCGTTTGGCCGAATATTTGAAACAGCAAAATGAAGACCCGGACATCTTCGTCTTTGAAACTGACGCTGAGGAAGCAGACGTAAGTAAAAATGTAGATGTTTCAAATATGATTAGTCTTCTGCTTCAGCAACAAAAGAATGTTCTCGAACGTCTCGAAGAGCAACGAAATGAACAGAAGAATGAACAAAAGAATGTTCTCGAACGTCTCGAAGAGCAACGAAATGAACAAAAGAATGAACAAAAGAATATTCTCGAACGCCTTGATAAACAGCATAGCGAACAAAAGGACCTTCTCGAAGAGCAGAGAAACATGCTAGAAGGCAAGCTTGTTAACATCGAGAATAATGTATCTGCACTTGATGGACGTGTTTCATTGCTGGAGAATCAAGTCGACAACAAAATGGAGACGTTTTCAAAAGTGTTAGATGAACGTGTTTCATTGCTAGTCGACAACAAAATGGAGACGTTTTCAAAAGAGTTAGACCGTGTTCGAAACATAAAGATTCGGGAAAGTTCTGGGGAAGCTTTGAGAAAAAAAGAGATGCAACCTCCAACCTTTGATGGACAAACTTCTTGGTCTATATACAAGAAGCAATTCGAGGCAGCTTCCACAACAAATGGCTGGGATGAGACTGACAAGTATATAGCCTTAACTCTTGCTCTTAGAGGAGCAGCTGCTGAGTTGTTGCAAACCATACCAGCAGATAAGAGCGGCGACTTCAATTCCTTGGTTTTGGCTATAGACAAACGCTTTGGTAACAGCCACATGAAAGAAGTCTTCAAAGTGCAACTCAATTCCAGAGTTCAGAAGAGGGGCGAAACTCTACAACAACTGCAAGCGGACATTGAAAGGCTTGTTCATCTTGCATATCCAGATGTTGGAGAGGAAATTTGTAACCAGTTCGCAGTTGAGGCATTTGTTCGCGCCATTTCTGATATACATCTTCAAAGGGCCGTGCGAACTGCTGGAAAACGAACTCTTTCGGAAACATTAGCGTTTGCCTTGACAATGGAAGCAGCTGAGCAAGCTTCTCACGGAGTACATCGACTTAGAGAAGCCGTCGTCGAAGAATGCTCATGTCAAAGAACTGATGTCCAAAGGAACCAACGAAATGGACTTGCAAAGTGCTGGAATTGCAACAAGACCGGACATTTACAGCGTCAATGTCGATTACCACCAAGAAGAGCTTGTCAACATTGTGGACACGGAGTTTCAAACCCAGAACAAGGTAACAATAACACCAGTGTTACTTCCCGAACAGTTTCCCAACAAGTAAGAACTAACTTCGAGGGGCAGAAGCTGATTTCTGGTATCGATGGCCCCAGAAACACCATCCAGGTCTCCCAAACTAAAAGAGACAACAAAAGTCTGACTGTCGAGGCAACTTTAAATGGCAACAAACGTGTGGTCACCATCGACACCGGTGCCACCGCCTCCATTGTGCGTCAAGACCTAGTGCACCTGAATTGGCTACACAACACCAATAGCTACCGTCTGAGAACTGCCACAGGAGAAGCAGCTAGGGTTTATGGTGAAGTCCGACTTAGAATTCGAATTGCAGATCTAGAATTCTCACACAAATTTTTGGTGGCAGATATATGTGACGAATGCATCATAGGCATGGACTTCATGAAAGAACATCGAGTAATTTTGGATATTGGCAAACAGGTACTCAAATACCAGAATACAGAGATTCCAATGAACTATGGGCACGAAGGAACAACAACTCTAAGGACTGTCATCAAAGAAGACGTGATTATTCCAACTTCTTCTGAGGTATTCGTTTGGACAAAATTAGAAGGTGAGTGTGGACGCCATCGATACCTAATAGTGGAACCAGGCCCAGATTGTTCTTCCCAAAACGTCATCATTGGGAAGACACTTGTGGCTCCAAAGAACAATATGGTCCCCGTACGGATACTCAACACCAAACCGTACGATGTAAAGTTAGCAAAAGGAGAAATTATCGGTAAGTGCGAATCTGTCGCAGCCATAACACGAATTGACGCTGAAACACCGAGAATGACATTAAACCCTGAAGAGCTCAATAGCATCAAGGCAAAGATACTCAATTCAGCTAACCTAGACCAACATCAGGTTAAAATGGCAGAAAGCCTTCTGAATGAGTATGCTGACATTTTCGCTTCACCAAACGGGAAATATGGAAGGACACAAATGGTGCAGCATCGAATAAATACAGGAGATGCAAGACCCATTCGTCAGCCCGCAAGACGTCTTCCACTGGCCAAACAAGGTGAAGCTGAGGAAATGATTACCACCATGAAGAAGGATGGTTTGATTGAAAACTCCAAAAGTCCTTGGGCGTCACCAGTGGTCCTAGTCAAAAAGAAGGACGGAAGTACACGGTTTTGTGTTGACTACCGAAGGTTGAATGACGTAACCAAGAAAGACAGTTACCCCCTGCCAAGAATTAGTGACACCTTAGATGCGATGGAAGGAGCACACTGGTTTTCCACACTGGACTTGAAAAGTGGATATTGGCAAGTTGAAATTCACCCTGAAGATCGAGAAAAGACAGCGTTCTCCACAGGTAATGGGCTGTGGCAGTTCAAAGTGATGCCATTTGGTCTTTGCAACGCTCCGGCAACCTTTGAGCGTTTGATGGAGTGCGTCCTTCAAGGCCTGACGTGGAAAACTTGCCTTGTCTACTTGGATGATGTTATCGTTTATGGGAAAACATACGACCAACACTGTAAGAACCTAAAGGGTGTGTTCCAGAGACTTCGAGAGGCTAACCTTAAACTGAACCCAGAAAAATGTGCACTGTTCCAGACTGAAGTAAAGTATTTGGGACATATCATCTCGTCCCAAGGAGTCAAGACCGATCCTGAAAAAGTTGACACCGTCAAAAATTGGCCAACACCACAGGACAAACATCAACTACGAAGTTTTCTTGGTCTTGCTACTTATTACAGACGTTTTGTTAAGAACTTTGCCGGAATTGCGAAGAGTTTGCATCAGCTTACGGAAAAGAACAAGCAGTTTAGATGGTCAGGTGAGTGTGAAAAAGCTTTCCAAGAACTGAAATACCGTCTGTGCAATGCTCCGGTGCTGATCTATCCGACTCCAGGCAAGCCTTTTATCATCGATGCTGATGCAAGCAACGTAGGAGTCGGCGCTGTTCTGTCACAAGTGCACAATGGCGAAGAAAAGGTTGTCGCCTATTTCAGCAAAGTACTGTCGAAGACGGAAAGAAACTACTGTGTGACCAGAAGAGAACTCTTGGCACTCATTTTGGCAACGAAACACTTCCATAAATACATCTATGGACAGAAGTTTCTTCTACGAACCGATCATGGTGCTCTTAACTGGTTGTTGAACTTCAAGAACCCAGAAGGACAAGTCGCAAGGTGGATAGAAAGACTGCAGACTTACGATTACGAAATTCAACACCGAAGGGGAAAGCTGCACTCAAATGCCGACGCACTATCCCGAAGGCCTTGTAAAATAGATTGCAAGCACTGCAGGCGACAAGAAGAAAAGGAATCCATCAACATTCTGCGAATAAGGGCTGACCCCATTTGTGGATGGAGCAATGAAGAAATAAGATCTGCTCAACAAGAAGACCCCGACATTGAACCTCTTCTCGCATGGAAGGAACATGAAGAAAAACCCGCATGGAATGACATTTCCGATAGGAGTCCAGTTTTAAAGGCCTATTGGGCACAATGGGACTCACTTCATGTGCAAGAAGGTGTTCTTCGGCGAAAATGGGAGTCCGCTGATGGTAAATCCTATGTGATGCAGCTTGTATTACCTCAATCGAAAATCAAAGAGGTTCTTCGAGAGATGCATGATGGACCTTCAGGAGGCCATTTGGGAGTCAATAAGACTTTAGAAAAAGTGAGACAACGATTCTACTGGTTGCATGCAAGAGACGACGTTGAAAAGTGGTGCCGAAATTGTGACGCCTGTGCTGCAACCAAAGGCCCTGGTAGAAAACTGCAAGGAAAAATGATGCAATATAATGTTGGCTCACCGTTTGAAAGGATTGCTATTGACGTAGCTGGCCCATTTCCGGAAACGAATGATGGAAACAAATACATTCTGGTGGTAATGGATTACTTCAGCAAATGGCCTGAGGCATACGCTATCCCGAACCAAGAAGCCAAGACCGTGGCCGACCAGATTGTGTCTAACTGGGTAAGCAGGTTCGGTGTGCCTATGGAGCTCCATTCTGACCAAGGAAGGAACTTTGAGTCGAACATATTCCAAGAGGTGTGCGCGTTCCTTGGCATTAAGAAAACGAGAACCACACCACTTCACCCGCAATCTGATGGAATGGTCGAGAGATTCAACAGGACGTTAAAAGAGCACCTCACTAAGGTCGTAGGCGACAACCAAAGAAACTGGGATAGGCACATACCACTATTTTTGATGGCCTATCGAAGTGCAGTACATAGCTCAACAGGACAAACACCATCTGAAATCCTGTTCGGAAAAAGCATACGCCTGCCTAGTGAGATAAGGTTTGGACACCCACCACAAGAGTCTCAGGAAACAGGGGATTACGTGAGTGACCTAAAAGAGAGGCTAATCGGCATCCACGAAAGGACCAGGACTAGAATGAGCACTTACAGCGATCGAATGAAGACAAGGTACGACACAAGAGCAAACACGACAGGATTCCAAGTAGGAGATCGTGTATGGCTGTATAATCCACATCGTCAAAAGGGATTGTCGCCGAAGCTTCAACAAAACTGGGAAGGCCCTTATACTGTCGTCACGAAAATCAATGATGTCGTTTACCGAATTCAAAGAGGGTTAAGAGGAAAGCTAAAAGTTGTGCATAGCGATCGACTGCACCGATACAGTGCCGAAGCTGGTGATAGAGTTGTTCGGGACGAACAATCTTAAGAAGGGGGCAATGTTGCGAACAGAGCTTTATACTCCTACAGCGCCATCTGTTGGGAATTACATATCTGCTTTGTGAGGGAACAAAACAAAAAGCTCTTTTCCATCGCATCTAAATTTCCCCTAATTCCAAAGTACTAGAACATTCTACCCCCATAAGAATTTCCCCTTCTGGACAAGAACCTTCTAGAACAACTGGTTTGAGTATAAAAGGGAGTGTTCACGGTGAGCGGGACACAGTTTATTTTCGATTATGAAAGTGTGCAAAGCTGAACTATTGGATTGTGGAAAGTGTAATTAAAGAAGTGGATTTAAGTTGGAATAAAAGTATTAGAGTTGATTATAAATTGAGATTTATTGTTTTGATTTGAAAAGTGTAAATAAAGAAGAAATATTAGAAACAGTAATAAGTTTTATTTAACGAACCTAGTAAAAATATTACAGTATAAATATATACTGCAACACAGTTTTCGTTGCATTTACTTGTATTATCTATTAACAAATATTATTATTGTTTGTAAAAATACTTTTATTAAAGCAAATAGTTTCACTTTTACAAATAATTTTAATTTTTATACTAGAAATCAAGAGATAAGCTAAGATCTTTTTGGCTAGAGCGAAAATATTTGCAAAAATTTGTTATTGTAATACATGTTAAAACTTAATCCAGATCCGGATCCAGATACATAGATTTGTGATTAATAAAACGCACCTTATCTTAAACTAGAACTGTAAGGCTAGGCGCGCACATTCAATTTTTAGTGAAGGGGTTTTTGTATGGTTACATACATGCAGTGTACCTGCGAAGCTTCATATATTTATGAATTTTTGAATATTACAACAACAACTTGAATGAACTACCACCAAGTGGGTTCTTATTTGGCTGGAGTTATAGCTATTTCACGGTTGCCAAGCCGATCATCAGACTCCTTTATTAGTGGTGCTTAGCCTTTATAATATCAAGTTTAGTCGAAAAACTTTTTGCCTTGACTGAGATTTGAACCCAGACCTAGCGTCGTCAGAAGCCAATGCCCTACGCATCACGCTACCGAGACCACATGATCAGGTCCATCCCAATTTAGGTTTTATCGTTTATCAATTATCACTTGAGGACTAGCGTTTTTATTAGTCATTCAAGTTTTGTTGTTGTAAATTCGGTTTCTTTCTATTTCTCCGAACTCTGTTTATAAGCCAACAATTCGTTGTATATTATAAGGAGGGAGATTTTAATGAAAGATTTGACTCTGGTCAAGTTTTAAATCTATTGAAGTTTTAAATCTATTCAATAGATTTAAAACTTGACCAGAGTCAAATCTTTCATTAAAATCTCCCTCCTTATAATATACAACGAATTGTTGGCTTATAAACAGAGTTCGGAGAAATAGAAAGAAACCGAATTTACAACAACAAAACTTGAATGACTAATAAAAACGCTAGTCCTCAAGTGATAATTGATAAACGATAAAACCTAAATTGGGATGGACCTGATCATGTGGTCTCGGTAGCGTGATGCGTAGGGCATTGGCTTCTGACGACGCTAGGTCTGGGTTCAAATCTCAGTCAAGGCAAAAAGTTTTTCGATTAAACTTGATATTATAAAGGCTAAGCACCACTAATAAAGGAGTCTGATGATCGGCTTGGCAACCGTGAAATAGCTATAACTCCAGCCAAATAAGAACCCACTTGGTGGTAGTTCATTCAAGTTGTTGTTGTAATATTCAAAAATTCATTCAATTTTTAGTTTCTCAACTGCTTGGTTCGAGCAACTAAAAAGTTGCTTAACTAAACGATTGCCTAAAATGAGTTCGCTATTTTGTGTAACACATAATTATATGCACCTGCGCGGACATAAAATCATTAAGTAAACCAAAATGATTCATAAAATATTTTAAAGGGGATTTTTTTTCGAGATCCCTTAGCACTATTCTCAGCCGATTATCTCTCTAACCATAGACTAGCACCGTTTCTTCAAAGCAATGTCAATAGATGTCCTTAGTTTCTATGAGTAAACATTTCTGTTGGCACTAGTAGAACAAGAGATGGCGTTTAATATGTTGTTCATTTTTGCCACTAGTGTCGGCACGAGGGCTAGTTTCGATTGTATCCGTTGGACCATTTTGGTTGCAAATTTTGTTTGAGAATTATACACAACTAGCAGTCCATATATAATAAGTCAATGGTAAGCCTAGCTCAACGATATAAGCCTTTTCCTCAATGAATCGAAACGTCATCTTTTACTTCGTTCTTCTTTACTCTTGTGTTGTGGATGTCGTGTGTTAAATTTGTTATAATATTAAATTGATAAATTAATGGTTTGTTTACTATCTAATAATTTGTGATATTGTTTAGTATGAATTTTATATGTACATCTATGTAGTTAAATTTATAAATGAGTTGATTTGTTGTATTCATCATTCGCGGATTTGTTGTACGTTATATGTTTGTAATTTGTGCTGGTGCATCACCCTTATATAATGCACTTTGTGATGTTTTGTTTATTTCAGATTTATGTTGTGAATTATTATTTGTATATATTGTGTAACTGGATTTCAAGTGCCTTTTAAATTTGTTTTATTTTTCATCATGGGTAAGTAGTCATACAATTTCTTTTTTGTTATTTGTTTGTTGCTATGTGTGTGTGTTTGTAATGTGGTGTCTAAAGGTACCTTATTAGATTACTTATTTATCTATTTTTTTTTGTTGGTTTTATTAAAGGTTGCCATTTTATTCTTGTGTTATGTTGTTTGGACTGTGTTGATGATATTATTGAGCACTGATGATGGGTGAGTTGTTTTATATATATGCTGTTTATTTTATTAAAATTTTTTTTTTTGTTTTTCAGGTTTTATGTTATATGTATTGAGGGATATCAGTTTAAATCTGGTATGTTAATTTTTTTTTTTGAATTACTGTAATTGTATGTTTTATGGTTTTATTTATATATTTAATTTTGAGTTAAATTATTTTCATATTTCGCTCAGTTTTCTTCATTTATACCTATTTGTTATATGATTTTGAGTTGAGTTTGACGAATGTTTTATTTGTTTTTTTATAAGTGTTAATGTGTGTATGATGTTATTTGTTTATTTGAAACTATTTTTGTTTTTCTTTTATAATCTTTGGATTCCTACGAATGAGTGGTTTTGAGTGAATTTAGTACGTTTTGTTTCGTGTTGTTTAAATGGTTAGGTTTCTTTCATTTTCTTCAGTGGACTGTATGTGTGTTTGGTTGTAGTTCTTGAGTTGGGTTTCTTAATTCATATTAGTGTTGATTTCATTTTGTTGATTTTAACTTTTCTGATTTGAGTTTCAGAAAGGTTCATCTGATTTTGTCTTGGGTTTGAGTTAGAATTGGTTATTTTCAGTTAAATGAATGTATTATGTTGTTCAATTATCTTAATTCGATATTTTATTTGATTCATTTTTAAATTCGATTATTTATATAATTGTATTTTCTGTTGTGTTGTCATTCGATGGTAGAGGACAAATTTTTGTTATGGGTCGTTTGAATTCGCTGTTTTGGGTCTTTACTTTGACCACTCGAATTAAGTTGTCTCGGCCTGGATATGTTTCTACTATCCTTGCCAAAGGCCATTTCGATGGTGGGAACCTTTCATCACGTAGTAATACGAGGTCTCCTATTTTAGGCTGTTCTTCCTGCTTAAACCATTTCGGTCGGTTTTGAAGTCTGGTGAGATATTCGCCGCTCCATTCCTTCCAAAACGTTTGCAGGGCGGCTTGTATTTGCTTCCACCTATCAAGGTAACCAATTTTTTCATTTGTCAAATCCGACTCTGGAACTATATATCCTGACGTGCCTATCAAAAAATGTGCTGGAGTTAGTGCATTGAAGTCTTCTAAGCTATCTGTTACTGGACAGAGGGGTCTCGAGTTTAAACAAGCTTCTATTTGTATAAGAAGCGTACTGAGTTCCTCGTATGTAAGAGCTTGGTTTTGGGCAATTCTTCGCAAATGGTATTTTACGGATTTCACTCCTGCTTCCCACAATCCACCGAAGTGAGGAGAAGCAGGAGGAATGAAATTCCATTTTGTTCCCAATTGGCATATTGAGTTGGCAATGTCGGTATAGTTACAATTCGCTGCTGTGAGCATCTTTTGAAGCTCTGCATTGGCTCCTTGAAAATTGGTTCCACAGTCACTGTATAGGTTGGAACAGATTCCTCTTCTTGATGTGAAACGTCGAAATGCGGCTATAAATGCTTGCGTGGTTAAATCGGTTACAACTTCGAGATGCATGGCTTTGGTTGATAGGCATATAAATATAGCGAAATATGCTTTATATCTTTTTGAACATCTTCCTTTCCAGGCTTTAACTTCAATAGGTCCCGCATAGTCAACTCCAGTATGAGTAAATGGTCGGGATATGTTTACTCTAGGGGCTGGTAAATTCCCCATTAATTGTTGCATCGTCCTTGGTTTTGTTTTAAAACAGATAATACAACGGCCAAGATATTTTTTAACATTTCGTTTTAAATTGAAAATCCAATATTTATTTCTAATATATGAAATAACTTGTTGTATACCACCATGAAGTGTTTTTTCATGAGCGTCTTCGATTATAAGTTTTGCTATCTTGTGGTTAGGCTTTAAAACTATTGGGTGTTTTTGATCGTATGTTAGTGTGGCGTTTTCAAGTCTACCACCGATTCGAATGATACCACATTGATCAGTGAATAGATTTAACGATTTATTGACTTTTGTTTTACTACCTTTTGTTGACTTCGTATTAATATCAGTAAACATATGTTGTTGTACATTGCGTATGATTATTCGTAAAGCAATTTCTAATTCCTCGGGTGAAAGTGCAGATGTTCTTCTTTGGGTTTTATCTGTTCTTAAATTATGAATGAATCTGTTTACGTTTGCAATTATTCTCAGAATTTTGCTAATTTTCGAATGTCTTGATAAGACATCTAAAATTGTATGCGCGGTTTCTATATTTGTATGTACTTGTACTTCCTTTTTTCCTTCTTCTTCGGTGTAAAGTGTTGTTGGCTGCGTTGGGCATACGAACTCCCACTTTTCTTGAAGAAATGGTGGTCCTTTCCACCAGAGGTCATTGTGAATTAATTTGGATGGCAACATTCCTCGTGAAACGAAATCTGCTGGATTTAATTTTGTAGGAATGTGCTTCCAAATACTTACATTCGTAAGACACTGAATTTCGGTAACTCTGTTGGCAATAAAGGTCTTCCACCTTGTTGGCAACGCAGTTATCCAACAGAGAGTTATGGTGGAATCCGTCCACGCAAAACTTGGAATTCTTTCGAATGGTAAAACGTCTTGGACGTGTTTGAGAAGTTTTGCTAGCAGAACAGCTCCACACAATTCTAATCTTGGCAAAGATATAGTTTTGACTGGAGCAACCTTCGTCTTAGCTATGAGAATATGGGTGTGTATGCAGTTGTTATTCAAAATTCGGAGATAAATTACAGCTCCATATGCTTTTGTTGATGCATCACTAAAGCCATGCAATTCGATGTTTTGAACATTGTTTTGTGTATTAATCCATCTCGAAATACGAATGTTCTGCAGATTTTTCAAATCTTCTCGAAAGGAAAGCCATTCTTGTTGAAGTTCAACTGTTATGTCTTCATCCCATGAAACACCACTCAACCAAAGTTGCTGCATAAGTATCTTCGCCATTATGACACATGGTGCAATCCATCCAAGTGGATCAAAAATGCGTGCAATAGTTGAAAGAATGGTGCGTTTAGTTATAATTTCTTCTGTAGCGATTTCTTGAAAAGAGAAAGAATCAGTTGACGGATACCAGCTAATACCAAGAGTCTTCATTTGATCCAAAGATTCAAGCTTGAGTGATACTTTTGTTTCTCGATCTCCTTCTGGTATTGGTTTGAGAAACTCTTCTTCATTACTCATCCATTTTCTTAGATGAAAACCAGCTGATGATAGTAGTTCTGAAATTTGGTTGTATTTTTCCTTGGCTTCTTCTAATGAATCAGCACCTGATACCAAATCATCGATATACATATCCTCTCGAATCATTTTTGCTGCTAATGGATATTTGGATTCTTCATCAGAGGCTAACTTTTTTAGTGTCCGGTTTGCTAAATATGGTGCTGGGGCAGTACCGAACATCAAAACATTAATTTTGTAGAGTTTGACTGGTGTTGATTGATCTTCCCGCCAAAATATAAGTTGGTAATACGCATCATCTGGATTGATCTTAATTTGTCTGTACATTTTTTCAATGTCAGCAGTGAATGTGATTTTGTGTATTCTCCATCTTAGAACGATTGATACGATGTCAGCTTGAGTTTTTGGTCCCGTCAACAAATGATCGTTTAGCGAAGTACCATCTTGTGTTTTGAAAGAAGCGTTGAAAACTACACGCAATTTAGTAGTTGTGCTGGAATCTTTAACTACTGCGTGATGTGGTACCACGTAGTGAAAAGGTGATTGTAATTTTGTATCACGAATTATATCCACTTCTTCCATTTGTTTTAATTTTAGATATTCTAACATGCAGTCGTTGTATTGTTTGTGTAGCATAGGGTTGTTGTTTAATTTTTGTTCTTGCCTAACGAACATTTTAAATGTACTTGTTTGCGTTGAATTGAGTTCCGGACGATGGTTTCCTTTGAATGGTAATGAAACTTCAAAGCGTCCTCCCGGCAACCTTTTAGTGTTATTTAAAAAGTGTTGCTCACAGGAAACATCCTCTTCCAATTCCTTCTTATCATATGGGGATTCCTCAATTTCCCAAAATTTTCTTATCTGTGTGTCTATGTCAATGAATTGAGTGAAAACTTGTATCGAATTTCTTCTTTCTATGGGTGTTTTGCCTAGAATAATCCAACCAAATTCTGTTTTTTGGGCTATTGGAGAAATAGGCTCCTTTCCCCTGATAATATCCGGTAAAACTATTTCACAATAAACATCGCTGCCTAGCAACAAGTCAATTTTGGCTGGCATATAAAACATCGGGTCGGCAAGTTCTAAACCTTGTATATGACCGAGTTTATTTGACATAATGTTTTGGTTTGGAAGTAATCCCGTTAAAGTTTTGAAGATGTACCCTTTTGTCGAGATTGTAAATTCAGTACAAGTTGACTTTAAACTCAGTTCAACATAATTTTTGCATGATCCGCTTTTGTTTTGTCCTAAGACAGTAACGTCAAAGAAAGTAGGGTATTTCCTCAATCCCAATGTTTGAGCTGCAGATTCAGTAATAAAAGATGCCTGAGATCCAGGATCAATTAATGCTCTGAGCTTGCAATAAGTTCCATGGGTTGACTTAACATGAATAATTGCTGTTGCTAGTAAAATGTGTGCATTTCTAACATCATTTAAATGGTAACAATTACCAGATGTGGAAGCTGGTAAATCGTATGGTTGAAAAGCTTGAGCATTTGGGTTGATTTCCGTTGTTATATGATGTGTTTGAGTTGGATGTTTGTTGTGATTTGTGTTGTTTGAATGGTTATTTGAATTTTGATTATTTTGATGTATATGATTGCGTGAGTTTGATGGTACTTGTGTATTATTGAGTGAATTCGTGTTTGTGTTGTGTAGACTTTGATTAGATTGTGTGTATGGTTGTGTGACTGAATTTTTATGTAAGGAATTTGAATAAGGTTGATGATTTGCATTGCCTGTGTTGCCAAAGTGTAGAAGAGAGTTGTGATTTCTTTGGCAAAAGTGACAAGTTTTATTGCTCATACAATTATTTGTTCTGTGGCTGTACGCCAAGCAATTGAAACAATTGCCAAGTTTTTTGACAATACGGTGTCGAGAACTAACATCCATTTTTAAAAATTTTGAACATGTTCTTAATGAATGTACACCATTATGGCACAATTTGCATTTGAATTCTTCAGAAAAACCTGTGTTTATCTGAAATACATTCTTTTGCTTTTTAATGGATGATAATTTCTCAGGCTTTTGTTCATCAATCATTTCCAAAGTTCGAAACCTTGTTTCCAGGAAATCTGAAAATTCTATGAATTTCGGAATTTCCTTTTGAGTTCCAAGTGTTGTTTCCCACTTTGATTGTATTGAGGTCGGTAGTTTCTTTAAAAGCAGAAATATTATAATTGCATCCCACTCATGCACTGGTAGACCTAAATTTTTTAATGCATGTAATATTTTTGTTGTGTTGTCGAGCAATTCTCGAACTCCTTTCGAACTTTCTTCTCGGACAACTGGTAAATCATAAAACAACTTGAGTTCGTTATTCACCAGAATTCGTTTAAAATCGTATCGAGACGACAACAAGTCCCAAGCCTTTTCATAGCTTGCGTCATCTACGTTAATATGTTCCAACAAAACACCTGCACCTTCTTTACAACAAGACTTTAAATAATGTAGCTTTTCGATATTTGTCAGAGCCGCATTATTGTGTACCAATGAAAGGAATTGGTCGTGAAAAGACCGCCAATTTTGGTATTCTCCCGTAAAAGTGGGTGGTTGAATTTTTGGGAGTCTTACATCATGCTGTTTTACATTGCTTGTCTCCTGCATGGTTAAATTTGACTCTTCTTTTTTCATAATTGCAGCAAATTTGTCCAATTCATCCAAAAGCAGTGATCGGTACAGTGTATATGTTTCATTAGCTTCGTTGTAATGTGCTTCTGTTGCTGATAAAACATCTGCTTTAATATCATCACTGCAAATAGCTACTTCGTAGTGACTTCCGATGCTTTTCCAATATTTTTCTAACGTTTCTAGTCTTGTTGAGACATAGTTCTTAGTCCTGCGTTCGGGTGCAACAGTTTTCTTGAAATTTTCAAGATCTTTTGCAATTTGATTGCTTATAGTTTTGATGAGTTTTGCAGCGTTCATTTTATTATAATATATGTATTTATTTGTGTATAATGTATGTATGTATTTAATTTAAATTAAAAGTAAATGTTTTTTTTACTCACTTTCTTTTGGATTGGCGATGCTTGGCTGGGTGGACTTTGGTGGACTTCGTGGTGGATTTTGGTGGACGTCGGTTACTTGGTGGACTTTGCGGTTTATAAAATCGTTGGATTACTGTGGTTAACTGGAGTGTGAGCCGTGTACAGTTGTTGCGGCTTCTTGACCCAATCGTAGACCGTTGAATTGTGCACCGTTGGACTGTATTTTATTTTACTTATTTCTTAGTTTTAATTCTTTGTAAATTGTAATTGTTATTTTAATTTTAATTAAAGCTTTGTTTCAATTTGTTCAATGTAGTAAGTTATTATTAAAATGAAAAATAAGAAACTATGCGACAAAATGTCGGCTAAATGTCTTTAATTTTGGCAAAATTTTGTGGTTGAAAATTTCACAAGTTTTTCTGGGTAGCTTGTACTTAATTTCTTTAAAAAAAAAATGGCTCGAAGGACCAACAATGTTTGGGTAGAAAATTCTAATTTATAAAATAAAAAGGCAAACTCAATCTTAAATGGTTGTTTTAACAATGAATAAATTTTATTATTTTTTTTTCTCATTTAACCTTTGACAATACATTTTACTTTTATGTCAAACTACATAGCATCAAATATTTGACGAAGGTATGTATGCTCATAGAGATTGGTATGCGTTGTGAATGGCAGCATCCAACAGGAACTATTTTCTTCAAACTCGGTACTTAAGGGTCTTCGGTGATTCAATAGAGGAGAAATTGAAAGTTTTTTCTTAGCTCTAAAACTAACGGTACCGGTATCTAAATACACTTAATAAGCTATTCTAAGATAGCAGCAGTCAACGGCCAATATGTAATTTAAGCACATTATAACCTCTGCATTTATTTATGTCATAAGCACATACCCGTATGTTATAAATAGAAAAAAAAAATAATAAAAACAATTAATTTAAAAATGCAATTATGAACCAATCGTTTAGGTAGATATAGGGATTTCTTTCTAATTCTACAAAACTATATCTTATCCTGGAGTTACTATTTAACACACACACACATCAAATGGAAAAAAGTAGGTAACAGGAAAATGTTCAAAACAAAGCACAAGTAGTATCCTTAAGTTCGTTTGCCTGTCGAATAAATGAAACAAAACGAATCTCTTCGTTAACTTCGACTTACGTACATAAAATGCCAAATTTTGTTATTTATTACCCAGCTTCCTGTTTCTTTAGGGTTGGATGTTATGGCCGGTTGACTGAATGCAATTTTGTAGGGTTGCTTGATTCTAATTCTGTCAAACAAACGTACATACATATGGACATAAAAACCTACATCCAGTTATAATAATCCAAAGTTATAATTATGCGTCCACGTACCAACCAACGCCAACGTAGATAAACATAGTTAATTCTGTATAAGTAGATATTGTAGAGGTATACGTTTGTATATATAAAACCTATTATGATGCCCCGCACCTAACTACAAACCCCCTAGATAAAATCTTGATTTAACTACATATTTGTAATTTTTTATCAACAAGTGAGTGAGCATTAGAATGTCAGTAAATGGAAAATATTACAAAATATATTTCTCGATATTTATTACAAAAATTAACAAAGGCAAAAGATGTTTTCATAATGCATTGATTATAATATTAATTATATTATTAATTAATTATAATTATATAAAAATTTCTTTGGTATTCGGAACCCTGATTATGTTCCATAAGCAAGACGTTACTAAGGGCGTATGTGTCAGACTCAACCTAGTGTTTATTGATGCGATACAAAGTAAGGGGGGTAGATTAGGTCTAAACAAGAACAATAAAATGAACCGCTGGATCGCAAATACTTGCTAGTATGTAAGAGTACTTTGGAATTTAAAATGTTCTTATAAATATAAGAACATTGGTTTAATGAAAGAAAAATGTTCAAATACATAAAATTAATTAAACAAATAAAATAAGTAATTATTAAATTAATTTCTTTTATAAGATATTTCCTTTAAAATTTTTTCTATACTCTGTCCAACAAAAATTGTCAGTACAGGCCTTATGGGAGAGCTTTTTATAAAGCAGTGGCGCCTGATGCACCCTCACTACAATGCGTTAGGAAAAATGCCACTAAAAACAGAGCAAGCCACTGACTTTTCTTAAGGAATTGTTGTTGTAATTCTTTGCAAAAAGTTGTACAACCCATCACGACCGTCGTATCCCACTGCTGATGAGATACTTACAAGAAACAAGATACAAGAGTTTCAATTCAACTGGTGTCACTCAATACGATCGTGCGCTCTTTATCTACATCAAAACATCAGAGTTACCATTATCATTCTCAATTGCAAGCAAGGAGCTTTTTCAGTGGTTTTTATTAAGGAGCTTTTGGGATTTGAAGCTTTTGAGAACACATTTTAAGAAGATGAGTATGTTGAGTGTTGTCGTATTGCTTTTCAACTTTAAAAAAAACGCGGCTATTATCTTACCGCTTGGCGTTGTGGGAAAAGGTAAATTGAATATTGTTTTCAGTCGTTTTGAATCGGCAGACGGTAGCCCTACGCGTTTTTTACTCTCATTTGCGGCAATTTATAATGTAAACTACGGAACCCCTGTGAGAGCTTTTAAAGGCGACACACTTATGCATGGCAATGCAACCAGAATGAGAGACAAACGTCCTATCTTCCCTGTACTGACAATTTTTGTTGGACAGAGTATAGAAAAAAAAAATGGATGTCAATTTTAAGTATTTAATAATACAGATACCTAGGCGCAAAATAGTTGAATTATTTCGATGTTTAAGCTGTTTTGGTATTAAACTGGGTTAAAATAACGGTTTTGCAAATTTTAATCAAATATATCATCATAATTTCTCTACCCCTCCGTAACTGGAGGCAGCTAGCTAGGGACCGAGCTAGCTGGAGGGGCTTGTTGGTTGAGGCCGTAGTCCACCCTGGACTATGAGCGCCATCTAAAGTAAATTAAGTAAGTTATAAAAGTTAAGATCATCAAATGCCTATTTTATTTTTTTAGTATCGTGCTTACTTTATATTACTCTTCGACATTTAAAAACGTCAAAATATGCTGGTTTACATAGAAAAAAGTCCCCGCGTCCCTTTAATAGACTTTCTGTTTATAAAAATGCATTTTATGTGGGGAATTCAAAAAATTTTGATTTCTGGAACAGTTTTCGTTTAAGGGAATTGTCTGCTTATAGGAGCCGTCCGCAGATACCTAAAGCTTTATATATTACATGAATTTTAACTTTCGATATACATACATATAAGGTAGGCGCGGCTAATAAGGCTTAGCTAAGGGAGACTTGAAATTAAACAGAAACTACTTATTTATCAGAATGGACACATTCTATTGTTAATTAATGTATTAGATATATTACTATAAGAAAACGACAAAACATGGCAAACTCTGCCTTAAACAAAAACAATATTCAACATTTTTAAAAACCTTGTCAATAGGCTTTATTAAACTATAGTCGGGAAATAAGGACTATAAGTTTTTAAAATTATATAGTAAACCAAAATTGAGATAAAAAAATATAAATAAATTAATATTGCTTTAAGCTTTAAATACAAGACATTATTTTTTTGTCTACCAGCCATCAGGACAGTCAAAATTGTCTTTATCATCCGCTGATAAGCCAACGCACTCTTCATAATACCACCTAGCGCATATACATATAACACTGCCTCATATCAGCATTTTGGTCTACCTCACAGCCGTGACAGTACCAACTCATCTGGATTTTTTTACCACTACTTTTAACTTTGGGGGTTGCGGTATCTTTTACTGCATTCTTAACTTTGTCAAATAGATCTTTTGTGACTGGAGTTCCTCTGGAATTAATGGCTTTTCTTCTGGTTGTTGTGGATAAGGAGGATAATAAGGCCTGCCGTCAAATTTGGTAGGCCTTGAAAACCCCATACACTATTTGTAATGGAAAATTAAATAAATAATTATTGAAACTATAATACATTTTTGAAAAATAAAAAATAAACAAAACATCAAATAACGGAAAACATAAGCTCAAATTTGTAAACATTAGTGTAATTTTATAAAAACTAATTACGATTCAATAAGATGATTTCTTATTATTTGGACCGTAAAATCGCGTCTCGTAAGAATTGACACAACACTGATAACGATTAGCGAGCGAACACGTAGCGGCAAGTCTGATGAGTCATTTACGACTGTAAGCTACATAAGAGGCTGAACGTTAGTGCCTACTACTATCATAATTTACTTTTTTGAAATTTAGGCCTTATAAGCCGACAGGCCTTATTACCCGCACCTACCTTATATATGGAAAGGACATACATAGGTACATATGTATTAAGGTGCTGTATGGTATTGCATACTATTGTACTCGAGAATTTGATCAGACTTAATATTACGATGATAGCGAAGACGAAAAAACTGGCTCTCGTAATTCTGTCTGTTTGACAACAGCCTGAACGGCTGTTTTTTCCTCAAAAACTTTTCAATACATTTTGTTAGTAAAATTTAAAAAAAAATCAATTATTTAAAGCTAGGTAATGGTTAAAAACAATATCCGAAAAATGGTTATTTATGGTAAACTCCGTAGAACCATTTTGTTTTTGATTTTCTAAAAATTTTAATCTTTTTCTCCCTAACAGTTTGGATAATATTGTGGGGGAGAGTACGATAACTTAGGCGCCAAAAATTGATAACGGATTTTTGTAGAAGGGTCAAATACAAGCGTTTTTTACTATGGTAGGGGGGGTCTATCTCGCCCCGTTTAGGAGGTAGGGGCGATTTTAGAAAAAATGACTTAAATTGAAAAAAAAAATATTAAAAAACAACGGCAACACTTACAATAAAATACTATACCGGTTTTGAAAGCCAGAAGTCTGTTCTATAATCGTAAATTTAAATTAAATTATTTATGTCAATAGTTTTTGAAAAATTTGCATGAAAACTCAAAATTTTGTTAAAAAAATTGAAAAAAAAAAGTTTAGACCGATTTTTTTCAAAATTGTAAAATGAAGTGCTTAATTGGCTTTTTGTGGTCAATGCTACTATTAATTCTGAATCGAACACAAAAAACCGAATGGTTTTGTCACTTCTAGTTTTTGAGAAAATCGAAAATTACTAAAACTACTTTTTATGAAATTTTTGATTTTTGGTATTTAACTACGGTGATTTCATTTTGAGGATTAATGTTAATGTGGTTCATTTGTAGGTAAAGTACAGCAAATCATTTAGGGTTACCAAGAATGCACCAGAGGAGGTAGAATTGCATGGCATTTCGCGTCTCAGTCAGTCAGTTTGTGAGTAAGTCAGGTGTTACTTAAAAATGGTCAAGTCAATTTTTCAATGTTCAATGTATTAAAACCGTGTTTACAGGCATTTTGATCACAAAAAAAAATTATAGCAAGCACCTCCCGAATCTCTAGCCAATATTGAGGCCCATGGAAAAATGTGCCGATAGATGGGTTTATTGCTCTGAGATTAACTTTTATATGGATTGCACCAGAGAAACTTTTAAATCATTAGTTTTAAGCAAAATTTAAGTAAAATAAAAGATTAACTATGTAAATCATTTAAATGTAATTTGAATTTTATATACCCACCTACAAATTTGTAACTATATATTTACTTATGTATCTTAGTCTGTACGAGTATAATATGCTCTGGTTGATGAATAAATAATAATAATAATATTGTATTCTTACAATTTTTGTCACCTTTTTGAGTTGGAGTTGAGGGGAGTTGACGCTTTAGTTGGAATTAGACCAATTTCTTCTAAGAACGCGATGCTTTTGAAATATTGAAAAGTTATTTAATTTAGGATGAAGTAGTGGATGCTTAGTCGCCATTC
This sequence comes from Philhelius festivus, assembly GCA_963931855.1. Lineage (NCBI taxonomy): Eukaryota > Metazoa > Arthropoda > Insecta > Diptera > Syrphidae > Philhelius > Philhelius festivus. The sequence goes on along the minus strand of OZ007555.1, from coordinate 139,098,765 downwards.
TTTATTCCAAGAAAAAAATACTTCACTCTTACAAAGGTTGAATAACGAATGACCTTGGTAAACAATAACCTGTACCATATTAGCATTAAAAACAAACAATAAACATACATATTAATTAAGGAATTATATAAATTTGCTGCATTCGTACAGTAGTACCTAGGTAATGTGAATTTTTCATAATGTATTAAATTTTCATGTCTGAACATTTTAAATGTGCAACTTTGGGCTACGTACATACATATATTTAGTAGACATTGGATATAGACCATAGGGTAAATTCAAAGTTTCTTTAAATCCAGATTCTGTAAATGCAAAAGAAACCTTGCATACACCCAACCTCGCACCTACCCCAAATCCTATAGTGTACCCAGGCAGGGGGGTTGCGGGGGGGCAGTATCTCACTGTTTATACGCCGTAATGCGTAAGCAAGCAAAAAAAGCAAATATCCCATAAAAAAGTAGTTTTCGTTATTTTCAATTTTCTCAAAAACTAGACGACATAAAATCATCTAGTTTTCAGTTTTTGAATAAGAATATATTAGAGCAACGAATTTTAGGAAAAATAATAATATATAAATTTGCAGTTTTGAAAAATTAAACTTTAAACTTTTTTTTTATGTTTTTTTTCACCAAAATTTGAGTTTAAAACTCGTTTTTTCAAAAACTGTGCATAGATTCTACTTGATTTAAAAATTATCTAATAGATCAGAGTATTGGCTTTAAAAAAAGGTATAATACTTAATTGTAATAATTGTAAGTATTACCGTTATTTTTTAATATTTTTGTTTCCATTTTAGTACCTTTTTTATAAAATTGCCCCTCCCGCCCAAACGGGGGGAGATTGACCCCCCCCCTCCCATAGTAAAAAATGCTTGTATTGAACTGTTATACAAAAAACCGTTATAATTTCTTGGCGCCTAAGTTATCGTACTCTTGCCATATTGTGTAGGTATTCAAATTTTCAAAAATAAAATGTTTTGGATTTTAACTAATAAAAACTTAAAGTTGGCGTACCAAAAATTTTTCTTAAGAATGTTTTAAATAAAAGGCTATTTGCGTTAGAAATACCGCAGCATTCTATTTATCTCTTGCTACTTAAAGAGTTTAAAAAATGAATTTTAAGTTTTTGAACAGTTTTCATAGGCGTGTTTTATTGGTAATCTATAGCTAGCGCAATAATACAAGCACCAAAGAAACGCTTTATTCATTCTTTAACTCACTTTTAATAAACTGCCAAAGTTTAAAAACGTCAAAATAGGCTGGTTTACATTGAAAAAAGTCCCCGCGTCCGTTTAATAGACTTTCTGTTCGGACACCACCTAAGCACCTCCTCAGTGGCGTAGCGAACCATCTCGGTGCCCGGGGCAAAATGAGTCTTTGCCACCCCCATTCAATACTAAATTAAAATTAAATTTCGAGACATCATTTCATAGGCAATGAAGTATCTTTTATTGAAAGTAAAATATAGAATCAGCGGTTTCATAAACGGATTCTACGGGCCTTACGAATGAGGCTCGTGAGACAAAGCTGCATCATCGCCATGCATGCGGTTTTCCTGCGAATTCTTCTCGTTTTGAGTTCGATTCCGAGTTTTTTCCAAAGAGTCTTAGAAAAGTCGATTGCGGCTTGGACGAAACAGTCTCTGCTCTACACTAGGAGAGCTTTTAAGACGCAGAGTTTCTGAGCACACTTATCCACACTCAGTCCACGTTGCTGCAGGAAATCTGTGCGTCACCTTCTTCAGGGAGCTCTGCAGCTCAAAGCCAAGAAAAGTGAGGAAGTTGAATGACTGCATGACTGTCAGAAGAAGACTGGCTACCGATCCGTCAATTCTTCCAGTACCTCAAGAACTTCCACAAACTTATTTTTAAGCGTCTTTACAGCTTCACGAGGTTCACTTCTTCTGCAGGCTTGTGACTAGATGCTTGAGGTACTTCTGGTGAGTCGACTTCGTCTTGACCCTGCTCTGTGGTGGGACCAGAACGACTTCCAACTTCGACGGCAGGCACGTCTTCCTCTTCTGCCTGTAAAATAAGTTATGCATTCTTATGCTGCTGTATGCCGCCAAAGACGTTAACGTAGCTTTTGAACCAGAACTAGAACTGAAATATTTCGCGTCTTCGCGTCTGCTTCTTTCTTAGCCTTTTTCTTGCGGTATTCCGCGCCGCTTCCTTTAACTATTTTCATTTTCATTGTCGCTGCGGTGCCGCAATAGTTCAATGCACACCTGCGGGTTTTTCTCACGCAATAGTTCAATGCACACATGCGGGTTTTTCTCGCAGGATTCAATCTGCAGTTCGCATTTCGCCTGCAGCAATGGAGGTTTATAGAAAGAAACGTGTAATTTTCGCGTACCTAGTGCTTAAAAATAAACGACTTTATTGGGTACATCCTTATGTTCATCATCGGCTAACAAAAGGAATATTTTAAACATCATTTACAATTATAAGAACAAATTCTGACAAGTTTTTTTTACTATTTTCGAATGAGTGTAAAATCATTTGGTGAATTCACAAAATATTCGGCTAACACATATCAACGTAGTTCTTTTCTTTTGCGGGCATGGTGTGTGCCTCGGAAACAACACTCCATATTTCTAGAAACTTTTTATCTCATTGATAAATAATAATTCTATATCAAATTCTTTCATGTTGTACATCTTTCTTTCGAATTTAACTAGCGTCAAAATCACGCATGTGTGCACTATTCAATAACAAACAGTGTACTCAAAGACGCAACCGCGTGTGCGGTGACGCAGCGGTCTCGCGGAAACCTGCGAGTCTTTTTACACGCAAAATAACGCGCGATGGCGCAGCGTCATCGCACTCGTGTGTGCACCACTCGATTCATTTGCGAGTACTGTAAGACGCAAAGGCGGTGACGCTGCGGTACCGCGCGTCAAAAGAACGCTTGTGTGCACCGGGCCTAAGTGTTTAGTTTTAGAAGATTCAACAGTATTTAAACTATAAACAACACAATCGAAATAACTTTCTGTGATGCGGGAGTGAGCAAAAACATTGAGCTGGCTGAGACTAGAACAACGTTTCCGTCGAATCCTAGTTATCTTATCATATCTCACATATGCATATCATATGTTTCGGAATACTCCCTTTCAGTTTCGCGAGAGTTTCGGAACGTTTTGCACTCTTAGGGCCCTACTCACCGTCTACGAATTCACGGAAATCAGCCGAGAGCGGTCAACGACGAACCACAGATAGGGTGGCAAATTTCAAATTTACATCATTGTTGTTTGTTGACTTGTCAAACGATCTGTCATGAAACATATGATTTCTACTCTACCCGCATCGCCTGCGACATTTTGCCGCTCCCTAGGCCTGCCGCCCGGGGCGGACCGCCCCAACCGCCCCCCCTACGCTACGCCACTGCACCTCCTACATTTCAACATCTGAAAATTCATCTTTACTAAAATATTCTTTTCAATTACGAGTACCTACCAGCTTATTTTTTTCACTAATAGCTTGTTGTTGTTTTCCATGTACAATTTTGCGATGTAGCGTATTAAACTATTAACCATAAAACGTACTAAATAATAAAACATGGCTATTATTAAAATTCTTAGTCATTTTTTATTAGAGTTCGTACGACCAGTCGTGCATATTAATTCTTGTTCTACTCTTGTCTGCCTCCACAATTTTTAGTTGTGTTATTTATACTCTAGACAAAAAAAACTTACATAGGTATTCTTTTCTGTATCATTCCTATAAAAACGATAAAAAGATTCAACTATGCATTTTCTACCCAGAGCTTCCACGTCAGAATCCGTAGGTGGCTCCCCAATCGTATTGGTTCGTGATTTAATAAAATAAAGTTTACATACAAAGCTATACTCCATAATTTTTTGCTTCCTATAATATATTTAAATTCGCCTAAGAAAAATTGTGTTCGCTTATTGGTTGTTTAATAGACTTAAACAATTTAAGCTGTTATATTGAGGTGCAAGTACTTACTACAGGTACAGAACTTCAAACAGAGATGGCGCTAGTAGTTTTATATGGGTAGCACTGCAAGAATTTCGTTGCGGGGTTCGATTTGTTATAAATACAGTAAAACCTTTTAAAATTGAACCAACCTTATGTACCAATAAATGTGGAGGTTCCTCTTTAATTGGACCCCTCCACTTTATATTGCATATTCGTCAGTTAGGGGCGCTTTTTTTGCGTTATAAAAACGATTGCCCGTGTTGAGTAGTGACCTAAGCTTCCAGGAAATCCATTTGAATTTTACTTCCATTAATAAATTAAAGACAGTCATTTTTTTTAAGTTTTTTTTTTTACAATGAGTATTTTTTATAGTTACTATGTGTATTTTTTCTCTATCTGATCTTTGAATATAAAACTTATAGTAGTATCAAAAAGACGAATGATTGTGGCGAAATCTTAAGTATAGGGACAGTACTTGCTTGATTTAATAATGAAATATTCTTTTTTTACTACTTGTTTTGTATCTCATCCAGCGCTAATTTCAGCGCCACCACCCGGTGCTTAAAACTTCATGAGAGTTTATATACAAAGGTTGTACTTATACTAAGCCAGGGTTGCGAATTTTTGAATTAAAACATAATAGATGATTTGTGAATTTGTTTTGACTACATAATTATTTAATTATTAACGAAAGTAGATTTCAATCTTTTGTGCTACCATTATCTTATGAATTAATTTTTTTTTAATTTATTAGTCACTTAGTAGGTTGTGAATCAATTTTTTTTTAATTCATAAGTCACTAAGAAGCTTATGATTTAAATTTTTTAATTTTAATTTTTTAATTTTAATTTTTTAATTCACAAGTCACCAACTGACTTATGAATTATATTTTTCTTAATTTATAAGTCAGTAACTTGCTGCTGAATTACATTCTTTATAATTCATAAGTCACCCACTAGCTTGTGAATTAAAGCCAAGCTTAAGTAAAAAGTGACTTAAGCTTTTGCAACCCTGTACTAAGCCAATGTTAATTTGCATTGCTTAAGCTTAAGATAAGTAATGTTTTTATTATATCCGTTTCGAAATGAATTAAAATAAATTGTTTTAAACAAACTTTTGAAAAATACTCTTTATTTTTTATCAAACAATGAGTTAGTTCTGAAAACTACAAGAGTGGCAATACTTTTTCAATGTGTATACATAGATACATCTTTGATACAAAAGCCGTGCTTCTTGGGAAAGTGACCTGTAGTGTGCTAGGATTTTGCACGAATAACAAACACAACATCGGCAGTAGGAACACTGCCAAATGCCAATTAAAGCTAAAGTAGAACCCTACTATGGATGGATTTTGGGATTTTGATTGATACTTGTATGTATCTTGATGATTATGTGTATTGAGAATTTCTGCGTTTTTCACGATGTGTTTTTCCAAAATTTTATTCCGCAACAAAAAACATTCCTAATTTAATACTTCATTTTACAAAAAAATCTATTCTTTTTTGGGTCTCTTTTAGCTAGTTTATTTTCTTTTTAACGTTTTTAATAAAATTGATTTTTATTTTCCATATGGTTCAAATAATTTTCTTGATCGTCAACGGCCTTGGCTTTGATGAAAGCATCGCTTCCCATCGATCAGCGAAATCAAGCATCATTGCGCATGGTTAGTACTTGGATGGAGGACCGTTCAAATACCAACCGTGTGCTGTTGACATGTGTTTTCCTCTGTTGTTCTTTCTTTCTGTCTGTCTCTCTCTGTTGTGTTGTCTAAGCCGATGGCCTCAGTTGCCAGTGCTTTAAGTGTCTCTACTTCGTAGATTTATCTACGGAGTAGTGTAATATGTAATGTAATGTGTAATTTTCTTGATTAAAAAAATCAATGTTTTTATTTTTAGAATTTTTCATGCTTTCTTCGATATTTCTTTAAAATTTAAAGCAAAATACTTTGGCGCAAAATTTTAAACAGTTCTCGTTTAAGCAATAAAACCGGCTCTACTTAACGCAGTCGTTTAGCTTGGAGACTTTGTCTAACTTTTTCATAATTTTAATCACGTTAGACAACTCTTCTAACTAATGTGGGTTTTACAACAGAACCTAAGCGAATTTGCGTTGAACAACCTTTAATTTGACAGATACATAACTCACACAACTACAAAAACACAAAAAAAAAGTTAAAAGAACAGAAAACTTCAAACCAAATAATTTCGTCAAAAAAAGTACATTTTATACTACCTCGGTACAGATTTTAATTGTTTATAAGTTATTTACATTATTTTAGATGGAAATAATGTATAAATCGCAAATTCACCTCATAAAAACTCAATTTGTTGTTGCAAGGTAGAGATTCATTTAGCTATACTCGTCTCGCCCGGCGGCGCGCATACATAAGATATGTACATTTGTATGTACAGATTTGTTAATCGTAGAGCACTTTCGTACGATTGTTTCGAATTTATAATATTCAGTGATTCAGTCTATTTACAAAGAACATCTTTAAAAAATCGAATAAAACATCAGTAAACATTTTTTCTTCGATTTGCTTTGGTATGAAATGACCATTGTCAATATGGATAAAGTTACTTTTAAAAGATAAACTAGCAATTTGCTGCTGTTAAAGTAAGACGAGCTCTTTAACGTTAAAGTATAGTTTATGTCCTTTAAAATTAACAAAAAGTCGGTTCTCGTTTTATACTCAATATTTAGAGTCGACTCCCATTCTAAAATTGATTTAGAGTAGGTTTTAAATGTTTAAAATTTTGCGCCTTTATTTTTTACTAGTTTCTCTAACACTTTAGTTATCCAGTGCTATAGATTAACAGCTCTGAAAAATCATTACATTTGAACTTGCGATTGTATGAGGGTATACTATATGGTAAGGTATGCATTCGTAAAAAAATCGAAGTCGAGATTTTGATCAGACTTGACATTACTACGATGATAGGAAAGACGAAAAATTGGGTCTCGCGGACCTATGTGTCTGTTCGACTACAGTCTAAATGGTTCGGCCGATTTTCTTTAAATTTGGTAGACACAATTTTTTAATTTTTCCCGCATACTTTTTATTAATTTTTTTTTTAAAACTGTTTACAAGATTTCATTAAGTTAAAGCTAGGTAGGTAATTGTTATTAATGGTAACCATTTTCCTCGTGTTTGATTTTCTTAAAAACGGTACAACCGATTTTGATAATTTTTTTTAATGTTAAGGCTCCCCAAAAATGGACAGTAATGTGTTTTAAAATTTTCAAAAAATATGTTTTTTTCAAAACTCAATATATTTCGTTTTTTTTTAAAAGTTGAATTTTTAATAAAATCTACAAGATGTGAGAACAAAAAATTATTTTATCTAAAAAACACCGCTACCCACCATACAAATGTCAAAATCTGGTTTTCGGCACCTAGACGGTATAACGGATTTTATAGAAATGCTTCTAAAAAGTTTTCTAATGTTTTTTTTTTTTTGAAAAATCAACATCTCATAAAGGTGACTTTTTCTGAAATTAAATTTTTATTCGTACAATAATAATAAAAAAATAAAATTCACGTTCAAAAATTGATTCTTAAAAATGTTTTAAGAATTTGTGTATAAAAGATTAATTTAATAAAAAACGCTTCAACGAATTATAATTTTTGTTCTTGCATAAACTAATACGTAGTTGCTTGAAAAATCACATGGAAGCGTGTTTTTGACTCCAACTACTTAAGGAGTTGTTTTAGTCATTTCAAAAATGAATTTTATGGTAATGAACATTTTTCTCTTGTAATATTAATTTTCAAACTTTTAGTCTTTTACATTAGAGCAAGTTCGTGAGATCCCGTCTTGCATTTATTTCGTCAGCATACACAAAATTTTTAAAGACATAGGTACTTTCACAGGAGCTCAAATAATGACACTCTGAAGATAATAAAATATTAAAGAGTGAGAGTCTGCGAATTATCTTTTTATTTTATCTTAGTTCGCAAAATTGATAATACAATTCATATAAAAATATGAAGTCATTAAAAATAATAAGAAAATGGAAGAGATTATGACAACTTGTCCAGCATAACATTAAAATTGCCATATTTTAACTACCAACTACGAGTATTAAACCAAACATAAATACTTTTACTCAATAAAATAATCAACGGTTGGGTTGGTTCAAATCAAATCCATTTGAAATTGTTTTTAGCATTTAAGGAAACCTTTGGACATATACTTTTACCGCTAAAATAATTTAACCGAAACATTAGTTCTCACATTTTCTTGATAATTCAAATAAGTTTCATTATTCGAAAAGTTTAATTGTCTTCCGAGTTGATTATTTGCTTTAACCACGACTTACTTCAAATTTTAAAAACCTTTACTTAAGAAATTCTCCCGATAAATATGTTTCTCATTGTAGCGGATTAGCGGAATAACTAAAAATACAATTTTAAACAGTAATCCAAACCACGAAGAAGTACAAATGTCAAAATGAAAATTCACAAATTTATGGCAAGCTGACGAAGAAGATAAGATCTTATCTTAATTCAGAATTTTTTCCTTTATACAAATTTAAATTAATGTTAACATTGTGAACTTAAGTATATAATAGTTTTTAAAAAGGTTTTTTTCTTTTCTAAACGTTGTTCTTACATATGCAAACTATAAATAAAAATACAAACATTTAATTTTTGTAAAACAAATGGCGGCAAAACCAGAACCATGTGTGACTTATTTAAACCTGGATTCACTCAACCATCCACCAATGATGATGATAAAAAACGAAAATCAATACTTAGTAATCAATTTTATTGTGAAAAAATGTAATATGTTAAATTAAAATATTTTTTTTTTTATTTTAAGTCATTGGAAGAACAATATCCACACTATCTGTCAAGAGCAAGATGCTATACGAAAGAGACAAGACTAAGTAAGTGTTATACTATATGTTAATTGCATGACCCCATCCTGTAACGCAGATCACCCAATATTTTTTTTAAATTAATGAAGTGGATTTAAGTTTAAATTTGATAAGCAAAACTCATGTTTTCATACAAATTACTGAGGTAAATTATAGTCATAGTCGAAACCATCTTTGTAGAATACAATTGCAAATTTTAAAACACTTTTAATATTGCACATATCAGTTTTAACAAGGTTGAGAATATGTTTCTTGTGGCACAAGACATCAGCGTAATCAAAATAATTAGTGAATTTGATTTTTTAATGTCTGGAAATTTAAAATGTATCTTTTCAATGATGATCTGCAATGTATAGTGTCAATGAAATCAAAAAATATATTTAATGATGCCAATGTTGTCGCGGAGGAACTACAATCAGACAAGAACATTTTCACATTCACATTTCACAATTTTGCTTAAATACAAATGTTCAACTCTTAACCTTTGCTTTTTTACTGACTCGCTGATGTTGTTAGTAACTACCACGCAACAAGGAAGCGCAGTTCTAGGTTTATCGCACTCTTGAAGTAGTCAAACTACAAATTGCGACCAAAGCTTCTGACTGGTTTATGTATTTTTGGATTACAATATGCATGTTCATATGTAGATCCAACTCCAAAACTCAATTTTTCAAAACCTATCGGTTTTTATCGCTATCTGAAGAGTTAAGAAAATTTTAATACATTGAATGTAAAAAATTTAATGAATACATGGATGTACTGTAATTAATTAAAAATGTATACAATTCTTTTTTGCTAAGACACCTCCTAAATAATATGATGTTAAGACAATAGAATGCGGTCTTATTTCTACAGAAAATATTAATTTATGGAAATAAAATTTAAAAACTCGTTATATGAGTTTTATTAGAAAATAAATTTTTCAATACGATAGGTATTTCCTAAACAAAAACAAAAAAGAAATGTAATGCCAAATTCAAGTATTAACTGATATATGTACAGTACATACATGTAAGGACATTATTTCAATAAAGTATCGTTAACCCTATTTTAAATTCAAAGGCGGTCGTGTCTATAAATTTTGATCGAAATCGGTAATGAGAAAATCCAAAATCAAAGAAACGGTTCTATGACAGGTACAGTTAATAACATTTTGTCTTAATTTTTACTTGCGACTTATAGGTACCTGCCATACGAGTTTTTTTCGAAATTGTATAAATATTTTTTTCCCAAAAACTTCAACAGATTTAAAAAATAAAAAATACAAACAAATTTAATTTAGTTAAAGCTAGGTAATGGTTGAAATTTTTTTTTTCGAAAAATGGTTATCGAGGGTACCCCCCATTGAACCATTTCTTTTTTTGTTTTTGATTTTCTTGGATTTTTAAAAAAAAATTCAAATTTTTTTTTTCAAAATTCAATATTTCAAAAACCCCACGCTAGATTTTTTTGAACTTGATAGATAAAAGTTTATCAATATAATCTACAAGATGTGAGAAAAAAAAATGTAAAATGGTGCTACCCAGTCGTGAATTTTATTTTTTTTTATTTAAACGTAGAAAATGCCTACTATAGTACACATAATTTTTAAATTAAAATAATTATAGTCGCTTTCGAGATAAATAAGATTTTCATAACGTCTGTATAGCAGAAACCATTAGTTTTGGAGCTAAAAAATGTCAATTACTCCTCCCGGGAATCACCAAATATCTAAAGTACCAAGTTTGAAGGAAATCACTTCAGCGGCTTAAGCTCTGATGGGTCGAGATACAGACATACAGATAAAAAGACGAAATGGCTGTACCCACTTTTCTCTATCATCGTAATATCAAGTCTGATCAAAACCTTGAGTTAAATTTTTTTCCAAATGCCAAACTTGCCTTATAGTACCTTCATACACCTCCATACAATTGTTAAGAACCCGGTTAAAAAAAAAATATTTGTATAAAAGTGCGATTCGCAATATTCTGTTAGTGAAAAATAAGTGTGATCTAAATATTGTATGAAACTTCATACAAATATACATAATTACATATTACCAAAAAGATTCTTGAAAAAAGTAACAATAACATTCGATATTAAAAGATTCATATATGTAAGCTACTTGTAAACATTTTTTTTTCTACTTATTTTAAATAATAAAATATGTGTCTTGAGCAATTCACAGTCAAAAAACTATAAAGAAAGTATAATCATGTACAAACACATATTTTTGTATGAACACTGTGTTATCATAAGGCTATCGTATTTCAACACAGCGCAGCGTCCAAAAAGATTTGAATTTAAGAAATATGCTGCTTTAATTTTCTGACAATCACGTCATTATTTATATACATACATACATTATTTAAAATTATGTTGATTCTTAAACCGACAGCAGTTTTATATATTAGAAACACACATATTTTTCAAAAAACTGAAAATTTTGTATTTTCATTCAAATTTGGCACAAATGTGGTCACTTATATATGTTGTATATAAAAAGGGACATTGCAAAAGTATTGAGTAGATATTTCCTAACCTATAGACATCAAAGCATATTATTTTTTTTTTAATTTTTCCTAAAAGCCAAGAATTAAAATTTTTAAGAAATTGTTACAAAAGTTATTTAAATTCAATTCACACCATTCTGCAACATTCTGCAAATATTATTTTATTGCTTACAGAATTAAAAAAAAATATTTTGACATAAACTCCGGTTTTTTAAAACATATATTTAGGTCAGAATTTTTAATAAGAGAATTTTGACAAAATTATAGTAATCAACGAGAATTTGGACAAAACAACAAAAGTTGTCTTAGATCAATGTTCGTTTGAGATCTACCATTTTTTTGTTGGATGCATTATTTTATTTTTGTACTAAAAACTCAATTTTAGTACAATTACCTTGGATATCCACATACGAAGTTGAATTACGAGTATTTATTCGTTATAATTCGCTAAACGAAGATTCAATCATAAATTCGAGATAATAGCAACCCTGCAAAACGTCGATGGATTCGCTCAAACGATGGCAAAAATGTCCCATACAAATGAGTTGCACAAATAGTTTAGGCAATTGATTAACTCTGAAGCGGACTATATATTGAAAAAAGGTTTGTGAAGCTTGCGTAGCAATGATAGTTACGAAAAACAAATTAAAGCAGTTCATGTACTTATTTTATTTTTATTTCGAAAATCGAAAGCACTGCATGCACAGGAACACCCTCAAAAATTATTAATTGATAAAGTCACATGAGAAATCCGACATTTAACAACAAATTTAAAGCGAAAATTTCATCATTTCTTTAAAATTTAGATTTCCCCCGTAAAAAGATAAATATCAAAAATGACCTTATTAAATTAGTTTTATATGAGAAATTTCTTTAAAGTTTTTCTAATAAACATTTGAGATGTCAATTTTAAGTATTTATTATGCATTTGATGAAAGTTTCAGAACTAATTGGTTTCAATACATTCCTTTTCCATAAAAAAAAATGTATATACATATGTAGGTATTTTCAAAAATTTGTATATAAAATATTATTTTAAATTAAAAGAAGCTCCAGCATACAGCGACTTATGGCTACTATAAGGCAAATTATGCATTCGTAAAAAATATCGAATTCGATATTTTGATAAAAGTTGACATTACAATGATCGCGAAGACGAAAAAGTGGGTCTCAAATTCATTCTGTGTGCTCGACTTCAGACTAAAAAGCTCGGCCGATTTTCGTAAAATTTGATAGATACCGTTTTTAAATTTTTCCCCCCACAACATATTTCCTTTTTTTCATGACCAAAAATAACGGTACATGCCATACGATTTTTTTAGAAATTTTATAAATATTTTTTTTCTCAAAAACCGTTGATTTAAAAAAAATCCAAAAATTTCATTTAGTTAAAGCAAATGGTTGCAAAAATTTTACGAAAATGGTTGTTAATGGTACCCCCCATAGAACCATTTTTTTTTGTTTCTAATTTTCTCAAAAAAAGGTTCGATTTTAATGATTTTTTTTTTATACTAAAGCTCCCTAAAAGTTTGAATATTATTGTGTATTCAAATTTTCAAAAAATTTGATTTGGATTTAAAAAAAAATCCAATTTTTTTTTTTAAACTCAATGGCGCAAAATTTTAAACATTTAAAACCTACTCTAAATCAATTTTAGAATGTGAGTCCACTCTAAATATTGAGTATATAACGAGAACCGACTTTTTGTTAATTTTAAAGGACATAAACTATACTTTAACGTTCAAGAGCTCGTCTTATCTTAACAGTAGAAAATAGCTAGTTTATCTTTTAAAAGGATGCTATATCCATATTGACAATGGTCATTTCATACCAAAGCAAATCGAAGAAAAAATGTTTACTGATGTTTTATTCGATTTTTTAAAGATGTTTTTTGTAAATAGACTGAATCACTGAATATTATAAATTCGAAACAATCGTACGGAAGTGCTCTACGATTAACAAATCTGTACATACAAATGTACAGCTAGTAGACGAGTATCTATAGCTAAATGAATCTTCACCTTGCAACAAAAAATTGAGTTTTTATGAGGTGAATTTGCGATTTATACTTTATTTCCATCTAAAATAATGTAAATAACTTATAAACAATCAAAATCTGTACCGAGGTAGTATATAAAATGTACTTTTATCGGCGAAAAATTATTTGGTTTGAAGTTGTGTGTTCTTTTTACTTGTTGTTTACTGTTGTGTGAGTTATGTATCTGTCAAATTAAGGGTTGTTCAACGCAAATTCGCTTAGGTTCTGTTGTAAAACCCACAGTTGTCTAACGTGTTTAAAATTATGCAAAAGTTAGACCAAGTCTCTAAGCTAAACGACTGCGTTAAGTAGAGCCGGTTTTATTGCTTAAACGAGAACTCTTTAAAATTTTGCGCCAATATTTCGAAAACCCAATGCTCGGTTTTTTTAAACTTGACAATTAATAGTTTCTTAATATTACCTACAAGATGTGAGGAAAATAAATTGTATTTAACCTAAGAATAATGGTACCCACCATTCAAATGTAAAAAAATTGTTTTCAGAGATCTTGTTTTCTCCGAACACGGAAACTAGAATTTTGATACAATTTTTTTTATTATCGGCATAACGGATTTCAATGAAAATTTTTATTGAGAAGCTTCTAAGAAGTTTGAAAGACATTGCATATCAAAACTTAAAAAAAAAATAAAAAAAATTAATTAATTAAATTTGTTTTTGAAAATTCTATAATCTAAAAAACGGCTCAGTATTTTTTTTGGAAATTAAATTTTTATTCGTAGAGTAATAAAAATTTAAAGTTGGCGCAACAAAATTTTTTCTTAAGAATGTTTTAAAAATAAAATGCACGACTGGATCGCACGAACTTGCTCCTATGTAATAGACTAGGAATTTTAAAAACGAATGTTATTAAAGAAAACTGTTCATAAGGATAAAATGAATTTTTTAAATTCTTTTAGTAGTACATAAGAGATAAAGACAGAATGCTATACAAATATGAATTTATGCAAGAACAAAAATTATAAGTCATTGCAGTGGTTCCTTAAAAAAATAAGCTTTTATGCACAAAACTTTTAAAACATTTAAAAACAAAATTGGTACACCAACCTTAAGTTTTTGTTATTGTACGAATGAGAGTTAAATTTCCAAGAAAAATATTGAGCCGTTCTTGAGATATCGAATTTTCCAAAAATTGAAAAATATTTTTTTTTTTAAGTTTTGAAATGCAATGTTTCTTAAACTTTTTAGGAGCTTCTTTATAAAAAATTTCACTAAAATCCGTTATGCCGATAATGAGAAATTCAAAATTCGAAAAAATCGTTGTATGGTAGGTACATTCAGTAATATCTAGGTTTCAATTTTTTTTATTAAATTATAGATCGTGAAAATTAATCAAAAGAAAAAAAATTTTAGTAAAATTCTCGGAACCGTTTTCGAGAAAAATAAGATTTTCGAAAACCATTTTTTAACTTTTGTATGGAAGGTACCGTTAGTTTTAGATAAAACAAAATTTTTTTCTCAAATCTTGTAGATTATGTTAAGAAAGTTTTATCTGGCAAGTTTGAAAAAAACCGAGCATGGGGTTTTCGAAATATTGAGTTTCAAAAAAAAAAATTTTTTAATTTATTTAAAAATCCAAAACATAAAAAATTGAAAATTTGAATATGTAAAAATATTCAACCTTTGGAGGAGCCTTAGCATGAAAAAATGAAAATAAATAAAATAAATCGGCTGTACTGTTTTCGAGAAAATCAAAAACAAAAAAAAATGGACCCAGGGGGGCTACCAAAAATAACAATTTTTTGGAAAATTTTTTTCAACCATTACCTAGTTTTAATTAAATCAAATTTTTCAATTTTTTTTTTTTTTAAATTCTGTGGGAAGTTTTTTAGAAAAAAAAAATATTTATAAAATTTCGAAAAAAAGTCGTATGGCAGGTACCGTTATTTTTGGTCTTAAAGAAAAAAAGAAAAAAACGTCTGGGGGAAAAAAGTTAAAACCCATATCTACCAAGTTTGAAGAAAATCGGCCGAGCCGTTTAGGCTGTAGTCGAACCGACAGACACACAGACAGAACTGCCAGACCCACTTTTTTCGTCTTCGCTATCATCGTAATGTCAACTTTGATCAAAATCTCGAGTTCGATTTTTTTTTACGAATGCATAACTTGCCTTATAGTACTGTAAGTCGCAAGTAAAAAATTATATTAAAGCTAATTTTTTTTAAGAAACCACTTATTTTTGTTCTTGCATAAAATAATTATTGCTTGAGAAATCAAATGGCATCCTGTTTTTAGCCTTAACTACTAATCGAGTAGTTTTAGTCATTTAAAAAATAAAATGAGCATTTTTCTCTAGTAACATTAATTATTAAATTTTTTAGTCTTTTACATAAGCGGAAGTGTTGCATTTTATTTTTATCAAAATCGTTTGAACCGTTTCAGCGGTTTAGGCTACAGACGTACAGACGTACAGACATACACAAATTTAGACATACACACACACACAGAACTACTACTACTTCTGCTATTTGTTGGGTAAAAATGAGTGGATGAATGGAGTATGGTACCACTTTCTAACATAATTTTTAAGAATACTTATATTGCTCTATTATAAGCGCATTTTTTGGTTAGTTTATGAAATAAATTAAACCAGATTTATATGTAGGCCATACTAATTCCTTATTTCGTATTTGTAGACAAATCATCAAACAGTCTTGTAATGCGAAGACCCCGCCGAAGTCGAACTGTTTTCACGAGAGATCAAGTAGCTGAACTTAAATACTATTTCATGCAATGCAGCTATGTCAATACGGAAAGAGCAGAACAATTAGCAAATAAACTGTCGATGCCTATTGGTCCAGTAAGAATATGGTTCAAAAATCAGCGCCGTAAAATGAAAATCAAACTATCTGAAGCGCAAAAACGTATACCGGAAGAAACTGACACAGAATTACCACAAAACCGACGGCATACCTTACATTATTTGCCGACTCTGACACAGCCGACACCATTACCAACGCCATCGCCATCGATTTCAGACATAGACATGAAATTCTCATACGATCCTGTATATCTAGATTCTTCAGCTTACAACTCAAAACAAAATACAGCTTATAATGTGAATGAAAAAGCTAATCAATGGCTGCAACATCTGCCAATAATAAAATCTTCCCAAATGGTTTACAACTCAGCAAGTCCGCGTCATGTCCCTATCCATTCGTTCCATGATTCACTCATTAATTTCAATCGTTTGCCCTATACACTACCATCACCAGCCTCAACAACAAGCGAAACTGGCAACTCTATGACTGTTAATTCTGACACATCAGACTATTTCTCGCAAATGTCACCTGAATCGGAGATTATAGAACCACTTACACCGAAAAGTGTTCATGGCGAGACCGAGTCAGTCTTCAACGGCATTCTAGATAGTTTGAAGACTCCACAGACAGTGCCTCCCATCCAAACGGTCTACGAGAAATTGACAAGTGATCCGGACCCAAAAATAAAACATGAATTTGATGCAGTTCTTGAACCACACCATCAATTACCAAGTTCGGACCAATCACTGTGCTTACAATTTGATTAGAATCTTTCCTAATTATTTATATTTATTTTAAAAAATGTTGTTAATTTTTTATATCTCAATCTGTCAGATGTCTAATTTCAATTTAATTTATATAGTTATACTAGTTATAGATTTTATTAGGTATATGGTTAAGTCTTAGGTTAAGTTTAAAATATTTCCCTTTAAAAACGGTATGTGACTGTGTTTCAAAGTTTTCCGTGATTCATATCCGGCCCGATTGAATCAAGCAAATCTTTGAGACGCGCGGGCCAAGTTCACTGCCAATGGAAAAATATTTTATATTATTTTTACACAATATCTGCCTTTCAATCAGGAAATTATATAACCACTTGACCGTCAAAAAAAAAGAATTTTTGACTTTAGCTTACTTTTGTAACGAAAATAATGTTTCCTTTTTTTAATTCAAACAATTTGAATTAGTACAGAAAGATCTAACATTCAAACTTAAAAAAAAAAATTCTTTGAGCTGAAGATTTTGTATCACGGTTTGTTATGTTTTAACAAATTAATTGCATACTTATTTTGGCTTGGACGGTAAGTGAAAGTTTTCTGTTTGAAATTGTAGATATTTTTTAGCTGTTAAATTAAAATCAATATTTATAAATTAATAATAAAATTAAAATTGTCTCTAGATTTATGCTTTGAAATTAGACATCTATAATTGTAATAAAATAAATTAACCTAAATAAGTCTGCATTTTATTACTGTTAGTGTAATATAAAATTTTAAACTGTCCATAATAAAACAAAGTTAAAGCTTAAAATGTTGAGAAAAAACCTTAAGGCTTCACTGAGAGAAAGGTCGAAGTGTGGACAGATAGATGATCAAACAAAAAAAAAACTTTTTTTCGCGTTTTCCATCTTCATGTTAGGTAAATAACTCAGTACTGGAAAAAACCGTATTTATTTAAAAAACTTTTCTGCAATAAAATTTTGGAATAACTTATTTTTATAGTGCGATAAAACCATTATGCAAGAAAACTATCATCTAACTAGCATCTAACTGATGAGCCCACTGTCGTACCTGGGCGAAACGCGCTTTGGAGTTGAGGTCGCTCAAACTTTCTATTGAATTAAATTCAATAACTCCGCTTAAAAAATTGAAATAATTTTCTTATTTCATATAAATTCGTTGATTAAATAAGTCTGACCACGCACAATTAACATTCTAGGCGTCAGAATTTAACCAAATTCCCCTAGAAAAAATACTTTCTATTGAAGAAAACTATCATGTTAGATAATAATTATAATGCGATATAACTGTTATACAAACAACTATTTTGCGAGAAAAACATTATATAAGAAAACTCTGTTACGAGAAAACAATCATGCCAGAAAATTATGATACGAAAAACTATCATGCTAGAAAATTATCATGCGCGAAAATTATCGTGTGAGGAAAATATCATTTGGGAGAACTATCATGCAAGTTAACCATCATGCGAGACAACTACCAAGTGATAAGCTATTAAAAATGAAAATAAAATAGTAAAAAATAGAAACAAGTAGCAGAAAGTAGTAGAAAGTACTCGTGGTAGAAAATGTAAGAAAATAATGAAAAGTATTAGAAAATAGCAGTGAGTAGTATAAATAAGTAGAAGTTAGTAGGTTCATTTCTTCCCTTTTTTGCCTGATACCTGATACCGTTCTTTAATACACACACAAAATGGATTAAAAACGCTCTTTCTAAGAAATCACCAAACTCATGTTTTTGCCGGCTTTTTTTTTTCGACTCTATAGTCGCTAATACTTTACTTTTACGATGACTTTTTTTACTTGCAACTTATAGGTACTATAAGGCAAGTTATGCATTCGTAAAAAAAATCGAACTCGAGATTTTGATCAAAGTTGGCATTACGATGATAGCGAAGACTAAAAAAGTGGGTCTCGCAATTTGTCTGTCGGTTCGACTACAGCCTATAAGCGACTCGGCCGATTTTCTATAAACTTGGTAGATATCATTTTAAATTTTTCCCCCCACACGTTTTTTTCTTTTTTTTAAGACCAAAACCAACGGTACCTACCATACGATTTTTTCGAAATTTTATAAATATTTTTTTTTTCCCAAAAATTGTTCACTTGATTAAAAAAATTAAAACACAAAAAAATTTCATTTAGTTAAACCTAGGTAATAGTTGAAAAAAAAAATCCGAAAAATGGTTATTGAGGGTACCCTCCAAAGAACCTGTTTTTTTTGTTTTCGATTTTCTCAAAATTGATTTTGATCATTTTTTTTTGCTAAAGCTCCCCAAAAACTTGAATAGAATTGTGTATTCAAATTTTCAAAAAAATTTTTTTTGGATTTTTAAAAAAATTTCAAAAGTTGTTTTTTTTTAAACTCAATATTTCGAAAACCTCTTGTTAGATTTTTTTCAAACTATAATAATTTTCTCAATATAATCTACAAGATGTGAGAAAAATAAATGTATTTTACTTAAAAATTAAGGTACACACCATACAAATGTTAAAAAATGGTTTTCAAAAATCGTATTTTTCTCGATAACGGCTCCTAAAATTTTGATAAGATTTTTTTTCTTTTAACTAATTTTTACGATCTTTGAATTAATAAAAAAAATTTAAATTAAGATATTACAGCTTGTACCTACCATAGAACCATTTTTTCAAATTTTGAATTACTTATTATCGACATAACGGATTTTAATCAAATTTTTTTTAGATATGCTCCTAAAAAGTTTAAAAAACATTGCATTTCAAAACTTAAAAAATGAATTTTTGAAAAACAAAAAAATAGATTTTTCAAAAATTCAAAAAATATTTATTTTGAAGTTTTGAAATACAATGTGTTCTGGACTTTTTAGAAGCTTCTCTATAAAAAATTTCATTAAGATCCGTTATGTGGATAGTGCGAAATTCTAAGTTCGAAAAAATGGTTCTATGGTAGGTAGAAGCTGTAATATATTAATTTTAATTTTTTTATTAAATTAAAGATCGTAAAAATTAATTGAAAGAAAAAAAATTTTATCAAAATTCTAGGCGCCGTTTTCGAGAAAAATACGATTTTTGAAAACCATTTTTTTGTAAATTTTTTAGCATTTGTATGATAGGTACCTTTATTTTTAGGTAAAATAATTTTTTTTTCTTCTTTTTAGTCTTCGCTATCATCGTAATGTCAACTTTGATCAAAATCTCGAGTTCGATTTTTTTTTACGAATGCATAACTTGCCTTATAGTACCTATAAGTCGCAAGTAAAAAGAAATAGATTTGGGTTGGTTTTGTAAAATTTAAGTAGGTAAAAAAGAAGTAGTTTTCAGTATTTTATTGATTGTGCGTAGATTTTAAAATATTAAAAAAAAGAAGTAGATCTACTTCAATTGAAGTTAAGTGCTGCCACTGCTCCTAGGATTACCTATTTTAAAACTTTGTTATCTATTTAACTGGTATGACCTAAACCAGTCCACCTTTAAATCACGAAGACCAGTCTTTTCCCGTTTTTTTTTGTAAACAAAATCTTATGGTTGACCATGTCAAAGGCTTTTGCGATGTCTGTAAATAAACCACAAGTAAGCTATTTTCATCGAGACTAGAGAAAACAAGTGAGCAAAAATAGTAGAAGAGCATCTTCATTAGATTTTCCATTTTGAAAAACATATTGGATTGGGCTTAAGAATTTTATTTTATTTAAAAAGGCAACTATTCTTTACTTTGACAACTTTTTCAAAAACCTTACCAACAGTTAACAGAAGTGATATAGGTCTATAATAATTAGTCATCTTATCTGCACATTTGAGTTCATCTGGCAAAACTCCGGAAAAAATGTTTCTGTTGAATAATCGCGTAATCGTCTGTAAATTCACAGTTATCCGATACCCGTACGAAGAACAGTTGGCTTTTTTAAATTAACAACTTATTAGGAATATTATTTAAAACTTTCCATTTATTTTTTTAAAGCATTTTATTTTAAATATTATGATTTTTTGTGTTGCTGAATTATATACTCGTATATTTTATTTTACCTTTTGTTTTTCTTCATTTTAATTCAAATTAAAATTTAATTAAAATGAAGAAAAACAAAAGGTAAAATAAAATTTTATTTTAAGTTTATTTTTAGTTCCAGGGTTTTAGTCTTTTATGAGATTTTTTTCCAAACAAGTAAGACACAATTCGAAAATAATTTTTTTCTAATTCGATATTTCCATCACAAGCTTATGATATTTCATGAAGTTTAATTCTGAGCTGCATATGAATACATCTTTAAAATTGACGTATTTTATTATTTATAATACATGTACCTAGCTTTGGCTAATGGTAAAGTTGCTTCTTACACAATTCACTAGAATATCGGCTGATTGTGAAATCAAATTAAATGTTTAGCTCTTGCACTTGGTTATATCATTAATTAAACGATTCTTAGTAATTAAAACAAAATAGAACTTAAGGACATGGGTATCAATGTCATCTGTGTACCTAAACTAGTTTAATGCATTTTAAATAAATGTGAGGGAAAACAACCTTGTACATTTTATGCCCTTGTTGGTTGATGTTTTGGCATGCATAGCAATTTTGTAACATACGAATGTAGGTTATTTATGAGGAAGATTAAATATGCAGAAGTTTGTTCGTAAAGGTATTTATTGGCCTTAGTAGGTATGAACTTGCTGATTTTCCTATAAGACTAGCTGCGCCGACATACTTTGTCCCGTTCAATACTTGGCGAAGATATAGAATAAAATCATTTCATGTATATAATATCGAGGCATCTCCGCAAGTTGAAAATAAACTCGTCAATTTGTTGCCGTTGGTCTTTCGCTGTTCTGCGTTGAAATACACTCTTGGCCATTATCCAAATGAACTGCCAGATGCACAATAGTTTTAGATGTGGCTACATAAAAATGAACTGATTGAACCAAAGCCAGATTTGCTGAAGGGGCATTGGGCCTAAGTAAAAAGTAAATCTATATGGATCACATTTATTGATTTAAGCACCAAGTAGGAGAAGACGAACTAGTAATAAAAACCAACGCATATACTTTTTTTGTCCATCGCACTAGGAAGCCGACACAAAAATTGTATTTCATGCCACCAAAATAAGCTCAGATTGTAACAGAACCACAAAATGATCGGACACTGAAATTTTGATTATCATGCTCTAATCTTCACAAAATGACAAGTAGATCAACCGTCTTGATGGAATTGGGTGTTGCAAATCATCGCAAAATAATAAATGTGAATGCAATTTACAAAACGCTTGGAGCGGATGTGTGCAAAGTTTTACCAGCATTTTATGCATTCACAGGATGCGATTTTAATACTTCAATTTTTTCAAAAAAAAAAAAACTCCGGTCATTTAAAATTTAAAGCCAATCAGAAAAGTTCAAGAAAGCATTTTCAGAATTGAGCAATAAGTCATGTGGAGAAAAAAAGTTTATTTGAAATCCTGCAAAGTTTCGTGAGGCAAATGTACGGTTTTAAAAGCAAGACAGTTAATACAGCTCGATTCGAATTGTTTCTAAACAAATGTAAAATCAAAAATTTCAACGAGCTATCTAAAAAAAATTATTGACAAATTTCGATGCGTCTATAGTTTGCCGTCCTGCGAATCGGAGCTACACCAACAATTTTATAGGGTAAATTTGGAGTCACGTGTAGATTGTGGATGATGCTGAATTTGAGCCCGATAATTTTGGTTGGAAGCGTAGCACAAACGAATATTTGTTTAAATGGTTTGATGGACCCAGTTGCCATTTTTGAGCTATGTTAATTTATAAATAGTTTAATACCATTTTAAGCTTACTGTTAAGACACTTCCAAAATTATGTTTGATCAGTTTTGATAAAAATTGTTTCGAAAGCGAGGTCGAAATTTGCGCGTAGAGTGGTAAATACCTATAAATACCTATGAGTACAATTTCAACTTACAGCTCACCGGTCTATCGCTTCTGGGAGCGGTTAATCCCCCATTTACACTTCTGTGAACTTTTTGTATCAATTTGTATTTTAAAAATGCATTACTACACCAATTTTCTCAAAATGGGGTTTTTGGTTACGTCAAACGCTTTTAAATTAAATAACCTTTTTAATACTTTTATACCATACCCATTTTGGCTCATTAAATTTTAAGTGTCATTAAAATGTCATCAGATGTAGTAAACAAGTGGTCGTAGCAGCTGACAGCTGACATTTTTGTTTTGAAACATTTTGATTTTCAGTTTTTGGAGATACCGAGTGATTTTTTAAGAGCAATCGGAAATAAAAAAAAACACATAAAATTCAGAAAAATTCATGAAATCTTTATTTGAATCGATAGTACGGTCGATATAATTTAATGTTTGAAGATTATTTCATGCAAATGTTGGCCGCGGCTGCGCCACAAATGATCCATCCGCTTAGTCCAGTTTTGGCATACTTTTTCTAACATTTCGGCCGGTATCTCACGAATAAATGTTTCAATGTTGGATTCCAGTGCGTCAATCGAAGCGGGCTTGTCGCTATAGACATGAGCCTTAACATAACCCCACAAAAAATAGTCTAGAGGCGTTAAATCGCACGATCTAGGCAGCCAATTGACCGGCCCCAAACGTGAAATAAACTGTTCACCGAACTCACCTCTCAATTGGTCCATTGTTACTCGTGCTGTGTTGCATGTGGCACGGTCTTGTTGAAACCACATGTCATGCAAGTCAAGCTCTTCCATTTTGCGCAAAAAAAAGTTTGTTATCATCGCACGGTAGCGCTCACCATTCACAGTAACGTTGCGATTCGCATCATCTTTGAAGAAATATGGCCCAATGATTCCCCCAGCCCATAATCCGCACTAAACAGTGGCTTTTTCTGGGTGCATTGGTAGCTCTTGGAATGCTTCTGGCTGCTCTTCACTCCAAATACGGCACTTTTGCTTGTTCACGTATCCATTCAACCAGATATGAGCTTCGTCGCTGAACACAATTTGGATCTTCGGCCAACTTTTCAAGAGCCCATTCACCAAAAATTCGCCGTTGTGGTAGGTCGTTTGGCTTCAATTCTTGTAGCAGCTGTATTTTGAAAGGCTTCACACCTAAATCCTCCGCAAAATTTTCCACGTAGTGGAGTAACAGATGTCCAATTGCTGCGAACGGCGCCGAATCGATAATTAAAGGTCATGTGACTAACACTGGCCGATACAGCTGCGATATTTTCCTCAGTTCACACTTTACGTAAGCATGTTGGTGGTTTAATGTCCAACAATGTAAATTTGGTGCGAAATTTAGTCACAATAGCCCGAATAGCCGCCTCAGTAGGTCGAATAAACTGACCATAAAATGGAAGAAGCGCGCGATGAACTTTCTTAACTGAGCACGCATTTTGATAATAAAATTCAATAATTTGCAAGCGTTGTTCGTGTGTAAAACGATTCATGGTTAAATTATAGACCAAACTGAAGATGTTTGACAGTGAGACAAAACACGAAACGTTCATGAGCTGTTAAAACCAGTGTTGCCAAAAAGAAAATAGCAAAAAAATCGCCCTTTATTAAAAATAGCACAACACCGATTTACTTCATCGTGTTAATTTCCAAGATTGTACATTTGGAGCTATTAGGCTAGGACCGCACTTGCGATTTTTCGTCGAGGCGATTAAAAAGTCGTAGTCGCTACAAATTATTGTCATGCACGCACTTGCGATTTTTTTGCCGCGCGATTATTTAATCGCGAAAAATAAAACACACTACTTTTTATGTGAGTGCACGCACTTGCTACAAATAAGTAGCGACAGAAAAATCGCTTGAAAAAATAGAACTTGTTTCATTTTTATAATCGCTGCGATTTTTAAGTCGCATGTGCGTGCATTCACATTTAAGGCCATATGTCTTACTTTTTGCGACTAAAAAATCGTGGATTAAAAATCGCAAGTGCGTGCATGCCAATTTCTCTTTGCGACTACGATTTTTCAGTCGTAGTAATTTAAATCGCAAGTGTGGGCATATCCTTTTGAGTACATGTGTTTCATTTAAGTTTACGACAATCGCATCGCAAGAAAAATGAAGCAAATTGCGACTTTTAAATCGTCATGATTTGTTGGTAGCAAGTGCGTTCATTCTCATTTAAATTCATGTGTTCTATTTTTGCGACTAAAAAATCGTGCGATTGAAATCGCAAGTGCGGTCCTGGCCTTACTGTTCTTGTTCTGGATGTGGCAAAAGCATTCTGTATAGCTGAAGGCAAATTCTGTAATGTTTGTATGTGTTAGCAGAATAGCTATGTGTTTGTGTTATATCGTGACGTATAGAGTATTGTGTGTGGTGTTAAAGTAGGTGAATCAATTACCTTAAATGTATTGTAATTTCGTTCATTTACAATTTCAGACCAAAAGACGTACTTTGAAAACAATCATTGTACATCTTGATGAACTCAAAAAAAAAAAAACAGAGTTCGCAATTAATATGGTGGTGGAAGCAACTCGGGCACTTTCACCTTGCCGCTCGCGCAACACAATGCAGGCGGTTCTTTTTTAAATTTAACTGCATTGCAATGTTGACAAAAGACAGAAATCTCACCGCATTGAACTGATTCGTGCGCACTGTATTTTTTGTTAAAAAAATCTGTACAACAGTTCTTAAGAAAGAAATTATTTATAAAATTTTAAAAAAATGGCAGGTACCTACAGTTATTTTTGGTCGCAAAAAAAAAAAATAATGTAGTCCAACAGACAGAATTGACATTGTAATGTCAACTTTGATATAAATCTCGAGTTCGATTTGGTTTACGAATGCATAACTTGCCTTATAGTACCTATAAGTCGCAAGTAAAAACGGAAATAAGAACTTTACTAGTTCAATCGCAAAGTTAAATATCTGCTATTACTTGTATCTTAAAATCTGTTGTTAATTTATTAAAATTGAATTTTGACCAAAATAAAAAACGAAAACCACTCACGGGCAGGAAAATTCGAGACATCTGCTTTCAGAATTGCAGAAAAGGACATCAGTTTTTACGAAGATGAATCACGATTCGGGAATATTGGTTTCCAAAAGAACTACATCGGCGTTTGACAGAGGAAAGACTTTCAACTCAAAGAGGCAATGATAAAAAAACAAAACGTTTATCATATTATGATTATTGATGACTGGAGTAAGTTAGGTTAGTAATGCAACTATCTAAAGAAATAAGAAGTTATTGAAAATGTAGTTTTTTATGTTGTTTATTTAATCCGATGAGTCATCATTTGAAATTTTGGCTGATATGAGCGGTTTCGTGAGGCGGTGTCTCAAGGAGGAGTTCTATTCTCACTACATCGTGGAAAGGGTAAAACATCTTGTAAAGTTATGGTGGTATCAGTAATCAGCACAAAAGGAGATTGGCGTCTCCAAATTGTCGAGGGAACCATGAGACACGACCAATATAAGGACATTCTGGGAACTCTTCTCATACCCCAGTTAAGAAAATGGTTCCCAAACAACGAACCATATCTTTTCATGCATGACATGCATTCACTCATAAAGCTAAGAGTTTGACGAAGTATCTGAATGACCAAAGCATATCTGCAAATATTATCCTGGCCAGGCAATTCCCCTGACATGAACCCCATAAAAAACCTATTTGAGAGATCATAACCATTGCCAAAGAAGTTATTACAACCAAAGTATAACTTATGGAAAAACTAATAGAGATCTGGCACTGCCCAGCAATTCAATAATGATCTAAAATGTGCATTGATATCATGCCGAGACGTATTTAATTTTCTTAGTTTTTGTTGATTTAAAGTTATTTTTAAAGATTATTAATTTTAAAAAATCTATCTAACTACTTATTTTTAAGTAATAAAAGTAATAACAACCAATCTCAAAAAATACCTATTTATCAATTTACACATTAGATTTTCATTAATTTGATACAGAAATATCCAATTTGCTTAAAATCCATTACTTTATACCTACTTACTGCAGATAGCAGTACGAGTAACTTAGTTCTTGAGTTATAAAAAATTAAAATCACATAAGATGTACCCAAAGGATTAACTTCTGCAAAGACATAAATCAGAAAATCAGTGTTTGTAAATCAAAAACAAGAAACTTTCTCCTTGCTTCCTATATAATCCTTTCAATTTAGAAAAGATTAACATATCCATCACGAAAGGAGCATCATGTGCATGCAATAAAGTTTTGAGGAGGATACTCTTTTGCTTAATGAATATTCAATGAAGATAGTTTACCCGGGTTAACAGTTCATCTTTATGAATGATGCACTCCTAGCGACATGACGAGAGCTTACGTTTTGAGAAAAAAAACATTTTCTACAAATTAAATATTCAGTAGTTCTTGCTCGTTTCCATTTTAAAATACTTTGTTGCAACTTTTTTTTTATTATTTCTATATACTCGTATGCTAGTGCTTTTGAATACGCAAGAACATTTTTTCTTTGAAAAGTATTCTTAACAAAAAATCTTCGCAAATTTTTAAAGTTTCATAAGTTATCATTAATTTTCCATATTTAATTTGTAACGGTCGAGGTTTTTTCACTTGATAAATCATCTAATAATTATCGCGCAAAATTTTAAACA
This sequence comes from Philhelius festivus, assembly GCA_963931855.1. Classification (NCBI taxonomy): domain Eukaryota; kingdom Metazoa; phylum Arthropoda; class Insecta; order Diptera; family Syrphidae; genus Philhelius; species Philhelius festivus. The sequence continues at coordinate 139,071,371 of OZ007555.1, read as the reverse complement.
ACCTGTTATTAAGGTTTTAGTATGATACTTAACAATTTGCTAAATTTAAAGTAGTATACTAACTCATTCTTAATTTTAAATATTTTCTAACTAGTATCGAACTAAAGCAATTTTCTTAATAAATTGCTGCTGAACAAACCTTAAAAAATTACAGCCTGCAAAAAACTAAGTAAACAGACCTTACTTAAGTTTGTAAATGTTAAAGAGTCACATGAAGTTAGCACGATACTAAAAATAAAATGCACTTGCTCTTATGTAAAAGTACTTTGGGATCTAAAATACATTTTATAAATACAATGAATGGAATTGCCGTCTGATTTCCGTAAAAGTATGAATTTACGCAAAGAAAATTTTAAAATCGTTTTATTAAAGTAATTTTTTATATAACAAATTTCTTTCAAATTATTCTAGAACAAAATTTGGGATGCCGATTTCAATTGTTTAGTAATATAGATTTTAGGAAATAATTTCAAAAAATAATCGGTCACACGTTTTCAAGATATTAATTTTTCAAAAAATAAATTGGAATTTATTTTTTCAAAAAACAAGATAAATATTTTTTTTCGAATATTTTTATATACAATATTATTTTAAACTTAAGGGTGCTCCTGCTGAAAATTTTTGGTTAAAATCGTTAGAGCCGTTAATGAGAAAGTCGAAAATCAAAAAAAAAAAAAAAACGGTTCTATGACAGGTACCATTAATAACATTTTGCCCCAAAATTTTTTTTTACAAATATGTAGTTCATGTCCATAATAACACACTTAATTTTTTTTATCAAAATCGTTAGAGCCGTTTTCGAGATAAATTAGATTATGCATTACGGGTGTATGGGGGGTACCGTTAGTTTTAGAGCTAAAAAAAGATTTCAATTTCCCCTCTAGGGAATCACCGAAGACCCTTAACTACCGAGTTTGAAGAAAATAGGTCCAGTGACTTAGGCTCTAGATCAAGGTACTACAGACAAACAGACATACAGACGGAATTTTCGGACCCACTTTATTCGTCTTCGCTGTCATGGTAATGTTAACTTTGATCAAAATCTCGAGTTTGATTTTTTTTTCAAATGTAGAACTTGCCCTATAGTACCTATGTATATCGCAAGTAGAAATAAAAAATTAAGGAAAATGATTCTTTTAGAGGTACAGTCGTACAGTGTTGATAAATTCAATTCAATTTAGAGTATACTGTAAACTTAGTCTTTTATAGTATTTTTAAAGAGTGGCTAGCTTATAATTATAGCTTAAAATTATAAAGTGAATAATATGTGGTACAACTTCATTATCTTTTTTCTTCCTTTACGTGTATAAATGTATATTTCCCATTTTCCCATTTCTTATTCATTTTCTTCTTTCTTATTCATTTTATTTTCTTAACATAAGCCTTGTTTAGTTATTTATAGAATCTAAAGCATAAGAAATAAAATGCACGACTGGGGCGCACGAACTTGCTGCTATGTAATAAGCTAGGAGTTTTAAAGCGAATGTTATTAGAGAAAACTGTTCATAAGGATAAAATTAATTTTTAAAATTTTTATAGTAATAAGAGGCAAATACAGAATGCTATGCAAATATGAATTTATGCAAGAACAGAAATTATAAGTTGTTGTAGTCGTTTCTTAAAAAAATAAGCTTTTGTATACAAAATTCTTAAAACATTTTAAAGAAAAAAATTTGTTACGCTAACTTTAAGTTTTTATTATTGTACGAATGAAGATTAAATTTCAAAAAGAATATTGAGCCGTTTTTTAGGATATCGAATTTTCCAAAAAAAATTACTTTTTTTTCCAAACATATTTTTTTTTAAGTTTTGAAATGGAAGCATCTCTATAAAAAATTTCATTAAAATCCATTATGTCGATAATATATAATTTAAAATTTGAAAAAATGGTTCTATTCTAGGTACAAGCTGAAATATCTTAATTTCAATATTTTTTTAGTAAATTATATATAGATTCGAAAATTCGATTTTCGAAAAACTTTTAAAATTTGTATGATGGATACCATTATTTTTATTTTACCTAAAAACAACGGTACCCTCCTTACAAATGTTAAAATATGGTTTTCGAAAATCGTATTTTTCTCGAAAACGAACTACTTAAGTACATCTACCATATAACCATTTTTCCAAATTTTGAATTTCTCATTAATGAAATTTTTTATAAAGAAGCTTCTTAAAAGTTTGAAAAACATTGCATTTAAGAACTTGATATAAATATATAAATATTTAAAAAAAAGTCATTTGTTTTGGAAAATTCTATATTTCAAAAATTTTTAGAAGATTTGAATATCCAATACTTTTCAAACGTCTAAGGAGCCTTAGCATACACAATAAATCAAAATCAGTTGTACCGTTTTTTGAGAAAATCAAAGTAAACACTGTTCTATGGGGTGTGCCATTAATACCCATTTCTTGGATTTTTTTTTTTCAAACATTAGGTTATTTTCCTAAGCTAATTGAATTTTAGTTTTTTTTTTAAATTTCTGTTTGTGTGCCGTTATTTTTGGGTCTTACAAAAAATTAAAAATTTAAAATTGCTTTCTATTAAGTTTAAAGAAAATCGACCAAAGGCTTAGGCTGTAGTCGACCAGACAGGCAGACAGACAGGCAAAATCTCGAGTTCGATTTCATAACTTGCTTATAAAGCCTGTATATATTTACACCAAGTACGAAAATAAGATCAAGTTGCTTGTTCAAATGGTTTAAACATAAATAACCTGGTGTAGGTGAAGATCTGATTAATTGTCTGTAAATAACATTTCCTTTTAAATGAGAGTCTTCCACACATTGTGACCAGGTTATATTTAAGAGATTTGAATCAGCTAAGAGCAATATCTCGTCGTGCATTTCCATAGCATCACATACAAATTGCATCAAACCGACTTGGGGAGTTTCGATTTGGCTACGAGGCCTCAAATACTCGTACCACTAAATACCACATACAAAAATCATTTTTCTTTTGATTTTCCCGCCTGTTCCATGAAAACACCAATTAGAAAAAAAGTTTCGAGAAGATTTGGCCATTCTATTAGGATGGTAAAAACCAAGCATTTTAGTTTTTAAAACTCATTATAAGTTTTATTGCGTAAAATTTGTTTCACCTACCTATTCATTCTTCCTCAATCCACTTTTAATCCTCTTTTTCCATTTGCAGCTCCAAAATGCTTGTAGAGGTCAATTGGAAACAGGTAGCCATCAACCAGAGTCCTGCTCTTAAGTATTTTGGAAAAGCACCCAAAATAAGTCGTCGTGTTTGGTAGCCTACATAATAATACCATTAATCAATCAACAGGTGGTTCACCACCAAATAATTTCGTGTGTGACTCACAGATGGTCCACACAAACTACTACTAATCACAGTGACAGACCGGTGGTGGTCGGGTCAGCACCGATTCTAAAAGTAGCACGGGCGACATTTTGTTGCCCGAAGACGATGTAACTCTGTTTGAGAATGGCTGTTGCCCAACCTCAACCTATTATATGTATTAAATAATTTTATGTACAAGATCAGGGTTCGGATTTAGGTCTTAAATTTTCGAAGTAAATACGGAAAAAAAACTGAAATAGTTCGAAAATTTTCGAAGTATGTACATAGTTTTAGGAAATTAAAAAAAAAAACAAAAAATAAATTATATTATAAACATAAAATATAAAAATAAATTCGGACTCCAGACTTGTAAAAAAATCAAATATAACTAGTCCACTCCCTCTAAGTCGAACTTTCACGGGATATCAAAACTAGTTCGAGTTAGAGGGAGTTTTAGAAAAATTCGAGTTAGAGAGAGTTTTTTTTAATGATTTATTGAATTTAATAACAAGTAAAATAAATAAATAAACCTAAGCTTCTGCTTTTATCGCTCATTAATCTATAGTTATGTATTATAAAAAAATATTTTTCAACTTAATTATTTAAAAAAAAAATTGTAATTTTAGACATCACAGCCATCACAGTCGCCGTGTCATCAGTGATCGCCTTTTTAAAAAAAGATTCTATTTTAAATAAGCAATTTTGAATTTCATCTTTCATTTCAATTACAGATTGCAATGTACCAATTGCATTTTCAATTTAATTTTTCTCTGGTATTTCAAAGTCTATTATTTTAGCTTCATCTTCTTCAGCTCCATTTTCACCGTCATTAGTATCATCAGCATCTGCTTCCAAAATTGAATCGTTATCAGGTATTTCAGTGGCTACGATGCCGTCATCGACTTCAACATAGTCCTTCCAATATACTCCTTCAACATTATATTGAGCTTCTGTTAGCCTTTCCCAGATTATCTCGATTTCTTGGGTGTCTTCCTTGTTACATCTAAGTAAGCTAAGCGGAATATCATCTTCGTCATCCCACGTCTCAGACTTAAATTCGGCCTTTTGAAACAATTTTCAATTGTCAATGGTGTAACGTCCCCATGCCTTTAGGATTTCGCGCACACAATCGAGAAGTGATATTTTATATTGCTCTTTTTTGGTTCCCCAAACCCTTAAGATCTTGGTGAGAAGACGGCGATTATAGTGTTCTTTCAAATTTTGTATTATACCCATGTCCATTGGCTGCATTATTGAGGTCATATTGGGGGGAAATACTCAAGCTTTATAAACTTAACTTGTTTTGGGTGAGTTGGGCAGTTATCGATAATGAATAGGTATAACTTTTTGCTTTGATCTTCCAAATTTAGAATCAAGTTTCAAAAGCCAACTTGTGAAAAGGTCTATTGCACCAAATACAAATTACAAGTACAAATTTGTGATTAAAAAAAAACTACATATGAAAAAAACTCGATTTTTTTTACAAATTTGTTAAAAAATGCTTGTAATCACAATTTTGTAAGATGGTGCAATAGGCCCCAGATGTCATCCAAGAACGATGGTTTGCTACATAGTCCACCGGCAAAGTTTTAATTTTATTGTAACAACGAGAATTTTTGCTTTTCCCTATAACCAGAAGCTTTAGCTTTTCCGACGACCTCTGAGATCTGTTGTTTTACTGCTTTCAAATAAAGCACAAAATGTTTTGAAGTTGGAATAGAATGGATCCAACCAACAAATACTTTTTTTATTGCCTTGCCATTTGACGGTGACGGCGCAGGCGATGCAACATATAGAGAATCAAAGAGTTCGAGTGTGTGCTTTTAATAAGAATTACAAACAATAACGAGTTGCGATTTGAGAGATTTTTTCTGATTTTTTTTTCGACAAAAGAAAAAAATTCGACTTAGAGGGAAAGAAAATAGGTCAATAATCAAGAGAATGTGTTCGAGTTAGAGGGAACTTCGACTTAGAGGGAGTTCGACTTAGAGGATAGTTTTTGTATGGAAAATTGAGGGGAATGCAAAAATACGGCTAAAAAGTTCGAGTTAGAGGGAAATTCGACTTAGAGGGAGTTCGACTTAGAGGGAGTCGACGTATTTTAAAATAAATTTTCCATCAGCAAACTTATATTTTTGTATGAATTTTATCAATTCAAAAGGTGGCTCATAGATACCTTTACGTTTTTCTGTAACTGATCTCGAAAACATTAAATTTCCCACGGTGCTTAAGTTTAAACGATTCCTAAACCTATTATTTTAAAGTGCAAGTCTTACCTGGTATATGCAGAAAATGATGTACGAGTATACCTACATATATTTGGCGAACCCAGCAAAAGTTTCCATGTTTTCTAAAACGTTTTAAAAAAATTGTAATTAAAAACATATTTTAAAGCTTGTTGTTCCCGGTCCTTTGGAAGAAACTGTTTTTAAAAAGGGTCAAAAGTAGGCAGAAATAAGAGACCCAAAAAAAGGAGGATGGTTTTGAATGCGAAAACATTTAGAATAATGTTTAGGCATATTAAAAACTACATTACATTACATTACATATTACACTACTCAGTAGATAAATCTACGAAGTAAAGACACTGAAAGCATTGCAACTGAGGCTGAGGCCATCGGCTAAGACAATTTATTTAATAGAGAGAGACGCACAGAAAGAAAGAACAACAGAAGAAACACAACAAAGTACTAACCACGCACAATGATGCTTGATTTCGCTGATCGATGGGAAGCGATGCATTCAGCAAAGTCAAGCCGTTGACAGTATTAAAAACTAATAATTTTTTTCTTCCAGGTTGACATTTTGCAAATTTACTTTATTATCTCTTTTGCCATTTTACGCAAATTCAGCAACATAATACAATAAAATATGGACTTGGAATATAACAATGAAAGAGGTCTCTGTCTGTTTGTTCGACTAGAGCCTAAGGGGGGTTTTCTTCACTACTGTTCAGTGCTGCCATATTGTTCACAATGTATTATCATACAATGTGTTGAATTCTATCACACCAGAGTAAAAATTATTATACCTAGTACCTAAACGAAATAAAAAAAAATAATAATAATTCCAAAATTTCCCTCAAAAAAATAATAAAAAAATAAAATTTTTTTTTAACTTTATTAACATTTATTATACATATATATTTAAGTTTAAGGAGAACAGTTTTTATTTTAAATAAATTAGTTATTTACTTTGTTAACATTTATTACATATATGTATTTAGCAAAAGAGACACATTTTCTTTGATTTAAAATAAAGTACTTATTTACATTATTAACAATTGTTACATATATTTAAGTACATATAAGGAACATTTTTTTTTATTTATAAATAAGGAAATGCATAAATAATAATTTATAATTAGGTATGTATATGAGAATAAGTACCTAGTCCTGCCATAAGTTCTGTCCCTGACAAAAACACGTTTTATTTAAAAAATAAAAAAGCAATCAAAATTCTTTTTACGTCATTTATTAAGTATTAAATTTACAATATAAATATATAAGAAATTATTCAAAATGCCCCCCTTAGCCTTCAAATATAGACAAGCTTTGAAGAATCTTGTCCGAAAAGTCATATCTCTGGCGCAATTGAGAACAAGCTACCTGCAAAAATTTTCGGCAACGCTCTTTGAAATCGGAAATCATGTCAAGATCTCTCTTTTTTTTTGCTCAGATTGACAATTAATGTGTTTCTTTAAAATTGATTGCACTTCTTCTAAAACGGAAGAACCTAAATAGATTTGGTTGTCAGAAAGCTGATGAGAGGAGGAATTTGGATCGATTTCACCGCAACTATTTAGAAATGAAGAAAGAAGTTGTTTGTAAGCTACTCGTAAACACATGTTTTCATAAGCAGTGGTTATAATACATTTCTCCGATTGAAAGAGAAAAGAGAATTTTGGAAGGATCCAGTCTACAAAACAGAAAAAATAGCTTAACTGGTGGATCCTGCAGGTATTGCAAGACCCTTTCAGCACTTAAAAGCCTTTCCTCGGTATTCATATTAGCGAAAAACAGAATAAGTGCATCCCATTGTTCCAAAATTCTATTTATGACTTGGTGCAATGAGAGCCACGGCGTTTGTGAGGGCCTTAGAATTAAGTGTGGATCCAAGTCCAATAGCTTCTGAAATTTTAAAAATATTGCCTTTCTTTTTGCGCTGTTCTTAAAAAAGCTAAAAATATCCAAAAGGATGTCTTCACAAGCGTCTACAGGAGTTAAGAAGTGCCGAAAATGCAGAAGAAAACTGACGGCTGCATTCAGAAGAATTTTAAGAAAAAGAGCAGATTTGGTTTGTTTTAAATTTGAATAGCCTAATTTTTTATTTCAATCAAGTAAGACAATTATCATACATTTAGCGTATGATAATGATTTACAATCATACATCATACAAGGCATACAATTATCATACATGTAGCATAATTATCATACGTATGGCAGCACTGCTACTGTTCAACTTGCCGGAAACTCTAAAGTTGGCCAACTCTAGAGTTGATACATAAAAAATCGTGAGTTGAGCGGCAAGTTGAACATTGCTTTTCTTCACTACTTAAATTATTCTCAACTCGGAAGTGGAAATTTGAAAGTTGGCCTACTTGAGTATTTCAGAATATCCCCAGGATATTTGTGACAGATATCTCATAGGATGTTGTTTTGTAGTTGTAGATTTGAATTTATTCCGTTTATTTAGTTTGAAATATTAAAGGTTCGATATAACTTTTATTGGCAATTGAAATTTAAAAAAAAATAACTATAATGACGGAAAAAAAAAACAAATAAATTACCTAAAGATGTATATTCGGTTGAGGAGGAAGACTGGATGGTGTCGAATGCATTGGAATTGGAATATCGCAATGTCATAGAGAATAAAAGAACCGATGGTGTTACGAAGCCTGACAAAGACAAGGCCTGGGAGGAAATTTCTAAGACAGGGACAGGTTAATTTAATTTAGCTTTATTTTGAATTGTGTTATTTAATATTCATCTTGTAGGAAAAAAGTGTTAAGTCCTTACGTGGAAAATATCAAAAAATAAAACAGCAGTCTAAAAATCGAGTGTTTTATTTTTCAAAAGAACGAGTCAATGTAGGAACTATTTAAAATTTTGATTCCATCCACGTACGGTCTGTCGGCAGCGACTGGTGATAGTGATAACATTGTTGTCAACAACCCAGCACTGGAACCCTCTATTACCTATATTTCTGAATTTGTAAGTGTCAACGAAGCGATAGATGAGGAAATGTTTGTTTATGTAGATAATAGCAGTGACGTGGCTCTGGCTGATAAGGCTGGAGAATGTTTGGATAACGAAAACTATCCTTTTCAAACGACCGCGACGGAAAGCAAAAACATTGTAGTTGAACATACTTGGGAAAGGGTTAACCCAGCAAATTTGCGGAAACCACCAAACCCGTTGGAAAACAACAGACGTCGCAGGCACATTGAAAAGGAAATGGAAGCATCCAATAAGATTCACAAATTGTCAGAAGAAACAACATTTGACAACTAAACATAAAATCGAATTGGAAATTCTGGACGGTGAAAGGGAAAGGTATAAGCTAGAGCGTGAGAGAGCTGCCTTGGACGTGCAACGAGTCTCATTTGAACGCGACCGAGCGGAATTCGATCGAGAACGTTCGATAGTTGAGTTGCAGAGGGCCAAAACCCAGCTTGCTTGTGATAACTCCACAACATTCGTTTGGCAATTTTAAAACAAGGCCATGCAGAAAGCAATACTACAGTCCCAACAGCAGCAGCAAAAAAGTTTTTTTTTTTTTAAATTTTAGTTTTAGTTAGTTTTTACTTTTACTTTTACATATGTAAATAAATAACACAATTCAAATATAAAATGTATGAGGTTTTTTAATATTAATTTTTCAATCCTCTTCCACGAAATCAATAGATTGGTTTCTTCTTGATCTAACATTGGCTGAAAATAAGTTCTAACCAATCGAGACCGAGCGTTTCCAACAGCAGCTGACGGTGATTCTGTTTGCGTAACAGATGGAACATTTGTAGCGGATAACATATCTGCGAATCCGTGCATTTCCGGCGGTAGTTGCAACTCCTTTTCATCGATGGCTACGTTGTGGAGAACGGCACAAGCAATTATGATCAATTACACCGCTTCAACTCTACATCTTAAGCCCCTACAGCCTAACCTACTGTAGGTATTTTCGTCAAACTCGGTACTTAAGGGTCTTCGGTGATTCCCTAGAGAAGAAATTGAAATATTTATTTTTGTTTAGAAAAAAAAACTGTATATCTATGGTATTAAAGACATGGACTATATCTTGGTGAAAAAAATGTTGGGCAAAAATGTTTATTTATTTATTTATTTCGCCTATAAGTATTACAACTCTCTTAGACTAAGATACATACATATGTACATAATAATAATTATTAGATAACATATTAAAAATACATTGACAAATATTTAACATTAGGTTATGCTTAACAAAATAAGGGATTTGAAATTACTTCTGTTTTGATTAAAATCGAAAACATTTGCATATTTATTAAAATTAACACAAGCATTTGTTATTGGCTCATTTTGGCCATAATTTCTTGCATGTCGAGAGACATACAAGAGTTCATTACATCTAGGCCTTAAGGACCTAGTAAGTGCATATATACCGAACAAGGCTAAAAGAGACGGACAATCCATATGACCCGTTATGACATCTCTTGCGAATGTTAGAGAATAGTACGTTAATCTACAAGATATAGGCCTTAAATCAATTAATAAGCATCTACTATCATAAGATGGCATTGAAGCAGACCAATTCAATTTTCGAAGTGCATATTTAGTGAATCGCTTCTGAATTTTTTCAATACGATTATAATCTTTTTTGAAAAGAGGAGACCAAACGACACAACAATATTCCAAAATAGGACGAACCAATGTGATGAAAAGAGTTTTCAATGTATAGGCATCACGAAATTCATGGGAGTTCCTAAATATAAACCCAGACATAGCATTAGCTTTCGATATAATATAATCAATATGTATACTAAAACAAAGATGTGGATCTAGAATGACTTCCAAATCCTTTTGACTAACAACTCTTTGCAATATCACATTAACCATTCTATAATCAAATAATATAGGCATAAGTGATCTTGAAAAAGACATAACTGAGCATTTGTTTATATTCAAGTCCAAAGAGTTCATATAACACCATTCATTCAATTTATCAATATCTTTTTGAAAATTTAAACAATCAGCCACTGACTTAATTGACTTAAAGATCTTAACATCGTCCGCGAACATTAGACATTTTGAAAAATTAATCATTAATGAAAATTAAGAATAACAAGGGTCCAAGATGACTTCCCTGCGGCACACCCGAGTAGTTTTGAATTTTAAAAGATAAATTTGATCCAATTTTTACAAACTGTGAGCGATTGCATAAATAATTGCTTAACCATATTTAAGGAGTGTAGAATGAAATCCCAAAAACGATAGTTTTTGTAATAAAATTCGATGGCTAACCCTATCAAAAGCCTTTGAAAAATCTGTAAAAACAACATCGGTTTGACATTTGTTTTCCATATTTTTCAAGCAAAAGCTTACAAAAAGAGACAAATTAGTCACAGTAGATCGTCCTTGGACAAAACCATGTTGGAAAACCGATATATGATTTTTTACTGCTTCATAGATTTTATTTTTCACAATGGATTCAAAAATCTTCGGAATCAATTGCAACTTGGCTATGGGTCTATAATTTTCCACAAGCTGTTTTGAGCCCGATTTGTAAATGGGAGTTATATAGGAAAATTTCCAATCGTCTAAGAACTCGCCGCTGCGAAGAGAAAAATTAAAAATATGCATGTCAGAGGTTTGGACAAGTGACATGCACATTCTTTTAAAAACCTAGCTGGAATATTATCGGGTACCAAGTTTAAACTTATATCTAAGCAAGAGGGTTCCTTAAAAACCTCTTCCTCAGATATATCCATCGAACCCATATCAAGTATTTCAGAATAACCCGGTAAAACATTATTATTTGAGCAATCCAAAACAAAATTAGACTGAAAAAACGTTGCAAACATGTTACAGATTTCGGATACGTCGCTACTGACGACACCATTGAAATTCATATTTATAGGAATTCCAACCGATTTTCTTTTAGAATTATAAAATTGCCAAAAAGATTTTGAGTCATTTTTAATCTTCGATTCAACAGACCATAAATATTGGTTATATAAAAACTTCTTTAAAAAATTATACTCTTTCAGCAAACGACAATAATTGCTTCGAAAAATTGAATTGAATTTACTTCTTTTTTGAGCCTTAAGTAGAGCATTTTTTAAGCGAATTAATCCTTTTGAAAACCATATTGGCTTATTTAATCCTCGTCTTATAGCCTTCTTAGGTATAAACTTATCAAACAATTCTTGGATTACATTAATAAAACTAGAAAAACTGGAAGCCATTAACGGAACCTGTCATAACACGGTTTTTTGATTTTCGACTTTCGCATTATCGGCTTTAACGATTTTAACTTGATTTTCGGTACAGGAGCTCGTTTAAATGTAAAATAATATTTTATAAAAAAATATTGGGAAAATATTTTTTGGGTTTTGGAAAAAAATCGATTTTTGTTTTCAATAGGTATCTTCAAAACGTGTGAACATTTATGTATGTTTTGAAATTATTTCCAAAATCTATATTACCAAAACTTAAAATTGGCATCCCAAATTTTTTTTAATCTATTCAAATTTCCTAAAACATTTTTTTGAACACTCTATATTTCGAAAACCCCATGTTTGATTTTTGTGAAACTTGTCAGTTAACAGTTGTTAATACCATTTACAAGATTTATGAAACCACTAAAAAATATTCAAAAATGGTCTTCGAAAATCGTATTTTTCTGGAAAAAGGAACCTAGAATTTTGATAAAAATTTTTTCTTTCGCTTTATTTTAACGATTTTGACTACTATAGTCAATACCATAGAGCCATTTTTTTTTTGAATTTTGACTTCCTCATTATTGTTATAATGGATGTGAATGAAGTTTTTAATACAGAAGTTCTTTAAAAGTTTATTTATTTCTGATTTTGAAAAAAAAAATCTTACATTTTTTAAATTCAATATCTCAAAAATGAGTAAGTATTTTTTTTTTTAATAATAATAATACAAATTTATAGTTGATACACTAATTTTTTTATTAAAAATATTTATCTTCAACGACCTTAGCATAGAAAAATTAATTGTATGCTTATCAACATTTTTCTTCTTTAATATTCATTTTAAAAACTCAAAGTGTATTACATATAAGAGCAAGTTCGTGCGACGTAGCTGTGCATTTTATTTTCTCTGCAAAAATGATTCGCATCTCTTACGATGGATTCACAAAATTCGCATCACTTGCCATTGTTTGTATACTTTTTCCAGTAACATAACATAACTCTGTGAAAAAGTTTCAAATAAAATTGCTTTAAAAGCTTGCTCGTACAATCGAAGGTGTGTGTTTGAAATTTATTGGACCATTATCCAGATTCCCAACAACAATTTTACGGTGTTGTATATTTTTTACAAAATTGGAATGTGCAGTGAAAGTAAACAAGTGATGAGATTTTCTTTATACGTGATTGCAATAAGCAAAAACTAAGCTGAATTTATTATAAAGGCTATGGCGCAAAATTTTAAACATTTAAAACCTACTCTAAATCAATTTTAGAATGGGAGTCGACTCTAAATATTGAGTATAAAACGAGAACCGACTTTTTGTTAATTTTAAAGGACATAAACTATACTTTAACGTTAAAGAGCTCGTCTTACTTTAACAGCAGCAAATAGCTAGTTTATCTTTTAAAAGTATACTTTATCCATATTGACAATGGTCATTTCATACCAAAGCAAATGGAAGAAAAAATGTTTACTGATGTTTTATTCAATTTTTAAAGATGTTTTTTGTAAATAGACTGAATAACTGAATATTATAAATTCGAAATAATCGTACGAAAGTGCTCTACGATGAACAAATCTGTAAATACAAATGTATGTAGGTACATATACATATCTTATGTATGCACGCGCGCCGCCGCCGCCGCCGGCCGAGACGAGTATAGCTAAATTAATCTGCACCTTGCAACAACAAATTGAGTTTTTATGCTGTGAATTTGCGATTTATACTTTATTTCCATTTAAAATAATGTAAATAACTTACAAACAATCAAAATCTGTACCGAGGTAGTAAATAAAATGTACTTTTTTCGGCGAAAAATTATTTGGTTTAAAGTTGTCTGTTCTTTTTACTTTTTTTTTGTGTTTTTGTAGTTGTGTGAGTTATGTATCTGTCAAATTAAGGGTTGTTCAACGCAAATTCGCTTAGGTTCTGTTTTAAAACCCACATCAGTTAGAAGAGTTGTCTAACCTGTTTAAAATTATGCAAAAGTTAGACCAAGTCTCCAAGCTAAACGATTGCGTTAAGTAGAGCCGGTTTTATTCCTTAAACGAGAACTGTTTAAAATTTTGCGCCTATGCTTTTACATTTCAGAGCACAAGGTACCACACACATAATCAAGGCACAACATCTTCAATAACAAATTAAATATGTAAGTTTAATGTATGTACGGGTATCTTCTCTTAAAAATTAAAATTTATTCTCAATTAGTGGAATTCTGCTAATACAAAATAAAATGCAAGAATTGCTCTTAGATTTTTAAGAATGGATATTATTAGAGAAAAATGTTTAAAAAACTGGGGTTTTAAAAGGCTAAAACATATTTCTGGTTGAAGATGAGTTATCAAATTCTCAAAAAAATGGTTCTATGTTTAAAACTGCCAGTTATATCTTAGATTCAAATTTGTTCTTATTGAATAATAGATCTTAAAAATTAAGCGAAACAGAATTTTTTATCAAAATTCTTAAATTTTTCTAATCCAAAAAACAAATAGAAATTCAGTAGAGACCTTGAAGCAATAATTATCAAGTCTGAGCAAAATGTCGAGTTCCATTTATTTTACGAATGTATATTTTGCCATGTAGTACCTATATGTCGAAGGTAAATATAAGTTTTACATAGTTATCTATAGTGTAGTTTTGTAAGTTTTATACGAGTAAACTCGTGTATAAAATGAAACATTATTTAATAAGGTTACCATGTTTTTTTGTATTAATTTTTCTCAGGGAAAAATAAAACCGATAGATTTTAACATTAATATACATGTTTTAAGATCAAAAGCCACCAGAATTAAGGAATTATAGTTGAACTTAGAGTGAAAATAATTAATAGGCCAGTCTTAATGAATTTTCGTCTAGCTTTTAGATATGAAGTTATATGTAAAAAATTAACAAAACTAAATTTAAAAATGCACAAGCCGCAATCATTCGCGCAAGTACAGTCTAAACCAATAGGTATTATAGTATTACATCCGTATCTGTTGGTTTTTAGTGGACAGATGTCTAGGTAGACAATGTGGTATTAGGTCAAGAACTAGATACATATGAAGTTGGAGAGGTATGCTTTATTCAACCGCTACTGGTGTCCAAGTTTAAAAATTCTTAGACAAAATCGAATAATTTGTACGTATTACATCCTTAAGTAGGACAAATTTTATAAATACGAATGATAATGTTTTAAATCAGAGGGGGTGGAAGTTAGTTAGAGTAGCGTTAATTTTTTCTTAATTCGCACTTTTTTCTAATTGTTTATAAGAAAAACTTAGGAAAGGTTACAATTTTTAATTGGATCTATTTAAATAAATTACAATGGTTTGTATCATAGCCTTAAAGCCTTATCATTTTTTTACCATTTAAAAATTAAAAGTCCTTTTTACCAAACGGGAATCGAGTGATCTACGAATTAAATCGTAGCGTCGCGCGTCGGTGCACCCGTATAAACTCTTTTCCGCACAACCCAAGGGGTAGACTTTCAGGCGCGTGTTTTTTTAATCTTGTGGTATCCACTTTCAAGATTAATTAAATTGGTCTTGTTTTCAACCGTTTTAAGCGTGAGGGTATTTCGGATTCTCTTTCTTCATTAGAGTTATCATTTGGAAGGTTAACTCTCTGCTCTGCTTCATTTTCGTTAGAAAAAACTATGATGCTGAGCTCAAAGTCGTCGTTTTTCTCGTCTTCGGAGTCATCTGCAATATGGACTACTTTGGAGCAGCTTCTCCCGCAGCAGATCTTGCGCAAGTTGCACCGCATTGTTCTCTACCCGAGCAGGAAATTATGTCGATGAGTGTTGGTGGGATCGTCGCACCTGAAGACAACACCGGCTCCAATCCACTTGAACTTCGTTGCAGCCCCACGCGTCTGGGTATAAAGTATTTCCCAGCCAAGCTTGAACAAAATGGAATATCCGGAATGAGTGTTGTTAAGCTGCTGATTTCGTACGAGGCAAAGAAGCGAGATCGTGAGAGAAGATGGAATCTCAAATGTTCCAGCAAATTTTCTATTCTTCATCCTCCATACAGAGCAGTGAATACATTTTCCCCACAGACGCGATATCATTACTGGCTTCTTGAATTTAAAAATCTTCAAGGTTCTTATAAAATTTTGGAGTTTTTTTTTTTCAGGGAAGATATCAGCTTCTTTTTCCAGATTTGAAATGGCCGAGGTTGTATCGCAGCCTGTGAAGGCATGGAGAAAGAGAATATTTTCGGAAAGAGTCTTGTATCTGTTTTTTTTTGAAGAAAACTTTCTTTAAATTTTTGCCGCATCCCGACAAATAAATGACCAGTAAATCAATTTCTTCAGCCACAATAAATACCGAGTCAAATTTAGAACACATGGAAATAGCTGTTTGGATTATAAGCATGTCTGAATCTTCTGAGGCCTGAGACTGAAAAACCACGATTTTCAAGATATTTTTTAAGCAGACCGATAAATTGTTTTTTGTTTTTTTTTTCTTGTTCCCCAAAAACGTTTCTTTCTTGAATCCTCGAAAAATTGTATTTTCATCAAAGATGAAACCAGCTGATTTTTGAACTGCAGATCATCGACTTCTTTCAGATAATTTTGTTCCAGTTTTAGATGGATCGTCTGGATAGCCATCAAAAAACACATTTAGACAAGGTTTGAAATGGTTGCGCAAATACGCCACGAAAATGAAACAGAACAGAGACCAAATATTCCAAATGATAACTCTAATTCAGAAAGAAAATCCGAAATACCTTCACTTTCAAAACGGTTGAAAACAATTTAACAATTTAATTAACCTTGAAAGTGGATTAGGCCTAAAAGGGATACCACAAGATTAAAAAAACGCGCCTGAAATTCTACTCCTTGGGTGGTGCGGAAAAGAGTTTATGTGCGCAACGATGCTACGATTTTAATTCGTAGATCACTCAATTCTCGTTTGTTAAAAAGGACTATTATTTTTTAAATTGTAACAAAATTATTAAGCTTCAGGGCTATGATAAAAACCATTGTTTGTCTAGACTCTCGTTGGTCGCAATGCGATGGTTGTGTGCTCACCTGTCAACCTCATGATCCAGGTTCGATCCCTGCCGTCGTCTTTGTCGCTTTAATTCCATTAAAACCTTCTAAAAATTGTCATCAATGGGTTGCTGGTTCACTCATTACATGTTGTTCAAGCATAACACTAACAACATGTGATTGAGTTAAACTAGTATACCCAACAAGGATGAATACCAATAAAATAATGTGAGTTATAAGTGACATAGAAATAAGACACGGTATTTCTCCGCTTTAGTTCAGCCGCCATCCGTGGAGATAAAAAAATCTGAGACAACCACCTTCAGTCTCAGAACATCGTACCACACATCTTTCCTATCCTTTCTCCTTTTCATTAACTTCACGCCCGCGCTGTGTTGAAACATTTAAAGGGTAATCAATCCCTTGAGCGCGGGTAGATTATAAAAAAAAAAAAAAAAAATAGAAAATTAGCAGGACTATAAAAAAAATTCAAAACTAAAAACAATATACCGTTAAATACAGTTTTTTTCTCAATAATTATGAAAAAAGGTATTAAAAGCAAGAAGAAAAACGATTAAACCAACGGTAACTTTTTATCTTTTTGTTTAAATATATTGAATTAAACGCAAGTTGATATAAAATATAGTTATAAGTAATACAGTTTTTTTATTTTTTACTTTGGGGCGTACTGGGGTTGAGAATTGAAACGTAAAAACATAAAATTGCGTGGGTGCGCTCATTTCATTATTTCGAAAACCCCATGCTCAATTTTTTTAAAGCTTGATAGATAAAATTTTCTTAAAATAATTTATAAGATATGAAAAAAAAAATTATTTTACCTAAAACTAACTGTACCCTTAACACAAATGTTAAAAAAATTATTTTCGAAAATCGTATTTTTCTCGAAAACGGTTCCGGGAATTTCGCTTAAATTTTTTTTCTTTCGGGTAGTTTTTTAGATCTATAATTTGATAAAAAAAAATTTTGAAAACAAGATATTACTGACTGTACATACCATAGAACGATTTTTTAAAATTTTGAATTTCTCATTATCGGTATAACGGATTTTAATGAAATTTTTTAGAGAGCAGGTTCTAAAAAGTTTAAAAAACATTGTATTTCAAAACTTCAAGAAAAATATTTCTTTTTGAATTTTGAAAAAAAAATCTACATATTTTTTTTGGGAAATTCAATATCTCGAAAACAGCTCAATATTTTGTTTGTACATTTAATTTTTATGCGAACAATAATAAAAACTGTCAATTGGCGTACCAAAATTTTTTCTTAAAAATGTTTAAAAAATTTTTTATATAAAAGCTTATTTTTTTGACAAACCAATACAAAGACTTATAATTTTTGTTCTTGCATAAACCTATATTTGGTTGAATCAAATGGCATCCTATTTTTACCTTCAACTTCTAAAGAAGTTGTTTTAGTCATTTAAACAATTAATTTGATGCTTATAAACACTTTTTCTCTTATAACATTTATGTTGGAAATTCTTAGTCTCTTACATAGGAGCAAGTTCGTGGGACCCAGTCGTGCATTTAATTTTTTACCAAAGTTATTGGTTAAGATGTGTTTTGTGTCATTTTTTGGTCATTGTTTGTGTTTGAAAATAATTTGTTCGTGATTATTAAGAGAAAAGCTCATAACGATGAAATTTTTATTTTCTATTTTTAGATTCCTTGTAAGTCCCTACACTTTAAAGAAAACATCAACCCTCTACGACTAACGGCAGCCGAGTAATAAATTAATGAACATAAGCGAAATTCTCGGAACCGTTTTCGAAAACAATACGATTTTCGAAAATAATTTTTTTAACATTTGTGTTAAGGGTACAGTTAGTTTTAGGTAAAATAATTTTTTTTTTCATATCTTATAAATTATTTTAAGAAAATTTTATCTATCAAGCTTTAAAAAAATTGAGCATGGGGTTTTCGAAATATTGAGTTTTCAAACAAAAAAAATTTGAAAACATTTGAATACACTGAAACTGCTGGGGGCCTTAACATAAAAAAATTATCAAAATCGGTTGTACCATATTTGAGAAAATCAAAAACAAAATAATGGTTCCAAGGGGGTTACCAAAAATAACCATTTTTTAGAAAATTTTGTTCAACCATTACCTAGCTTTAACTAAATGAAATTTTTTGAATTTTCTTTTCAAAAATCTATGGGACAGTTTTTGAGAAAAAACAAATATTTATAAAATTTCTAAAAAAATTCGAATGGCAGGTACCGTTATGTTTGGTCTTAAAAAAAAAGCAAAAAAACGTGTGGGGGGAAAAAACCAAAACCCATATCTTCCAAGTTTGAAGAAAATCGGCCAAGCCGTTTAGGCTGTAGTCGAACCGACAGATAGAAATACAGACAGACAGACAGAATTACGAGACCCAATTTTTTGCTCTTTGCTATCATCATAATGTCAATTTTGATCAAAATATCGAGTTAGATTTTTTTACGAATGCATAACTTGCTTTATAGGACCTATAAGTCGCAAGTAAAAAGTTGTCAGGTGGTGCAAAAGCCTTTCTCATAAGCCCCTATCAATCCATGAAGAAAAAAAATAGACCATGCCTCTGCGCTCAAGGTCAAATGACGCTTTGACTGGATTATTAGCCCACCTTCCAATTCCGATAGTAAAATTGTAATTTTTTTCTCAGAACTTATCAAGAGAACTAACCCACATGATTTGTTATGTCAGTGAATACAAAACATACTAAATGAACGCAAACTACTATGGTGTATTTTTACCCAAATCGATACCAAGAACATTATTGTTCGTAGCTAAGAGATAAAGGATCTTACATGTTCACAAATTCTTTTCCATGTAAGTCAATCTATTCAAATTTAAAAAAGAAAGTAGTGTGAAAGAAGGTGTTCTTTTTCAAAGATAAATCTAGAATAGGCAACTTACAAACCAACATGACATCTCTTAAGATTAAAATGGAAATGTCACAGTAAATACACAATACAATGGTTTCTCGTATTTCAATGAAATTAATGGTATCTTGACAATTTGCTTAGATAGTCAAATTCTCGTTTTTTTTCGGATTTTTATCCGAGGTTAATAGGTAAAGATAAAAAGGTCCTAATGCGTAGTCTTAAGAGTTTGAAAAGGATAAAATTTAAGGTTTTGGTATACCCATAGAAGAATATACTCATATGGTACCGAAATGTACACTAAAACACGAATAAACCCCTTAACAAATTTCAGAATGTATCCGTTCTATGGAAAAGCATTATTTTGTAATGGTTTTAACGGTATAAAATATAGAGGGATCGAAAGTAAATTGACGTTTCTAGAACTGTAGGTGTGTCTATTTTACATCGGAAAAGGGTCACCAATTATAGAGCAAAGTAGTTTTCTGTTCAAACATTTTCACCTAATTTTGAATTTAAATCTCAAAAACCAAAGACGGTTTAGTTTAGTTTAGTTTATTTATTTCGGTTAAATACTAACACAGGTCGGTGCTGTTCTAAGATAACCAAATAAGAAAGGTTTGTATAGTAAAGAAGGACGACAAAAATTCAAATTTCCATAGAGTTTTAAGCAATTTCAACCTTCATATCATAAAAAGGAATTTTTGAAAGCAGACACACTTATACTTCAACCCGTAAGCTTAAGAAATAAGTTTAAGGCCACTTTGTACTGTTACAGAATTCTTCAGCTTGTCTGATATCTCAAATCAATTGTCATTTGTGAAGTCATATCGTCTTGCATATTTTTATATTTTCAGAACTATGATTTTCCATTTGATATTCTCAAAAACAATTTCATATTGATACGTTTTTAGTATTTTCCATTTATTTGCACCCACACAAAATTTAATATAAAGCACAGAAATGCAAAATATCCCTTATGTTCTCCACTCAATTCTATTCTCTGCAAGAGAATCATCGTTTGAACTGAACAGTATATGTATATTCATTCCATGAGCTCCTTCAGACTCTTTGATATGTTTTTTCCTGACAGGTCTAATAACTTACTAAAGTATTATATCGTATAAAGTGCCCTTGAGTTTGGAATTGCGTTTAGAATGACTGTCCGAGTACTTTTGGAGCTTTTCTCAAAAGCGAGAAATGCACTATACAAGCAATAGTTTGAAATAAATGTGATTATTATCTGGTGCTTGGCAGTCTTGGATAACGAGCGAGTGTAGATGCTAGATGCTAGCATTCGCTCGAATCATGACACGGAAAACATATCCCATATTCGACATATATCTACCTTTCAGATAAAACGACGCAAAGGCGTCGGAGAACCGCAGTTTCACCTGGTTAATCATCATTGAGATCATTTGCAAACGCCATCATCGCCTAGCAAAACGGCTTCCAGCCCCTTTTAATTTCGAAGGTGGTGCTCCAGCCAGGTCATCTTTGAGTGATTAAAGAAATAAAATGCAGAACTTGGTCGCACGAACTTGAACTTCAAAAATGAATGTTTTTAGAGAAAATCTGTTTATAAGCATAAAATTATTTTTTTAAATGACTAAAACATGCTGAAAATAGGATGCCATGTGATTCAAGCAAATATTAGGTTATACAAGAACAAAAATTATAAATCATTGTAGTGGTTTCTTAAAAAAATAAGCTTTTATATATAAAATTCTTAAAACATCTTTAAGAAAAAATTTTGGTACGCCAACTTAAAGTTTTTATTACTGTACGAATAAAAAATAAATTTACCCAAAAAAAATATTGAGCCGTTTTTGAGATATTGAATTTTTCAAAAAAAAAGATTTTTTTTTTTTTCAAAAATTAAAACATGATATATACAATGTTTTTTTAAACTTATTAGAAGAAATTTCATTAAAATCCGTTATGCGCATAACGAAAAATGCAAAATTCGAAAAAATGGTTCTATGGTAGGTACAGTGAGTAATATGTACAATTAATTTCAAATTTTATTTTATTGAATTATAGAATTAAACGAAAGAAAATAAATTTTATCAAAATTCTGGGAACCGTTTTCGAGAAAAATACGATTTTTGAAAACCTTTCTCAACATTTGTATGGTGGGTACCTATATTTTTAGGTAAAATAGTTTTTTTGGATAAAAATTTGTAACCATTATCTAGCTTTAACTAAATGAAATTTTTTGAATTTTTTTTTTAATCTGTGGGACAGTTTTGAAAAAAAAAAAAAATATTTATAAAATCTCGAAACAAAACTCGTATGGCAGGTTACCTACCGTTATTTTTGGTCTTAAAAAAAAGTGTGGGGGAAAGTTTAAAGATGATATCTACCAAGCTTGAAGAAAATCGGCCGAGCCGTTTAGGCTGTAGTATAACAGACACAAGGCCATAGCCAGACATTTTTTTGGTGTAATTTTTCGGAAAACCAAAAATTAGTAATCTAAACTAGAGTAGCCCATTAGCCGAAATTCAATTGTATCATACACATTTTTTTTTTAATATTTAGGCATGTATATGTATGTATGAATATATCATGCTTCCGTTATAGTTCCGTTAAATAGGTACCTCAGCAGAAAAATTTACGACAAGGTATTATTTATATGAATAAAATGCACGACTGGGTCGCACGAACTTGCTCCTATGTAGTAGAATAGGAATTTTAAAAACTGTTCATATGGATACAATTAATTTTTTTTAAATTCTTTAAGTAGTAGTTCTTTAGGTAGTAAAAACAGAATGCTATGCAAATATGAATTTACGCAAGAACAAAAGTTATAAGTCGTTGTAGTGGTTTCTTTAAAAAAATAAGCTTTAATATATGTACAATATTTTTAAAACATTTTTAAGAAAAAAATTTGGTACTTCAACTTTAAGTATTTTTATTATTGTACAAATGAAAATTAAATTTCCAAAAAAATATTGACCAGTTTTTGAGATAGGTATCGAATTTTCCAAAAAAAAAAATTATTTTTTTTTCAAAAATTTATAATATAATTTTTTTTTTAAAGTTTTGAAATGCAATGGTTTTAAAAAAATTTGGAAGCATCTCTATAAAAAATTTCATTAAGATCCGTTATGTCGATAATGAGAAATTCAAAATTTGAAAAAAATGGTTCTATGGTAGGTACAAGTTGTAATATCTTAATTTCAATTTTTACTTGCAACTTATAGGTACTATAGGGCAAGTTATGCATTCGTAAAAAAAATCGAACTCGAGATTTTGATTAAAGTTGGCATTACGATGATAGCGAAGACTAAAAAAGTGGGTCTCGCAATTCTGTCTGTCTGTCTGTTGGTTCCACTACAGCCTAAACGACTCGGCCGATTTTCTTTAAACTTGGTAGATATCACTTTTATTTTTCTCCCCCCACACGTTTTTTTCTTTTTTTTTAAGACCAAAAATAACGGTACCTGCCATACGAATTTTTTTCGAAAATTTGTAAATATTTGTAAATATTTTTTTTTCTCAAAAACTGTTCGACCGATTTAAAAAAAAGATACAAAAAAATTTCGTTTAGTTAAAGGTAGGTACTGGTTTAAAATATTTTTCCGAAAAATGGTTATTGAGGGTACCCCCCAAGGAACCATTTTTTTTGTTTTTGATTTTCTCGAAAACGGTAGTATCGATTTTGATAATTTTTTTTTTGCTAAAGCTCTTCAAAAACATAAATAGAATTGTGTATTCAAATTTTCAAAAAATTTTTTTTTGGATTTTTAAAAAAAACTTCAAAATTTTTTTTTCAAAACTCAATATTTCGAAAACCTTATGCTAAATTTTTTTTAAACTTGACAAATTAAAGTTTTTTAATCAAAGGGCACGGTAGTGCCCAGCCAAGTTCTGGCACTACACCCTTTTTACAGGAACAAACTCAGGCGATTTTTGACCCCGTCCTATCTTCAGTACCAATGAAGGCAGAAACTTAAAACTCCGAATATATACTAAGCTAGTCAGGCACAGGCGCCTCACCAAATATCAATTTTCTAGCATAATCGGTTCCTGAGATATAAGGCCTCAAAAATCACAAAAACCGTAACTGACTGACTGACTGACTGACTGACTGACTGACTGACTGACAGATCATCAAAATTATGGAGCACTTCACGACATCGTAGAATCTTGTAATTTTGCACAACGGTAGGTCTTGTCATGTAAGCAGAGGAAAAAATCGAAAATTTGAAATTTTCCATTCAGGGGGCGTGGTATCCGCCCACTTTCTCTGAATTGTCTCCGAATTGGTGTTGTTTGAATGGAGCACTTCCTACTCCTGTAAAACGATGAAATTTGGTTAACCGGTAGGGCTTACATTGCATATAAAGAACCAAAAATAAACACCAAGGTTTTCCTTTCGAGGGGCGTGGTATCCGCCCACTTTTTCCGAATTGGTGTTGGTTGAATGGAGCACTTCCAACTACTGTAAAACGATAAAATTTGGTAAGGTGGTAGGGCTCAAATTGCATTCGAAGAAAAAATATAAAATTAGCGGTTTTTTATTCAGGGGCGTGGTATCCGCCCACTTCCTCAGAACTGATGTAAATTATATATGGCGCACTTCCAATTGCAGTAGAACAATGAAATTTAGTAGAACGGTAGGGCTCAAATCGCATATAAAGGACCGAAAATAAAAATCGAGGTTTTCCATTCAGGGGCGTGGTATCCGCCCACTTCCTCAGAACTGATGTAAATTATATATGTCGCACTTCCAATTGCAGTAGAACAATGAAATTTGGTAGAACGGTAGGGCTCAAGTCGCATATAAAGGACCAAAAATAAAAATTGATGTTTTCCATTCAGGGGCGTGGTATCCGCCCACTTCCTCAGAACTGATGTAAATTATATATGTCGCACTTCCAATTGCAGTAGAACAATGAAATTTGGTAGAACGGTAGGGCTCAAGTCGCATATAAAGGACCAACAATAAAAATTGAGGTTTTCCATTCAGGGGGCGTGGTATGTTTAATTTATATGGAGCACTTCCGATTGCTGTAATTAAGGTAGGTATGTTAGTGTTATCTTGCCAGGATAAGAAGAAATAATTGAAGTGCAAATCAAAACAACCAATAACAAAAAGAAAATATACCAAAAGAAATAGGAAGCTATAAACTAAGTTGATTTTAGTAGGAAGAGTCCACCCTTCTATCTTTCCGTATCTTTCGAGATTTTGACATATCAAAATATTTAAATCTTTGCAAAAAGGAGTGAGATCAGACCAAAAACATAAATGTTAAAAAAAGAGCCAAGTTCTTCTATACAAAAACCTTTGTGTAACAAGTCAGCCGTGAAAAGTAATGAGATCTAAAAGTGCGCCAAGTTCTTATTTCATGAAGATTTAATACCGAATATTTAAAGTAGAATAATATTAAAACAGCTACAATGTAATAGAGAAATTTTATTATTTAATGATTACTGAGTAAAATTTGATGGGCGTACTTGGCAAGTTTTTTTTTATGCCCAATTCAAACGGTTTTAAAAACTTGACCAGTAAGCCCATCAAATTTTACTCAGTAATCATTAAATAATAAAATTTCTCTATTACATTGTAGCTGTTTTAATATTATTCTACTTTAAATATTCGGTATTAAATCTTCATGAAATAAGAACTTGGCGCACTTTTAGATCTCATTACTTTTCACGGCTGACTTGTTACACAAAGGTTTTTGTATAGAAGAACTTGGCTCTTTTTTTAACATTTATGTTTTTGGTCTGATATAATCTACAAGATGTATAAAAAAAACGTTTTTTTAACTAAAAATAAAGGTACCCACCATACAAATGTTAAAAAATGGTTTTCAAAAATTGTATTTTGCTCGAAAATGGTGCCTAGAATTTTGATAAAAATTTTTTTCTTTCAATTAATTTTAACGATCTTTAATTTAATAAAAAAAAATTGAAATTAAGATATTACAGCTTGTACCTACCATAGAACCATTTTTTTAAATTTTGAATTACTCATAACCGACTTAATGGATTTTAATGAAAGTTTTTGCAGAGATGCTTCTAAAAAGTTTTAAAACTATTGCATTTCAAGACTTAAAAAAAAATATTTTTTGAATTGTTGAAAAAACAAAATAATTTTTTCAATATCTCAAAAACCACTCAATATTTTTTTTGGAAATTTAATTTTCATTCGTACAGTAATAAAAACTTAAATTTGGCACACCAAATTTTTTTCTTAAAAATCTTTTAAAAATTTTGTATATGGGTCGTTTTAAAAAATTACATTTTTGGCGTTATAGCTTCTATTTTTTTTGGATTTCAATTTAAATACTTGAAATTTGGCATGGAACTGTGTTTATATGTCAGCATTATAAGAAAAAATTTGCAGATCGATTGATGGTAACGAATAGCCATGGTAATTAATAATGTGTAATCTCCGTGGCCTTTTTGGGATGTGATTTTGATGCTTTATCAGTTTTATTAATATTTTTAATGATGAAAATGATCTTTTATTTAATTTTGGGCCTTGTCGTTTGAAAGGCCTTCTCTCAAACTTCAATTTTATGATATGCCAAAAAAAAAATTTGTTTTGTTGTCCGAATACTTAGTTGAACGAGTGTCACAAGATTTGGAAAAAAAAAACCTAATTAAACATTTTTGCTTTTTCACACAACTAAACAATTTTTAATAATTTTTTACGATGGATTATCTTATAGTACGTCAAAAAACCTTTAATTTCATGTTTTATTATAATTTAATTATTGCAGTTAATTCCTTCAAAATTTGCATACAAAATAATTTTTTCATCCGAGTAAAAATTCAGTGTAATCTCCGTGGCCTTGTTATCTTTGTACCTTATTAATATTTTTTAGTCTAACCACCGCCAAAAGAAAGGTATTTAATCATACTTGAACTTAATATAATTTGGATGACATTGAATTACATTGACTATATTAAAATTAAGAAATAGTCGATTTTGTAATCTCCGTGGCCATTTTCGTATTTGTTTTTTAATAAATGTTCTTTTAGTTTATAATGGCTCATATTATTTTAAATTTTTTTATATTCTAGATAAATATACTTAATTTCATCATTCCTTACAGTATTGGTACCGTAAACGTTCCAAGAAAGTTATGTGCCGTTATTTAAAAATATTTTTTTGATTTTTTCATGCTTTTAAACAAAATCATTTCGTAAACAAACAACTTTTTTATTAATTATCCTATTAAATTTATTTGCTTTCCACAAAATTTCAACTATTTATTGTTACTATTTATTTTGTGGATTATTGTTATTTTATGCAAGAAAAGAACATTTTTAGTATACATTCGAAATTTAAAATTTAAATTTTTATCAAAAAATACTCGTAAAATGGAAAATATTTGAAATTATTTTTGCGCAACTCGGAGAACTCCTTTTCTAACTTGTTTACTATAGATTTAGAAACTAAAACCCAAGAAAAACTGAAATTTTTTTTTTCAAACGATCAAAAAAAATGTCAATTTTTAAAAAATTACCCATATAAAAGCTTTTTTTTTTTGAAGAAACCAGTACAACGACTTATAATTTTTGTTCTTGCATAAATTCATATTTGGATAGCATTGTGTTTTTGTCTCTTACTACTAAAAAAATTTAAAAAATTAATTTTTTCCTTATGAACAGTTTTCTCTAATAACATTCGTATTTAAAATTCCTAGTCGATTACATAGGAGCAATTTCGTGCGACCCAGTCGTGCATTTTATTATTAGTGCGAATGTTATGTTCTAGACAGGCTGAATGATCGAAAAACGTTCCATTGGCTGTCTGAATTTTGTTCGGTACACACATTTTGTTTAGACCAGTTTTTCTGTCCCAAATTTTATCCAAGTTATTGTAATATCGCTCCTAAAAAAGTCTTAATTCAAGAAATCGTTTTTAGGCAGCGTGAAAAAAGGAGAATAATTCGACTCCTATGTTTCAATAGAAATTTTATATATTACCTACAAATAATTATTTTTGTTGGACACCTGTTACTGTTATTTACACGCTTACAATACAAGGTTCAATTGACTCAAGAGCTGAAGCCTACTGACCATTTGAAGCGTCGTCTATGACGAATGGTTGTTTGAAGAGACAGAAGACTTTACAAAGAAAATCATCTTCAGCGACGAGGCACACTTTCACCTCAGTGGATTTGTTAACAAGCATAAATTGCCGCATTTGGACAAATGAGAATCCACGGGTGATTGTTGAAAAGCGATGCATCCACAAAGAGTGACTGTTTGGTGCGGTTTATGGACTTCTTGGAAAATGAGATGGGCAAAGCAGTTACCGTGAATGGTGTTCGCTATCGCGAGATGATAACGAAATTCTTGTGGCCAAAAATTGAGGACCTGGACGACATGTGCTTCCAACAGGATGGTGCCACTTACTACACAGCCAATGAAACAATGGCTCTTTTGTGCGAGAAATTCAATGGCCGTCGTCGTGGCGATGTTAATTGGCCGCCACGATCATGTGATTTGACACCGTTGGACTTCTTTCTTTGGGGATATTTAAGATAAAAGTGTACGTCAATAAACCAAGAACAATTCAAGAGCTAAAGGATGAGATAATTCAGAACATCAACGATATTGAACCTGAATTATGTTTCAGAGTCATTGAAAATATGGACCATCGGATAGAGGTATGTCACCGAAGCTGTAGCGAGCATTTGGCCCATATTTTGTGTCACACATAATTGTCATAGATCCTTCTATCATAATAAAAAATATTAAGATAATTCTGTGACCACCCTTTATTAAATGTGAAATCCACAGATTTTAATTAAAGTATGAACCGAACGATAAGCGCACAAATCAGTGACTTGCTCCGAATGCTGGTTCTGGTGTCCCAAGCTTTTGTTTTTTCAAAGAACCATTCATTTTTGTTTTCGTTTTTCGAATAATTAAAGTTATGGGCTCCAAATTCAGTGAGTGAATTCCAACAAGGGACGCTATGCAATGTGGGTATATATGTCTGTAATACTTGGATTTTCATACAAAAGAATAATAACTTTCTATCCTTTTTATAGCAACCTCAATCGTACAAAAAAGATGAACAAGAATAAAGTAACGATAATCCTGACGGTGACAGTGATAAAGGTCAGCATAGCTTCGCCTATAGCCGTCGGAAACATTATTCTTTGGCTGACAAAAAAAAATTCTCTCACATTTGTGTAACCTGTCTTATACAGCAGCATCCATCTGAAAGGAAATCTTGTAATCTAATGAGCTTGAGCTCTTTCACCAAGTTTGTAGGGAATTATGTATTTTGGTCCACCATGAATACAATTTTTGACCCATAAACATTTCGTCTTCTTCCCAATCTTTTGTATTTGCTTCATTATTCACAGCAGATTCTGTCCCTTTGCTTCACAAAATTCAACGTTGATAGGTGATACAGCGAATAACTTTGTTGCGCCAATTATTTTTTTTATTAAAACTCACCTGATAAAAGCCTTCGGGGGCTCAATGAATTGCTTTAGATATAACTGAGTTGTCAAATAAATTCTTCAAGCTGGAATAGAAATTCACTATACTTTAGAATTCATCACACATTACAGCTCATAATTAACATTTTTAAAGGCATAGGTAAGGTACTCATTATCTTACAATAACTTTTCCTGCTTTGCATTATCTTCAATGATGCTGTGTCATCATGAATGTGTGCACCTTTTATCCTTTGAGTAAATGTCTATGCCGTGGAGTGGCAACTTTTATGAATACTTATATACGAGTATACTTATCTCCTTAAATGCTTTGAGTCACATACCTTTCATCATATATACGATACCCTATCCTTATGCTTCAAATTTTGTCGTCGGTGTTCGTATAACCCGTTGAATATAACTTTATGATGCATTTATATAAATGACAATTCATAAAAAAAATATTTTCTTCTTACGAACACTCGCATCCATTCATGAACGCTAAGGTATCTGCCGCGGGAATAATGAAGCTGGTTTGCGGCATTACACAACCTACATTGCCAAAATAAAAAGGTATGACTGCGTTGTGATAACTTGCATATAATTCGGACTTCGGAGTATAAGATTACAAAAAAGATTAAAAATAAAAAGCATCAAAAATTATATTATTTGTATATACAAAAATTTAAGTTACAAGGTGAATACATAAACGATAACTAGAAATAAGATTTTAACTTCCCATAGGGAGTTATTGTAATCGGTCCGATTTGTCAAATTGGAATTTTTGACATTTCTCGACGTTTCAAGGTCCCTAGAGGCTATATCAATCATTTTTAGAGAGATGTCTGTGTGTGTGTGTGTACGTACGTTCGTACGTTCGTACGTGCGTATGTTCGTACGTCCGTACGTTCTCGTACCATTTTTCGTCGTCGATATCTCAAGAACGAGTAAAGATATCGACTTCAAGTAAATTTTGTTTAATAGATAATAACTTCGAAAGAAGCTGAAAGGGCGTTTATTAAAATTCAGTGAGTAGTTTTTTCACTATAACGGTTTAAAAAAAAAGTAAAAATTTTGGTTAGTTTCAAATATCTCACGAAAAAATAATGCTATTGATTTCAAATAAAATTTAATGTACTCATTATAAGGTCATACAGATTTGGTATGAATTTGGAAAAAAATGAACATACCGTTATTTTTTTAAATAAAAAAAACTGAAAAAAAAAATTCATAACCCAGATATTCTAAGAACGAAAAACAATTTGAAACTCAAAATAATTTTATTTTACGAAAAATAATGTGTTTGACAACTGGTGAAAATTTCAAAAAAAAATCAGTTTACAGTTTTTTTACAAAAAATAAAAAACTATATAAAATTCTATTGAAAATTGATAAAAATTGTTTTTCGACTCAAGTTTCTCGAGAACTAGTAGTGATATTGACTTCTAATTTAGTTTATTTTATACATAGTATAATTTTGTTCAATTGTTAAAATCTTGACAAATATTGAATTAATAGTTTTCTTTTTTAAATAAAAAAACTATTAAAAATTCTAGTGAAAACTAGTTAAAATTGCATTTCAAGTCGAATTTCTTGGGAATAAACTCCGACAGTGCCTTCTGAAGTATGTTGTTTTATACATCGATACCTTCCTGTAAGAATGTATACTAAGCGACATTTCTAAAATTGTTCAGGAAACGAAGAAAACGAAGAAATTTCGTTGGCGAAACCCAGGCCAAAACGTGGCCCTTAAGATATAGTATATTTCCTCATCAAAAAGTCATTTTCGGAAAAAGTGTCGCTTAGTACATTCTTACGGGAAGGTATCGACATAATACAATTATTAACATATGGTTAAATTTTGACAAGTATCGAATTGACAGATTTAACAAAAATATAAAAAAAAATCCGCTAAAAAGTGGTAATATTTGTTTTTCGACTAGAACTAGATCTTGAGAACGAGCAATGATATTGACTTTGCCATTATTTAATTTTATACATAATACAATTTCTAACAAATGGTTTATATTTGACATATACATATATAGTTTTAGAGCGGATATATTTTGTAAGTACACTTCCATCAATAACCAAACCATATCTTTTATATTTGAATATTTCGTTTTTATTTTTTTATTTTTCAATTAAAATGTTTGGAACCGAAATAATAAAGTAATTTCTATAATATAATATTAAAAAACACGGAAATCTATAATTCAGTATTATAATATGTATTATGTACCTACCAACCTTCGTAATTATTACAAGTTTTCAAGACCACAAATGGGAAGTTATCAGTGTGGGTCGCACCCAGCCTCTTTTTTAAACTTTGTTTGCATAACTTCATTAAATTCCCAAGTACTTTTATATGAGAGCAAGATCCAGTCGTGATTTTTTTTTCTGTCAAGATCTTCAAAATAGACTTGGAAATATGCGGCACCAAATAGTGTGGAAAACCACCTAGATCAGTATGAATTTATGAAAAGATCAACAAAATATTTGTCTTTCTTAATTTGATATCACATTTAATACTTTCCCGTAGCTTTTAGACCATCAGCCCACAAAGCTGGGATCTTCTAATAGGCTATTCACATCGAATTAAAATCTCGGATTTCAGCAATAAGATTACGAAATCTCGTTGAAGCGTTCACACTGAACAGAACAAGGATTTCGTTTGACGTTTCTATCAGTTTGCCCTTTATTTTAAATTTCATGTTAATTCTGACAAAACGTGAGTAAAAAATGAATCCTGAAAAACTAAAAAATACAAGAAATAGCTTTAGAAAATGACATAAATATCTTATGTAAGTAAGCGCCGTTTGCTTATTTTAAAACTGAACTGAAAAGAAATAAAGAATGATTTTCAAAGCTATTCAGGAGCGCAATCAACCGATAATGATATGGACAAAGGTGTGTTTCCGTTAACATATTCTTTCAATAAATTTAAAATTATAATGGCGCAAAATTTTAAACGATTTAGTAATATGTTAAAGTCATTTCAGTAAATCACTAAGGATTTTACTAATTTTAAACGATTTTAACATATTGCTATCACTAACTAAAGTTAAAATCACAAACTGGTTACTCTAACTTTTAGTAATTTGGTAAATCCATATGAATTCTGTCATTTTCCTCGAAAAAAATGTCTTGCCAATTTTATTTGAAAGAGTTAAATTGTGTTTTTTTATTAAAAGTAAATAAAATAATATAAAATGCTTTCGGAAGACGAAGATTTCGATATGTTTGAAGACTCAGCTTTGAGCAGGAAAGTGCGATGATCCTTTTCAAGAGCTGGACAATGGAGAATTATACTCCAGGTATAGATTTGACAAGACAACAGTTCGGTTCTTGGTTGAAAACCTGAAAATCCTAGACCGAGTTACAAGCCGTGGGCTTCCAATTTTACCAGAATTACAATTACTATACTCTGTCCAACAAAAATATGCAGTGTGGGCAAGATAGGACGTTTACCTCGCATTCTGGCTACAATGAATTGCATAAATCTGTCCTTCATTAAAGCTCTCACAGAGTTGACGTAGTGTTGATTTTAAATGCACCCTTTTTTAAAGCTCTAAAATCAAAAACACATCAACAGAAACCCAAGAAAAAAAAAACTGAACAAGTTAGCAAATGAACAAGGGTAACTCTGAATGCACATCAATATTTAATGGGGGTTAAAATTGAATATCACCAACAGCCATAGGCCACAGAAATTCAGTGCACACTCAGATGTGCGGTCGTCGGGTCTGCGTCAGATGCAATCGAAAATTTACGGGCGCACAAACACTTTTTTATGGAGGAGTTCTTTCAATTTAGTATATTGCAAAAATATAGCACGTTACTGATTTTGAAAAAGCTCTCCCATAAGACGTATACTCAGTGTTCCCAGGTTGAGGGGAAAACCACCATTTTTGCCGATTTTTTATGCCAATAGGGGAAAAAAGGGGAAAAAACTTAAACGGGGAAAATATAATCTTATCAAAAAGAGTCTTTAAAAATTTACAAATCTAAACAACCAATTAGAAAATATAAAAAACAACATGCTCTAAAAAACAGCGCATGCAATTTCTTATTAATTCTTTTGACATTTTATAACTGATGTACATGTAATGTACATATAACAAACGAAAGAGCATACAAAAGAGAAAAGAAACTTAAACTGTCAGACGGATAACGGACAACGTTGCTTGTCTACATGGTGATGATTGCGTGATGGTGATATTATGAGAAATTATTTCAGATTTCCCAACGTTTCGTCGATTTTCGCGACTTTTTCAAGGGTTTAATTTATAAATGTTTTTTAATTATTTTTAAATAAATGAATAAATGATAGTTTATTTAGTATTGTTTTCTATGTTAATTCACTAAAATGTGTATTACTAATTCATTTATTTAAAAATAATCAAAAAACATTTATAAATTAAACCCTTGAAAAAGTCGCGAAAATCGACGAAACGTTGGGAAAGATGAAATAATTTGTTTTTATTTGCATCTAAAACGATTTGACCAAAAAAGCCCACTTTAACATCATAATTTAAGAATATATTTTTTGTTTTTGTGATTTAGTTTTTAGTCCTGAAGACCTTTGTTATGTTTATTTTTTATTTTTGTTATTTTTCATGGATTATAATAATTTTTTTTTTAAATAAAAAAAAAATATATGAAAAAACAATTAAAGACTCGTTTTTTTCTTCGGGGAAAAAAAGGGGATTTCAAAGAAAAAAATGGAAAAAAAGGTTTTTGGTGCCAAAAAAAGGGGATTTTTTGTTTGAAAACTTGGGAACACTGCGTGTACTGCATATTTTTGTTGGATGAAGTATAGTTATACATTACACTTCGTTAGGAGAAATATACATGAGGCAGATGTTGGTAAATAAACTTCATAATGGAACACAATGGATATACATACCTGTGTACAACAATTAATCTTCTAGGAGCATTAAATGGAATGGTGTACAGTGGGGAAAATAATAAAAAACATTTCGAAACATAGTGTTTTGTTGCTGTCACACTTTATTAAATTTCCTTCATCCCCTGCGGAATTTAATGAGCTAAAATGGTGATTTTATAGCATCGCCAGGTTTCCAAAAGTGATAGGTGCGATCGGTTGTACACACGTACAAATTAAGCGACCTGCAAGGGTTGTGGTGCCTATTATGGCTGGGCAGGGCACTACATAAACAGAAAAAGAAAATTATAAAATAAATTCATGAAATGCCACAAATATACGATTTACCAAATTATTGTAGGTTGTCACTTTGACTTCTGACAAATCAAATCTTTAGGTCTGTTCCTCAGTTTTTTCACGAACTGTCATTGTTTGGACGTATTCAGGTGCACCGTTTTTAATAAAAGGCAATTAGTATTTTACTAGTTAGTAAAATCAAAAAAAGTTTAAAATTTTCGAAAAGCTATTAAATAACTAAAAGTTTAACAAATTGCTAACTAGTAAAATCTAAGCCCTTAGTAATAGGTTGTTTACAATTCTTTACTCTCAAGGTAAAGTGGCTTAAGTCGATTTTTAACATTTTAGAGGAGAAGAGTTTTAAACTTCAAAAAATTATTTAAAGAAAACTATGCTGATAAGGAGGCTGAAATTTCAACAAAATATAAACTTTTAATAACTCTTTTCAAATTAATTTTGAGATTTAAAAAACTCAATTAAGATTCAGTGTTAAAAGGCAAAAAACCTACATAAGCCTTTTTTACTTTTTGCTTAGTTTTGTATATATTGTCTTAAGTCACTTAAGCCGTTTTTCCAATTTTGTTTTTTATTTTAATTTGTATTAAAGTATACATTAGCCATTTTTCCCTAAAAAAAAAATCTTATATTATTTTGTAAAAGTGACTTGAGTCTAAGTAAGCCAAATAAAAGCAAATAACATATATTGGAAAAACGGCTTAAGTCAATTTAAATTAACTTTCGATATGGAAAAACGGCCTAAATTGATTTTGGAAAAACGGCTTAATTGGACTTAGTTCTCTATTCCTTTTTATGTAATTGTAATTTAAGAAAAAATCGAGAGAGGCTTAATTGGACATAAGACAAGAAATAATTGCACAGATTTAAGAACCTGGAGTTAAGACGTTATTCCAAATGTAATTTTTTATTTTCATTGAATTAGGTCGTTTTGACAAATTCAAAAAAGGTGTTCTAGGGGTCATTCAAACGAACCGATTACACAGAAATGTAGCTAATTTTTTATTTTCTTTAATTATTAAAAAAATCGTTTTTGGCTTAAGTCGACTTAAGCCACTTTACCTTTTAAGTAAAGAATTTTGCCCCAATGGTTCTATGTTTGTAGATACGTACAAGCAGTTTTTGGGAAAAAGAAGTTGTAGAGAACGATGAAGATTACTTCAAGCAGCACTTCATCAGAATGTCTGGCCGCACATTCGACCTACTCTGTTCGGAACCGAAAAATCTGGAAAAACAAGACTTTAACTTCAGAAAGTGTAT
This sequence comes from Philhelius festivus, assembly GCA_963931855.1. Classification (NCBI taxonomy): domain Eukaryota; kingdom Metazoa; phylum Arthropoda; class Insecta; order Diptera; family Syrphidae; genus Philhelius; species Philhelius festivus. Next base: position 139,035,901 of record OZ007555.1, on the reverse strand, counting down.
TCCGTTAAATAAAAGAATAGCTATTGCAGTATATGCGCTGGGGTCTTTTGCTGAGTATAGAACAATCTCTGTTGTTTTTGGTGAAGGAATATCTACCGTGGCAAATTACCGTTTGAATACATACATTTTAACTAAAGAAAATATTTTGGATCATTTGTCCGGTAAAAGGTAAAACTTATAAGAATCGGGAACACAGTGAAGTTAATTTCATAAACCAACTTTCTAAATTAAAAAAGGAGAAGTAATAAAAGATGCACTTTAAATAATTATTGAACAATTTTTTTATATTTTTTTTTTATATTTTTTTTTTTTCAAAAAAAAAATCTTGGGAAATTTAATACAAAGAATCAAAATGGTTCAAATTTTTTCGGCTACTTAGACCCAAAGATCAGTTCGAATTTTGTTCATGTTTCGAACATGTACCCAGTGCTCCAACAATTTACCTATTTGTTCAGTGTTTTCAACAACAAAGGGCTGTCTGTGATCTTGTGCGTGGTGAAAGACTTCGTTCAGTTCAATATTGCTCGGGTGCAATCTAGGATTGAATGAGGAAAATCCCTAAGCTTCAATCAGACGACGTTCTCAGCTGTTGGTGATGTCTAGTCGGTTTTTGCAAAGAATTTTACGACAAAAACACCTTTTTTCATATAAGATTCAGTTGGTTCAAGAGTTGAATACAAATAATCTACATGAAGGCATTCAGTATGATCGGCGCGGCGTTTTCAAGAATTGTTCTGAGACAACAACGATCTTATTTATAAAATCATAATAAGCGATGAGGCTCATTTCCATCTCAGCGGTAAAGTGAATAAACAAAATTATAGAATATGAGGCATCGAAAATCCAAAAATAATTGTTGAACATCAAAAACACCCACCTAGATGCAGAGTATAGTGTGGAATAACTTCAGAAAGGAAAATTAGACCATATATTTTTCGAAAACCACGTACAAGTTGACGTTAATGTGGATGGCTTTCAATACGGGCAATATTATTGAAACTTTGTTAAGGCCAGAAGAAGAACAATTCAGAGTTGTGGTTCCGATAAGATGGAGCCACAACTCATTCAGCCCATCCGACTATGGCTCTCATAAGGAAAATTGTTTGTGATCGGATAAATTCGAGTTTAGGGTTATGAGACCTGAAATTTGAAATGCCAAAGTTAAATAAAATCAGAATGAAAAATGTTATTCAACAAATAAATCAAAACGTTACTTTTGTGTCTCCCTGAATTATCATTCCTGTCTGTGGCAATGAAAAGCTGTGAACAAATATAAATTGAATCAAGAGCTATTTTTATGAATCCATAACTTACCTTTATTCGTATGAAAAGAAAATGTATCTGGTTGAAATGGTGTCGAGGTGCTGTAAAAATCGCTTTAATGAGCTTGCGGAAAATATATGAAGATGTAGTTAATAAAACAAAATATTTTGTACAAAGAGGCTTAGCCTTGAGAAATAATAAGTGAACGAATATACACATAGGTGCACATGCACAACACTATTTTAAAAATTAAACGTGTTGTGATATTTTTTCTGCCCACATAATCAGCCTTATTGTTTCGCCCGAAAAGTAATTCAACTGAAATATTTTTGTTCGGCTGAAGTTTAAAGATAATAATGATTTTTAAAATTCAACCAAAATAAAATATCGATTTATCGGTATGACAGTAAAACGCAAAATACCAACTTACTTACTTAACCGGCTCCCGATCCAGGAAAATTATCTGTCTGGCAGATTTTTATCCTCTGCGATGCCGAGCACGCTGCTTTGCTTCCAAATATCTACGCTAAGTGCTCTGGCATCCGCGATGGCTTGGTCTTTAAATCGGGGGTTTAGTCTTCATTGTCGCTGCGAATCAGGTGCTGGGATTCGAAGACTCTCTAAGCTGGAACATTGTTGTCCATTCGCTCAATGTGGCCGAGCCAATGTAGTCGACGTGTTCTGGCTTTCTGGACTACATACACATCTTGGTGCAGCCTTTGTTTATAAAACTAGGTTATACGTATACAAAGATACTACTGATATGAATCAGCCAAGTAGATGATTTAGCACTTTTATTGGACTTGTTGAATTATTGATGGGCTAAAGGCTATTTTGAATCAATAATTCAATAAGTCCAATAATAGTGCTAAGTCTTCTACTTGTCTGATTTATTTCAGTAGTATATAGAGTTTGCATTACAAAAACCTTGATATGAAAACAATGCAAGGCCACGGGAAAAATCTTCCATCGTAAATGATTAGAAATTAAATCTTGGTTGAATATAGTTCACATTGAGTTTTCGTCAATATAACTATGTTAGATTAACTGAATTTAAGAAAACTTGCGTATTGACATGGCCCTCACGTCAACTGGTGAGTCCATGTGAGATCGCCGGGACAAAACCCCAATTTTTGTGGACTAAAGGCCAAAAAAATCTATTTTGAATCATTTTTTTATTTTTCTTATATTTTATTTATCTTTCTAGATACAATGCCCACATTTTAATACAGCTTAGTATTAAGGTATTAGTATGATACTATTTAAAAATTTGCTAACTTTATAGTAGATTACTAACTCCTACCGCTATCATATCCTAGTATCATGCAAAGCTATTTTTTAATAACTTCCTTCTGAGTACACTTAAAGTAATGACAGTTCATGCAAAAAAAAACTAATTTAACACACCTGTTTTGATAATTGTAAATGTCAAAGAGTCAAATGACATTAGCACGATACCAAAAATAAAAGGGTAGAGGAAGTATGATTCGAAAAGAATTTGCAAAATCGTCGTTTCAACCAAGTTTCATACTAAAACATCTTAAAAATCGTACTAATTCAACTAAAATTTTGCGACAATATGTTTCAAGACGTCCGTTTTTTGTATTCTGTTATGTATTTATTTATTTCCAAAAAATTGCAAAACTATGAAAAATAAGGGAAATTTACAAAATGGAATGAATGCACTTCATTATACCTATACTTTTAAAACTATAAATGCAACGAAGTAAAATTAACTTTTTTACAAAGCTTATATACCTATGTGAAGTAACTTTAATTTTGTTTTATTTTTAGTTATGAAAAAGAAAAAAATATTTCTTTTTTTTTAAGTATGTATTTTGCAATTTTGGCCGGGAAATTGAAAGATATATATATTTTAATTTTACGAAATACCTTTATATTCAAAGGATAATAATATATCTAGGAGTTAACCGCGATTTAAAAAAAAATAATAATGTTTCTTCTAACACATTTAAAAATGTAATCAATTATTAAATAAAAAAAATAGTTTCTTCTTTCCCAGTTTTTTTTTTTTAATTTTAATTTAATTTGGCCCCCTGTACATGTAGATATGTATTATGGCCCTGGGGGCCATATTAAATGCAAGTGCGAAATAAAAAGTTTTTTGTAAACAAAATGTAAAAAGAATGTTAATGTTATTTCTTCATTTGAAGATGCCACCGAGCAATAAAAATCTCAAAAGGAAAGCTTGGGACTCAGGTGAAATGAGAAAAGCTGTTGAGGCAGTCCGAAGCAAGGAAATGGGGTACACTAGAGCGGCCAAAGAATTTTCCGTCCTGAGAACAACGTTAAGATGGTTAGTTAAAGATGTAAAACTGTGCCCCGATTTAGTGGCCAAAAAGCCACTTGGAAGAAAGCCAATATTACCACGGTTCCTCGAAAAGAAGCTTTTAGAATACTTGTTAACGATGGAAAACAGAAACATTTTTTCAGACTCGCATTTCGCTGCTGAAGAGCAAGCAGCGGTTTCAACAGAGTATCCTTCAGCTGTGCCCCATATCACTGTCGACACGGAAGGCAATGAAACTTGCAATGGGGAAGGTGCAACTTTCATTTTTTGCGACATAAAGTTTTCTGAAGATCAGGGAGGGGAAACTTGGATAATGTGTGAAGTGTGCAGGAAATGGGCACCAATACACGTGTGATTTTTGTCGCCTAAGTTATCTGTTTTTAATATGGCTCCCAGGGGCCATTTTACTTGCAGTTTTGAGAAAACTCAGTTTTTCAAATAGGGTAAGGCTGCTGTTGAAAAATGTAAACTTGAAACACAGGTACGACTTCGTGAATTATTTAAAGAAAACAAAAGGGGGGCCATTTTCGCAGCACTCTCTATTTACTTATGTATAAGTAATTAAAAAAAAGAAGTAATTTTAGCACAATTATTTAATAAAAAAAAAAAAAAACAAAAATTCGATTAAAAAACCCAAAAAAATAATTAAAAAATAAAACAAAATAATTTTGATATTTTGTTGGAATATCTATTGTTTCCTGTGCAGGGCAAAGCCATGCACTTTTATAAGTAGACATTCGTAACTGACTGTACATACATGTATGCTTTCTTATATTTAATTTTATATTGCATCTTGAATCCTGTTTTTACTTGCGACTTATAAGAACTATATAAGGCAAGTTATGCATTCGTAAAAAGAATCGAACTCGAGATTTCGATCAAAGTTTACATTACGATGATAGCGAACACGAAAAAAAGACACGTTATCAATCAAAAACAGCGACATGTTTGTACGTTTATAGGTTAGAATCTTACAGAGGCTTTGCTTGAGGGAAAAGAAGTTTTACTTCTACCGCGCGTACGTCAAAACACTTAACATTTTTTTAATTACAAAAAATAACGGTACCTGCCATACGAATGTTTTTCGAAATTTTATAAACAATTTTTTTTCTTAAAAACTGTTCGGCAGATTTAAAAAAAATCCAAAAATTTCATTCAGTTAAAATTAGGTAATGATTTTATCAAAAACGGCACAACTGATTCTTATCATTTTTGTATGCTAAGGCTCCCCAAAAACTTTAATAATATTCTTTGTATTCAAACTGTCAACATTTTTTTTTGTTGGTTCTTAAGATAAATTCAAATTTTTTTTTGAAAACTCAATATTTCGAAAACCCCATGATCTATATATCGATATTTTTTAAACTTGACAAATAAAAGTTTCTTAGTACCTACATTTTATAAGTTGTGAGAAAAAAATTTATTTTACCTAAAAATAACGGTACTTACCCACCATAAAAATGTTAAATAATGGTTTTCCAAAATCGTATTTTTCTCGAAAACGGTGCCTAGAATTTTGATACATTTTTTTTCTTTCAATTAATTTTAAGTTTAATAAAAAAAATTTTAAATAAAATATTACTGACTGCACATACCATAGAACCATTTCTTCCAATTTTGATTATAAGCCGACCACCCACAGTACTATAACTAAAATTCCGAATAAAAAGCAATCAATCTTTTTTTGGAAAATTCGATATCTCAAAAACGGGTTGATACTTTTTTTTTTGAAATTAAATTTTTATTCGTACAATAATAGGAACTTTGAATTGGCGTACAAACTGTTTTTCTTAAAAATGTTTTAAGAATTTTGTATAAGAAAGCTTATTTTTTAAAGAAACCATTAAAAAAATTTATAATTTTTGTTCTTGCATATCTACATTTCTATTTGTTTAAGAAATCATAAGTCATTCCGTTTTTATCTCTCACTACTTAAAGATTTAAAAAGATAAATTTTATCCTTCTGAACACTTTTCTCTAATAACATTAATTTTTGAAATTCTTAGTCTTTCCTTAAGAGCAAGTTCGTGCGACCCAGTCATGCATTTTATTTTTTCATGTGCATTTTATTTTTTCATGTGTGTGATTCTGCCTTTGTGTCTTTGCCTTCGTCTCGTCATCGAAAGGCGATAGAGCAAAAGAGTAAATTTAAATTTCAAATGTCGAATTTTGGTGAAGAGAGCTTGCTAACATTTACATGAATTTCGAGTCGTCTGGTTTGGGACACCGAAACTTAAATTGAATACAATCATGGTTCTATTTTTTTTTTAGATTTTCAATTAAACGAATAGAATTCAATGAATACCAAAACCAATTTTCAATGTCGACTATTGACAAAGTCGTTTGTCGATATGTAAACCACACTGGCAAAAAATGTAATTAATTTTATCCAATGAGCTCCCATTGAATAAATATGACTTCTGCTGTAGGTTAAAGCTCAGGCGACTATAGTTGCATCTACGAGTATACATCGAGGATCTGGCTTTAGATGCATATCTTTCCGATAGAATATTCCAAAGCATCCTAAAAACTACATTGAGCTTCCTTATTAATAACTACTACTAGCTGCTCGTTTGCTCTTAACTTTATCCTTTATGTTAATGCCGCATCAGATGTGTAAACTCCGTTTGAAGACTTCGTTGCACTGCCACTAGAACAAATAGTTAATGACAATACCGAAGACTTTTTAGTAAAAAAACGGATCTGCTTGGTAAGTTGCAATCAAAAATCTTTTTCTTTTAATGAATACCCTTTATATATTATTCATCATAAGCTTCCCCCATACATCGACTATCGACATCTGTTGGGAAAACAATAAATAACCTCAAGATAGTATTTTGCACACTTAATAGTACATAGATAGATAATAAATAGTTTATATTAAATACATAAAAAAAACTACTTGAAATTTCTTCATTTAATTATTAAATAAACGAGTAATACATGAACACACGAACGCCATTCCTATAGCCAAAGCACATTGCTCGGTTTTGACAAAGATACGAGTGCGATAGCATTCTCCATGCCAACCCCACAAACCAAAACCATTAGTGTGTAATCTTTTGGTTGGTTGGTTTGATAAATCTTTGGGTGTTTTATGTTATACCGGAAATACGAATTTGCCGACATTAAGGAAACCGAAATATTTTAGAATGGCCAGTAGGTAAATGTAGAGTTCACTCTCATGAAGCGGAAGCGGAACCAGAACTAGTTACACGAATGTGGTGCATTCATGAATCCGGCTCCCAAATAAAATGTGTAAACTGACAGTCGCCATGAATGTGTTACATTCTGCGATCAAGCATTATAATGTTACAAGAAAATATGAGATAGAATTTTCTATATTTTTTTGGGAAGCTGCTCACTTCACAGGACAGTAGAATTTTACGTGAATAACACACAATCCGCAGCAGGATTACTAAAAAAATAAAAATGCACGACTCGATCGCACGTACTTGCTCTTGCAAAAGTACTTTGGAATTTAAAAATTGTTTATAAATAAATTTAAAACATGGATTTCATGAGATAAAAATTTTCAAATGCATAAAATTGCCATCTGAATTTATGCAAAAAAAAATTTAAATATTTCTTTAAAATTTTTCAAGAAAAAAAAATTGGGATGCCAATTTTAAGTATTTAGTAATATAAATTTTAGGAAATAATTTCAAAATATAATCGTTCACACGTTTTGAAGATATTGATTTTTCAAAAAAAATTGGATTTAAAAAAAAAAAACCCAAGAAACATTTTTTCGATTTTTTTATATACAATTTTATTTAAAATTCAGCACTTGCATACAAATTTCGGTTAAAATCGTTAGTAAGAAAGTCGAAAATCAAAAAAAAAAAGAGGCTGGGTGCGACCCACACTGATAACTTCCCATTTGTAGTCTTGAAAACTTGTAATAATTACGAAGGTTGGTAGATACATATTGTATACTGAATTATAGATATCCGTGTTTTTTAATATTATATTATAGAAATTACTTTATTATTTCGGTTCCAAACATTTTAATTGAAAAAAAAATTAAAAACGAAATATTCAAATATAAAAGATATGGTTTGGTTATTGATGGAAGTGCACTTACAAAATATATCCGCTCTAAAACTAGATTTATGTGAAATATAAACCATTTGTTAGAAATTGTATTATGTATAAAATTAAATAATTGCAAAGTCAATATCATTGCTCGTTCTCAAGATATTCTAGTCGAAAAACAAATATTACCCCTTTTTAGTAGATTTTTTTTATATTTTTTGTTAAAACTGTCAATTCGATACTTGTCAAAATTTAACCATATGTTAATAATTGTATTATGTCGATACCTTCCCGTAAGAATGTACTAAGCGACACTTTTTCCGAAAATGACTTTTTGATGAGGAAATATAATATATGTTAATGGCCACGTTTTGGCCTGGGTTTCGCCAACGAACTTTCTTCGTTTTTTTCGTTTCCTGAAAAATTTTAGAAATGTCGCTTAGTATACATTCTTACGGGAAGGTATCGATGTATAAAACAACATACTTTAGAAGGCACTGTCGGAGTTTATTCCCAAGAAATTCGACTTGAAATACAATTTTAACTAGTTTTCACTAGAATTTTTAATAGTTTTTTTTATTTTTTTTATTTTTACCAATTGTACAAAATTATACTATGTATAAAATAAACTAAATTAGAAGTCAATATCACTACTAGTTCTCGAGAAACTTGAGTCGAAAAACAATTTTTACCAATTTTCAATAGAATTTTATATAGTTTTTTATTTTTTGTAAAAAAACTGTAAACTGATTTTTTTTTGAAATTTTCACCAGTTGTCAAACACATTATTTTTCGTAAAATAAAATTAATTTGAGCTTAAAATTGTTTTCCGTTCTTAGAATATCTGGGTTATGAAATTTTTTTTTCAGTTTTTTTTATTTAAAAAAATAACGGTATTTTCATTTTTTTCCAAATTCATACCAAATCTGTATGACCTTATAATGAATACATTAAATTTTATTTGAAATCAATAGCATTATTTTTTCGTGAGATATTTGAAACTAACCAAAATTTTAACTTTTTTTTTAAACCGTTATAGTGAAAAAACTACTCACTGCATTTTAATAAACGCCCTTTCAGCCTCTTTCGAAGTTATTATCTATTAAACAAAACTTATTTGAAGTCGATATCTTTACTCGTTCTTGAGATATCGACGACGAAAAATGGTACGAGAACGTACGGACGTACGAACGTATACGAACGTACGAACGTACGAACGTACGAACGTACGTACACACACACACACACACAGACATCTCTCTAAAAATGATTGATATAGCCTCTAGGGACCTTGAAACGTCGAGAAATGTCAAAAATTCCAATTTGACAAATCGGACCGATTACAATAACTCCCTATGGGAAGTTAAAAAAGTTGAAGTTATAAACTAAAATTTGATGGGTTCACTGGTCAAGTTTTTAAAACCTTTCGAATTTGGGCATAAAAAAAAACTTGCCAAGTAAGCCCATCAAATTTTAGTCAGTAATCTTTAAATAATAAAATTTTTACAGCAGTCGGAAGTGCTCCATTCAACCAACACCAATTCGGAGAAAGTGGGCGGATACCACGCCCCCTGAATGGAAAATTTCAAATTTTCGATTTTTTCCTCTGCTTGCATGACAAGACCTACCGTTGTGCAAAATTACAAGATTCTACGATGTCGGGAATTGCTCCATAATTTTGATGATCTGTCAGTCAGTCAGTCAGTCAGTCAGTCAGTTACGGTTTATGTGATTTTTGAGGCCTTATATCTCAGGAACCGCTCATGGTAGAGGCGCCTGTGCCTGACTACCTTAGCAAATATTCGGAGTTTTAAGTTTCTGACTTCATTGGTACTGAAGATAGGAAGGGGTCAAAAATCGCCTGAGTTTGTTCCTGTAAAAAGGTGTAGTGCCAGAACTTGGCTGGGCACTACCGTGCCCTTTGATATTAATGGTTACCTCCTCTTAGATTTCTTTTGAATTTCTCGAAAACGGTATCACTAATCTTGAGCATATTTGTATGCTTGCCAAAAGCTTGAATATTATTGTGTATTGAAATGTTCAAAACATTTTTTTTTAATTTTAATTTTTTTTTTCAAAACCCAATATTTCGAGATTTTCTTAAACCTAAATAATTAATAGGTTTTTAATACAACCTACAAGATGTGAAAAAAAAAATTTATTTTATCTAAACATAAATAAATGCTTAATAAAAGGTCTTCAAAAACCGAGCAATTTGATGCGTCCCAGTCGTGCAATTTATTAAAATGGTTAAAACAACGCCCTTATGCCATGTACTTTCTTCAGCAAAGAAGAATTTAATCAAGAATACACATTTAATTTCCCAAAATGTTTTTTTTTTTTAACAATTGAATATTTAACATAAAAGTAGATACAATTTACAAACAATAATTTTTTCTACATCTTTATGATTGTGTTAAAAAAGTTAGAGGTGCAAAGTTATAGTACGGATAAATATTAAAAAGCGAAATAATAAAAATTAAGTTGAACCTATTCGTTTCATAAACTTAAAAACTCATTTATTTATCATGTTATATAGCATATTACGAGTAATTAAGTTGTATTGCATTTGAGGCAATTATTTTCAAATACGTTTATCAGAATTATACCGAAAAATACGCTTAGCAAAATAAATCTTAGCTAAACTACAAATCTTGCGTTAAAAATATGGGATATAAAAAACAGCGAAATTAGTTTGCAGAGTAAGATAAAAGCAAAATGAAAATTCGCGAAATAAAATTCGCATTGTGAATATGGCTAAGAATGGTATTATGTTTATTTAACATTTTTTTCCGACATTTGTTCAAACCATTCGGTCATAGTTTTGTTTAAAAGTTTCGGTTTCCTATCCCTTTTTTTGTCCAAATTTTTACAAGTAAACTTTTTGTCTTCAATTTCATTTGCGTTCTTTATAATTTTACACAATGTGCTTTCAGAAATCTGAAATTTTTTTTCTTTTAAATTTTATTTCTTCTAAAATTTTTAGTTTTATTTTTACGGATACCGTGTTTCTTTTTTAAAGTATTTTAAACACACAACATAAAAACAAAACAGGAAAGTTAAACGAAAACGAAAACAAAAACAAACAATCAAATATAAAATCAAAATGTCACAATTTATAGACCACGGAGTATTCACGCTCTTGTCAATCCGACGTTGTCATTTCTATATTTGAATTTAGATAAAACAAAGTGAGAGTAAGATAGCTTTAAAATTTTATATTTATCCTCATTCATTCCATTCTACAAATTATATCCTCTTGGAAATCAATACGACGAGACAAATAAGTTTGTTCAGAATCATCATATAAGGGAATTGATACATTCGAAGAAATAGTTGGTAAATCGTTGATAAAAAGCCAAAATAAGATAGGTCCAAAAATAGAGCCTCCATCCGCAGATTCATACATTCAGAAATTATTTGATTAACTTTCACTTTCTAGCAAATATTATTCAAATAGTTTTTAAAAAGATTCACCGCTCTATCATGAAAGCCAAAGTAGTTCTTCGATTCCATGCAGAGAATTTTATGATTAACTCTGTCAAAGGCCTTTAAAAAATCTAGCAAGCAGGGAGCAGTCACATTACCCAGGTCATATTGAACTCGTGTATCATTCATTCCAGATTGAATTAGGACAGTAAAATAAACCTATCAAGGTGACTAGAAATCTGAGCCGACACAATTTTTTTCAAAAAAGTTTGATAGCAAGAACTTGGGTTGGAGTTTTTAACTTCCAGAAATCGGGAAATGATGAGGATGGAATAGAAACATTTATCAGATGAGTGAATGATAAGACACAACAGCATCAAACTTAATTAATCCTAAGCTTTCAAATACCTCATACTCAGATACAACCTCAAATTCAAGCTTCGTTGTTACGACATTGAGTGATTCATGGTTGGGTAAAAATACTTCTTGGGGAAATTCACTTTGTATAAAACTCCGATTAAGGGTATCTGGGTCTGGAAAAGTATGAACTATTTGCTTTCTCCTCATTCCAATAGAGCGAAGGTTAGTTTGTATCCAGTTTTGATAGACAAAATCTTTGTTTGGCTCTGCGAGTACCAAACGTAGCCTTATTACGAGAACGCCAAAGAGCTCCCAATTCAAATTCGATGACCTACTTTTCCTAATAGAAATGGGCCTTATTAAGACTATGTTCTTAAGACTTAATGTTTGCGTCAAATTGAAACTTCTCACACATGCTGTTAGTATGGTTTTTAAGCTTTTAATAATTATTTTCGCTAAGGATCTTATTATATAATAATTTTAAATCGAAAACCATCATCAAAGGGGGCAAAGAATCATGAGCAGAAAAATCCCAAACGAAATTAAACGATCCTTTTGAAAGCATAATTTTCTTTTTATCTATATTCACATTTCCTCTTGAAATATAATAAAAAATAACTTAATCACTGAGATTGAATCCGATTAAATATGTGGCCCTTGTGGGAAAATAAAAATTCCTGCAGGATGCGTGGGTATGAAGGATGAAACTTGAGATTCTGTGAAAAATTATCTTCATTTATTTTTACGATGAAGGTGCGAAACTTTCCGCGAAGAAGGAACGAAAAGAAGCAAAAGGGTTTTGTAACACTTAAAGGCTATAATAAAAGATAAAAGGTTTCTCCGTTTTCTCGACAAAATAAAATAAATAAAAATGGTGTACATATTTTGAAAGAATTGTGTGTTTTACTTCTTCTTTTGGGTTAGTTAGCAATCATCACTGGCAATGGCAACTTAATGGATGTATTGCCATCCTCTCGAAGCAAGTGCAGAAGAAACGGCAAATGGGAGGGAGTGAGAAATTAGGTACAGAGTTCATATTAAATACATTAATACTCAATTATATCTATGTACATATAAAGGCTTTTGGAAAACTCCTTTTTCAATTTTTTTTTTGAGCTGAAAAACAAAATGCCTTAATCTGAATTTATTCATAAAATTAAAAATCACAAAGTAAATATGAAGTCAAAGTGACTTAGATATCACGACCAAGGCTATCTCTACTATTTAGTCCCAAATAACATTATAAAAATAAAACATTTTTGCTTCTTCGATACAAATTTTTTTTTCCTATGACATCTGTTATTTCTGTTTCTTCATTTACAACACAATAAAGCTTAAAAATTGTATGCAGAAGCGTAACTGCTTGAATACATCAATAGACAAACTTGACCAGGGGGAGTGTTTCAATAAAATGAGTGCATGAGTGTTACGAGATTTAATGTATTTTATAATTGACACTGCTGCTTTCAGTTTCAATGCGGCCTGTGGCGCTTCTAACAGTATCACCTATTACACGGTAATTCATCCCCTCAAAGAAGTTAAAAGCTTAAAATGTTCTATTCAGAACAAGTCTGAAATTTTTTTATAGCATGAAATGATCGATTTAAAAAAAAAATTTATTTATGTAAATTAAATGCAATACAAATATTTTGTTTTTGAAAGTTTTGGTATGCAATATTTTATAGACTAATTTAATTTAAATCCGTTACGTCAGTAATAAGAAAAATGTTTCTACTGTTTTTCATTAAATGATGGATCGTAAAAGTTTACCAAGAAAGAAAAAATAATTTAGTTTAGTAAAAAAACGATGTTTGAAAATTTAAATCTATCTATTTATCTATCTATCTATATATATGTATAAAAATCAATTGCTGTTCGTTTGTCTCGCTAAAACTCGAGAATAGCTGGACCGTTTTTGCTAATTTTGGTCTTGAAATATTTGTGAAAGTTTAGGGAACGGTGAGAAACATAAATAATAAGCAACGGAAAATATTAAAAACGACAATTTAATTTTCCAATACAAAATGTTCCTATCTGTGAAACATTTGATGTCTTTACACCACAAATTTACAATGATACACGATAGAAGATATGTGCTTATTGATGGTAAATAAAGTACTATCGTGTTTGGGCCGAAACAGTTCGTTCAAATGTTCTGCAATTGAATGAACAACAAAGAATTGCGTACGATACTTTGATGGAAGCTATAAACAGTGAATCTGTTGGAATTCAAAAACGTTATTAATTTCATTGCTGTTGGCATAAATTCATACTTTTCATCGTTTTGGATGAATGTACGATGGCCCACAGAAGGTCACTGGAGGCACTGGACAGAACGTTAAAAGATTTTCGCCACAAACAAAACATTTTTGGTGGAGCCACGATTCTGTTGTGGCATGAAAAGACACTTTAAATAACAACTAACAACTAAGATCAAACTGCGATTATGTTTTCGAAGCAATTATTAGATATTAGAAACGGTAAGGTCGCAGTTGACAGCTCTACACGGATTTTTGTCACTTCGTCGACTCAAAAAAAGGAGCTTATTCAGAGTGTTTTTATGGACATGAACAACAGTTCAGAAACCATAATTGGCTGAGTGAACGAGCAATATTGGCGGCCAAAAACAAAAATGTCGATTTGTCTTTGTCCCTGGATTTGCCTTGCCAATACCTCCAATTTACAATTAAAACTAGGATCAGTTGTGATTATTCTGCGTAACGTTAATCATACTGGCTGTAAAAAAGCTAATGAATAACGTCATCGAGGCCAAGATCATCAAGGGAAAGTACAAAGGAGAGGATGTCTTGATCATGTATACCGATGATTCCAACGGATTTGCCATTCGATTTTAATCGTCCGTCTGGCCTTTGCGATGACCATAAATAAATCGCATGGCCAGTCGTTGATAACAATCATCTTTATATATTTACGCACCGCAAGAAAAGACAAAAAAATATAGTACATCAGAAAAGCCTTAAAACGATTGAGTGTATAACTATGTTTCATTTAATGTAGATAAGGTTTTGACCATATTTTTCGGATATTCTTAAAAAAAAAGTTTGCCACCTAATGGGTTAGTAATTGGTAAAAAAAATCAACTTTTGGAAATTGATCAGCCATAGAAAATTTTGTATCAAGGCTTGAGCTTTTTCAAGGTCGAACTCGAGATTCTGACCGAAGTTGACATTACGATGATAGAGAACACGAAAAAAGTGGGTCCGGCGATTTCGTCTATATGTCTGTATTTCTGTATCTTGAGATACAGCCTAAGCTAATGGAGGTATTTTCTTTAAACTTGGTACGTAAGGGTCTTCGATGATTCCCTAGAGGAGAAATTGATTTTTTTATTAGAAGAAATGTTTTTCGGGTTTTTGAAAAAAACAAATCCAAATTTCTTATTTTGAAAAATCGATACATCTCCAAAACGTGTAAGCGATTATTTTTTGAAATTGTTTCCTTAAATTTTAATTATTAAATACCTTAAATTGGCATTCCAAATTGTTTTCTTGAAAAATTTGAAAGAAATTTGTTGTACGAGTATAAAAATGAATTTCATAATAAAACGATTTTTAACTTTGCATAAATTTATTCTTTTCTAGAAATCAGACTGAAATTTTATGCATTTGAACATTTTTATCTCATTAAATCCATGTTTTATATTTATTTATAAGCAATTTTCAAATTCCAAAGTACTTTTACATAAGGACCAAAACGCGAAAAACGAAACCACAAAGAAAAAAAAATATTTAAAATTTCGCGAGCTTTTCGCCATTTTTATTTTTTATACATCCCAATGTAACGAGTAACAAAAATTTCAAAGAGATATTCGTTACTTACTTCGCGAAAAACTCGTTTTTCTTTGATTCCTTGAAATAAAAAAAAAAAAAATTAAAATACAAAACGAAACAAAATGGTAAGTTTTATTAATTCAAAATTAGTTTTTTTAAGTGTTATCCGTTTTGGTCACATTAAGTAAGTTCTGTTGAAAGTATAGGGCTTAAATATTTGGAAAAACAAATTGAAATCAGAATTTAAAATAACAAAGAAACCCACCGCAATATTTGATGTAACGTAACAGTCCAAGAACCTTAAAAGTTCATTTTTCCAGCTTCTATTATATCAACAAATTAATAAAACCATATTTTCTCCGAGTAGTTTTAGTCTATTTTAAAAATAAAATAATAATTCTGTTGTGTACTAAATAATGCCGTTGTTTAGAACAGAAAACAGTTTGTAACGTAACAGTCTTTTTTCGTTTCAAATTAAAAAATTGTAACTATGTTGATTTCATAACCTCAATCATACTTCTAATGTTTAGGGAAAGCTTAGTAAGATCCAAAAGAACAAAAACTATGAGCCTTATCATCCATCGTACCCGATCGGAACGTAATTTTCTCCGATTTCTACGAAATGTACGAATTTTGTATGATTGTAGCCGTTCCGATAGGGCAATCGGAAAAATTAACGAAAATAAAGTTTGTGTGAGTTGAAAATGTCAAATGGCAGCAACGCATGGTGAATTCATGCGATTTATGAAGATATTTGATTTCCGATTTCTCCGACAGCAAATTATAAGTGGAAAATTTTCCAAAGCAAAATTAAAAACGAATAAACTTTTATAATTTATAATTACGCTGTATCTGAGTTAGAAAATATTTGATATATTTCTTAAGAATATTCTTTTTTCTTTATTTAATTTTCTTTATTCATATCTTTCCGCTTCTAATAACACTGCTGCACTATCCATGATTCTTCTTTGCTTATTTGTCACGAATCAACACTTTATTAATTTATTGGCGTTTACGTCAAATACACGCGTTAGTAAACGTCGGTTTTTTCCGTTACGAAGCAGATACCATGAAGGAAATAAACGTTATGATCGTAAAGATACGATGATAAGACTGTATATATGTATGTATGTAAATAGTTTAAAAAGGACGGAAAAGTATGAGAAGTTGTTGAATTCCAAATTAGAATTGATTTATATTTATTTACAAAACACTATTTATACTAAAAGTTTGTTTAAATTCGATAAACGAACTTAATGAATGATTGATGATTTTATCTTAAAAAAAGTAAAATATTATTATTTTTAAAACTAAGTGGAAATACTTAAAGTAAATTAGTGGATTAATGAATCGCCACAATTTCGATATGTACTTACGAGTACCTATAATGAAAAATAAAGTTTTTTTTTTTATTTAATTTGTATGTTACATAAGTTACCCTTTTTTAATGTCTAACGATAAGAAAACCAAAGAACTCTAAAAAAAATACAATTTTAGCCATTTTAGATGCTGACTTTAACTAATAAAAGAGCCAAGATCGCACGTGTAACGTAACAGTCTTTTCATGTAACGTAACAGTTCCAACATTTTTCTTTCCACAGATTCTAAAAATACAGTATTTAGTATAATTAGTATTTTATTTGCTACTTCCTTTCTTAATCTCAGAAACCTCGTACCTCACGTTTGAAATAGTACACTAAAAGAGCAGACTTATTGCATAATGTAATGCAACCTCAAAATCTACTTCCAAATTCATGTAACGTAACAGTCCTGCTAAAACATTTTTAGCGTTTAAATGACAGGCCTAACTGATTTTTAAATTAATAGAAAATGTTAGTTAGGAAGTCTATTTTGAGAAAAAAATAATAGATATTGAAAAAGTATTCAGTTTCATATATTTTCAGGTAAATTTGTATTGAAATATGCGTATGAATGTAACGTATACAAATACATAGTGGAAATTAAATAACGGGTGATTTTTTAAGAGCTTGAGAACTTTTTTTAAAAAAAAAACGCATAAAATCTCATCGATTCTTTATTTGAAACGTTAGATTGGTCCATGACATTTACTTTTTGAAGATAATTTCATTTAAATGTTGACCGCGGCTGCGTCTTAGGTGGTCCATTCGGAAAGTCCAATTTTGGGTAACTTTTTCGAGCATTTCGGCCGGAATAGCCCGAATTTCTTCGGAAATGTTGTCTTCCAAAGCTGGAATAGTTGCTGGCTTATTTGTGTAGACTTTAGACTTGACGTAGCCCCACAAAAAATAGTCTAAAGGCGTCAAATCGCATGATCTTGGTGGCCAACTTACCGGTCCATTCCTTGAGATGAATTGTTCTCCGAAGTTTTCCCTCAAAATGGCCATAGAATCGCGAGCTGTGTGGCATGTAGCGCCATCTTGTTGAAACCACATGTCAACCAAGTTCAGTTCTTCCATTTTTGGCAACAAAAAGTTTGTTTTCACCGTAACGTTGCGTCCAACAGCATCTTTGAAAAAATACGGTCCAATGATTCCACCAGCGTACAAACCACACCAAACAGTGCATTTTTCGGGATGCATGGGCAGTTCTTGAACGGCTTCTGGTTGCTCTTCACTCCAAATGCGGCAATTTTGCTTATTTACGTAGCCATTCAACCAGAAATGAGCCTCATCGCTGAACAAAATTTGTCGATAAAAAAGCGGATTTTCTGCCAACTTTTCTAGGGCCCATTCACTGAAAATTCGACGTTGTGGCAGATCGTTCGGCTTCAGTTCTTGCACGAGCTGTATTTTATACGGTTTTACACCAAGATCTTTGCGTAAAATCTTCCATGTGGTCGAATAACACAAACCCAATTGCTGCGAACGGCGACGAATCGACATTTCACGGTCTTCAGCAACACTCTCAGAAACAGACGCAATATTCTCTTCTGTACGCACTGTACGCATTCGTGTGGTTGGTTTAATGTCCAATAAAGTAAACTGAGTGCGAAACTTGGTCACAATCGCATTAATTGTTTGCTCACTTGGTCGATTATGTAGACCATAAATCGGACGTAAAGCGCGAAACACATTTCGAACCGAACACTGATTTTGGTAATAAAATTCAATGATTTGCAAGCGTTGCTCGTTAGTAAGTCTATTCATGATGAAATGTCAAAGCATACTGAGCATCTTTCTCTTTGACACCATGTCTGAAATCCCGCGTGATCTGTCAAATACTAATGCATGAAAATCCTAACCTCAAAAAAATCACCCGTTACAATGATAAAAAAAAACAATATAAATTAAGTTATACAATTTAAAAATCAAAATAAAATAAATATTTTTTATAACACATTCCTTAAAGTGTTTTTAAATCTGTCTCTACTGACATACAAGTGGACTACATCGCAGACTGAGTTAAAGCATTGACAAGAATTAGTTACTGGATCATTTTTTCCATAGTTTGTAAAGTGACGCGGTAGACTAAATAGTTGGCGTTCCCTTAAGTGTTTTGAGGGAGCGTATATAGGATATAGTGCTAGCAAATATGAACAGTCTATATGATTTGTATCTGCTCAATTCGAGCTATACTATTTTGATACATTGGGCGCCAGATAACACAAGCATATTCTAACACTGATCTTACCAAAGATATTTATAATGATTTTAAAGTGAAAGGATGACGAAAATCCTTGGAATTTCTCTTTATAAAACCTAATAACCTATTACTTTTACAGATCATGTAATTATAGTGATTGTGAAATTTTAGCTTGGTATCGAAAATAACACCTAAATCTCTCTGTTCTTCGACTCTTTGAAGTGGTATACTACTTATATCATAAGAGTAAGCTATTGGATACAAAGATCTAGTAAGGCTCATGGTTTTGCATTTGGAAATGTTTAAGCTAAGACAATATATATGACACCAATCTGCAACTTTTCCTAAGTCAGTTTTAGACAATCCGCGGTAGATTTGATTGGTAAAAATAGTTTCATATCATCTGCAAAGAGAAGATATTTAGCATTTCTATTTAACATAGGAAGATCATTTATAAATAGAAGAAAAAGCAGCGGTCCTATATGACTTCCTTGTGGAATACCTGAATGATTGAGAACTTGCTTAGATAATTGAGAGCCAATATTGACATATCGATAACGACCTGATAGATAGTTTTGTATCCATTTAAGAAAGTTAGAATGAAATTCTAGTAATTCAAGTTTTTTTAGTAGAACATTATGATGAACTCTATCGAAAGCTTTTGCGAGGTCGGTGTAAATGGCATCTAGTTGACCTCCACGTTCCATACTATTTATACAAAAATTTGAAAAAACCGCAAGATTTGTTACTGTGGACCGACCCGTTACAAATCCATGTTGGTGTTCACTAATACCTTGCTTGACATAGTTATAAATACGTTTTTTTTACAGCAGCTTCAAAAATTTTAGGAATCAACTGGAGTTTCGAAATTCGCATATAATTTGTAATGTCTTGTTTTGAGCCTGACTTATGAATTGGAATTATAAAAGAGAATTTCCAGGTTTCTAGAAAATCACCACAGGAAAGAGATTTGTTAAATATCAAAAGTAATGGATGGGATTTGCCTCCAGAGCTTCGAGTTCCAATTCTACCTCTTGTTGAGTCAACATTAAATTACCAATATCGCATATTGGTTCAATATTGTAATTAATTGAAGACAAATCTGCAGGTATTAAAACAAAGTTAGATTGGAAGTGAGTTGCAAACATATCGCAAATTTCACTTTCGTTACTAGTTTGAATTCCATCTAGAAACATTTTCATCGGAAGACCAACTGAATTTCGTTTTGAATTTATAATGACCAAAATGCTTTCGAAACCTTTTTAACTTTAGATTCAACTGTCCATAAATATTGTTGGAAGAGAAAAAGATTCAATGATTCATAATCACGTCTACATTTCTTATACTCTTCAAAATATGATTGGTTAAACTTACTCTTCTTACGCAACTTAAGCATTTTGTTTTTAAGATTTGACAACCTTTTATTATACCATTTTGGCTTGCCATTTCTTTTATTTAATTTTTGTGGAACGAATCTTATAAAAGCTTCCTCAAGCACATTAAGAAAAAGCTTATATGAATCCTTTAAGTCAAGAAGCTCAAAGATTTTTTCGAAATTAATTTGATTAAAGTGCGAATTCTGGGCAATGTAGTCGGCGGCGGCGTTGGCAAAGTCATATTCCAAATAATCTGAGTAATTTACAGGTAAGCCATTTTTTTGTTGCCTCTTAAAAGATTACATAACGGCAAGGCGACAATTTCGATTCGATTCAATTTAGTCATGCTATTATTAGCATCAATGTTAGATTTTCTAGAGGTTCGTTAACAACTAGATTATTTTTACAGGTGCAAAGACTATACATATCTTGCATGTTCAAAATGAGCTGCTTAGGTACATTATGTTATACTTTTGAATTTTCAAAGTTTGTTTTACGGTCACGGAAACAAATGTTGGCACCCCATTTGGGTCATTAAGAAAAATAAATTATTCCATTTAAAAGTTCAGCTAGTTTCAGTTATTGATCAGTAATAGATTTTTTTAAGTAAATTTAAAAAAAAAATTCAGGGTCATAGCGATTTTTGGCACCTCATTTTTTTTTTTCAAAAAAAAAAAAATATATATATTAATAGGTTATTAAATTTTCACAAAAGGTCAGTGACATTGAATTCAATGTAAAAGCTGTTTGCGAAAAACATTCCACAGTTTCCGTTTAAGGGTAATAAATTTATCTTACTTCTTGGCATTTTGCATTTAATTAGAGATACAGTAAAACCCGCTTAAGAGAAAAACCCGCTTACCAGAAATACTTTTTTCATCCCCAAGTATTTCCCGACCAATTTCCCTTAAAACGCTCCGCTTAAGTGAAACTCGTTTAAGCGAAAAACCCGGATAACTGAAACATATTTTCAGTTAATTTTTAATATTTTTCATTGAAAAAACTCCCTTAAGCCTAGTACTAACCTAGCGTGAAATGAAAAATAAATACGTTCCAAATTACACGCGGAGAATAAAAATGAAAATAGAATAAACTTTTCCACGTGAATTTTTGATACTCACCTGAAATACTGAATACTTTCATTAAGTAAACTCTCGAGAACAGTATCAAAAAATTCGTTATCCATTCTTTATTTCTATTTATAAATTTTCAATTTTTATTTTGAAACAAAATATTTAAATAAACTGACAAATGTCACAGATTTCCACGCTGCCTTAAACTTTTTCTTGATGGTTGTACATTGGGAAATGAAAATTTGGCGTGGAAAAAGTTGTGGAACATAATTGTTTTTCCAATCCACATTTTAGTTGGGGATTTCATGCGAGTGAACCAGCCGCCACATTTATATGAAATTTTCATTTTCACTTGAACTGAGTACTAGGCTTTAAGCGGGGTTCGTTTAAGTGAAAAACCCGCTTAAATGAAAGAAAGGCTGTGACATTTTTCCGTTTCTCATAAGCGGGTTTTACTGTAACACACTTCGTGGGATTGAGGTCTGTCTTAAATTGTCTGTTTCTCTCTTAAACTACTCCACGTTTTGAATGTGGTTACATTCTTCTCCGGGAGTAGTTGTATATATCTTTTAAAATCTTCAGAAGTTTCCTTAAAATTTTCCAAATTTCAAACCATTATTGCAGAAAATTTTAATGAATTTCACAAAAGGTACTTAAGTAATTACTCCTGAAGAGAATCGTTACCAAGTTCGAAACGTCTTATAGTTTTCGAGGCAAAAAATATTATTTATAACAAACAAACCTCACTCCCATGTTTTATGGTATGGTGAAAATAATAATCGGAAATATTTATTATTCTGTAATACTTTGGTATGGTATGTATCATACATACATAGGTATCTATTTTTATAAAATGTGGACAAAATTAAAAACAAAAAACAGTTATCAATGGAATAATCAGTCCAAAAATGCATTTTTGAAGTAAATTTTGAAGATTTTAGGTTTGACTTGTCCATTCTGCGCCTTTCCTAGGGTCGACACTTGTAATAGGTGTGAGACATGAAGCGGCTCAAGAGATTGATGGCAAGTGGTGCATTTTTTAGGAATTTTCCAACATTAAAAGATACGAGGAGATGTATCTTTTGAAAAGATTTTTTAGTTGTGGTGATGAGGTCATAGGTAGGAGAAGGTTAGAAATGGCGATCTTTGGCCGTCTAGTCCTGTGGCCCATTTAACGCTGAAGTGTCCCATTTTGATACGCTAAATCGTGTGAACCTGTGGATGAAATTGATGTGAAAAATTGTGGACATTCTCACGGAGTCTTTCTGTTTGGATTGAGTTGAAAAAGAAGAAAGGTTTCTAGTAGGCTTTGATGTCTCATATTGTGTATTTTCTTTTGTACAATCATCACTCAATCTCAATCTCAATTGGATCACTCAATCAACCGGACCACCACACTCTTCTGAGACCATTTACATTATGCCAACCTTAGCAGTTTATTGACCGAAACAGTAGCCAAACCGATTGGGTGGTCATAAGGACCCGCGCACTGCAAACCCTTAGTCCGCTAGCTCGGGATCTAAAGAGTCAAACAGAAGGCCACTGCATAGAAGTAACCAAAGCTTGTCCTGGAGACATTTCACAGCGTTGAGAAAAGAGATCAAATCTTTGACCTTCATTTATCAAAGCTCATCAATGTTGTAAAAATACCCTTCCTTATGATTGTGCTCTAAATTTGGCCAGTGCATTTGCAGTTGAAATGGAGGACACTTTCCAGTCTCGCAGGTCTCCACAGCTATGGCAGTTAGTGTGGTGAGGAATGCCTAGTTTGATGCATGCTCTCCTATTGGCGAGTGTCCGCTACAGATAGCTTTAATCCTGGCTATGTCTGCCTGGTTCTGCATATCAGATCAAGCAATCGGGATATATTATAGGTGGGTCAAATCTTTCCAGATAAAGGTAATGCAGTTAGTTAAACTACTCCACCTTTGGTTTTATTCGCTAAGAAAAATTAAGATAATATTATCCTTCCTAACTCAGAGCGGAATGCTGCAATTTTTTGCAAGTGAGCTATGCAGGGCTGATCCTTGCCTTGCCAGCTCATCCACCCGTTCATAGTGATATTGTGGTTAATATTGAGGCTAGAAAGTTCATTCGGACATTGCTGTACCAATTTGGAGGATTATGTAATAAAATAAATTGTTTTAACAGCCGCCTGGCTGCCTGGGATTCAAGCCGTTGTAATGGTCCTATAGGATATTGTTAGATAAAGCGCAGCTCGCTGAAAAATGTGGCTATGAATGAATGAATTGTATTGGGGGGGTTATTGCACTGCGACCTGTAGATCTATTGTGCCCCGTTTATAAATTGATGAGCTGGCTCATCCTACAGTTCCTCCTCCAAACCTATTGCTTTTAGGAATTTTAGTATTTAAGGCACTTTCAGAGAGGATAGATTGCTCTCTACCTGGTATTGTCCCAGATGAGTTTTCCTTTGGTGCATGATTGGACAACACTTTCCCAGTATATGTTCCGGTGTTTCCTCATGCACACCAAGTAGATTAAGATGTCTTCTGAGTTTGCAGTGTCTTGTTAGAATACTTGTTATTATTCTTAGGTTATTCCTACTTAAGTTGATGCAGCTTTTGAAATGTTTCCGGTTGTAGTTTCCCAGTAATAATTTCACCTGTCTCAGCTTAGGGAGTTCATTCCAGTTTTTGAACCTGTTTGCCTCCTCTACTTGCTTGATTTTGGTTTTTATGACATTTTCTCCTATACCGCAATAGGGTTCAGGCCCTGTTAGAGGAGTTGAAGCTGCTATTTTTGCTAGGGAATCTGCCTTTTCGTTTCCATGAACACCAACGTGACCGCGTACCCAGTGAAGTGTGACCCAAGTTCATTTAGCCTGCTTATGCACTCCCACACCAGCTTGGAGCTGATAGTGTATGAGCTTAGTGCCTTGAGTGCTGCTTGACTATTTGACATGATGGCAATGTTCTTGTTACGATAATTCTTTTCGAGATCCACTCATATTCCTGTAGCGTTTACCTCCGCTTGGAATATGCTGGTGGACCGCCCCATCGGTATGGAAAGGTTGTTTTTTGGCCCAAAGATTCCTGCACCTGTCCCTTCGCTTGTTCTCGATCCATTAGTGTATCATTTGATGGTATTTGTTTTGAGTGTGTAGTTTGTTTCCTCTCCTTTCTTGTTACTGAGCTATGTAAGAAAGTTTTTCTCGAACTTATGTTTTTGATCATTCCATCTCTTGGGATGTCAATAAGGTTTGTTATTGTGGACCTGTCAATTAGATCCCTTTCTCTGAGACCAATAATTTTGCCTGTCCCAGTTTCTTCTTTCGAGAACCTCATGATACCACCTACTCCAGCAATTCTAATGACCTCGTGTAGAGGGGTTAGATGAAGGATAACCTCCATAGCTGCGGTAGGACAGGTTCTCATTGCTACCGTAATACAGATACATGCAAGCCTTTCGGACTTTTTCTAGGGTTTTCCTAGTCGATGTTGTGGCTAAGGAGCCGAAATAAAAATGAATCTCAAATTATAATATTAGTTTTAAGACCGATTTATTTTACAAGACCTTATACAGCTATTTATATACTATCTACTTAAAAATCATTGGGTTATCGCGAATTATGCTTAGGAATTATATTACAAATACTTTCGGCATTCTATTTTTTCTCATAGTTCTAATATTTATAAAATATTCGGGCAGTCTAATAATGACTCAATGAAATTATGAATCTGGACTAAAGTGTAACAAAATAGTTCTATGACACTTCATGTGCATAGTCACCCAAGTAGTGGCAATGCTCTGAGCACAACACTCAGTCTCGTTTGACAAAAAGAAACAACTACGAGTATGTATGTAAATGAGTTTCGAATATCAATGAAATTACTATTTCAATTGTGTCAACCGAACACAACATGTGGCTTTGTTTGCGTTTAAGAAATAATTTTACGTTAATGAAATGAAAGAATATGCTTTTATTTCAATACACCGTATTGCAGTTCTAGTTTGGGTCTTGTGCCCAATGAAGGCTAAAAGGCAGATTGGAAAAACGAATTCAAAAAGGATTTTTTAATGCGTCTGTTTATTCCAAATTAAAGATATTGTTCCAAAGTGCTTTTCCCTTAAAATTCGTTTGGTTGGAAGTAACAGTACAATAAATATAAGTACGTTGGCCACATTTCGCTGAACCGCAAAATACTTCGACATAATTATGCTTAAAACATGTGTAAAATCCTTCTAGCCCTTGACTGCCTGAAACACAAATAAAAATGGGTTAAATTTTGTAATTCCTAAATTATAATAAAATCCAGCTCCAGGACACGGCGTTATGAGGTTTATTTCAAATTAACAAATGCATAAATTTCACTTGTTCATGTGGGTAAGGGCCCATCGGCGAGAACTTTCAAAACTTCAGAATAATATAGCAATGCTTTTCCAAAATAAAAAGAGGAAAACTCATGAAATCTGAATTTCAGCCGAGAACATGAATAATGATGCTGAATACACAAAACTTTTATCCATTAAATTTATTGGAAAGCACTTTTTGTAATTAAAATCAAAGCTTCCCTTACCCTTGAAGCAAATATTTTCAGATGTTTCCCCAACTACTGCCCTCAGCCAAACCGCAAAATTAGAAAACAATCTGCTGTAGTATACGTAGGTTATATACAACGTATTCAGATGTATTTATTTTCATCCATTTAAGGTACATAATACAGAAACATTAAAAATGGATTCAATAAGATAAAATCTGTAAGCAGTACCCTAGTTGAGCATCAACAAGCCAAAAAACAATAAAATTGATTAACTGATACAGGGCCCGTATTACAAATTACGAAACGAAAGGCAAAAAAAAAAACGATACCCTAGAAAACGATAGTCAACACATGGACCGATTATGGTTTACGATAATGGATGCATCAAAATATTGCCTGATAAAATAAAAAAAATCTATTTTTTTAAGCGCATCCAACTTCATTCTTTCAATATTTCTGTCAAAAATAGTACATGTGTCAAAACAATGAAATACGAGTGCCAAAAGCAGTCGTAAGAGAAAACGATTATCGTTTTAAAAAAAAGAGTATCGTAAAACGTAATCGCAACTTAACGATAACGAGGGATTTTAAACGATAATCGTAATTCGTAATACGGGCCCAAATTATAAAAATCATCAAATAAATAGTAAACACATTTATTTGGATAGGTAAGAGAGGAGCTTAGCCTGAAATCTTGCTATAATTTAATATCCTTTTCTATGTTATTTAACACGATATTATAAATATTCATTTATATTGTAGATGCCATAGATGTAAAGCTATGGAGTTCGCAATATTTTAATTCCAGACCAAGGTTTGAATGTGAATGGAATGAAATTTCGAGTGGTTTCGTCAAAATCAAACATATTCATGAAAATTACGTTCGTTTACCACCACCGCTTTTCACAAATACAAGGAGTATTTCGGAATTTTCCTTTTGGTTTTGGTAGATTTGAAGGACTTGCATATTTTGGTTGCCAAATTTTCATGAGCTAACTAAAACCAGCTGAACAAAATATTTTATGGGATAACATATTTGTATTATGAACATACATACATATAAACGAACTTCTCACATTATTAATTGAAAGCTGAACCCTATATAAAGGGTTTTTCAACAGTTACGCTACAAAAGTAGAGCGACAGTGACAGCAAACGATGCCATATTTCTTGCCGCTCTTTTGACATTTCTCTTCAGTAAAGTTTGCCATTTCATGATGGAAAGAAATACGAGCCAACAACGAGTCGAAATTATTAAAATTTACTACAGAAATTCGGAGTCAGTGGCCTCAACGTTAAGAGTGCTACGTCCAATTTATGGTCGTCATAATTATTGTCCTAGCAGATCAACAATTGGAGAACGTGTTATCTCACGAAATGGTCCAGTCGCTCGGTCATGCGATTTGCCGCCGTTAGACTATTTCCTGTAGGGCTACGTCAAGTCTATGGTCTAAGCCAACAAGCCAGCGACGATTGATGAACTTCGTACGAATATCGAACGTGAAATTGCAGCAGTATCGGCCGATTTATTGGGTTCAGCGTCTGGACTTCTGCAAGCGTGCCCGTGGTGGCCATGCAAAGGAAATCGAAATCCATACATAATGGCATCGAACGTGCTTTCACAGGAATAAAGAATTTCATTGATATCCAAAACCGTTTTTGTTTTATTTAAAAAAAATTTTGTAGCGCTCTTATTGAAAAACCCGATATATAGATAGATATGTTAGATGTTACAAACTATAAAAGTAATTAAAACACCAGGGGTTCCTTGAGGAACTAAATGAGCAAATATAATATGTATGTTGAGTATGATTTAATCATCCGTAAATTATAAAAGATAGGTTAAATAATGATGTATATTTTAAATGATTTTATTTTGAATTAATTACACAAGTCTGCATCAAAAAAGCTGTCTGGATTTTTTCAACTAATTTCTATGTATTTAGGTGTTCTGAAAACGAAACAAATACTAAAAACATTCCAGAACGTCAGGTTATTTTACAAAACGCAAAATTTTATTATAAAAAGGTGTTTTTTGGGCTTACTTAGACATAATTAATAGGTACAATTTTGTGTTTGACTGCTGTTTTTAATTGTATATAGGCCATAACTATCATTTCTTTTTTATTAAAGAACGTCCTGGGTGAGCTAAATTAACAAACATAAAAATGTTGTAACCTTAACCGTCGCGCTCTGCTAGTGTAGAAAGTGGCGTAGATGGGAAAAACCGGCCGTTGTGTGCAACCTGCGACATTATTCACCACTTCCACCTTTTCTCTTATAAGTAATTTAGTATAGTGGTAGGAAGTTTAAATCGTTTTAAAAATTGAGATTTTGTGTTAACTAACGGGTGATTTTTTTGAGGTTAGGATTTTCATGCATTAGTATTTGACAGATCACGCGGGATTTCAGACATGGTGTCAAAGAGAAAGATGCTCAGTATGCTTTGACATTTCATCATGAATAGACTTACTAACGAGCAACGCTTGCAAATCATTGAATTTTATTACCAAAATCAGTGTTCGGTTCGAAATGTGTTTCGCGCTTTACGTCCGATTTATGGTCTACATAATCGACCAAGTGAGCAAACAATTAATGCGATTGTGACCAAGTTTCGCACTCAGTTTACTTTATTGGACATTAAACCAACCACACGAATGCGTACAGTGCGTACAGAAGAGAATATTGCGTCTGTTTCTGAGAGTGTTGCTGAAGACCGTGAAATGTCGATTCGTCGCCGTTCGCAGCAATTGGGTTTGTGTTATTCGACCACATGGAAGATTTTACGCAAAGATCTTGGTGTAAAACCGTATAAAATACAGCTCGTGCAAGAACTGAAGCCGAACGATCTGCCACAACGTCGAATTTTCAGTGAATGGGCCCTAGAAAAGTTGGCAGAAAATCCGCTTTTTTATCGACAAATTTTGTTCAGCGATGAGGCTCATTTCTGGTTGAATGGCTACGTAAATAAGCAAAATTGCCGCATTTGGAGTGAAGAGCAACCAGAAGCCGTTCAAGAACTGCCCATGCATCCCGAAAAATGCACTGTTTGGTGTGGTTTGTACGCTGGTGGATTCATTGGACCGTATTTTTTCAAAGATGCTGTTGGACGCAACGTTACGGTGAATGGCGATCGCTATCGTTCAATGCTAACAAACTTTTTGTTGCCAAAAATGGAAGAACTGAACTTGGTTGACATGTGGTTTCAACAAGATGGCGCTACATGCCACACAGCTCGCGATTCTATGGCCATTTTGAGGGAAAACTTCGGAGAACAATTCATCTCAAGGAATGGACCGGTAAGTTGGCCACCAAGATCATGCGATTTGACGCCTTTAGACTATTTTTTGTGGGGCTACGTCAAGTCTGAAGTCTACACAAATAAGCCAGCAACTATTCCAGCTTTGGAAGACAACATTTCCGAAGAAATTCGGGCTATTCCGGCCGAAATGCTCGAAAAAGTTACCCAAAATTGGACTTTCCGAATGGACCACCTAAGACGCAGCCGCGGTCAACATTTAAATGAAATTATCTTCAAAAAGTAAATGTCATGGACCAATCTAACGTTTCAAATAAAGAATCGATGAGATTTTGCAAATTTTATGCGTTTTTTTTTTTTAAAAAGTTCTCAAGCTCTTAAAAAATCACCCGTTAGATATGTATGTCTGTTTTTTTTTTCGAAAATCATTTTATTTCATTTCAATTAAAAGAATAGTATGTAAGTAATACAACACTTTCACTAGATGATTTTTTTTCTGAAAAAAGCTTATATACGTACATGTACATGTTTGTATGTTTATTTGATATGAACATACATATTTTAAGACTTCAAAATTTGTTTATGTATTTAAAAAACCGAAAACCTGTTATTGAAAAAAAAAACGGTTTTTTTGTCCGATTAAAAACAGATTAAATCGGTTTGGAAAATAGCAGGAAAAACCGAAAAACCTCTGCATTTGCGCAAGAAAGTAGCATCGATCGCATTTTGGGACACTCTGCTTAGCAGAGACTTTTGTATTTTCATTTTGAGATGGTTTGCTTAGCAGAATTTGTGCAAGATATGCGTTTAGGAATTTGCCCATTGTTTTTTACTTTATTTGAGCAAGCTAAGCGAGTTTTAACTAGATCCGTTTGGTATTATCATATTGTTATATTTTTTCTAGGTTCTTTAAAAAAAACTTATTACTCTTTTTAGTATTTCTTCTTTATTTACACTTTCCAATTCAAAACAGTAAATCTCAATTTATAATCAACTCAAATACTTTTATTCAAATTTAAATCACACTTGTTTAATAACACAACGGGTGGCCGTGGCGCGATGGTTGTGTGCTCGCCTGTCAACCTCAATATCACAGGTTCGATCCCTGTCGTCGTCTATGTCGTCTTTAAATTCCATTAAATCCTTCTATAAACGTCATCAATGGGTTGCTGGTTTACTCATTACATGTTGTTTAGGCATAACACTAACAACATGTGATTGAGTTAAACTAGTATGCCCAACAAGGATGAAGAACGAATAAAATAATGCGAATTATAAGGGACATAGAAATAAGACACGGCAATTCTCCGCTTTAGTTCAGCCGCCATCCCTGGAGATAAAAAAATCTTAGACAACCACCTTCAGTCTCAGAACATCGTTGCCACACATCTTTCCTATCCTTCTTTCTCTTCCGTAACTTTACGCCCACGCTGTGTTAAAAAAAAAAACATTTAAAGGGTAATCATATTCCCTTGAGCGTGTGTAGATTATAAAAAAAAAAAAAAATCCAAT
Organism: Philhelius festivus; assembly: GCA_963931855.1. Taxonomy (NCBI): domain Eukaryota; kingdom Metazoa; phylum Arthropoda; class Insecta; order Diptera; family Syrphidae; genus Philhelius; species Philhelius festivus. The sequence goes on along the minus strand of OZ007555.1, from coordinate 139,005,421 downwards.
AAGCAATACTTTTGCACACTTTCATAATCCAAAATCAACTGTGTCCCGCTCACCGTGAACACTCCCTTATATACTCAAATTAGTTGTTCTCGAAAGTTCTTGTCTTGGAATGTTCTAGATGGTTGGAATAAGGGGAAATACATTTGACATTGGAAAAGAGCTTTTTGTTTCTTCCATAAAATAGATATGCAATTTTCCGACAGATGGAGCTGTAGGAGTATAAAGCTCTGTTCAAAACAATATTATTAAACTGATGCATTTGAGTGATTTTTTAAAAAAATTAAAGGGTTTTGTGAAGTGTAATCCATTTAAGATATTGATAAATGATATCGGTCTAGAATATCACTTCCGAGTTATTTTGTTCGATAACCTTTAAAGGTACACACCGATAACATGTTATCATAGCTGGGCATTAACTCGTTAATCCGTTAATCGTTAGTTAACGAAGTTAAAATTTTGATTACCGGATTAACTTTTAAAAATGTTAACGGATACGTTAAATCCGTTAATCCACGTTAAATCCGTTAATCGTTAATCCAATGCCTACTATTTACCGCGCGGCGCGAAAAACAGGTTCAGACAAGTATGAGACAAGTGCCGCGGGTAAAACAAAAACAGCTAGGTACGTATTATATTTCGACGGCGCGTGCGAGTGAGAAAACTGCGAAGAGATTCGTTTCGTTTGATCATTTCATTATGCCGGTCGTCCACTATGTGCGCGATAAGTTCAACCAACTTCATTCAAATTTTTATTCAACTCTTTCGTTGGATAAACGAATTTACAACCTCTTACACTAGTGCAGCAACTTAGGTAATTCACGTTGAGCAACTAAAGTTGAGCAAAATGCGTTTGGAACCCCGTACACATAATTGACCAACTTTCCCATATATGTTGATTAACCCCTCACATCTAGTTGATCAACTCTTAAAACTTATTCCAGTGTTGAATAGCTCCGTACACCTAGTTGACCAACTTACTCAAATGTTGAATAACCTCGTACACTAGCTGATAAATTTGTTCGATTTTGACAGAAAAAATTTTTTTTAGAGTTGATCAACTGCGATGTTCTTGCTCAACCAGTTGATGAACGAGTTGATACCTTCGTAAACTTAACCAAGGATCACTCGTTGGGGAACGCGTTGAACGCATCACGATAATCAAAAAACTCAAACGTCAAACCTGAAATAAGTTTGCATTCAGTTCGGACTTCGGTACATACATTTATTGTCGACGCACGCCTTAGCTTTAAAATATTCTTAAATTTGTTCCGTATGAGTATGATTTCCTCTAAGAAAAAAAAAAGTGGCTGCCGCATTAATAATATTAGAAAATGAACGACAAAGGAAGAAAAAACAGCCAGACGATTCTGGGTAGATGATTTTTTCTTGAGTCGCGAAGAAAATTGTTTTTTCAATGAAATATATGAGAAATTAAAATTGATTGATCCCACCGCGCCCGTGAATTCGAATTCAAAGTTTAGGCAATTGCATTTTCGAGGAAATTTGAGACCAAGCCAATTCCCTGACATCTCGATTTTTATAATAGGGGCTCTTAATGTCCCATATATTGGGCTTTTCCTCAACTGCTAAAATCATTTGCAAAATTAATTCCGTGGTTCACTCTGATTTTTTATCACCTTCCATGACGAAAAACCAAAATAAACTATAGTTTGCAAGTTACAACAACTGCAAGTTCATAGCAAGGCAATAGTTCAACCCCGCAGATACATTTCACTGCAGCCAACGCAACGCAACACAATATTACGTCAAGAAATCCAAAAGAAAATTAAAAAGTTGATCAACGCGTTGAACAAATAATGTGCAACACATTATCTTCAAAATGTTGCTCAACGTATTGATCGAACATTTTCAAGGAGCAACACGAGCTCGTACACTACCCGTACACTTGTTGCTCAATTCGTTGAACAACGGCCAACAACTAGATCCAACCCGTTGGTTGGACAGAATTGAAGGCACCGTACATTAGAGTTGAATGCGTTGAATTCGAAATTTGTGCGTTGATCGCCTAGTGAACGACCGGCATTACTTAGCGCCGGTGCTCAGAGTAAAAAATATAAAAAATGCAATTTTTATCACATGTTAACGGATTAACGATTAAAGTTAACTTGCGTTAATTCTTCCGAAATTTAACACTTTAACGTTTAACGAAGCTAACTTTTTTAGTAGCGGATTAACGATTAACGAAGTTAACTGTTTGATTAACGGTGCCCAGCTATGCATGTTATGATGTATTTTTTGTAGCAACCTGATTTCATATAGTACGTACATAGTCCTTCAATATCATTAGAATATGCTTTAGCATTTAAGTTCAAAACTAGCACCTTGCTTTAAAAATTTAACTGACCATGTCTCGGGGATAACAATCTTGAAAATTTTAAATGGAACGAGTCCCTGTGATGAGCATGATGACTTCACTTTTGTGAACTCGGTCATTGACCGTGGCTGGAGGAAAAGGTGTTGACGCTTGGGGTTTTTCTGTTTTCATGTTTTAAGTTTTCCTTTTATGTATGGGAAAAGAGTTAAAAATTAAAATGCAGTTATACAATTTTTAGTTATTGTCTTTTAGAGAGTTTTTATTCGCGCGCATTTTTGTTGAAGTTCGGTCCAATATTTAAGTACAATTTTGATTTTGAAGGTCTTATAGTTTTTGGTATATGAAAATAGGTACAAATAAAAGGAAGAAGGTTTACGTGTGTAATATTTGAAAAATAGTACAGAGCAATAAAGATTTACGTTTAAGATTTGACGAGGTATTATTTGTGTACAGTGTAAATTAACACCAAAAATGGCTTCAAGTTCTTCGAAGGATATGGATGAAAAAAAAATGGAGATAGTTGACGCAACCAACAAATTTTACGACCTTGTTAAAAATAAGACAGAAGCTGTTCAAAAAACAGCAGATATTTTTTCCGTATCAAAACGAACTGTCTATAATTACTTAAAGGAAAATAAAATCAAAGGCCACAACTCACCACCAAAAAAGAAAAAACACATCTGGTAAGAGCAAAGTCGATGGTTTTGATAGATGTGCTATCAGGCAAATAGTTCATCAGTTTTGCATCAAAAATGAACTTCCAACACTGGACAAAATTTTGATTGAGGTTAAGCTCAATGAAAATATAACTACAATAAGTCGAACATCCCTTCATACAATTTTAAAAAAAGATCTTAGCTTTAAGTTCATCAAACGTCATGTCAGCGGAAGAGTGTCCTTTTGGAACGAAACGATGTTATAACATGGAGAAATAAAATGCACGACTGGGTCGCACGAACTTGCTCCTATGTAATAGACTAGGAATTTTAAAAACAAAGAATGTTATTAGAGAAAACTGTTCATAAGGATAAAATTAATTTTTAAATTCTTTTAGTAGTAAGAGACAAAAACAGAATGCTATCCAAATATGAATTTATGCTGGAACAAAAATTATAAGTCGTTGTAGTGATTTCTTAAAAAAAAGCATTTATAAACAAACTTTTTAAAAGCCTATTAAGAAAAAATTTTGGTACGCCAATTTGAAGTTTTTATTATTGTTCGAATAAAAATTAAATTTACAAAAAAATATTGAGCCGTTTCTGAGATATCAAATTTTCAAAAAAAGAAAAAATAGATTTTTTTTTTTCAAAAATTCAAAAAATATTTAGATATTTTAAAGTTTTGAAATGCAATGTATCTTAGATTTTTTAGAAGCTTCTTTATAAAAATATTCATTAAGATCCGTTATGTGGATAATGAGAAATTCAAAATTCGAAAAAATGGTTCTATGGTAGGTACAAGCTGTAATATCTTAATTTCAATTTTTTTTTATTAAATTAAAGATCGTAAAAATTAATTGAAAGAAAAAAAATTTTATCAAAATTCTAGGCGCCGTTTTCGAGAAAAATACGATTTTTGAAAACCATTTTGTAACGACCACACACATCCATCTTATTAATTATTAACTTTTCATTACATTTTTAAATGATTCACTTAATTCTTTTATTATTAACAAATTGTTAATTTATTATTTTCAATACTCAATTACTTTTATGTAAATTTCACTACTTTTATTACATTAATAAAATGTCACTACTTAACTTATCTACTTTTGTAATCTCACTACCTATGTAAACAACCATATGGCAACACCTAAAAATATACTTCGAAATTCGAACAAACTATAATGAAAGCTCTTTGCTCAATATACTTCGAAATTCGAACAAACTATAATGAAAGCTCTTTGCTCCTGCGCAAAAGCTCCTCGGCAAACAGTATAAAAGGCGAGCCTTGACAGGAGTGAAATCACTTCTAGTTTGGTGCTCTTAGTGCGAAGTTGGTACCCAGCGTCCGCTATAACATCATATTGGAAGAGAAGCATTTGTGTATGCCTTGCACTACTGCGACGTTTCACAAGCATCCTATAGTGTTTGACAGTGCACGGATGTTTCTTCTTTTCTCTTTCTTTTGTCATTAGCACATATTTTGCTGAAGGGCACTACGGGGTATGGAGTGTGCGAAGTTCCACGAGCGTCCACACGAAATACTCTTCCATAGATGCCAGATGCAAAACAATGTTGCCACACCTGCTTTTTTTTATTAAAATAACTTTTAACTTAATTTGCCATGGTTGTCACTTTTAAGTACATACCACCATTTACTAGACTATTTGTTTCTTTTAAATGACAAATAAAATCCATTTTGTTCTTTTTTTTTAAATTTACAAACAAGGTGTGTCTTTTCATTCTTTCATCTTCGACTTTAAAACATTTGTTTAGCTGCCCATTCAACGGATACTGCGGTCTTCGGACAGCATACCTGTGGTGGAGAGTCAAACAAAGCGGCGTTGGCTAATCCTTTTCTATAATTTTCAGCTTAGTGTTTTCAAATGTTCTCCACACCCAAAACGAAGCTCTCACAAATATTTAATAAATAAATAAATAAATAATTTATTTATTGGCGCCCATCCAACTCCAACATCTAGTCGCGTTACAATTTTTTTTTTAATATTTTAGCATTTGTATGGTAGGTACCTTTATATTTAGGTAAAATAAAATTTTTTTTATCACATCTTGTAGATTATAATGAGAAACTTTTATTTATCAAGTTTAAAAAAAATCTAGCATGGAGTTCTCGAAATATTGAGTTTTGAAAAAAAAATTTGGAAGTTTTTTTTAAAAATCCAAAAACAAACATTGTTGAAAATTTGAGTACACAATTCTATTAAATTTTTTGGGGAGCTTTAGTAAAAAAAAATTATCAAATCGGTTGTACCGTTTTTGAGAAAATCGAAAACAAAAAAATGGTTTCATTGGGGGTACCCTCAATAACCATTTTTCGGAAAATTTTTTTCAAACAATACCTAGCTTTAATTAAATGAAATTTTTTTGTATTTTTATTTTTAAAATCTGTCGAACAGTTTTTGAGAAAAAAAAATATTTATAAAATTTCGAAAAAAAAATTCGTATGGCAGGTACCGTTATTTTTGGTCTTAAAAAAAAAAAAGAAAAAAAAACGTGTGGGGGGAAAAAATTAAAAATGATATCTACCAAGTTTGAAGAAAATCGGCCGAGCCGTTTAGGCTGTAGTTGAACCGACAGGCAGACAGACAGGCAGACCGACAGACAGACAGACAGAATTCCGAGACCCACTTTTTAGTCTTCGCTATCATCGTAATGTCAACTTTGATCAAAATCTCGAGTTCGATTTTTTTTACGAATGCATAACTTGCTTTATAAGTTCCTATAAGTCGCAAGTAAAAATTACTTACGTGAGATCAAAAATATTAGAGAACAGAAAAAAAAATTTATTTTACTGATGGATGATACTTGGCTCAACGAAGGACACACCCGCGAAAAAGTTTGGATTGATCTAGCCGTAAAAACACCACTGCTAGCATTCAGTGAGGGATTATCAACAGGACTGCGTTCACCATCTGGAAAAGCAAAGAGACTGAAAATTTTCCACATAGGAAGCTCTACAGGTTCCTATTCTTCGTGTCTGGAAGCAGTGGAGATTATCATGAAGACATGAAAGCCGAGGTTTATGAAAAGTGGTTTGGGGAGATATCAACGCGCCTGGAACCCAACTTCGTTATAGTTTTGGACAATGCTTCGTATCACTCTCGAAATAAAAAAACAAGGCTCCGTCAACTTCCACCAGAAAGAACGAAATAAGAGAATGGCTGAGTTCAAATGGGATCAACTTCGAAGATGATATGGTGAAAGCTGAGTTGTTGGGTATCGTGAAACGTTACAAAGCTCAATTTGAAACCTAAGTTGTTGATGAAATGGCCAAAGCTGAAGGCCATAAAAGATCTAGTTTGGGCTCAAGTAAAAGGATTTGTGGCAAGCCAAAATAAGTCATTTAAATTTGCAGAGATAAAAGAGCTTTTAAGAACTGGACTTATGAAGTTTGACGCTGAAAAATGGCATCGTTGTGTCGAACACGTTGAGAAAGTGATTGAGCCAAGGATGTGGAAAATGGATGTTTTTACTGAAGGAGCAATGGAAAGCTTGATAATAAGTTTGAATGGAGAAAGCAGTAGCAGCAACTACTCGTCGGCATCGGAAAAATGACGTGATTTGTTTTTATTTAATTAAGTTTTTTCTGTTTTTTATTTTATACCTAGAAAAGGAATAGGCTTACTGGGGATATCCTTAAAAAACGCACCTGCTATCTTACCTCTTGGTGGTGTGGAAAAAGATAGATTCAATTTATTTATGTCATCATTATTTTTGATTATAAAATGTGCGTATATTAATAAATAGTTGGTAACTCTATCGATATTTTTGTTAGATTTGCGGCTATTTCAATTACTCACTACGGCAACCCTGTAAGAGCTTTAAATTAAAGATAGCATATTGAAATCCATAGTGGTCAGACTGAAAGGCAAATAGCCTATCTTCCCTGTACTGCAAATATAAATTGAACAGAGTATAGAAGATGAAACACAATGAAATTCTGAGGTTATCTCTTGGTTCTACTGGCCTACCCTAGCATTTCGATTTTTATTCAATGTTGATTATCGGTTTCATTGCTCAACACAAAACCAAACAATGTGAAACTCTTCTTTTGTGGTTTACGATATTTAAGTGGTTTGGGTTCGATAAACATAAGTATTTAAATATTGCTTAAGGGTACATTAATTTTATTTTATTTAAAATAATGATATATGCTTTGTATTTACGTTTTTCATTAAATTTAAAATTAAATTTGTCTGTCAGTGGAATCCAAGGATTTACTTTTAATAATAAACAAACTTACCACTTCCCTTTCAATTCATTGACCAAGATACATATAAATACTTACTTGTTCGATCCCGTTAAAATAAATGTACACGTATTGAAAGCGTTTATATGTAGTACTTATGTATAGTTTTTTGTGAAGGTAGTTTCATGTAATTTGCATTTATTTATTTTTAATGAAAAATAAAACTTAAACACAAAATAAGTGATATAAATTCAATTTGTGTTAATTTGCAATTGAGCTTCAATTTACCACTGTACTACATGAAAACAATTACACTTTACTGTCAAAGAGAAATATTAACATTTTGCTTACTGGCGAAGCAAATTTTTATATCGCTATTATGTTACTTAACATAGCATGAGATAATGGGGCAACCACAATATTAAACACCATCAAAACGTTTGCATTGTGCAAGAACGACCGACGCAACGCACGGTGTGGTGTGTAATTCCTGCCCGAGGGATTATTTTCAAAGACAGACACTGCTTAGATGTATTGTCGAATCGTAAAGGGGATTTAAGCATCCGGTTTACCAGAGTTCAACAGAATTTTGGCAAGACAGGTCACTCTATATACAGCAGACTTTCAATGGAAAAGTGTAGTGTAGTTTGTATTCCAACATATTAGTCCGTAAGTACCGGGAGCCGGAGACATACCCTGCACACCTTGGTCAAAGGACAAAAGGATAGGGTTACAGCAACGATTCCCAAACAATGCATGCGTTAAAAGTTCTACGTAGGTATACCTAATATTAATCCAACGTTTGACCGATTGTATTAAATGTTCAGGGGAGTAAACGGCATTTTAACGAGAGGATGTTGATTCTAAAAACATTTAATCTGCATTTCCAAGCTCCTTTTTGTGCAGATAAAATATCAAACAACCCTGTTTAACCTTTAAATGATACATCCCACTCACCGTGGCTTTCACAAAACATGAAAACGAATACACAAACAGTTAACTGTGCAATAGAATTCCAAGAGCCAGAACATACGAATTATTAGAATTTGAAAACGTGGAGCTGAAGCGTAAACTACCAAATTATCACATGATCCCTCGATAGGAGGAATTTTTAACAGAGTTTTGCAAAAGTTAGAACAAGTTGGTCGCATGGTTGAATGGAATTTAAGCAGAATAAATGGGTAGTTAATGATAAAATACATGTATATTTATGTTTCAAGTTGGATTCATACATACATTATATAGATAGATATATCAGACCAAAAACATAAATGTTAAGAGCCAAGTTCTTCTATACAAAAACCTTTGTGTAACAAGTCAGCCGTGAAAAGTACTGAGATCTAAAAGTACGCCAAGTTCTTGCTTCATGAAGGTTTAATACCTGATATTTAAAGTAGAATAATATTGAAACAGCCACAATGTAATAGAGAAATTTTGTTATTTAATGATTACTCACTAAAATTTGACGGGTTCACTGGTCAAGTTTTTAACACGTTTCGAATTGGGCATACAAAAAAACTTGCCAAGTAAGCCCATCAAATTTTAGTCAGTAATCATTAAATAATAAAAATTTTACAGCAGTCGGAAGTGCTCCATTCAATTAACACCAATTCGGAGGAAGTGGGCGGATACCACGCCCCCTGAATGGAAAACTTCAAATTTTCGATTTTTTTCTCTGCTTGCATGACAAGACCTACCGTTGTGCAAAATTACAAGATTCTACGTTGTCGGGAAGTGCTCCATAATTTTGATGATCTGTCAGTCGGTCAGTCAGTTAGACCAGTTACGGTTTTGGTGATTTTTGAGGCCTTATATCTCAGGAACCGCTTATACTAGAAAATTGAAATTTGGTGAGGCGCCTGTGCCTTCATTGCCTTCTGACTTCATTGGTACTGAAGATAGGGAGGGGTCAAAAATCTCCTGAGTTTATTCCTGTAAAAAGGGTGTAGTGCCAGAACTTTGCTGGGCACTACCGTGCCCTTTGATGAATAGGTAATTTTTTCATACATAAATACAGGGTGTCCCATTAAGAATGGTCAAAACTGAATTTGGTGGTAGGGTCATGATTTTGAGAACTTAGTAACTTGTTCATACCGAGTCTTAACGGTTTTTAACTAATTGTTGTTTTTTGAAATTTTGACAAACCTATAGGTAGGTAGAAATTGTGACCCATGGCAGTCCAGTCCTTTGTCTATATTAGCGCTGAAGTACCCCATTCTGATACCTGTATGAACCTATGGATGGAATCCATATGGGAAATTGTGGACATTATAACGGAGTCATCCAGTTTGGATTGAGTTCAAAAAGAAGAAAGGATCTAGTACGTTTTGATGTCTCTTATTGTGTGTTCTCTTTTGCAAAATCATTGGATCACTCACTCAACCGGACCACTGCACTCATCCGACACCATTTACCCTGTGCCAAGCCAGGCATCTTGTTGACTGGAACAGTAGCCAATCCAATTATGTGATCATACGGCCGCGCCCGCACCGTTTACCTCCGTCAAAACTCTCAGTCCGCTAACTTGAGATCTAAGAAGTAAAACGGAGGACACGGCACAGAAGTTATCGAAGTTCGTCGTAGAGCCATTTCGTCACGTTGAGAAAACCGATCAAGTCTTTAATCTTCATTTCAATGTCGTCAAAAAATGCCCTTCTTAATGATTGTGCTCTAAATTTGGCCAAAGCAGGGCCTTTGCAGAGGAAATGGAGGACTGTATCCTTTTCCCGCTGCGCATAAGAAACAAATGCAGCAATATAGAAGATGCAATTATTTTATCTTATTTCGTTAATTTTGAAGTCTATGATAATATCTTTAAATTCGCAGCTATTATCTATGGATTACATCTTTCCAAATGTCAACATTCCACTATCCAGGCCGAGAAAATAATTAAGTGTCATGGTTAAAAGAAGTTTTTGTTCGACCACAAACTTGAAAAAAAAAAATAATTGATGAGAAAATGTTGATAAAATAAATCAATTAAAATTAAATCTTGTCTGAACTTTTCATTTTCTTGTTCCAAAACTAAAAAGTAAAACTGAAAAAGTACCGACCATGTTGGGGTGGTAAATGTTAACTGTTAAAAACTTTTGAGAATAAAGAATACAGAATGTCTGTAAAAATATATTTTCGTGTAGAAGTTTTCCAACGAAATGTGGGAATTTGGGAGTATGTACTTACATTTTTCAAATATGTTGATGAAAATTTAATTGTCACCTTACTTATCAGATGCTTATGGCAATAGTCTCTTCATTTCATGAATGAACAAGTGTCACAAAAATTTCACCTTGTCCAAAATAATAAAATGCATATTGAGATTGGGTTAAACGGGTACGACAATTATACATATAAAAAAATAATAATATCACAAGTTTTAAAAGTACTAACATTTGATTTAATTTATGTTGGGGGAGTTAATATAAGAATTTGGTTCTATTTAGCAATGGAAAGTACTAAAATCGAGATTTCAGTACTCAAAGTATCCAATGTAAGCACGATGTAGTAAGTACGCAATATTCCGAATGTAAGGAGGGTCTTAAATGCAATCTTCCGTAAGGTAAGTTGCTACACGGAATCTGTAACCGTATTGGGCCACACGGAACGTGTAACCGTAACGTGTTACCGTAACGGGCTACAGGGAACGTATAAGTTTTACCCATGTTTTTTAGTTACCCTATACATCCGGCAAAGATGTTTACACATAAAAAAGAACAGTAAAATTATGAAAGACGATAAATATTGCGCTCATGCTAGGGAGATCATCAACGAAGTACTTAGGAATCAACTTTTCTAACAAACTGAAATTGAAGAAATATGCAGACTTGATGTTGAAGAGAGCCAACTGTTCTCTGCACTTTGTCCATCCGCTACTTAGGCTAGTTTTTATGAATTTTTGTCTAGCTTTAAGATAGTTTTAAGATGAATGAAAATAAAAATGAATAAAAAAAAAAAAAAAAAAAAAAAAACAGGAGGTGAAATGGACTAGGTAAGAAGAGCTAGCTGCTTGTGTACAAATAACTTATTTGAATCGTTCTGAACTACGATCTTCCTCTTCCCATCTGGTTTACTATATTACCTTCAGAAGAAATAAACAGGGTATCCGGTAATTCGTGTGTCCAGTGGCGGCTGGTGGGTTGTTGAACAGGTGGTGCACTTTACTTGCTCACTAAGTAGGTATTAAGATTAGAAATAGCAAAAAAACAACAATTTACATGTATATGTTGATTTTTTTATTATTTTGTATAATTGCTCGAAGAATTTCGACCAGGTATAAAACTGACACACTTATTACATTTACCAAGGAATCATGTTTTTTATTTTTTCACTTAAATGCGTCAAATCGTGGATTCAGGTTTCTGTCTAATTTGATTTTCCGCCAAAAATATTGCATGTAAAATTTAAAAAGGGACTTGGTGATCCGGCTAATTTTATATTAACTTTATTTTAAAAAGATTTATTACTGTCTTTAATATACCTAATCACTGTTCATTTTATCCCACACCACATACTGTACACAGTACAGAATCGAACCAAAATCAAAATAAAAAACAATTACTAACCTAACTCCTACACCCATATTAAAAAAGATGGTTTAGTGGAGGTTTATCGTTAAGTCCTGGACTAAGTGCGAAATTTCATTAATACGAGTAAAACAAATTTTCTTTTAAGTGACGTTTACTAATTATGATTAAGTTAAACCACCGAAGTAGGTGGTTTAGCGAAGGAATAAGAAATAGAAATGTCCACAGTCAGACACAAGCAATTGGCAACCAATTTAGGTAGCCACAGAATATAAAAAAGAGATTGCTTACTTTTGTAGAAGATTTTCTTAAAAGGATTTTTGATAAACGTCATTTTACTATTCCGGGAACATTTTGTTTTTATTAATGTAAATATTTAAGCCATGGCTTAACTCCTTTTCCATGGTTTAGCAAAACCATGGAACATAGGTGGAATAAGCGTTTTTTATTAATACGGCTGCTACAAACCAACACAATTTAACCAGTCACGGATAGAGCGAAACAACATTACATATTCGCAGGCGCAGCGCATTCTAGTCAAACATCGGTTGTTCTCGTTAATCTTCGGTTCTCGTGCGCCGCACGAGAGCAGGCTCATTTCTCGATACATTTCAATGAAATATCTTTTGTCTCACGCGTCAGGGATATTAGCTCGTGTTGTAATTAACTCATACAAGTTAAAGTTATATTAGCAGTCCTTACAGCGAAAGTAAGTCTTAATAGTAAAGCAAAGCGCTTACATTGTTGCGTCATAATTGGAAATTTAACTTGTTTATGTTCTTGTATGTTTAAAAAATAAATATTAATATAGTAATCTAAAAATAAAGATGCAGTGATATTTTGTAATTTTTAAATCTTTTGAATTGGTGGTTCAGCGCACGAGCGCACTTAAGGTACAGCCGCCACTGCGTGTGTCATACTTTGGGATGTGATTCTTGGTTACAAGATTATGCATTTTTCCTTGTCAAATGAGATTTTTATTGAAAATGTTGGTCTTCATGACGCAAGCTGTGATCATTCTAGTTGTACCGTGTTTCTTGCATGCCACTTGAATGTGTAACAGAATTTAAATACCTTGGCATAATACTAGACTCAAAACTGAACTGGAAGTCACACATTATGAGTGTTAAAAAAAAATATGTTAAAAAAAAATATGTTAAAAAAAATATGAAAAATAGTACCAGCAAACCTACTAACATCTATTTACTGTGCATTAGCTAACTCTCGCTTAGAATATGGTATTTCCTGCTGGGGTAGTGCATTCATCAGCAATCTGCAGCCTTTAATCACAGCCCAGAAGAAGATCATTAGAGTAATGCTTCACAAACCTAGATGGGAACCATCATTTCCGTTGTTTAAATCGCTCAATATATTACCACTTCGGCATCTGTATGTTTATAAGGTATTGAGACTGTTCTATCTGCGGGGTGGTCACAATACAGTAAGAAGAAATGCCATAAATCGCTCGTTGAGATCATCAGCTTCTACTGTGACTATCCAAATAACTAGAACAGAGAATCTTAGACGCTTCTGTACTGTCATAGCTCCATTTATATATAATAAACTTCCAGCAGATATATGCAAAAGAAATGGCCAATGCCACAGGTTCTTAAAAAATCTTAGAATTTGGCTCTTTTCTAAATCATATGTGGAAGACTTAATGCGTGTAGTAGCTTGACCTCTTATACCACGACAACATAAACCATAAAAAAGATAGTTTTACTTGCTTTATTTAAATTAATTGCCATCCATAATTTTAAATTCATATCTCATTATAAATTCATATTCTCTCTCACATATTCCTTGCCCAATCCTAAAATCTTCATCTGATGCAAATATATCTCTTTTTTTTATAGTGTTCTCTCACTCTCTTACAGCAATAACTTCGACGCGGTTTTTCATCTAAATTAAAAGTATATCTAATGAAAACGCACTTTACACTGGTATCCGTACCACAAAGTGCATGATACCATTTCATTTTATATTTCATGGTCCAACACTCTTTTGTTTTCTATAGTTTTCATAATTATAATTTAATGAGTAATGATTTTTATAATACATTATGTATAATTAAATACTGTTAATCTTTAAATAACGAATTTGTTAATACTTTCTGTACAAAATATAATTAAATAATTATTGTTAACTCTACGCTATTAATCATTATAATTAAAATTTATTTTGCTAAGACAATAACTGTAAACATGAAATGGAAATAAATCTTAAATCTTAAACTTATATTCTAAGAAAAAAAAATTTCTGCAGTTAAGTCTGATTTTCAAATTTTTATGTGTTTTAGATTTTCCCCAAGTATCACAAAATGTATAGGTTCTTGGGTGCATTTAATAATGATTTTTTTCAATTATTTTTTTGTTCATCAGGTAAAAATAAGAAAACTTTATGTTTATTACGCATTTAAAAAAAAACTTTGCTCAGGCAAGAAAAATTGAACACCATTTAAAATTGAATATCTGGTAACTCTAAAAACGTATCAGTTCAATTTAAAAATAGTTTTAGAGGATGGTTGTTCTGCTAAGAAAAAAGTTCAAAATGAGGTCACTATCATTGGTACTGACAGAGAAAATGACCTTAACATGGGTCAGGGTACACCAAAGTTAACCTTTTATTAAATCATCAAAAAGTGATGTCAAAGTTGAAAATCAGACTTTACTGTAGAACAATTTTTTTCTTAGAATATGACAAAGAATCACATCCCAAAGTAAAGTATGGCACACGAATTACCGGATACCCTGTATAAAAATACAAAATTTTTAAGAAAACATTTTGTTTCGCCAATTTAAAGATAATTAAAAAAAAAATATTGAGCCGATTTTGAGATATTAGGCGTATTTTATTGGTAATGTATACATAGCAATGGAAGTCTAAATAAAATGCTTTTTTGACTGCATATACACTTTTACTTTAAATTTTGAAGTTGGTATGCTTTGCATTTATACCCGTGTCAAAATCAGCTGATTTAGAAAAGAAGTAAAATAAATATGTAATTTCTTACAAAAATAATACAAATTGAAATGAAGAAAGATCCAAAACAGAAAAGGATTTTACATAATTTCTGAGTTTCTTTTAACAAATCATCATTTGTTGTCAAAGAAGTGGCAAAATTATCAATAAAATCAAATCTCAATGTACACAAAGTCAAATTAAGGGCTCGGTGTCAGAAAAAAATCATTCTCATGTCCTTTTTAATCGTTTGGTATCGCAGCCATCCTTCGATGAATTTCATACTCGCACGTGACAGATAGGGAACATTCACACGCATTAAGAGGCAATGTTTTGACCATTGGCTATTAACGTTTACCGTCTAATCGTAAATTAATATTTCAAACCACATAATTTTGGCTCTTGTGAAAATTTACCATAAAATGAACAAATATCACCGAAGACATTCTCGAATAATCAAAACCTGCCAACCTCACGAAAAATAAAACGTTTGCAACCAATTTGAGTGTCACTGTAATCCAGATGCTCCAAAACTTTATCAGCACTATTATGTGCACTGTTATTACTGCCTAGTTTATACGCACTGTTCCTTTGTTGTTGTTTACTGTGTAAAATTTTACTGCGCTGCCTATACATTTACCAATAAAAAACGACTATTGAATTTTCCAAAAAAAAAAAAATTGTTTTCAAAAATTCAAAAAGTACTTTTTTTTTATGTCTTGAATGGCAATGTTTTGAGAAATTCAAAATTCGAAAAAATTGTTCTATGGTAGGTACAGTCAGTTATACTCGTATCTTGATTTCTATTTTTTTTTATTAAATTTTATAGATCGTAAAAATTAAGCAAAGAAAAAAAATTGTACCAAATTTTTTTAAATCTGTGGGACAGTTGGAAAGAAAAAATATGTATTTATAAAATTCGTATGGCAGGTAACCGTTATTTTTGATCTTTAAAAAAAAGAAAAAAACGTGTGGGGAGAAAAATTTAAAATGATATCCACGAAGTTTAACGAAAATCGGCCAAGCGCTTAGGCTGTAGTCGAACACATAGACAGACAGAATTTCGCGACACACTTTTTTCGTCTTTGCTATCATCATACTGTCAACTTTGATCAAAATCTCGAGTTCGATTTTGTTAACGAATGCATAAGTTGCCTTATAGTACCTACAAGTTGCAAGTAAAAATGATCAAAATCGGTTGTACCGTTTTTGAGAAAATAAAAAAAAAAGATAGTTCCAGGGTGAGTACCATTAATACGAGTATAAATTTTTCATATTTTTTTTCAATCGTTGCCGAAAAATTTGTGAAACAGTTTTTGAGAAAAGGTATTTTATACAATTATGTTATAAAAAATCGGCCAAGCTTTTAAATCTGTATTAAAACCAACAGACAGACGCAGATAAAATTGAGAAACCCACTTTTCAGTCTTTCCTATCATCGTAATGTCAAGTCTGAAGTCAAAATCTCAAGTTAATTTTATTTAGGAATGCATGACTTGCCCTATAGTGCCTATATGTCGTAAGTTAAAATCATGACTTATATTTAAAAAAAAATTATATGATATTGTAAGCAAATATCATTATGTATATAAAACCAAAAGAAAAACGTTGGGCCCCTATTGTTGAACCAACATGATTCAATTTAATAAAAAGTTAGCCTTAAGTTAAATTGTATACAAAACAAATGAAAAATTCAAATTTCTAAATAAATAAAAAATAGGGTCCCTGTATTACAATCTTATTTGATATTTTTTTTATTTGATATCTTTTTTACTCGAAACCAATACTTGCCCTATAGAGTAGTTAAAAATAATTGCATATATGTACATACTTTGTTATAGTGTGTGTTTAGGAATAACTTTAATATTTGTACATTTATCATTTCATTTTCTTCTTATTAATTTGCGTAATTAATCATTTTAAATTACCTTATCATATTATATTTAGTTGTTAAATTATACTGAACATTGCATAATTTACCCTACAAAATTCGCTCTCTTATCTCAAACTTACTATTCTTTTAGTTTAACTTTATATTATTATCGAATCTTGTACCATATGTTAAATATGCATAGCTGTTCATATCGAATGATCTTATATAATCATTACCTAGCTGTTTCTCTCTCTTTGAATTAGTTCTAAGTGTTATACTGATTATGTAAGAAAAGAATTCTTAATGTATTTCTCGTCCATTTGGATCTGGACCACACAATAGGTAACATCTTCGTTAAAGCAGAGGAATAAATTAATTATAACGTTGTAAGAAATTGATTGTTTTTTTGGTGCTAAGCAGTTCGTGTTGCATTAGTTTTCTTTCGCTATTTGTTCCTAAAATTTCTTCGCTTTGGATTTTGTTACATTCGTTCTAAATCATTATTGGTCCTTCGAGCCGGATTTTTCTCTTTTGTGGTTTCATCACAATTCGTTTTACAGTCCATCCTAGAATCAATCAGAAAAATTGTAATACATACACAGTTTCGCTATAAATTATTTTTGGAGTTTGGAATTCGTAAAAAATTCATTAGCTTTTCCAACGTTAACAAAAGTTGAAATTTCATTCACACTTGTTTGAACGTAATTTTGCTAATTTGTTGTTTCGGTTTTCAAAATGCCTGGTGCACCTACTCTTGGGGCTCTCCGTCTGGTTCGTGGTCATCTCAAGGCTTCGCTTACTAAGCTCGTAAAGTACACTGAATCCATCGATGATAAGGTTTCACTTTGTGATTTGGACGTACGTCTAAATAAGGCTACAAGTTTATGGGAGGAATTTAATGCATCTCAATCTTGCATGTACGAGTTCGCGGAAGAGGAAAGTTACGTAGATCCTGCTTCAGATTATGATGAGTTCGAGATCCGGTATTTGATAGTTCAATCTATTTTATTGTCAGCAATAAGAGAGAGGGAGAAGGTCGACAAAAGTAAGGATATCGTGGGTCAACTAGCCGATCAACAGAAAACTTTACTTGATGCTTTAGGGACATCTCAGTCGGTAGCACAGAGTAAATTGGATTTCTTTCTGCCGAAAATACATATCGAACCGTTTTCTGGAGAATACCACGAATGGCCATCATTTAGGGACATGTTTTCAAGTGCAGTTCATGATAAAACCAACTTGACGCCTATACAAAAATTTCTTTTTCTAAAGTCGTCTCTTCGTGGAACTGCGTTAGGGCTTCTTAGTCATTTGCCGCTAACTAACTCTACCTATGATGAAGCATGGGACAGGTTAGTAAAGCGCTTCGATCGCCCCCGCTTCATTGTTAATGGGTTTATAAAATCTTCTATGGAATTACCATCGTCAAATACAATTAGTGTCAATCATTTACGAAAAATTAGTAATAGTGCTGATGAATTAGTGAGAGGTCTTAACGCAATTAAGTCAGTCGACAGAGATCCCTGGATTATTTACATTTTGCTTAACAAACTGGACTCAGAAACTCGCAAAGCGTGGTCGGAGGATAGCACTAATCTTGATAATCCTTCTTTTTCTGAATTTTTGGACTTTTTAGAACGTCGTTGCGATGCAATGGAAACTGCTCATACTGGTTCTCGTGAAAACCATAAGTCTAGAAACTACGGAGTGAAAAGCATGCACATGGCTTCATCCACATGCATTAAATGCACTGGTGTGCATGGACTTCCTCAATGCCCAGACTTTCTTAATATGAAGGTAGAATTTCGAAGAGATTTCGTAAAATCTAAAAAGGTTTGCTTTAACTGTTTGCGTCCAGGCCATAATTCAAATAGATGCTTGTCGAAATTTCGTTGTTCAGTCTGCAAATCGCGACACCACAGTTTAGTGCACGACGATTCCGTTTACGTCAATCGTAATGAAAATCATGCTGCAAGCACATTTGTTAGTAATTCGCACAATGGAAACACAGTTCAGGAGTTTATTCCTAAAAGTAATATTAATAACCCTTCGACCTCAAACGCATTCGTTCTTAATAATCATTCACTTAATGTCGCACATTACGTGCCCCAGACCTTACTACCTACTGCTGTTGCCAAAGTTCGAGACATACGCGGTGTATATCAGAACGTTCGAATCCTCTTAGATTCAGGCTCACAGGTTTCTTTTATTACGGAGTCTTGTGCTCATAGACTTGGGCTCAAACGAAGAAACGCTCGTATACCGATAAGCGGTATTGGATCAACCAGTGCTGGTAAATCTAGAGGTCTTCTACCATTGGTAATATCTTCATGCTCTGGTCTATTTTGTATCTTCGTTAATACTTACATATTATCAAACGTGACTTCGAATTTGCCATCAACTTCATTCAACGTCGAAGACTGGGATCATTTAAGTCGGTTGGACTTAGCCGATCCTTCGTTCAACAAATCTTCAGCTGTCGACATTTTGTTAGGAGCCGATAAAGTTTGGGAAGTCCTCACTGGAAACGTCGTTTATAGTAATCAGGGATACCCGTTAGCGCAAAAAACAATTTTTGGATGGGTACTTGCAGGCCAATTGTCACCTATTAATAATGATTGTATTCTATCTCATCATGGAACTCTTAATATTGATTCAATTCTACAGTCGTTTTGGACGATAGAGGAAGTTGATCCTAAATCAATAGTTTCTCCAGAAGATAAGCAAATTGAAGATCATTTCCTTCGCACTCATTGCCGTGATTCAAACGGAAGGTATGTAGTTGACCTCCCCTTTAAATCGTTTCCAAACTTTACAAATTCATTTAATGGAGCTTTTTCGCGACTCAAATCAATGGAAAGGAAGTTTTCTACGAACAATGAATTTTTCGAAAATTACTCTTCGTTCTTGGCTGAATATTTGGCTTTAGGGCATATGACAAAGGTTCCTAGCTCTGAAATCGACAAACCAAATGTATTTTATTTGCCTCACCATGCTGTTCTTAAACCAGACAGTACAACGACCAAACTTCGGGTGGTTTTCGATGGGTCCTTTCAGGATTCTAATGGTCACTCTTTGAATGATTCATTATTGGTAGGCCCTCCTATACAAAGGAATCTATTTGCTGTCTGTCTGCGGTTTCGTCGACACCAATTCGTTTTTACCGCGGACATCGTAAAAATGTTTCGCCAAATATGGGTTTCGGAAAAAGATTCGGATTTTCAACGTATTATCTGGCGAAAATCGCCCTCGGAACCCTTAGAACATTTCCGTTTACGCACTGTAACGTACGGCACTTCGTGTGCTCCCTTTCTTTCGGTTCGAACCTTGGAGCAACTAGCTAGAGACTATAAGGAAGAATTTCCAGTTGCTACGGACATAGTGCTCAATGACTTTTACGTTGACGACGTGATTTCGGGCGGTAATACATTAAGTGAAGCGTTGTATAAGCAAAAATCTCTCATCGAACTTTTGTCCAAATGCGGTATGGAGCTAAGCAAGTGGGAAAGCAATTGCCCAGAACTCCTTCCAAGTAAATGTCTGTCCGAAAACAGTTCGAGTATTTCGTTAGACACTGACGCGGATACGTGGATTAAAGTGCTTGGTCTTTATTGGAACTCAAAGTCTGATGTATTTAGTTTTCGCTTAAACTACATTCCAAACGAACTTATAACGAAACGTCAAATCCTTCGTGATGTTGCGCGTATATTTGACCCCCTCGGGTTCCTTGCTCCGACGGTCGTATTGCTGAAAATTCTTTTTCAAGAGCTATGGCATAAGAATTTAGATTGGGATGATGAAATCCCTAGTGAAATATCGACTCAGTGGCGGAGCTTTCGCAGTGAATTTTCGATTCTCACCAAAATAACTATTCCGCGAATAATTGGTATTGGAAACAAGGGATTTGAGTTACATGGATTCTCTGATGCATCGGCATCCGCGTACGCCGCCGTTATATATTCGCGATATCAAATGCCAGACGGTAGCTATGTTACCAATATTGTAGCTTCAAAATCTCGTGTCGCTCCAGTAAAACAACTCAGTATTCCTAGGTTGGAGCTTTGTGGAGCACTTCTTCTTGCTAGGTTGTTAGTCTCAGTTCAAACGGCTTTAAATATTACCTTTGCTGATGTTTATGCTTGGTCGGATTCTAGAATTGTCTTATCTTGGTTGTCTTCTCCTCCTCGCCGTTGGACAATTTTCATAGGAAATCGGACCGCGGAAATTCTCAATACGATTCCAAGAAGCAGATGGTTCCATGTTAGATCAGAGTGTAACCCCGCTGACTGTGCGTCACGTGGCATTCTCCCATCACAGCTTATTGAACATCCCCTTTGGTGGAGAGGACCCAAGTGGCTTCGAAAGAGTTCCGAACACTGGCCTATTATTTTGGACGTAGAAGAAGATTTAAACTGCACCGTTGAAGAGAAGAAACATACGCTAGTATCATTTTTAACAACCTACGAAGAGCATCCTTTTGAAATTCTATCGACTCGAATATCTTCATGGAATATCCTCGTTCGAACTGTTGCGCAAATAATTCGAGTTATTGATCGTTGTCGCGGTAACAAACGTTCGTCGAGCGTGTTTAGCCCAAGTGAAATCATCAATGCTAAAAATCGAATTATTTTGTGGTTACAAGAACGGTTCTTCGGGGAATATATAAAATTCTACAAAAAACATAACTCGTTTCCTAGAGCTTGTAAAATAACAGATCTATCTCCATTTCTAGACAATAATAATATAATTCGCGTTGGCGGAAGAATTCAGAATTCGGATATTTCATATAACGCAAAGCACCCAATAATCCTACCAAAAGAACATATCGTCACAAAGCTCATTCTAGTTGATGCACACATTCGAAATTTACATCCGGGCGTGTCAACTTTGTTCGCTTTGGTTAGACAGGAGTATTGGGTAATCGGATGTCGCAATCTCCTTCGCAAAATTACTCATCAATGTATAAACTGTTTTCGCCAGCGAAAGATTATTATACATCAGCAAATGGGTAATCTTCCCCCGCAACGCATTCTTACAAATAGACCTTTCGCTCATTGTGGATGTGACTACGCTGGTCCCTTTACTTTGAAAACAAAATCGGGTCGTAAGTCTACTTTCTCTAAGTGCTATATTTCATTGTTTGTGTGCTTAGTATCAAAGGCCATTCACCTCGAACTCGTGAGTGATCTAACAACCGATGCATTTCTTGCGGCTTTACGTCGGTTTGTGGCGCGTCGCGGGAAACCATCAAATATGTATTCTGACAACGGGACAAACTTTCGAGGGGCTGCCCGCTCGCTTTCAGAAATGCATGATATCGTTTTATCTGAACACCACAATTCAATCGTCGCTGAATCATTGGCTCGAGATGGTATTTCGTGGCACTTTAATCCTCCTTCGGCACCACATTTCGGCGGATTGTGGGAGGCAGGGGTAAAGTCTGTTAAACAACACCTCCGAAGGGTGATCGGAACAGACAATCTTACCTTTGAAGAACACTACACCCTCTTGACTCAAATCGAAGCAATCCTTAATTCGCGACCATTGTGCTCAATTTCTGATTCTGATTTAGATCCGCTAACGCCAGCTCATTTCTTTCTAGGTGAATCATATGCAGCTGTCCCAGAGCCAACTTTGGATATACCACAAAATCGCTTGTCGTGCTGGCAGAACTTGCAAGCTAAAATCCAAGGGTACTGGAAGCGGTGGAAAATAGAGTACTTGACATCACTTCAGAATCGTCCAAAATGGCAACAAATACAACCTAACATCAAAATAAATGATCTGGTTGTTATCAAGGAAACTAACTTGCCCCCAGGAAAATGGGCCATGGGTCGAGTTATCGAATTACATCCTGGCAAAGATGGTAGTGTTCGTGTTGTCACTTTGCGAACATCCAGTGGCAACCTTGTTCGAGCCATCCATAAATTGGCTGTATTACCAGTATCCTGAAACGTTGTTCCAGGGGCGGCGGAATGTTTAGGAATAACTTTAATATTTGTACATTTATCATTTCATTTTCTTCTTATTAATTTGCGTAATTAATCATTTTAAATTACCTTATCATATTATATTTAGTTGTTAAATTATACTGAACATTGCATAATTTACCCTACAAAATTCGCTCTCTTATCTCAAACTTACTATTCTTTTAGTTTAACTTTATATTATTATCGAATCTTGTACCATATGTTAAATATGCATAGCTGTTCATATCGAATGATCTTATATAATCATTACCTAGCTGTTTCTCTCTCTTTGAATTAGTTCTAAGTGTTATACTGATTATGTAAGAAAAGAATTCTTAATGTATTTCTCGTCCATTTGGATCTGGACCACACAATAGGTAACATCTTCGTTAAAGCAGAGGAATAAATTAATTATAACGTTGTAAGAAATTGATTGTTTTTTTGGTGCTAAGCAGTTCGTGTTGCATTAGTTTTCTTTCGCTATTTGTTCCTAAAATTTCTTCGCTTTGGATTTTGTTACATTCGTTCTAAATCAGTGTGAATTTAATAACTTTTTCTTAAACTTTTTTTTAAAGGAATATAATACTCGTATAGTCTTGTACACAAGTTTGTGAGGTTGTTTTGGTGTTTCCATTGAACTTCAAGAGAACTTGAATAATGAAAAGTTATAATGACTGAATGGCAAAAATGAAATTCACTGCAACTAATATTTTTGTAGCTAGAATGCAGGTGTGTAAGTACCTAAAAACACAATTTTTGTGTTGCATAAAAAATGCTAAAAAATATTATCATTAACGCTTGAGAAAACTTTCAAACAATTTACATATATATAACCACACAATTCAAAAATTTGTTATCCTCAGGTCGTTTACAAACTACACAGACTCATTTTTATGAAAAAAAAAGACGTTCATGTCAGAGTTTTGCATTCGTTTGAGTTTAAAAGGATTTTGTGGATCATGGAGTTGGAATCGTATTTTTTTGTGAAGTTAACTCATGGTTACCCATGGATGGAAAGCAAAAGTTAAGCGGAATATTTAATGTGGGGGTAAATATTTGTTGAAAAGTTATTTTCGTAAGACAAATCCTAGGATTAATATTTATACACTTACTCGTGTGTTAATGTTTAGAGAAATACATTTCTTACAACCAACGTGGCAAAAATGTGTTCAGAAATACTTTCCACAGGAAAAAATAAAACTTATCTGACATCATTTGTGGAATATTCAAAAAGAATATATCTAATATCAATATTATACAAGGTGAGTAAATGGGCATAAGAGCTCTAGTAGTTTTAGTAATTTGTCAGTCAAAGACGACTTGATATGAATCCTTAAAGTTCTGTTCTGTTAAAGTATAAAACATTTGAACATTTTGCAACTACATATGTAAATGCTTTTGCGCGATATGACAATAATTATTGGTTGTTATTGTTGCAATAAAACTTAACATAAATATGATGTAGAAGTCCAACAAAGTGGTTCAGTCTATAAGTTTTTGCACGCATGCATCTATACGTCCATGCGTCGCGTCGATACGTCAAATGAGCATCGAGCTACATACATATGTATGTATATCCGAAACGTGTGGAAGGGTTTTCTACAGACTATTTTAATGTTATTCCCTTGAAAAATAAATTGTCATACAACAATTTTGTTTTTGTTTGAATTCTCTCGAAAACGGTTTTTGATTAAGTGCGTTTTTGATTTATGATGTAATGCACATAACAGATATTGAAGGTTATGGAGTTTTTTGCGTCGACAATAAATGTATGTACCGAACTGAAGTCAAAATTATTTCAGGTTTGACGTTTGAGTTTTTTGTTTATGGTGGTGCGTTCAACGCGTTCCCCAACGAGTGATCCTTGGTTAAGTGTACGAAGGTATCAACTCGTTCATCAACTGGTTGAGCAACAATATCCAAAACGCAGTTGATCAACTCGAATTTTTTTTTTTTCGAAATCGAACAAGTTTATCAACTAGTGTACGAGGTTGTTCAACATTTGAGTAAGTTGGTCAACTAGGTGTACGGAGCTATTCAACACTGGAATAAGTTTTAAGAGTTGATCAACTAGGTGTGCGGGGTTAATCAACATATGGGAAAGTTGGTCAATTATGTGTACGGGGTTCCAAACGCATTTCGTTCAACTTTAGTTGCTCAACGTGAATTACGTAAGTTGCTGCACTAGTGTAAGAGGTTGTAAATTCGTTTATCCAACGAAAGAGTTGAATAAAAAGTTGAACGAAGTTGGTTGAACTTATCGCGCACATAGTGGACGAGCGGCATAATGAAATGATCAAACGAAACGAATCTCTTCGCAGTTTTCTCACTCGCACGCGCCGTCAAAATATAATACGTACCTAGCTGTTTTTGTTTCACCCGCGGCACGCGCCGCACGGCACTTGTCTCATACTTGTCTGAACCTGTTTTTCGCGCCGCGCGGTAAATAGTAGGCATTGGATTAACGATTAACGGACTTAACGTGGATTAACGGATTTAACGTGTCCGTTAACATTTTTAAAAGTTAACTTAAAAGTTAATCAAAATTTTAACTTCGTTAATTAACGATTAACGGATTAACGAGTTAATGCCCAGCTACGCAACTCTAATCACATCTTTAAGCACATCATTTAATTCAGAAGGTAACACCTCTTGGATGCCAGAACTTGTCGATGAAGAAAGCAGTGTGTCCATGAAACGTTTGGCGTTATTAATTTTAATTTTGCAATTTGCCCAATTTTGTTGCCCGTCAAAGCTTTAGCAACATTCGCTACAAATAGCAAAACATTTTTTCCAATCAATCTCGTAGTTGCGAGCGCTTTATAAAAACATATCGTACAAAAACTGGCCAATAGTATTAGCAGGAAGAGCTTTGCAAAATTAAATTTCTTCTTCAATGTTTTTCTCTGCTTCAAAACGAACAAATGCCACTGTGCACAGTCGGAAACATCAGTAGATTCATCCAGTTGCAAGGCAAAATTTGAACTCTTCTTGAATTTTTCAATTAATTGTTCTTGAATGTCAACGGCCATGTCACTTATTCTCCGCTCAATTGTATTTTCAGAAAGTGGTATATTTTGAAGTTTATCTGCCTCCTGTTCGCCAGCCCAAAATAGGGGAGAGTTGGTCACATTTGAACAATGCTTATAAAATTTTACTTTATTACTCTTTTTTAGATTCTAGACCGATCGTTTACTATCGTAGACTGTTCTTGCTTATTCGTTAAACATGAATTTTTGCCATTTTTTACTTGGAGTTTTTTTTAATTAATATAGTTTTACTTATTTTTGTGCTGATTTCAAAACTTTTTTTGTTCAAAAAGAATTATAAAATAAAATTACTCCCTTTGTTATATTTCTTACAATCTTACTTTTTAACAAACTCGTCAAAGAATAACTTGGAGGATAATGCTTATAAGTTTGAACTTTCAGAATTCTTCATTACCTTCGAATTTTCGAATGTACGCAGAACTCTTTGCTTTTGACTTTTCATTTTAAAAGAGCATCTTCGATGTTGAAATTGATTAAAAATTACTTACGATGAACAAGGGAATAAGAAAGCAATTCTTAATTAATATCAACTGAAAGTCGAAAATCGTTAAATGGTGACTTCGTTTCTGTCTAATTTATTTTTGTAAGTACATATAAACTGATTTATATCCAACTTTTGTGAAATAATTTAGAAAAAGCGCCCATATTATGTTTTGCCACATGCCCAGCCATCAGTATATTCTGCATTATGTTTATTTTTACATGCGATAGCATACATGTTTGGATTAGGTAAAAAAATCGATCTCAGTCAGGAGTTGACATTACAATGATAGAGAACACGCAAAAAAGGGGGGTCTGTCTGTATGTTTGTACCTCGATCTACAGCCTAAGCCGATTAAGCGATTTTCTTCAAACTCGGTATTATAGGTTCATCGGTGATTCCCTACAGGATCAATTGAAATGGTTGCTTAGCTCCAAAACTAACGGTACCTGTCATAAGGCCGTAATGCAAAATCTTATCTATCTCGAAAACGGCTCTACGTTTTGATAAGAAAAATTAGGTTTACTATTATACCCATCGACTACATTTTGGCCAAATAAAATTTTTAGAAAAAATGTTATCAACTGTACCTGATATAGAACCGTTTTTTTGATTTTAAGCTTCCTCATGAACGGCTTTCGATTTTGACCAAACAATTTTCGTAGGAGTAGCTTTGACTTTAAAATATTATTCTACATAAAAATATTTAAAAAAAATATTTTTTTGCGTTTTTGAAAAAAAAAAAAATTAAAATTTCGTTTTGAAAAATCAATTTTTTTTTTATAATCAACTCACGCTCAAGGGAATATGATTACCCTTTAAATGTTTTTTAACACAGCGCAGGCGTGAAGTTACGGAAGAGAAAGAAGGGTAGGAAAGATGTGTGGCACGATGTTCTGAGACTCAAGGTGGTTGTCTCAGATTTTTTATCTCCAGGGGTGGCGGCTGAACTAAAGCGGAGAATCGCCGTGTCTTATTTCTATGACCCTTATAATTCGCATTATTTTATTCGTTTTCGTCCTTGTTGGGCATACTAGTTTAACTCAATCACATGTTGTTACTGTTATGCCTAAACAACATGTAATGAGTAAACCAGCAACCCATTGATGACAAGTTTTAGAAGGTTTTAATGGAATTAAAGACGACATAGACGACGGCAGGGATCGAACCCTTTTGATACTGAGGTTGACAGGCGAGCACACAACCATCGTGCCACTGCCACCCCTAAATTTAAATATCTTGAAAACGTGTGAACTATTAGACTTTGAAATTATTTCCTAAAATTTATATAATTACTTATTTAACATTGGCATCCCAATTTATTTTCCAGAAAAAACTATAAAGAAAAATTATAACTATAAACAATTTTTAAACTTTGTTTCTATTAATTCATACATATATCAGAGGGCAATTTTATGCATTTTAATATTTTGCTCTAACTAAATCCATGCTTTATATTTATATATTTTGAATTTCAATTCATAAAAAATCCTAATTTCTGATGAAGAACATTGATGCTCTTAAAAATATTATATTTGAAATGTTTTAAATAATCAAAATGTCTTATCGACTTACAATCCGCTTTGACCTGTTTCAAGTGAACTCTAAAGAATTTTAATGCCCTCCGCTCAAGGTACAAGACGACTTACAATAAGTATAATATAATACCAAGAAGGATACCAACGTATACCTCTGCTAATGACAGGCATTTATTTATGTACCTACATAATGTATAAATGCATGTAGAAGTATATACAACCATCACCTTCTCCAAAGATTAATAGACAAGTAATGACTTCGCCAGAACAGTTTGAGTAATGTGAAGAGAAATTGGGAAGGTGGTATTCTCTCCTCAAATGTAAAATATTTAGCTTAACTCTTATATTTGTGGGAAAGGCCACTTTTGCTGTAGGAACAGTTTTAAAATGGATTCTATTGATTTTTGCAGTACTCCTTGGTATAATGGTTAGTGCGTTGGTTTGTCATGCAGGAGGTCTTGGTTTCGATTCTCAGCCGCTCCAAATAAAAGTTTTTCAGGAGTGTACTGCCTCTTGCGTGGAATTGTGAAATCTTCCAAGAGTATCTCTTGTCATGCCAAGTGCTGCTCATTACTTGTTCGGAATCGGTAGAGGTCCGTTCCATTCCTGGTAACACGCAAACAGGAATTGTTGGGAGTTGTAAAACACTAGGCTAAAGCCCTCCATGAGCCATTATGGTCTCCTATTTATTTATTTTTGTATCATCGTATATGGCAAAAATCCGTATGTTTTCAAAGTTTCGAGAGTTTTTATAAATAAGTGGCACGCAGATCCCTTTATATTAACTTTCATATCATAACTTTCGCTACTCTGTTTTATCAGCTTCAATTATTTATCCAGAACTAATAGCAATTTCAACTTATTTCTAAAAAATGCGTCAGATCATGGCTTTTTACTATTGTCCTCAAAGATGTTGAGTTATTGTTTAGATTCACGGAATTATAATATTAAAAAAGAGGCTGGGTGCGACCCACACTGATAACTTCCCATTTGTGGTCTTGAAAACTTTATATTTAGATAAAAACATATTGTGACATTTTTTTCAATTTTACCATAGCTATTAATGAAATTTGAATATGTGGGACTTGGGTACAACTGAACAACCTTATTCATATACGTATGTACAGTACATACATTCTTCTAAAAACTAAGTTGATAATAAAATTATAAAATTATGTATTATATTATAGAAATTACTTTATTATTTCGGTTGCAAACATTTTAATTGAAAAAAATTTAAAAACGAAATATTTTTGTTAAAACTGTCAATTCGATACTTGTCAAAATTTAACCATATGTTAATAATTGTATTATGTCGATACCTTCCCGTAAGAATGTACTAAGCGATACTTTTTTCGAAAATGACTTTTTGATGAGGAAATATAATATATGTTAAGGGCCACGTTTTGGCCCGGGTTTCGCCAACCTATTTAAATGAAAAGGAAACTAGAGTACAAATAAAAAAATTTATCAGCAGCCATGTTTTCTCATTAAAATAATGTTGCCCCCTGAAATTTGCATTATCCGCCAAAAAAATTATGCTAAGCGACATTAATAAAGATCTCATTGTCGTAAGCAACAAAAAATTTTGTTAGATGTCACTTAGTTTAACCAAAATTGTCTCTTAGCACACTATGATTCAACTAGAACTTTCTTCATTTTTTTCGTTTCCTGAACAATTTTAGAAATGTCGCTTAGTATACATTCTTACGGGAAGGTATCGATGTATAAAACAACATACTTTAGAAGGCACTATCGGTGTTCATTCCCAAGAAATTCGACTTGAAATACAATTTTAACTAGTTTTCACTAGAATTTTTAATAGTTTTTTATTTAAAAAAAAAACTATTAATTCAATATTTGTCAACATTTTACCAATTGTACAAAATTATACTATGTATAAAATAAACTAAATTAGAACTCAATATCACTACTAGTTCTCGAGAAATTTGAGTCGAAAAACAATTTTTACTAATTTTCAATAGAATTTTATATAGTTTTTTATTTTTTGTAAAAAAACTGTAAACTGATTTTTTTTGAAATTTTCACCAGTTGTCAAACACACTATTTTTCGTAAAATAAAATTATTTTGAGTTTCAAATTGTTTTCCGTTCTTAGAATATCTGGGTTATGAAATTTTTTTTTATTTAAAAAAATAACGGTATGTTCATTTTTTTTGCAAATTCATACCAAATCTGTATGACCTTATAATGAGTACATTAAATTTTATTTGAAATCAATAGCATTATTTTTTCGTGAGTTATTTGAAACTAACCAACATTTTTACTTTTTTTTTAAACCGTTATAGTGAAAAAACTACTCACTAAATTTTAATAAACGCCCTTTCAGCCTCTTTCGAAGTTGTTATCTATTAAACAAAATTTACTTGAAGTCGATATCTTTACTCGTTCTTGAGATATCGACGACGAAAAATGGTACCAGAACGTACGGACGTACGAACGTACGCACGTACGAACGTACGTACACATACACACACAGACATTTCTCTAAAAATGATTGATATAGCCTCTAGGGACCTTGAAATATCGAGAAATGTCAAAAATTCCAATTTGACAAATCGGACCGATTACAATAACTCCCTATGGGAAGTTAATACAATATAAAACAAAATGCACGACTGGATCGCACGAACTTGCTCTTATGTAAAAGTACTTTGGAATTTAAAATACATTTTATAAATATATAACATGGATTCAATGAGATAAAAATGTTAAAATGCATGGAATTGCCGTCTAATTTCCGGAAAAATTTAATTTATGAAAACAAAGTTTAAAAATCGTTTTATTATTTTAAGTAATTTGTTATATAAGAAATTTCTTTAAAAATTTTCGAGAACAAAATTTGGGATGTAAACTTAAGTATTTAGTATCTAGTAGGAAATAATTTCAAAAAATAATCGTTCACACGTTTTAAAGATAATTGATTTTTCAAAAAGAACTTTGATTTTATTTTTCTTTTTCAAGAAACCATACAAATATTGTTTGAATATTTTTATATACAATATTTTCTTAAACTTAAGAGGGCTATTGTTGGAAAATTTTTGGTTAAGATCGTTAGAGTCGTTAATGAGAAAGTCGAAAATCAAAAAACAGTTCTATGGACAGGTACCATTAATAACATTTTGCTCCAACATTTTTTTTACCAAAATGTAGTCCATATCCATAATATCACACATAATTTTTTTATCAAAATCGTTAGAGCCGTTTTTGAGATAAATAAGATTATGTATTACGAGTGTATGGGAGGTACCGTTAGTTTCAGAGCTAAAAAAAATTTCAATTTCCCCACTAAGTAATCACCGAAGACCATTAACTACCCTACCGAGTTTGAAGAAAATAGGTCTAGTGGCTTAGGGTCTAGAACGAGGTACAGACATACAGACAGACAGACGAAATTGTCCGACCCACTTTATTAGTCTTCGCCATCATCGTAATGTCAACTTTGATCAAAATCTCGAGTTTGATTTTTTTCCAAATGCAGAACTTGCCCTATAGTACCTATATCACAAGTAAAAGGACACTCTTCTCGACGAAATGAGTAATAACTAAAATGATAAGAATGTTGTAAATAATTTCTGATTTGACTTAGAAATTGATAAGAAAAGCTGATAGTATCCCATGTCCATTAGATTGTCCTTATTGTATTTTTGTTCACGTGTTATTAATATCTAAAATAATTATTTCTTCATAAAGAACCAATGTCAAAAATCTTCAAGGACTAAAGGCCAAAAAAGGCTATTTTGAATTAATTTAATTATTGGAGATAAAAATCTGAAACAACCACCTTCAGTCTCTGAACATCGTGCCACACACGACCGCGCTGTGTTGAAACATTTTAAGGGTAATCATAATCCCTTGAGCGCGTGTAGATTATAAAAAAAATTGTTAATTAGATTTAAGTAAAAAAGGATACAAAAAAGGAATTAAAATCATGAAAGCCAGTGCTAACACTAATACTTATATTTCTTTTCAAATTCTTATACTGGCTTCCTCGAATCGAATGTACCTTAGTACCATAGTAACGAAAACATATGATTTATAACTTGGCAGTTATACAAAATGCTATCGGGCCTTGGATGTTGTATTTTCAACTTTTTCTCTATTTTCTTTTTTCCAGAGTAGCTTATAATCTTTACATCTAAAACAAGAAAGAAATATTGGATGTCGATTTTATTAATCTATCCATTGCCTTCTTGTTACCTCACTTCTATTGTTGTCAAAAGATTTATAAGAAAATAAACACAATTAACCCGCTTTATGTGAACTTTTTTCTTGTGAAGTAGAAGCTATGGTTTATCCATTAAAAATGGTTACAAAAAAATCCTTAAATGTCCCCAAGGAAAATCAATTTTAAATGTCCATCCGGTGTGTTGTAAAGGCATACTATAAAGGTATTATTCCATTCAATTTCACATAAAGGAATGTTTTATAATGCCGTGCAAGGCCTGCATGAGAGCACATTGCACCCGGGAAAATTTCACTTGAATATTTAAAATTCTGTTAAAAATACTAGAAAATTGAAACATCTATATTGAATATGACTTTCAATTTTACTGCTAAGGTCAATATTGAGGGTTTAATTTTCCTTTTTTAATTATTGCCTTTATTCAGTTCATGCAATTATAAACACAATTGTTTCACTTCAAAACGCCTTAAGGTGAATTATACTTGTATTTAATAATAAACATTTTAGGAAATAATATCAAAAACTAATCGCTCACTCATTTTCAAGATATTTTTTTTTTTTTTCAAAATCTAAAAAACATGATTTCGAAAAATTTTTATTGACAATATTATTTCAAATTCAAAGGAGTTCGTGTAGGAAAATTTTGGTCAAGATCGTTAGAGCCTTTAATGAGAAAGTAAAAAATAAAAAAAAAAACGTTCTATGTCCGTTAATAGAAGTACACCTTTTACTTCGTAAGAAAATTGAACTCGAGATTTTGATAAAAGTTGACATTACGACAAAAAAGTCTGTTTGTTCGACTACAGCGTAAACGGCTCGGCCGATTTTCTTTAAACTTGGTAGATACATTTAACTTTTTGATTTTTTCCCCCAAAAAGTTTTTTTTTTAAGACCAAAAAAATGGTAGCTGCTATACGAATATTTTTTCAAAATTTTATAAATATTATTTTTTCAAATACTGTTCCACAGATTTTCTTAAAAAAAAAAATCAAAAAATTTCATTTACTCAAAGCTAGGTAATGGTTAAACAAACATTTCTGAAAAATGGTTATTAAAGGTAACCCGCTTGGAACCATTTTATTTTTTTATTTTATCAATTACGGTACAATTTTGATCATTTTTTTAAGCCAAAACTCCCCAAAAGCTTATGTATAGAACATTTAAAAAAAAAACATTGGATTTAAAAAAAAAAACAATGCTTTTTTTATTCAAAACGCAATATTTAAAAAACCCCATGCTCGATTTTTTTAAACTCAACAATTAAAAGTTTTTTATTAGATAAAGTGTACATAATTTGAAAAAAAAAAAATTATGTTACCTAACATTAAATGTATCCACCATACAAATGTTAAAAAATGGTTTTCGAAAATTGTTTTTTTCTCAAAAGCTTTGCCTAGAATTTCGATAAAATTTTTTACTTGCGATATAGGTACTATAGGTACGCTGACCATCCGTCCCGTATTTCCCGGGACAGTCCCGTATTTTACTCGTTTGTCCTGGCTAAATTTTAAGGAAATCCGGGCCGTACAACTGTCCCGTATTTAATTTTTTGTCACGGGTTTGTCCCGTATTTTCATATATTTTTATTATTCGAATAACGTTCAAAATTTTAAATTTTATTTTAGCACAAATTTGAAATATATAAATCATCATTTTTTAAAATATAAGCTTATGTACTTCTACCGAATTAAAGAAAAAATTTGAGCATAAACTGGTTCAAAAAATGAAATTTGATTCTCTTAATTATTTACAATAAATTTACAAATTTGTAAAATAACTTCAAAGAAAAAATGTGAATTCAACGATGATCTTCAGAAGAAATTTTTCTTCGTACAAAGAAAAAAATGGAAAAAACCAAATATAGGTAGTAACCTGTTCAAAAATCGCTTATAGGTTTTCAATACGCAGTGGTGATATTGAACAGCACTTAAAAGCAAAAAAAAAAAATCCGACATTGCTGATTGCTGCCGCTTCAAGCGAAAGTTTACAATGATTTTTTAGTTCATCAAAAATTCAAGGACCTGGAAAGAAGAATGCAATTAATGAAAGAACCTGGGCTTACCACACAATATAACATAACCACTCATTCAGGTTTAATTATTGCGCATCGAAACTTATAAAAAATTGTTTTGATCAAATGTATTTCCTTACACTCACAAAATGTGATCTTTTGTGCAATGTTGTTGCACCTAATTCCATCGAAGAAATTAAAACTTCTCTATGCAAAGTAAGTTTAGTAACCGTTTTTTTTTTCTGATTGTTCCAATCATAGCTGTACAAAACTGTGTCCGCTCTTAATTCGTTATTTTACACCACAACAAGGTATCGTTGTAAAGATTTTAGATTTTGAAAATCTTCCAGGGGAACCATCTGGCATCATTTTAAAAAATATGGCAACGTAAACTGTAGTTTTGGCGGGCCAGCAAGAAAAAACTTCAAGCCGTAACCGGTATCGATCTCATTGGAGTTAATTGTGCTGCTCACATTTTAAATAACTGTAAACAAACTGGAGTTGAATGTTCTCCAATAGATTGAAGTTGTCATCATCAAAATCCACACTGTTCGCGGAGAAAAATTGAAAAAAAAGACTGAATACCTTACTCTCAATAGCTAAGCTAGTAAAATAATAATAAAACCTTATAATCCCTTAAAAGAATTTTCATTTTACAATTTACAACAACTTTGCATTTCTAAAGTTGAAGAAGAAAAATATTATATTGATGAAGGAAAAAGTCGAAGAAAAATTAATTACTCAAAACGAATGGAAAGCAAATATTCAACAATTTTACATAACGTGTTAAGAATACTTAAACCAGTGGGATGTATCTTTCAAAGAACTTGAAGTTTTTAGTTGGGTATATTTTCAAAACATTACTAACTGGCCAGAAATAGAATCTTGGTTATCTTTTGTCAACCAAAAGCTGATAGGAATGATTAAAACTTGTTTGACGAATTTGTTTGTCTAAAATCATTCTTAACCTAATAAATTATAACAAAATGGACAGCAAACAAAACTACTGTTGCCCCAAAAATGGAGAGAAATTTTAGAGCAATTTCGTAAACAAAATATAAACTTCAAAAATCTTTTATTTATTAAAGAGTTCGACCTGTGTCTTTCAGGTTCAAATGGTCTAACCGAAAGAGTCTTTTCCATAATGAACAATATTTGAACAAATGAAAAAACGCAACAGAGTGTTGGAACCTTGGAACTTCCATAGCCATGTTAATGGTAAAATTAAATTATAATTTAATCTACCAGGAATTTAAAAAAATATTTTAAAGAAAATGGTAATATCATCTAAAAAATTTGTTAGGAAAAAAAACAAACAATAATCTCTTGGACAATGTGTGATTAATGTTTATTTTTCAAAGTCTTGGTAAAGAAAGACTGAATATTTAAAAAAAAAAATGAAGGTTTTGTTTAGTTCTAAGCATTTTGTGCTGGAATTTAGTATTCTTTGATTTTTGAGATTTTTGTTGATTTCTTACAAAATAAAAGTAAAAAAAGTATGTCCCGGGTTTTGCTTTGAGAAATATGGTCACCGTAACTATAGGGCAAGTTCTGCATTTGGAAAAAAAATCGAACTCGAGATTTTGATCAAAGTTGACATTACGATGATAGCGAAGACGAAAAAAGTGGGTCCGACAATTCCGTCTGTCTGTCTGTATGTCTGTATGTCTGTACCTCGAACTGCAGCCTAAACTACCGGAGGTATTTTTTTCAAACTCGGTAGTTAAGGGTCTTCGGTGATTCCCTAGAGGAGAAATTGAAATTTTTTTTTAATCTCCAAAACTAATTGTACCCCCCATACACCCGTAATGCAAAATCTTATTTATCTCAAAAACGGCTCTAACGATTTTGATAAAAAAATTAAGTGTGATATTATGAACATGGACTATATTTGGGCGAAAAAAAAATTTGGAGGAAAATGTTATTAGGGGTACCTGTCATAGAACGGTTTTTTTGATTTTCGAATTTCTCACCAACGGCTGTAACGATTTTAACCAAAATTTTTATGCAGGAGCTGCTTTGCATTTGAAAAAATATAAACTAAAAAGTTTTTCGAAAAAATAGTTTTTGGATTTTTAAAAAAATAATACAATTTTTTTTTTGAAAATTCAATATCTTGAAAACCGATACACGATAAATTTTTTAGATTACGTTTAAAAATGTATTTTATTAAATAATAACAATTTGCATATCATTTTTTTTTATAAAAATTTTAAGGAAAATTTAGTACACAAAAAAACATGTTTCAGTGTGTCTGTATGTCTGTACCTCTCACTACAGCCTAAACCACTGGACCTATTTCTTTCCATCTCGGTAGTTAAGGGTCTTCGGTGATTCCCTAGAGGAGAAATTGAAATTTTTTTTTTAGCTCCAAAACTAAGGGTACCCCCCATACACCCGTAATGCAAAATCTTATTTATCTCGAAAACGGCTCTAACGATTTTGATAAAAAAAATTGTGATATTATGGACATGGACTACATTTTGGTCAACAAAAATTTTGGGGCAAAATGTTATTAGGGGTACCTGCCATAGACCCGTTTTTTTGATTTTCGACTTTCTCATTAACGGCTCTAAGGATTTTAACCCAAAATTTTTAGCAGGAGTCCTCTTAAGTTTAAAATAATTTTGTATATAAAAATATTCGAAAAAATATTTATTGGGTTTAAAAAAAAAAAAAAATTTAAATCAATATCTTCAAAACCTATGAACGATTATTTTTTGAAATTATTTCCGAAAACGAATATTATTAAATACTTAAAATTCGCATCCCACATTTTTTTCTTGAAAAATTTTAGAGAAATTTCTTATATAAAAAATTTATTTAATAATAAAATGATTTTTTAAGGTTTATTTGCATAAATTCATACTTTTCCGGAAACCAGACGGCAATTTTATGCATTTGAACATTATTATCTCATTAAATCCATGTTTTATATTTATAAAATGTATCTTAAATTCCAAAGTACTTTTACATAAGAGCAAGTTCGTGCGATCCAGTCGTGCATTTTATTTTCTTTCAATTAATTCTTACGATCTACAGTTCAATAAAAAACAAATTTTTGAAATCAAGATACATATTAATGACTGTAATTGCCATAGAACAATTTTTTTTGAATTTTGAATTCCTCATTATCGGCATAACGGATTTAAAAAAAAAATATAGAGAAACTTCTAAAAAGTTTTTAAAAAAATGCATTTTAAAACCAAACATTTTTTTTTGAATTAAAAAAAAAATCATTTTTGTTTGGAAAATTCGATATATGTATCATAAACGAGTCAATATTTTCTTGGAAATTTAGTTTTTATTTTATATATATATTTTATATACAAACTTTGAGTTGGCGTGCCAAAATTTTTTCTTAAAAATGTTTTAAAAATTTTGTACATAAAACTTATTTTTTTGAAACCACTAAAACGACTTATAATTTCATCGCGTTTTTAGCTCCATCTACTCAGGGAGTTGTTTTAGTCATTTAAAAATTGAATCGTATGCAGTTTTCTGTAATAACATCCATTTTTGAAATTTTTAGTCTTTTACATACGAGCAAGTTCGTGCGACCTAGTCCTGCATTTTATTTTTATCGAGATCGTTAAAACCTTTTTCGAAATGAGTAAGATTGTGCATAACGGCTGTATGGCAGGTACCGTTCAATCTGCAGATATAAAAAAAAACTATTACGGTACCACCAAGGAACCTTAGTACCAAGTTTTGAATAAATAGCTGTACCGGTTTAGACTGTAGGTCGAGGTACGAACTTACAGACATACTTTTTGTTTGAATAACTCCTACTTTCACCTCACCATGGTAAACATGATGCCTGGTACCTCAACAAGACATGTGGTTTCTATCCCTGTGGAAGGTTGTGGAGGCAGCAAATGTAACAGAGGGGAGAAGTGATCCTGCTGAATCAACTTTATCCAGCCGATAACCGGCCGGACCATATTAAAATATCGCCATTTCCTTATCGAATCGAGTCTGTAATAACATCTTAGGAAGTTTAATGACGTCATAATCAAGTATCGAGAACCAGTGGAAACATTCTAAAGAAGCCATCATAGATGCCAATGACGATTTATTGCCGGCATAAAAGGATCATACTTAATTGAGAGTTTTTCGAGTGCGATGATTAATGAAATTCTGTTGTTAGGGAGCTGCTACGTTGTACCAAAACCTAAAAGACATGGCCAACAATTCAGTCCGTCCGTTTTCGAAGGATTGCAGATAGATACATATGTCTAAAATTAAATCCAATAAAGATGTAGAATCTGATGAGATTGGTTGATAAGACAATTTACAAGCAAATCAACAAAATATGTTCGCAGCTTCTCTATTTATTAATATATCTACAATTTATTTTATTTTATTTTATTTTATTTTATTTTATTTTATTTATTTATTTATTTGCAAACTTGCATTTTAAGATACATTATCTTATAAGCTAATACAATTTTTATAAAGAATTTTTATTCTACGATAATATTAAATTCACAAAAATGTTATAGAAAACTTTACAAATTATTTATACTTATCCATTTAATTTCCTAAATTGTATAAAAAAATAATTAATTAATCTTGAGATAAATGTACACGTAACTCTTTCTTAAAAATATTAAGGTTACTAATTCTTTTTAAAGTTCGAGGTAGTGCTATAGAGATAACAAAGTTGATGAGATTGCATTATCCTAAATAGCAAAATAATTAATGTCCTGTATCGAACGAGATTATCGAATATGAGATCCATAAACTCTATAAACCTTACCGACAGCTATGTTGATATGTGTGTTCCAAGTTAGCTTCCGATTAAATACTACTCCTAGATTTTTCACTGTTTCTACGTACTCAATAGGAAGAACATCAAGGAAGATTTGTGGAAAGTATGATAAGTCTACTGGTTTTCTGGAAATAATGATGCATTTAGATTTGCTTGCATTTAAAAACAAGCCATTGTTCTTACCGAATGATGAAATTATCTTCATTAAAAACTGAGACGGAATCTTCAATCAATCCGAGAGCGCAGCTTTTATGTAATTGAACATCATCAGCATACATTTGTATTGTATTTGGTGAAATGATTTGTGGAAGTTCATTTATGTACATATATGGAGAACCGAAGGGGACCAAGAATCGATCCCTGGGGAACACCTCTATAAGTTGAAAGAAAGTTTGATAACCTAACGTTCAACATTACCGCTTGCTTTCTACCAGTTAGATAGGAATGGATCAACATAACCGCAGAATTTTAAAAGTACAATTTTGATAGCTTTTTACAGAGATTCAAATGATCAACGTTATCAAATGCTTTTAAAAAGTCCAGCGGTATTAGAAAAGTTAAATTACGTTCATCTAATGCCCCTCTTATATCTTCTATAACATTTATAAGTGCTGTAGAATAGCTGTGTTTTTGTCTAAATCCAGATTGCTTTGTTAATAAAAGATTTTTGTTTCGGAGATAGCAATTTATTTGCTTTTGTAATTTTTTTTCGAAATCTCTTGATAGAAAGGGAAGTATTGAAATGGGCCTAAAAGCGTTCGCATTTTTATCCATTTGCCACTGATTAGGATAAGTCCCTGTTGTTAAAATTGTGTTAGATATATGCGTGATGTGTGGCAATGAAATTGGCAAAGTAACTTTCAAAAATTTCGGAGATATGTCATCTATTCCAGTAGCATTCGATTTTATCGACAAGAAGCATTCAACGACATCTGTACTCTCTATTCTTGAAAATTCAAATGAATCTATAAAATTATTTTGAGCGAAAGGTAAATTTTCAAATTGAAAATAAGAAGAAACAGGAAGTGCAGGGAAAGGTAGAGCAACAAATTTAGTTTAAAATGTTCTACACTCCAGGTACACTGACGAATGGTAGAATTTGTGAATATAAACATTTGAACTTGACTCCACTAACCACGTGCAATCAAGCTGAATGGAACCCATTCCAATTCAAAGCTGACGTATGATGCATGCAAAGATGCTGACACGTAGCGTAGTTCAATCTCTCTGCTCGACTCAACTCCACTAAGCGAGGAAAAAAAACCAAAACCATATCAATTCAAACTAGACGTAGTTTAATATCGTTTCAACTCCGTAAATCCTTTTAAACTCTCTATTCTCTTTTATAATATCAACCCATTTATTGTTAAATAATTTTATAAATTTAGATATTTATTCTGCACTTCCGTGGGACAAATCTTATATACAATTTACTTGAACTTTTAATAAAAAAATTGATTTGTTCTTATACTACTGAATTTTCCAGTTTATCCTTATTGTATAAAATAGATACAACGTTATGTAACATCTAAAACGATTAGTCAATGCACAGGGTGGTAGGTTGAATCAAATTTAAGAGTGCATAGTTCCATTATTGTAAGAGAGCAGTAATAACTTTTCGACGATTAATTTGGATAATTATAATTGATTTCAACTTTTCTTTTCAACTCAACCCAACCCAACCATGAATTTTGTAATCATTTTGCCGACTTTTTTAGAACTTTACTTAAACAAAATTAAGTTCTTACTTCATAATTGGTTGGCAAAATGCTTATTCCGAATGTCTTCTGGTTTTAACCGGATTTGAATTAAAGAAATTGAAGGCGTATTTATTTTATCCCATTTCTTGCATTTGTACAGAATTTCAAAGTCACTTTACTTAACTCGATTAATAGAAACAAAAGAAGAGAATCGGCTGATTCAATGGGTACATCTCCTGTGAATAAATGAATTTAAATGCTTTTTGATGATATTTATTGCATGGATGTATTTGATCGATCAACTAGACTTCATTACGAAAGTTCTTTTGATTGGCATAATGCGACTTAAGAGAATGAGGTGGAATTTGAATCGATGAGGAACTGAGCTTCAATTATATGTATAGATATAAAATACCTATATTTACGGGCTTATAGGCATTCAGAGACATTAATACTCCGTCATTCAATTTAAAAGTTCTCAATTAAAGTATATTAAAAAATATCATCGTCCACTCGTTCTTGAGATATTGAAAAAAAAGCAAAACATATTTTGATCTAGGTAGGCTAAACTGTTTAAGAGAAAACCGAAAATAAAAAAAAAGGTTATTACGTTATTAACATACCTTTATTACTGAAGCTTAAACAAAATTCAAATTTGTCCTGTAAGGAACTACTTAAGACCCATAAGGTTTCAAGTTTGAAGAAAATCGATTCAGCGGTTTTAGCTGGTAGATTCATACATATAAACAGAGAAACGAGAGACGGAATTGCGAGACCTACTTTCTTTCGTTTTCTCTATCATCTTGACATTAGAAGTTGAGAGCAGGGTTGCAAAAGCTTAAGTCACTTTTTAGCTTAAGCTTGGCTTTAACTCAAAAGTTAGTGGGTGATTTATAAATTTAAAAAAAAATTAATTCACAACCTACTAAGTGACTTATGAATTTAAAAAAAATTAATTCATAAGCTACTTGGTAGATTGGAAATTATTACGCTTGTTTTGATTACATAATTATTTAATTATTAACGAAACTAGTTTTCAAGTTAGTTTTTTATCAGGAACACACTCATCGATTTTTACATTATATGTCATTTGCAAATTATTCAAAAACTTACATACATTTATATATTGAATGTGCTTTTTTACTTAATATCATATTACAGATTGAGTCGCAGGAAATATACAGGACGAAATCCTTCCTTCTCAACAAATATCTTAAATTAAAAGTAACATGAATAAATAATCAGGGTTTTCCCCGATTACTGACCAGAAGCAAAATGCCCATACTATTCTAGAAAAAAAAAAAAGAATTTAACAATGGTTGACCATTAAATTTATTAAAATACCTTGTTGGAAGAAACACTTTCAAAATTAGAAGAGTGAAACTTTTGACGACTGCACATATATATATGTTAAAAGAAATTCGCAAGTTAAGAGCATAGTAAGATAATCAGAAGTTAGAAAAATATTGATAGTTGGACATCTTCAAACATTTTACTGAATTGTGGGATTATTATTATTAGGTGTGTTTTGTTGAGCGCTCTAATGTTCACATTAAGAACTGCCCAAGAAAACGATCTAGCCTTCCAGTTACATTAAGACATTTTGATTCTAAATGTTGTACAACCTGCTTGGTCTGTTGGTCAAAAAAATATATATAAAAAAGGATGTGTTCATGAACTAGATCATTTGACAACATTATCTAATCATTACAATTTCCGATTATATTAAAATTGAAAAATTGTGGGGATTACTTTTTAAAGTATATGTTATTGTTTTTATAATTATTTACTTATTTCGTTATTTTTTTTTCATAAATTATTCATATATTATAAATTTGCCAACTTCATGAATAATCTTATCTATAGAATAGCCTTACTTACCGAAAATATTCATGGAAATCTTGCAGAGATCCCAACTTGTCATAATTAAGAAAACAAATTCATTGGAAAGTAAATGTATACATTAAAATTACTGAAGA
This sequence comes from Philhelius festivus, assembly GCA_963931855.1. NCBI lineage: Eukaryota > Metazoa > Arthropoda > Insecta > Diptera > Syrphidae > Philhelius > Philhelius festivus. The sequence continues at coordinate 138,963,152 of OZ007555.1, read as the reverse complement.
GCGAATGTGCTGTTAACTTGTTGTTCTTGTAATTACATGTGCAAAATAAGCTTAATGTTTAATGTTTCGTAATGTGTACATTAAGAAGCTCAACAAAACACGCCTATTATATTACTATTATTATTTATTCATTTAATATCTTACACATTAAGAATAAATTTTATAAATTTAAATATTTAAAAATGAAAAAAAAAAAAATATATAAAAAGAAACAAAGTATGTAATTATATTATTAAGATTATTATATTAAAATTGTATAATGAAAGATTTATAAAGAAAGAAAAAATTGAGATTAATTGAGAAAACGTCACCTGAGTTCTATCTTGTTCAATAGACCATTTTTGACGAAATTGAGTTAGAAATGCAGTTTTTATAATTCGAGGGTGCTCTTTCGATTGGCGCAAACCATTTTGTTCTATCTCATTTAGTTTTCAAGTTATGGATAACTGTTTTGTTCAATAAACCACTTTTTTTTTTATTTTTATTTTTATTTTAAAAACAAAAGTGTAACCTAGGACCTTTACAGATCATCAAAGAGGCCACTAAGTCAAAATATAATAAGATTAATTTAAATATAAAAAAGTAATAACTTAAATTAAACTATTTTTATTTATTTTTGTTTGTTTGCCCTTCATACATATATCAATCCAGCACATCCATCGTACAATAGAAAGAAAAGTACATGAACATAAATATATATAAAATATGAAAAATCCGCAGCAAAAATTTAATAAGTTGTATAGTATTACATAATTAATAACAAAAATAAGTTCAACCATAATCGCTACTTTGTAAGTATTGAAGAATATCTTTTTTAAAAACGAGAAAAAACTTTGAAATGTTTCTGATATGATCAGGCATAGAATTCCATAATATAGTTGAACGAAACATATATGAACGGGTCATTATATTAGTTCTGTGAGAAACGGCTATTATATTGGTCGGGTGGAGTCGAAGTCTACTAAAAGTAATTTTATTGAACATATAAGATGGTGCTTTGGTTTTAATAACTTTAAAGAGAAAGAAAATGGAACGGAATTCTAGAAAATTTTCAAAAGATAAACCAAGAAACTTGAAAACAAATTCGCTAATATGATCATATCTTCTTCTTTTGAAAACATATCTCACAACAGAGTTAAAACAGACTTTTAATTTATTACGTAAATTGATATTACAGCCACTATAAACTTCACAGCCGTATAATAATATGGGAAGAACTAGGGCCTTGCATAACTTCCAGCGAATTTTAAAAGGTAAATAATAGTTAATAGAATATAGTTTCCTTAGTGTAAATGTAATTCTTCTACTTAGGCTATTTATATGGCTTTCCCATGACAGCTTGTCATCAAGATAAAAACCGAGCACCTTTACACTACTTTCGTATGGAATTGTGTTGCCCTCAAGAGTAAGCATGTTTATAGGTTGAGAATCCAAAGAGATTCCAAAAGCAATGGCTTTGGATTTTCCAGCATTTAGAACTAATGAATTTTCCTTTGCCCAATTCAGCACCATATCAAAATCATAACTAACTTCCATCACACACTTATTAGGATCACATTTTTGAGAAGAATTAAGCAACTGGACGTCGTCAGCATATATAAAAACAGAGCTATGTTTGACAACCGCAGGCAAATCATTCACAAACATTGTGAAAAGGATTGGACCCAAAATCGATCTTTGGGGAACGCCCCGATAAAGAGGCAAAGTCGACGAAGTTTTCATGTTCATGGTGACAGCTTGTCTTCTGCCATTAAGAAAGGAGAATATAAGGTTACATGCAGTTGACGAAAACCCAAACTGCTTTTTCAGCTTAAGGCAAAGAACATTATGGTCAACACTGTCAAACGCTTTGCTAAAATCAAGAAGAAGAAGGATTGATACCATTTTTTGATCTATGTTTTTTCTGATAGTGTCAGTTATATTAATTATGGAAGATGTCGTACTGTACCCCTTACGAAAGCCAGACTGGTTTTCAAAAAACCTGTTAGATATCAGACTGTTTTCCAGGATTTGGTCCTTCATAATTCTTTCGCAAACCTTAGACCAGTTTGAGTGTCACTTTTGTTCAATAAACCACTATTTATTCTTTTTGTATCATATTGAACAATTCATAGTATATCTTTAAAATCATATCTTCTTATTTCTTTCTTGTTCAATATCCACATTTATGGATTTTTTGTTCAATATCTTTATATACTTCATTCATTTCTTTTTTGTTCAATGTTCAAATTATGTTGGTTACAATTTGTACCTTAATGATATGAATTTGGTTGTGTAAGAACAAGAATTCTATCTTGTTCAATATCATACGAGATCACCATTGTTGTACTTGATTTGGGTATATGATCAGTTCTGATCTCTCATCGAGTAAGCACGTCAGTGCAAGTGCAGTGCGTTGTTATAAAAGATGAACTCTGAAAACATGTAAGTTCCTACCAATAAAATAATTTTTGATTGAAGTTTGGCGCATTTTTTTTATCATATTATAGTTTGATGGAGGGAACCGAATATTTGTCTTCCCCTGAACCAAAGTGCCAAACGAAATTTGAATGTTAAAATATATATTGGGTCTTTTTTAACTTTTTTGACTTATACCTATTTCAGGACTTTGAATGATATTGATATAAGCTCTCCAGATCAAAACAATACAACCAATCCCTTAAAGCAATGTCGTTTTTATTTGGCAATCCGGAATCTCTCTCCGATCCGGAATCCCAACTGAACACTTTTGATTGCTTCTGATGATTCTGAAGTTTTGTTTGATTGTATATGTGAAACATCAAATGCGTACAATAATCAAAATCAAGAAAAATGTTTGTTGAAAGCAGGGTTGGCCGAATTGTCACTTTTTAGAAATAACTACATCTGTTACGTCTGCTACGTATTTTTTGTAGTTAATGTAGTTAAATGTAGTTAATTGTAGTTAATGTAAGAAATTGTAGCATTGCTGTCAATTAACTGTCAGTTATGCATTTGAAATTTGAATTTTTAAATTAAACGTTCAGTTATTCCTACAATTCTTCATCCTTATGGTAAATGAAACTTTTTTTTTTACAAACCTTCATTAGATCATAAAAGTGCAAAATTGTTTTTTTTTTCCTTTATTATATTGAATTTTTATGAATTAATTTTTATGAATTTATTACTACTAATATGTAGCAGACGTAACAAATTGTAGTAAATTAGGCATGTAGTTTCTTCAATAAACTACGCGTAGTTAAATACTACGTTTATATGCAGTATCGAAAGATCGAGTTGGATTAGGGTCGGATTTTCGACTCACATTTCTACTCGACACCGCTGAGCGATTGAGATCGAGTCGAACGAAGCTCATTTCAACTCAATACATGTATATAAAGGTTCGAAGCGAGCTTCAAGCTCCCTTCAACACCTCATATAAACGTAGTAAATCATGTAGAAAATGTAGTGTAGTTAATTAGGCCAACCCTGGTTCGCACAATTTCAATACCAAAAATCACAGCTGTTGAGGTTGACGTTTAAGTATATGAATGTGTGAGTGCTTCTGGTTTTGCTTCTGATTTGAAATCCAGAAGCAAATTTCTCTTCTTTTCAGAATCAGAACTGTCATTTTTTCCCAATTGAACACTTTCAGAAGAGTCCGGAAGGCTTCCGGATTGCCAAAAAAAAACGACATAAGTTTTCAAACAGTTTAATAGCACATTTTTATAATTAGTTTCGACAAAATCTTAAATGTAAAAGGTGGTTAAATTTTAAGGGCCGATGTTGATTTTGAATAAAACACAAATTATTTAGGAAATTATTCTCATTTCTTTTTATTATGATAATATTGGTATGGTTCAATTGCGTATGGTACAAAATATTGGCCAAATGGCCGCCGCGACCTGGGCGGCACACCTCCATCCGCTGATGCCGCCAGCCCATAAACCGCACCAAAAAGTCACTCTTTGTGGGTGCATTTGTTTTTCGATAATCACTCTTGGATTATCATTCGCCTAAATGCGACAATTCTGCTTATTGACGAATCCACTGAGGTGAAAATGTGAATCATCACTGAAGATGATTTTCTTTGCAAATTGATCATCCACTGTTGCCATTTCTCTCCACCATTCTGGCCATTGACGACGCTTGAAATGGTCAAGAGGCTTTAGTTCTTGAGTCAATTGCACCTTGTAAGCGTGAAAATGCAAGTCTTTATGCAAAATGTTCATCAACGACGAGCGTGAGAGGTGCAATTGTTGGGCACGACAACGAGTTGAGGTGGACGGCGGCGCTTCAGCCACAATATCGCGAACAGCAGCAATATTTTCTGCAGTACGAGCTGTACGAGCATGCACTGGTATTTTCACATCTCCTACAGACCCGGTTTGCTCAAATTTTTGCACGATTTTTCCGATTGTACGCACATTTGGACGATTAAATTGACAGAAAAAATCACGAAGTGCACGATATGCATTTTGATTTGAACGCCCATTTTCATAATAAGCCTGAATAACTTTAACGCGTTGCTCAATTGTGTATCTTTCCATGGTTCAAATTGAGTTAGACTGAAATTGAGAAAGGTCAAATGAAATGCAGAAAAAACTTGACGTTTAGGTGTGGTTCCCATTCAACATCGGCCCTTAAAATTTAACCACCCTTTATTTCAGTGTTGCAAATAATAATGAAATCGTAACAAATAATCCTGTTTGTATTCCTGTAAATTCAAAACAGAGCGCAGATCTAGAGCAGTACCCGAAAACAACTTTAAGGCATGCCTAACGTATACAAGATCAAAGTTTTTTTTTTAAGAATTTCTCCTGTAGGTATTTTTTGTTTAAGAAAAATAAATTTTTCAACCCTTTGGTTTAGAAATACATAGATCTTTTAGTTATGAAACCTACATAATTTTTTTTTATTTCAGATGATAAAAACATACCAAGAAATTAAAAATTTTGTTGTTCCCATTCATAGTACCATTCAGAGAACCTAATGAAATCTGATTTGAATAATGAAATATGTTTTTGTTCAATTTAATACAAAATACATCTGGTTTCCTATAGTATCCTTGTTAATTTCTGTCTTGTTCAATATTAAGTTTTTTTGTTCAATATCCAAAAATTTTATCAAACTATCTTCACTCCATATAACTTTGTTCAATATCCAAAATGACTTCTACGTGGATTTTTATTTATCATTATTTCAAAACAAAAGAAAAAAGAAATTTGTGAATTGTTTTTAAAACAAAATTGTTAAGGCATTCAGAAAAACATCACTTCCAAAAATAAATTAGGTAAAATAAACAAAAGTTTTCGATCTGAACTTTAAAAATCGATTTCCCAACATTTTGAAAAATGGACATAGAACAAGATAGAACTCAGGTGACGATAAAGCTTAGTAAATTAAAGAAAGTTAAGAAATTGAGATGCCTTAAAAAGAGAAATCATTAATCGCCATGATTTGAAAAATATGAGTGTAAAGTCTATACAAAAATTTGCATGTCGTCTATCACTCTTAAGTACAAGGGAAATGAATTCCAAAGTCGCGTTACAGCTTTTAAAAATTGTCTTTCTGATATCAAAAATGAAAAACGAGTTATAATTATGCTTATAGATCGCGGATATACCGGAAATTGTAGCTTATTATTATTATTTTCATTATATTAAAAACTAGTTTAATTTAGCGATATTTGATAAAATTTTCAATCGACATGTAAAGCAGGGGCCCTACTATGTATCTCGATTCTACAATAAAAATGTTCGAATTCGCAAAACTGCAACTCTGTAATTCTTTAAGAACGTTTTAATGTGCGATAATCGAACAGCTCGAGTAGTGCCAACTGTGTTTTAGTGTACTTTACTACTTTCGCATAATAGGGGAACCACCTATCTCGAAAGTTAATGTCAAAACAAAGCGAAATCGCAAATAATCATTCTACAACAAATGTGTTTGCGAGTGGTTCGAGTGAAGAATTTTTTTTTTCAGAATGTAAGTAAATAGAACTTATAAATTAATTTTATTCAATATTTCAAAGAATTAAGTAATATGTTTATGTTTTCTTCGTAGGGAATCATCTAAAATTGCAAACACGAAGGCGTCAGAGTTTGAGATTCTGGTGCAGTACATGGAAAAGCATCCAGATTTGTCCAAGGGATATTTAAGAACACTGAGCTCCATTATATTAGATTTATCTCTAATCCGCCTTTGTTCAATTTGTTGAATTCGTTCCGGACTTTCATCTAAACCTAACCAAATCGCGACACTGTCCATATTTATTTATTTTATTTATTGTTTCACTATAAATTCAGTTTCCACAGCAAATATTGTCTATTTTTTTTGTCAAAAATATTCGAGTCTCGTTCGAAAATCGCAAATTTGTTGGCAAATAGCTTGGCACTACCGGCATTCTATTCTATTTTCATGCGTAGTACCATTTGAAAGTAGAATCGCAAATTAGTTTCGAATAGAATCAAAAGTAGAATCGAGATACATAGTAGGGCCCCAGGTTCTTAGATAAGTGGTCAATTCGGCGAATACCATAAACGTACCGAATAAAAACGAGTGATGTCTTAAGAGCTATTGGAAAGTTAAGAAAAGCACATACCGTCTTGGCCAAATGCATTAGGCACCCCCAAAAAGATGCCATAATTTTAAAACCAAGTAAAATTAAAAAAACTAAAATGCACGACTGGGTCGCACGAACTTGCTCTTATGTAATAGACTAGAAATTTTAAAAACGGATGTTATTAAAGAAAACTGTTCATAAGGACAAAATGAATTTTTTAAATTCTTTTAGTAATAAGAGATAAAAACAGAATGCTATGCAAATATAAATTTATGCAAGAACAAAAATTATAAGTCGTTGAAGTGGTTCCTTAAAAAAATAAGCTTTTATGTAAAAAATTTTTAAAACATTTTTAAGACAAAAAATTTTGGTACGCCAATCTTAAGTTTTTATTATTGTACGAATAAGAGTCTTATTTCCAAAAAAAAAAATATCAAGTCGTTCTTGAGATATCGAATTTTCCAAAAAAAAATGACTTTTTTTCTAAAAATTGAAAAAATATTTTTTTTTTAAGTTTTGAAATGCAATGTTTTTTAAACTTTTTAAGAGCTTTTTTATAAAAAATTTCATTAAAATCCGTTATGCCGATAATGAGAAATTCAAAATTCGAAAAAGTCGTTCTATGGTAGGTACAGTCAGTAATATCTAGCCAGTTCACAGTTGACATTCATCGAGTACACAAGTGCGCGGAGAAAAGTAGTGAAAATAAAAACTAAATCTACCTAACGGTAATAAAATAATATATTTCAGTGAAAAAAGTGATTAGCAAAGATTTATCTGCGCTACCTGATAAAATTAATCTAGTTAATTACAAGAAGGGTTTTTTTTCCGAATGTGGATTATCCTTCTTGTTAATTACAATTTTTAATCTTAAGCCTTTAAGTAATTAAAAAACAATAAATCTATTTCCTGAAAACCCAGTTAAAAATGGGAAAAGCCGAAAGAAGGAAGAGTGACGTAAATTTAGCATACGAGGCACTCAAGACTCACATCAAAGAAGGCATGAGAACGCATGGAAAAGAGTTCCTGGTCAACATTCACGCGAAGCTTGGTGATATAGACCAGCTTTACGAAGATGACAAGGACGAAGTAATGGATACGCAACAAATTATGGATCCAATTACAGAACAACAACTCGAAGAAGTTGTAGGACAGGAAAACTTGAACGTGCAACCTACAGAAGAAGAACCTTCAGAGATGTTGCAAACCGAAGAAATGGTGAATTTAGACTCTGATTTTGAGGTGGTACAAACAAAAAGATCAAAAAGAAGGCCCTCAGAGTCACCAATTACTTCACCAAAGAAGACCAAAAAGCCTGCAATGGATAATGAAGCTTCTGTCACCAACGCAGAGAAAATAAACACAACAAAACAACTGAACCTCGAGAAACCCAACAAGGAACCCCGATCTACACTAATGCCACCAATTGTGTGCTTCAAGCTAAACGTGGCGGAAATCAGTAAACATTTGAAAGCTCAAGGTGTAGTATTCAAAGTTCATAACATCAATAGTGAAAAATCTGTTATCACAACAAAGACCAAAGAGGAACACCAGAAGATCCGAGATTTCCTGAAGGTGAAGAAGACAGAATTCAACACCTATACCGCCAAAGAAGATAAGAAGACATTGCTGGTCCTTAAAGGCATTCATCAAACTTATGAAGCCACTGAAGTTAAGGAGGAGCTCATTGCGGAAGGCATCGCAGTCTTAGCAGTAAGTCCCTACAAGACCCGATCGGACAGGAAGTATAATAGCTTCGTCGTTGAAGTTTCCAAAACATCTGATATCCCAGCAATTTACGGAAAAACACTTCTTATGCACCAAAAAGTCCATTGGGAGAAGTTTAAGTCCACCACCATTACACAGTGTAAGAATTGCCAAAAGTTTGGACATGTTGCTAGCAACTGTGGCATGAAATACCGTTGTGTAAAGTGCAAGGAGGATCATAATCCAGGAAACTGCTCTAGGACCCTACACAAAGTCAGTGACGATATGGTATTCTGCGTTAACTGCCAACAGACTGGGCACCCTGCCAGCTATAGTGGATGTCCTGCAAGGAAGAAGAAACTGGCCGAAAAAACGAAGACAGCAACACAGAAGCGTGAAAATCACCAATTTGCTGTAACATCAGCAAAAAATGCGATTGTGAATGGCTTATCATACGCCAGCGTTGCAGCCACATATGGATCAGCTTCAAAACCTTTGGGAGGCCCATTTAAGAAAGCAGGAAATAAGCCAGCTCCACCAGCACCAGCTACAACGCCATTTACCAAACCAGTAGTCCAGAAGAGGACTGCACCATCCAACACATCAAGCCAAAAAGGACAATCACAGTCTTTCAACATATTTGATGATACCGAAAGACTGTTTGGAACAGATCTCCTTTCTCTTCTTCAAAAGGCAAAGGAGGTAGTTCCAAGCAACTACGGTAGTCTCAATGATAAAGAAAAGACAGTTATATTGGGTAAACTTATTTGTTCATTATGTATATAAGAAACTACCTATCTTTCATTACATATAACGTTAATTCTATTTATTCTACAGCCAGACGTATTTCACTAAACTTTTTTTTAAAATCAAAGAAACCCGATATTATCTTTTTACAGGAAACAAACATCACAGCTAGAAACACCCTTAAACCGGAAGGCTACACATCCTATAGACAGGACAAGACATCTGAAGGCAGAGGAACTGCCATCCTCTTGAAATCAGACCTTAAAAGCGTTGTGATCATTATGTCGGATAATGAGACGCTGCTTCTCGTCTCAGTATACAACAAGTGTAACGCAACAAGATGTGACATCATACATGACCTCAACGCCATCAACAATCTGGCTAGCCAATATACGTACTGTGTACTTGGAGGTGACTTCAATGCACGACACCCACTCTGGATGGACACCAAGGAATCTACACAAGGAAAAGCAATTGTGGACTGGCTGCAAGACAACCCTGAACTTCACTCATTGGTGGTTATATCACAACATAGGCCCACATTTCCAAGAACTCCGTCGTTGCTAGACTTCTTTTTAGTGACGTCCAATTTTACGAACATCCTTCCCGAGTTCCAAAACTTCACTTGTGTTGCACATGATAGTGACTCGGACCATCTGGCGGTTGAAATGAGAGTCAGATTGAATTACAGGATTACAACTGAACGTCGTATTCCCGAATTCCAAATCCAATACGAAAAACTGAACTGGATAAGATTCCGTTCAGAAGTTGAAGAACGCCTACCAGAAGTCTCCAGCGTCAACAATCTCAACAATAATGAGATCGACAACACCATTGCTCAATTTGAAACAGTTGTCAACAATGCTTTGGACAGGCAGAAAACACCCCGCACCAGCAGAGATAAATATGCAAACTTACCCCAACATATACAATTAATATATGCTCACCGGCAAAGACTCCGCAAAAGCCTCCAAAGAATATTCCACAGGACATTTAACAGGGAAAGTGTCGAATACCGTCGACTACACTCAGAACTACAGTGCACTAACACAATGTTCAACCAGGCAATAAAACATCATCAGGAAAAGGATTTTAGGAAGAGACTTGAAGATATCAAACCTGGACCTGACACGTTTAAAAAGATCAATCTGATTGTTGGAAAAGCGATCTCAATTCCAGACACCATCCTTCACGGACAAGAAGTTTCAACAACTTCTGCAGAGAAAGCTGAAGCGTTTGCAAATCACTTTCATGATAGTTTCAAAGATCGCCCTCCCGTACATCTTCCTGACTTTATCGAAGATGTAGAAACTCGCTTTCAAGAGATATCATCAACCACCGAAACCGTGACCCTGTTCAACGAGGAAAACCCATCATCGGAGCCGACGCTGACAGATGTTTTCACTTCTCCTGAAGAAGTAGCTGACATTATCTTCACTGGAAACTCCAAAAAATCAGCAGGAAGCGACAAGATTTCTAATTACGTGCTTAAAAAGTTACCAAATCTTGCTGTACTCCTGTTGACTATAATCTTCAATAACTGCCTGAACAACAGCTATTTCCCTGCAGCCTGGAAAACCGCAAAAGTGGTCCCTGTCCCGAAGAAGAACAACCGCGCAAATGTGGAAGGATATCGACCAATTTCTTTGCTCAGTTGCATGAGTAAGATACTGGAGGCATTGATATTGAAGAAACTCAACGTTTTCTGCAGAGAAAGAGATGTCATACCGGAGTTTCAGAATGGCTTTCGAAATAAACACTCTACCATACATCCATTACTGGGACTCCATACTGATGTTACAATTGGACTCAACAAAAAGGAAACCACTGTAGCGTGTTTGCTGGACATCGAAAAAGCTTTCGACAGCGTTTGGATAAAAGGATTACTATTCAAACTCTCGGAACTTGGACTTGCTAATTACTTGGTAAGAATAATCAAAAATTTCCTAACCCATAGACTTTTTTATGTACAGGTAGAAAAACATGTGTCATCAACCAAAGGAATTAACGCTGGAGTTCCTCAAGGATCAAAACTTGGACCACTGCTGTTCAACATTTACACTGCTGATCAACCAGCCAACATATCAGGTACAAAGACGAAGCTTTATGCAGACGACTCAATCACATACGCCACCGCTTTTTCACCAGAAATTGCTGCCAGGAGAGTGCAAGAGCACATTAAAAACCTATGGGAATACTATGTCAAATGGGGACTGAGGATAAACAGCGAAAAGACTGAACTCATCTGCTTCCGAACACCAGTGACTGTCATTCGAAGACGAGCGTTTGCAACACGCTGTGATGCAATCAAAATAAAGCTTCCAGACAACACTGAAGTGACAGTCAAATCATCAACGAAGTACTTAGGAATCAACTTTTCCAACAAATTCAAATTCAAAAGGCATACAGACTTGATGTTGAAGAGAGCCAACTATTCTTTGCACTTGGTCCATCCGCTTCTCGGGAGGCCGTTTTCGAGAAAATCAAAAACAAAAAAAATGGACCCAGGGGGGCTACCAAAAATAATAATTTTTCGGAAAATTTATTTCAACCATTACCTAGTTCTAACTAAATGAAATTTTTCGAATTTTTTTTTTTTAATTCTGTGGGACAGTTTTTGAGAAAAAAAAATATTTATAAAATTTCGAAAAAAATCGTATGGCAGGTACCGTTATTTTTGGTCTTAAAAAAAAAAAAAAAAAAAAAAACGTGTGGGGGGAAATAAATTAAAACCCATATCTACCAAGTTTGAAGAAAATCGGTCGAGCCGTTTAGGCTGTAGTCGAACCGACAGACAGACAGACAGAATTGCGAGACCCACTTTTTTGGTCTTCGCTATCATCGTAATGTCAACTTTGATCAAAATCTCGAGTTCGATTTTTTTTACGAATGCATAACTTGCCTTATAATACCTATAAGTCGCAAGTAAAAAACAAGTATGCAGAAATGTTGTAAATTTTTTTTTATTAAAGAAAATTTAATATTTTGTATATCCCCCCCTCGCTTTAATGACTGCTGCTATTCGTTCAGGCATAGAGCTTACGAGCTTACGGCATTCTTCAGAACTTATTTTGAGCCATTCTTGCTCAAGAACCTTTTTGATCATCTCTTTTGATGTTGTTGGGTATTGTCAGACTTTACGCTTTAAAATTCCCCATTAGATGCTCAATTGGGTTCAGATCTGGGGACTGGGCAGGCCATGGGAGCAGGTCAATGGCATTTTCAGCAAACCACTTCAACGAGAGGGCGGACTTGTGACAGGGTGCATTGTCTTGCTGAAACAACACGCCCCGCATATTTGTATCACCAAAAATATGCTGGAAGGATGGCATCAGCGTGTTTTGCATCAAATTAATGTATTTTTTTGAGACCATGCGAGATGCGACCCTCACAAATGAACTATTTGCCCACTCCGTCCGCAGCCAGATCATAACGCTTTCTCCTCCGTGTTTAACGGTTGGAACTACACATTCTGGGTTGTATTCCTCACCAACTCGCCTCCTCACAAAGGTTACACCAGGGTTTCCAAACACATGTAAAATTTAAAAAAAATAACCATTTTTAAAAGCTCAAAATAACTAAGTGGATGGCAATTTAAAACAGTATTTAAAGTTTCCGAGTTCAGGGCTTCATTATAATGCTTACTTCAAAGTTTGATTCATCTGACCACAAAACGGTACACCAATCTTCTTCAGTAAAGTTTTGGTATTTTTTTGCCCATTCTAGCCGCAACTTTCTGTTTTTTTTCTGAGAGCCATGGCTTTTTCCTCGCCTAGCAACCTTTCAGTCTAACTTCTCCGAGTCTCCTTCTAACGGTTCTAGCCGAAATCTGTTTCCCACAATGTTGTGTTATGTCAGCAACTTGCTCATTTGATGTTTTTTACGGTTTTTTTATAGAGGTTCGTATTAAAAACCAATCTTCTCTTACCGTGGTTACTTTTTTCCTGCCGGATTTTTCACGATTTAGATGGTATTCAATCTTCCGAAACCGACCTAAGGCATTTTGCACGACACAACGCTAACAATTCATTCTCCAAGAGAATAGAGCGTAAAATATAGGGTTCCTTACACTTTTGGCCAGGACTGTATAATTTAGAAAAATGCATGAAATCTTTATTTGAATCGCCTCTTACGGTCGATATAATTTAATGTTTATAGATTACTTCATGGAAATGTTGACCCCGGCTGCGCCTCAAATGGTCCATCCGCTTAGTCCAGTTTTGCCATACTCTTTCTTACTGGCTTCCAGTGCGTCAATCGAAGCGGACTTGTCGCTATAGATATGAGCCTTTACAAAGCCCCACCAAAAATAGTCTAGAGGTATTAAATCGCACGATCTAGGCGGCCAATTGACCGGCCCCAAACGTGGAATAAACTGTTCACCGAACTCGCCTCTCAATTGGTCCATTGTTACGCGTGCTGTGTGGGGCATCTGGCACCGTCTTGTTGAAACCACATGTCATGCAAGTCAAGCTCTTCCATTTTTGGCAAAAAAAAGTTTGTTATCATCGCACGGTAGCGCTCACCATTCACAGTAACGTTGCGGTTCGCATCATTTTTGAAGAAATACGGCCCAATGAGCCAAAAAGAAAATAACAAAAAACTCACCCATTAGTAGATGGCGATCGGCATTAACCTACATACTGTTGTGAAGAGAGCTTTATACTACTACAGCGCCATCTGTTGGAAAATTGCATATCTAATTTATGGAAGAAACAAAAGCTCTTTTCCAATGTCAAATGTATTTCCCCTTATTCCAACCATCTAGAACATTCCAAGACAAGAACTTTCGAGAACAACTAATTTGAGTATATAAGGGTGTGTTCACGGTGAGCGAGACACAGTTGATTTTGGATTATGAAAGTGTGCAAAAGTATTGCTCATTGGATTGTGTTATTAAACAAGTGTGATTTAAATTTGAATAAATGTATCTGAGTTGTTTATAAATTGAGGTTTATTGTTTTGATTTGGAAAGTGTAAATAAAGAAGAAATACTTAAAAGAGTAACAAGTTTTATTTAACGAACATAGCAAAAATATTACATTACATTAAGAACCGCCTGCGCTCTTCTTATTTTGTAGTGTTCTTGATTGTGCCGTTATCGCTCATCGACCGACAAGCAGTGAGCAATATAAAATATTACATACGTACATACATATGTATGTTACGACTTACGATACGAGTCACACCTTAGTTAAAGAACTTATTTTGGTTGACTGATGAACTGTTGGTCAACTTTGAATACAAAACTCTGTTTTAATGGAAGGCACTCAAAGCGAATGTAAACACTAAAGATGGTTGTTGGTGTTGGTTGAAACGAAGCAAATCCGAATAATATGTTGAACAATAAAAGTGATTTCTATATTAAAACTATGTTTATAATTCATTGGTTAGTTTTGGTTGGTTGGTGGGTTGGGTGACGCAAAGACTGCCACGACAACGGGATGGATGACAAGAGTCCCTCGGATGGTCCGCTTCGGGGATTCTCAATATTTTAACTCTCTTTTTGGGTTCTCTGTACAGCTCTTGTACCTCCGTTCCTCAGCTTATGATATTGTTGCAAACAGAGCCTTATACTCCTACAGCGCCATCTGTTGAAAAATTGCATATATACTTTATGGAAGGAACAAAAAGCTCTTTTCCAATGTCATATCGCACCCCCGGTGGAACAACGACGTAAGTGCAAATTTTAAATTTTCTGAGTTAAGTATGCCATAGTTCTAAAAAAAGGTATTTCCGTCCGATGAAACAAAGACCCAATTGAAAATGTACTATTTGCATCCAGGGGGCAGAAATTTCTTTGGACCATTTCATTATTTTCAAACTAATATATCGCGAATACATAGCCTTAAATGTCTCTTGAGTTTCAAATATCTAACAAACAACACTTTGATTAGTCAGTCAACGATGTATTTGCTATGTTTAATTTTCCTTTAGTAAAAAGTTTGTTCAATAAAAAAAAAAAATGTATGTTTTTTTTAGTCAAAAACGTCTTCAAAATGTTAAATCGCGTTTTCTGAAGAATCGAGATTTTTGCACTTACGTCGTTGTACCACCGGAGGTGCGATATGTATTTGCCCTTATTCCAAAAAAATAGAACATTCCAAGACAAGAACCTTCGAGAACAACTAATTTGAGTATATAAGGGAGTGTTCACGGTGAGCGGGACACAGTTTATTTTCGATTATTATGAAAGTGTACAAAGCTGAATTATTGGATTGTGGAAAGTGTAATTAAAGAAGTGTGATTTAAGTTTGAATAAAAGTATTGGAGTTGATTATAAATTGAGATTTATTGTTTTGATTTGAAAATTGTAAAGTGTAAAGAAGAAATTCTAAAAGGAGTAATAAGTTTTATTTAAAGAACCTAGGAAAAATATTACAATATGTTCATTCGCCAGTGCTAACATTTTTTTAACAAAAGTAGGTACTTGGGTAGGCACGCTTCGCGGATTATAAAGATTTTAACTTCGTTTTTTTGATCCTCCGTAATGTACTCCGTGGATTCGCTTAGGGTATGTACAATCGTTTGACAATTGCCTAACTGTTCTAATAGTCAACATGGGTGGCTCCAAGTTCACAATATAGACCCGCTGTCGTTCATCCCATCGTCGTCTATCCCGTAATCATAATATACCTACTCAAAAAAATAAACCCACCTAAGTCTCTTTAATGATACCTCGAGGTCTTGCCTCTACCGAGTTCGAATACGAAATACAATTAAACACAAATATTTTTCGGTATGATAAAAATTTAAAACACGAGAATCGAAATTTTTTCTTAACATTTTTTTGATAATTGAATATTCACAAACTTATTTTTACACTTTTGTTTGCATAAATTATTATTTTCTCCAGATATCAGATATTATTTTATTCTCATACTATTTAAAGAGATGTTTTAGCAAAATAAACAATTAATTTTAGCCATCTTTCTATAATTACATCCATGTGTTTCCATAAACACAATTTTTTAATTCCAAAGTATACATACTTGTACATTTAATAAATTTTTTTTTCTAGAAATCTGACTGCATTATTTTTTTAGAGCTAAAACTACTGTTTTTGCAATTTGAACAATGAATTTCATGCATTTACAGTTTTTTCTGTGATAACATCTAATATTTTTAGTATGTAAACAATTCTTAAATTCATAAGATCCGAGTACGTGCAATCCAGTGGTCCATTTTATTTTCTCCTTTTTCGATTTATATTCCTGTGGCTGTGCAAATTAAAACGAAATTGGTTATCTCACACACATCGCCTGTTACCTGCAAACAAAAACGAAATAAACTGCAGAAAGATAATAAAATTGCTTGCAATGAACACCAATTTTTATAAAATAATAAATAATAAATATATTTAATTATAAACAACTAATTATATTTACTTATAAACAATATCACCAATTTGCTTTTCGTATTTTTACTTTTCTTCTGCTCTTTGCCATCTTCAGATTGAAGTTTTGTTTTTCAACCTGAAGATGAAACATCTATTCCGAAACATATCAGGCTAATTCTTACTAGGTATTATTAAAATGGAAATTGAAGACGAACTTACATAATTACATAAATAAGAAATATTTATTATTTATATTGTGCAAAGCTTCATTTCAGTTGAATCCATTTTATCTTATAACAACTGATTTAAGACAATTTAGAATTGATTCCACAAGTTTTTCTTTAGCAAAATCTCTCTTTTTAAGGCTGTATTATTGGAAATCACGAATACGAATTCGAATTTCAATTTTCAATATTTTTGCCATACATTTTCAATTATGTTCAGATCAGTGATTACGGTAGAGTCTCAATAGCTCTTGGAAAATTCTGCAGCAGAGTGCTTCAGATCAAACCAAAGGATAATGTTTCCTCCACTCGATATCGGATTAGTATTGAACAGCAATTATTTTTGATTTTGTACAAGAAAAATGTAACGCAGCAAAACCAGTTGATCCATTAGCTAAAAGCCACTTTAAGCCACCCATTTTTATTGTAAGCTATGAACTTTTAAGTTCTATAATCCTCGCAGATTTTAGACAAGAAATGAGAATGCCAAAGAAACAAAATGACATACTCGTATTTAGTGAGCCAAATAAGGGAGACTGAAGTGTTTATGTTTGGTTTGTCTTTAATTCTTTAAATATCATTTTTCGCCCAAGAGGAATGCTACGGCATAGATATTAAAGACAAGTTACAATTTAAAAAAGTACAGATACAAATGATTTATTTGGAGATACATAACTCCTATGCTTTATGTTGAACACACTCTCCACATCAGAGCACACAAATCGATTTCTAATGTCCCTTATAGAACTTCACCTGTCAGTGTTCAAGCTATCGGTGCCGTTTTCCTCCAGGGGTGAATAAAATATTAAAATAAAACACGGGTAACTTTCGTTTACCTACTACTGAACGTTAATACTTTACGACTGAACGAGAATCACTCGCTGTACTATTGTTTTTTTTTTTTTTTTTTTTGTGAAGATCTATCTTCTCACGATGCAGAGCTTCAAAAACAACTAAGACTTGTCCAAGACGTAAATGAAGGATGACTTTAGCTATGCCTGGTACGAGTAGATTCTTGTGACGACCTTTTACAATGAGGTTACAGCTATCCTAATAAAATAAAAGCTACGAGTATAAAAGCAATTTAGAATTAAGTGCAGTCTTTTGAACAAAGCTAATAGCAAATAATAGCGAACAACTATTTTGAGCATTTGAGGTCGAGAAGTAGTCAATGAAATAATAATTCTTGGCCTTACGTATGCTGATGATTTTGGCTTTTTATCTGATACAGTTGACATTATGCAGCTTACAATCAACAGACTCGAAAAGTACTGCAAAGGCAAAAGTTTTCAAATTAAGAAATGGTGGTAGGTTATTCTCTAGAAACGAAATGTGGATTTATCAATGGAATCCTTTGGAAGTTGACCTGGGTTCTGATAATATCTAATAGGTATTATGATTTTTTGTATTGCTGAATTATATTACTCGTATATTTTATTTTACCTTTTGGTTTTCTTCATTTTAATTCAATTAAAACGCATTCTTTTCTTTTTATTTTTTATCTGTATATTTCGGGGACTTATTTGCCTCATCATCAGTAGCAAAATTAATTTATAATAAATTACGAGTATTTGATAATAATCTGTTTTTAATATTAGACATTTGTTTTATATTATATATATATAAATAAAAAGAATTGAATTAAAATGAAGAAAAACAAAAGGTAAAATATAACATCTAATCTTGGGATGGGCAAATATTGAAAACTAAAATAATTTGAAGCAAAGCGAGCTAATACAAATTCGGTTTGGAGTGAGTGTATTCAAAGTAAATTTATAACACATAGCTCTAAATACAAAAAAAAAAATAGAGCGACTGCACAGACTATCATCCTGCTTGCTGCACAAGTATGGGACTACGGACCCCTGTGGAAAAGTTCCAGCTTTACTGCATAAGACGAATTTTTAAGTTACCTAAGAATAACCTAATTCATGATACATCTAGAAACCCCTTATCTTGGTTACCTTAAAAATGCATTTTAACTATATGTACACTGAAAAAAAAGTGACATGTAAAATTGACATTTTTGTCATATCAAATTCAATTTTGTTCAAAAATTTGAAAATAACGGAAAAAAATGTAATACTGACATGAAAAAACGTCCGTTTTATAGTTTTTATGTCAGAACTACATTAAACGCTTACACTTTTGCGATGTGTAATTTACGTTGCAATATCAAAAATTCTTATCAATTTATTTTTTAGAATTTACAACATCATTTTCACATTTTTTAAATGTTTATAATAAAATTAAATGTAAATTCTAAACCATTCGTAAAGTTTTGATATTGAAAATGTAAATTGATATGCTTATGAGGTTCATTTTTACATTGTTATGTTGCAATGTTTTTTTGATATTAGTAAAAGATGCAATTCGTGGATTCTTTAAAAAAATTACAAACCGAAAATAAGATAATAACACGAAATATATAAAAAAATGCCGCTTTTCAATTTGCGGCATAATTTCATTATTTCTGTACGAATGAATTTAACAATTACTGTACTATTAGTTAATTTTATTATATAATGTGAAAATAAAATTAATTTAAAAGCAAATATCCAAAAATACAAAATGCGTTTATCCATGATGTATTGTAGATGAGACATTTTTAATGTTAAAATGGCATTTATATCCGAATTGTGAAAAGAACATTAAAATTTTCACCGATAAAAAATGTAATTTTTGCATGAAGTATTGTAGATGGGACATTATGAATGTTAAATTGGCATTCATATCCAAACTGTGAAAAGAACATTAAAATTTCCACAGATAAAAAATGTAATTTTTACATGAAGTATTGTAGCTGGGATATTATGAATGTTAAATTGGCATTCATATCCAAATTGTGAAATTAACATTAAAAATATCAAAGCGCCAAATTTAAGACGTCGAAGCGTCACGAAGACTTGCAAATTATCAATGCATTTGTATTTAAACACACACAAGAATGTGTGTGAGATATGTTTAATGTACAAATATCTATACACATAGAACTCAACAACTGGATTTATTTTGACTGCAATTTGTTCTTTAGACTTCTTTGTCTTAAGAAAGAGCGAGATAAAATATCGAAATAATTTTTTTTCAATAATGAGCAGATAAAATCTTCAATTCTGATTTTTGATTTTCTAAAATTTGCACCTGTTTCAAAAAGCTTCAAAATGTAAACAAATCTGTTCATATGGCAACTTCAAACAAAAATAAAATGTAATTTTAACAAGAATCAACGTCGTTGGGATATTTTCAATGTGAAAAGAACATTAATTATATCAAAATCTCTGTGACCGCCAAATTTCAGACGTAAATGTAGTGTTGCCAGAAACATAAAATTCGTATTTCTCTAGGTTCTTAGTTTCTAATGCAAAAACCGAACAAATCCAAAAGAAAACTAGAATCCATCAGTCTGGCAGAGATACAGTGGACCTAGCACCAGTAAAGGACTATTCACATGAGAGCGACCAACGACCAACGAATAAAAACAAAAATGGGATTTAAAACATATATAAACATAAATTCTTCACAAAAACTCTACAAAAGGGTAGCAATCTAGTATAATTTAATGTAAATTTATAAAAATTTGCGTTTTAATTGCTAAAATAAGAGAAATTTGAGAAAACAAATTGGTCGTAGCAATTATATTGCAATTCGCGACGACCAATTTATTTTCTCAAATTTCACTCATTTTAGCTATTACAACGCAAATTTTTATAAATTAACATTAAATTATACTAGATTGCTACCCTTTTGTAAAGTTTTTGTGAAGAATCTATGTTTATATATGTTTTAAATACCATTTGCTTTTTTATTCGTTGGTCGTTGGTCGCTCTCATGTGAATAGTCCTTAAGATATCATTTAAAAATACACTTTCAAAATGTCCGTAGTATCGCTGCCAGACCAATGGGTCTTGAATCTTGATTATTATAGGCACATGGCTTGTTGATGTTATGTGGGTGGACCAAGCTTCTGTCTCATCTTACCAAAATATATAGGTACCTACTTAATCCGTTTGCTAAATAACTCGCTTTTCTATTCGTTTTTTGACTAAATATTAACCTAACAAAAATTGTTCAAAATGCTATTTTCATAATTGAAGTTTTTTTTCGACAAAATGATATTTTTTCACTAAATTAATGATTTTATTTTCCACTTAGTGAAGAATAAGATTGTGATCATTTAATTTTATTTATTGTCAAGTTAAGCGTATTAGTTTTGATCATTTTTGTTATAAAAATAAACCTCTTAACTTTGACCACCATCTTCATTAAAAATTATTTTTTTAAATATATCACTCATTTTCGACTTTTATCTAAAAATTATTTATGTTTGAATTTCTTTTGCTCCTTCCAACCCCAAAAATTGATGAAGATACCTGAAAACAATTTATGTTAAAACGCGAATAGTTGATATTTATGATAAAAAATGCACGTAATTCAATCTTTATTTAAAATGGTGGTAAAAGTAGATATAAAGGTGTGAAACTAATTTTGCACACAATTTTTTGTATGCATCTTAAGATTATTAGTAAGGCTGTAGATAATTGCTAAAATTTTCAACAATTTTCGTTAAGTTCATTTTTATCCTACCTATAGGTGGCCAATGGATTAACTTCTTTAATAAAAATCTTCATCAGCGAAAACCATTTCAACTAATATTTATATCGTGTTCACATTGGAGTAAACAACAAACTACAATAATTTATAAGGTTCAAACACATATACAACTAGCGCGATAAAATCCATAACTTGTTTTTATTTTATGCAAACCAAATCTACCAATATTCAAAATGCAAACAAATCTGTACTTATGGCAACTTCACACACAAAAAAATGTAATTTTAGCAAGAATCAACGTCGTTGGGATATTTTCAATGTGAAAAGAACATTAATTATATCAAAATCTCTCTAACCGCCAAATTTCAGACGTAAATGTAGTGTTGCCAGAAACATAAAATTCGTATTTCTCTTGATTCTTAGTTTCCAATGAAAAACTTAACAAATCCAAAAGAAAACTAGAGTCCATCGGTCTGGCATAGATCCACAAATAGATGTTCACGATTTGCAAAAATTAAATGATGAATTAAATGCCAGAATTCGACCACCAATCCACAGGTTACTTTCAGTGACGAAATAGTTTAATTACCTACAGCAGATCAGCTGATTATTGATAGCAGAATTTAGGTATGTTCCTATACAAATTTTCTTTTCGAAATTCCATAACAGACTTTTATAAAAGTTCGAACTCCCGAATACCAATTATCAAAGATCTTTTGTGGTGAACATCTTTTATGATTCATGACAGAAAATTCATTGCAGAATAACAGATCTGGCAGAATAGGCCTAATTATCTACAAAGAAAATATATATTTTGAAATCTTTCATCATTACGTTTTCCCAACTAGAATACATTTAGCATCCTTAAATCCACCATAATTAGAGTTCAATGGCGATAAACCTGAGAAACCAGGTTAATATATCTCCGCATAAATGGAGTGTCAACTTTGTATGGACAAAATAATCTGCCATAGCATATAAAATTATTTCACAAATTTTAAATAAACTTGATAACTTGGGAAAAATTTTGACGTATCGTTTGAGATTTGACGTTTTATTTGTGTTGTGGGCTTGTTTTGGTGTGTTAAGATCGTTAAAACAAAATTGCATATATTATCAGAATATTACGCCGTTGAGTTTAAAAATATAATAACTATAATTAACGTATGGTGGAAAGTTATATCTTATTGGCAACACTGCGATAGGGAGTCACAAATACTTTCTGGAATTCTCTATGCATACGAACACAAAAATGTTATTTTTACACGAAAAAATGTCGTTGCCATATTTTTAATGTACATACACGCACACAGAAATGTAATATTTACATGAATCAACGTGTTTTGTACTCTAACAATGTAAAAATAACATTGTATGCGTGTTGTTTGTTGTGTGCTAACAGGAAATTATAAATTTCATATAGCTCACCTCTCAGTTAGTGTTTCTCTTTCGTCCTGATCAGTCCAGTTTCAGTGCTAGTCCGTGAACTTGTGAATCGTGATCGTTTTCTTGTAATTTTGTAAAAAAAAAACTAAAGAATAAAAACAATTATAAAAAAACGAAGGATTGGGTGTTTTTCTTGTGCAGCGATCGGTCCCGTTAGTGCGCCCTGATTATTTTGAAAAAAAAATTGAAAAAAAACAATAAGTGCTTCCCTTTCGACACCAGTAATAAAAAAAACGAGAACTGGCTTCGGCAGTATACCTACTAGTGGATTTTCAAAGAAGTAAGTACCTACATTTTATAAATTTTTAATTTTTAATTATTTGATTATGAAAATGAAAAATAAAATATCATAAACGCCAAAATTCAGACGACAAAGCGTCACAAATACACACTTAATTTAATATAAAAACGCTCACACAATGTAATTTTTACATGAATCAATGAATTTGGGATACCCAATAATGTGAAAATGACATTGTCTGTAGGTATGCTTCTAAATGAATTCATAAATTCTATTTCCATCCCTCATTTTCTGTTAGTGGCGAGAGACGCCGCCGTGATCAGTACAGTCTTTTTTTTTTATTTAATGTAGTTATGTATGTATTTGGGATAATCTATAATGTGAAAATTAAATTTTCTGTATTCTTCTATATGAATAATTCATAAATTCCATTCCCATTCCTCATTTACAGTTAGTACCTATTTTATTTCACCAAAACTCAGACGACAAGCGTCACAAATACACACTTAATGTAATATATACACGCTCACACAATGCCATTTTTACATGAGTCAATGTATTTGGGGTACCCAATAATGTGAAAATGACATTGTCTGTAGGTGTGCTTCTAAATGAATTCATAAATTCCATTTCCATCCTTCATTTACTGTTAGTGGGGACAGACGCCGAGATCAGTACAGTCTTTTCTTTAAATTGTTATTTTAAAAAGAAACTAATAAGCACAAAATTGAAAATATACATTATACATAATAATATGAAACAAGACATCGCGTACCGTGATCGTGTTCTTCAAATTGTTGTTTTAAAAATATTAGTAAAACCAAAACAAGAAGTAGTAAAATAATAGAATTGTTGATTAGTATAATTAAGTTAAAGGCAGGGTATTTATAAATTATTCCTTTAAAAGCACACATAGTGTCATTTTGACATTATATTAGTATCTTAAATGGGAAAAATTGGTTCATGTAAAAAGAATGTCATTTTCACATCTCAAATATATACATATCTCAAATATATTGATTCATATAAAAAAAAAATGTCGTTTTCACATTATAGTAGTATTTCAAATACATTGATTCTATTGTAGGCACGTACAAAATTACGTTGTGGAACTACTGCACCAACACTTTAAACTTTTTGCAAAACATTTTGTTCATGCTAAAAGTTTAAATATATTTGCTCTAAGGCTAAATTGATTTGCGTTTGGGTCAAAACTACTTGCGTTTGGGTTAAACCTATTTGCGTTTAGGTTAAACCTATTTGCGTTTAGGTTAATTAAATGTGCGAATGCTATACATGAATTGGCCAGCCTAAATATTTATTATTCTTATTGTTTTTTTCAAAATAATTTTCAGCAGTTTACGTGGTCCATACTATTTTTGAAAATGAATACCAATGATTTAATTTATGTGCTACCAGAGGCCATAAGTCAAATCATCCAAGAAAATGTTAGTGACAACATTTTCGAACCCGGTGAGGTGGAACCTTCATCCGAAGATCTACCATCGACGCAAATTACTAATGCTAGTGATATCATTGAAGTTAGCGTGGGGGAAAATAAGCTCCTAGACTTACTTAACGATTTTGGGCTCATAACAGCTTTTGATGGACTCTCCTGTAAGTTATTGTTATTTTGTATATACAAAATTTGATTGCGTTATCTCACTGCTTTATAATTCTGCCGACGACGGTTGTTTGAGAGAAAATAATACCTACTCTAACACTCTAATGCTCGGTTTCCGAATGTCATTGAAAAGACGCAAATTGGCACACTTTGACAGGACAGGGTGGCTTTTACCAAAGTTAAAACCAAGTAAAGTAGTGGTAGAGGGATGGTATAACTCACCCTGACTTGTCAGACTGTGTCTTTGAGCCCGATTACACGATTCGCTTTATCGGTTGTTTCGTCTTTCGCACTTTTTGACAGGCACGAAGTTTATGATAACATGGTTTGTGAAAATACGTACGCAATTCTTTTCGTTATTTTGACGTTCATGGAATTTATGGTTGTTTTCTAAGAAAGTAATAAGTAAAAATAAATAAACACATTTTTTAATCACTTTTTTCTCAAATACAATCGTTTATTATGACATCTAATCAAAAAAAACTATTCCAATTCAATAATTTTTGTTTAAATAATTTTTTGCTAACACTAAGGAGCATTGTGGTTGCCAAATCAGAAACGTCAAAGTGCAACCAGAAAAAGTCTTGTAATTGTAATTTGTATTCCTCCTTTCGTTACTTCCTTCCCTCTTAATTTCTTCACCCTCACCCAATCTATCAAAAAGGAGAAAGAGGAAACAACCGAAAAAGCTAATCGTGTAATCGGGCTCTTTCAATGACAAGTGGAAACCTACAGAAGGCATACGAAACCAAATATGGCTTTCACCATTTAATCACCTTCAAGTGAAAACTTATACTTTTTTGCAGATTGAATACGTTTTGTGCCATTATAACTAAA
The DNA here is from genome assembly GCA_963931855.1 of Philhelius festivus. Lineage (NCBI taxonomy): Eukaryota > Metazoa > Arthropoda > Insecta > Diptera > Syrphidae > Philhelius > Philhelius festivus. The sequence continues at coordinate 138,937,913 of OZ007555.1, read as the reverse complement.
ATGACCTTTGGAAAAATATTTTTCTTTCCACCCAGCTTAACTAAAAACCTTACAAAAATGAGACATATGATGTTAAAAGTTTGCTTTGATTTTACTGGTTCTTATGCGAAACACTTACTTTCAAGTGTGAATATCTCTGAATATTATTCTCTACCAGCTACAAAAGGTACTTTTCCAGTTTCAGAGGTTTCATACTAAAAACGCAAAATTTAATCCATCCAGTTAAATAATTTTTAGTATATATGAAAAATGGTATTTTGCTAATTTTAAACGAGTTAAGCATACTATCTCCTAACATTTTACTAAATTTAAGAACACCAAATGGCTATTTTATCTTTTTCGTACTAAATCCATTCGACACTTTGTTTCTGAATTTTTTGAACGAACTGTCACTTTTTTTGGACGTGTTCAGTTTAAGTGTACGAAGGAAATTGGTTTAGTACGATACTAGTTAAAAATTATTTAAAACTAAGAATGTTTTAGTAATCTGTTTTGTAATTAATATTGGGCTGATTGAAATTTTGCGCCATTGTTTTTAAAATAAATGAAAGAGATTTTGGAGAAAAGATGTCCTTAAATATGAAAATCCATTTTTTGCAGATGGTTAAAACCAAAACAAAAACATAGAAACATTTTTGCCATCACTTCATTTATAAAATAAAATCGAAGTTATTTGGAATGTTTCTGTGCGATTATATTTTCTTCCACGACAGAAAATAAAATAATTTATACAAGCTAAGAAATCATAGTTGAACAATTGCTATAAAAGAAAAAACAATTATAAAGTTTTTCATTACAATTCACATAATGTACATATAAATTCAAGTTTTTTTAGACATCCTTTTATATTTTGCATTTTTGTCTATAGCTTGTGGATTCAGTTATGAAAAATTAAAATATATTAACAATGATGACCTGGAAGTGGTATTTCCGGGGAAAGAACACACAGCTCTCAAGGCTGAACTAAGAGACAAAATTAATAGGTGGAAAGCTAAAAATGTAAGTATATACCTACCTACTTTTTGTTTCTCTTTTCTTGTTGGAATTTACTTGTGCACAATTTCTGTTATTGTCTTTCTGACTAGCAGTACAATTCACGCATATATTAAGTTCAATTCACAAAATAGTCGCATTTTGTTTCAATCTGGAAATAGAATAACTTAAACTAAAGAATCTTTTTTCAAATGGTTTTTTAGCGATTTATCACTAGTCCAGTGGTGCGTTCTTTATCTTTCCAAAGTTAACTGTGGTTAAAAATAATTTAAGTAACTTTATGACGTCATCACGTAGTTCCTAAATTCAAAGATAGAGTGTCAGAAAGTAACTTTTTGTAATTTTTTTCCAACTCATCCCCGTGATATGTGTTGAAAAGTTAATCTGTCAAACACAGCTAAAATTGTAATGTTTTCATTTTGAGGCTAGCTTGTGTTTGTCTTTTAATTTGCAACTTATTTGTAATTTTACTGTTTTTCATCGATTTTGATATTTGGAATTGTTTTATATTTGACTTTCTTTCAAAATTGTATTTTTCCTATTTGGTAAATTATTTAATAAAGAAATGTGTGCTGATAAAGAATGAAAGAAAAAGTAGCAAAATAAAGTTGCAAATTATTTTGTGCAAAAAACTATATACCATACCAATAACTTATTTGTCTGGTATATTCCTACTACCATTTATTAAAACAATTTTTTTTTATTTTATCTTCATAGTTCCCTTCTGAAACAACAGGTTGTCACTGTCAATCCAAAGTGCTTCAATGGGTTCAAAACGAACATTTAAGCAGAGAAAGTACGCCGATGTCAGATAAAACTAACTTTTCCTTTAATACAGTAAGTGCATTTTAATCTTTACTTTAAATTTTGCTTTTATAATGTAGAATCGCTTCGAAGTACCAACTTTAAGGTTAATTATATTAGGGGTTCAGAAATATAACGCTTCAAGTCCAATATGAGTTGGTTAATTTAAATGGGTTTATGAAGTTCTGTTTTGGAATACAATGTTACAGATAGAAAAAGTTTTGCATGCTCTGAATCAATATTTTTACTTAAAAAAAAAAAACATTTAGATACTTCAACAATTGGAGCATAAATGGATTTGAAATATTATTCTTAACGCCTTTTATTCAATTTCATTTTATTCAATGAATTCGGTAAGGCATTGCTTTTATAACCAAACTCAGAAGACACTACGCGGATCAGATATATTAAAGCCCTTAATAAAAATTATAGTTGCTTAATCTATTTTCACTTGAAGTAACAATCACTTCAAAATAAAACTTAATAATAACGGAGTCTTTTTTCACTCTTGTTTCTATAAGTGTGTCATTTCCTTGTTCATAGTTCTAACTTAATTATTATACTCTATTCCGTTTTTCGATATTTTTATTAATTATCTAGAATTAATAAGGAATTGTTTATTTGTTCTGTTCTCAGCGTGTTATAGACATTTTGAAATCAACAAAAGTAGGAGAAGACTTGCTTATTGTCTACTCCAACAAAAATAAACTTGAAAAACAAGATAGGAGAAAACTTATAAACTGTCTTGTTGAATATTTCTTCGAACCTAATTTAAATAGGTATAAAGTACCTAGCCCCCGCCAGCTGGACAAACTGGCGGACGAAATAGTAGAAATTTTTCCTACGGAGACCAAAGAAATTTATTTCATCTCTCGGAAAAAAGGTCTTCGAGCAAATCCGACAGGTCTACTTTTTAATCGGTTTAATAATATTAACCGCAAGAGGAAAAATTCTGACGATACGCCTCAGAGAATAAACTACGAAGCAGAAGAAGAAGAAGAAGAAGAAGAAAATGCAGCTCCATCTTCTGAAAATAAACCACTTACGACAGCCATACAAAAAAAAATTAAATTAATGCAGAATGATGAGCGTGAGGCAATGGACCTATGGAAGGAAACTTTCATATTTCGTCAGGAAGCCATTAAAAAGGAATACAACCTTCAGAAAATTTTAGATGACTGGCCATTTTATAAACAATCTGGTGGAGAACAATTCGTAAGTATATTAATTCGAAGATCAAAATTATTTTGTTTTGTAATCAATGTGTATTACCTAATATATAAATCTTAAACTTCTTTAACGGTTGTCAATATTATTATTAAATTTATCATTGATAAATATTAAAATTTAGTAGACACCTTAAAATTAATTAAAAAGCTCAACTTTCCGGTTCAACATTTATCCAAAATAAGGTTAAAAATGTGTTTTTTTTTTTAATTTTCAAAAAAAGTTAAATTTTTGTTTGAATATCAATATTTTGAAAACGATTTGGTCAACTTCTTAAAAACTTAAAAAAAATAGCATGATTATTAATTAATATAATCTTTTATCAAATATCTATTGCAAATTTTATCTCAAACTTATCTTAATATCTTTATAACAGATCAACTACGACTTTGGGATTATGTTTCCCAACAAATCCTATGAATTAATAAATAAATGGGATGAATTAGACAATAATCTTTTTGCGTATTACGACGCAAACATCAAGGACAAAAGATTCCGCAGTTTGTTGGATACTTTGAGAGACGAAAATGTCAACAAAAGTAAGTCAGCAATACTATAAAATATTTTTTTATATTTACTAAGCCATATTCATTTTCAGATTCTAGAGATTGTATTTTGACAATGTTGCTGAACGCAATTTTGAAACCAACGGCGAGGTTCGTTGCAAAAAAAGAAGGGAAGTCAGTAGTACACAAAACAACTGTTACCGATGCCATCAACAGTAGTATTATCCACCTGAGAACCATTAACGACTTGGAGCTGGCGAGAGAAAACAAATTGATGACATCGATTCTCAACAAGAATACGATCCAACCGTATATTTTCGTAGTAGGATCAGAGATTACAACATTGAAAGAGTTTTATGTAAGTTTCGGCAACAATGTACTGAAATTTAATTCTTTTTTATCGGCTCTCGATATATGTTTTAAGGTTTTTCAAATATTCCAACTAAAATATCCAAAAGAATCAGCACTGAGTTGGCTTTTCATTCAAAACCATATTTTTGAAATTTCGACAATCTTCGATGAAAAGAGCCCGACATTAGCCGTGTTTATACAAGATTTAAAAAAATAAAATCCTTCATTCCTCTCAAATCTAAAATATCCCTACTTTTCAATTTCTAAGAACTATCCTTACTTTTAAAAAACTTAAAGTTTTTAATCTCAACTTTGCTATGACAGCATCCAAGTTCAAAGAACTACCCTTACGTTTCAAACCCTAAGAACTATCCTTACTTTTAAAAAACTAAGTTTTTAATCTCAACTTTGCTATGACAGCATCCAAGTTCAAAGAACTATCCTTACATTTCAAACCCTAAGAACTATCCTTACTTTTAAAAAACATTAAGTTTTTAATCTCAACTTTGCTATGACAGCATCCAAGTTCAAAGAACTACCCTTACGTTTCAAACCCTAAGAACTATCCTTACTTTTAAAAAACTAAGTTTTTAATTTCAACTTTGCTATGACAGCATCCAAGTTCAAAGAACTATCCTTACGTTTCAAAGCCTAAGAACTATCCTTACTTTTAAAAAACATTAAGTTTTTAATCTCAACTTTGCTATGACAGCATCCAAGTTCAAAGAACTATCCTTACATTTCAAACCCTAAGAACTATCCTTACTTTTAAAAAACATTAAGTTTTTAATCTCAACTTTGCTATGACAGCATCCAAGTTCAAAGAACTACCCTTACGTTTCAAACCCTAAGAACTATCCTTACTTTTAAAAAACTAAGTTTTTAATCTCAACTTTGCTATGACAGCATCCAAGTTCAAAGAACTATCCTTACATTTCAAACCCTAAGAACTATCCTTACTTTTAAAAAACATTAAGTTTTTAATCTCAACTTTGCTATGACAGCATCCAAGTTCAAAGAACTACCCTTACGTTTCAAACCCTAAGAACTATCCTTACTTTTAAAAAACTAAGTTTTTAATCTCAACTTTGCTATGACAGCATCCAAGTTCAAAGAACTATCCTTACATTTCAAACCCTAAGATTTATCCTTACTTTTAAAAAACATTAAGTTTTTAATCTCAACTTTGCTATGACAGCATCCAAGTTCAAAGAACTATCCTTACATTTCAAACCCTAAGATTTATCCTTACTTTTAAAAAACATTAAGTTTTTAATCTCAACTTTGCTATGACAGCATCCAAGTTCAAAGAACTACCCTTACGTTTCAAACCCTAAGAACTATCCTTACTTTTAAAAAACTAAGTTTTTAATCTCAACTTTGCTATGACAGCATCCAAGTTCAAAGAACTACCCTTACGTTTCAAACCCTAAGAACTATCCTTACTTTTAAAAAACTAAGTTTTTAATCTCAACTTTGCTATGACAGCATCCAAGTTCAAAGATCTATCCTTACGTTTCAAGTTCTAAGAACTATCCTTATCCTAAGAACTTTCCTTAATTTCGACAATTTTTGATGAAAATAGCCCGACATTAGGCGTGTTTATAAAAAAATTAAAAAAATAAAATCCTTCATTCCTCTCAAATCTAAATTATCCCTACTTCTAAATTTCTTAGAACTATCCTTACGTTTCAAGTTCTAAGAACTATCCTTACTTTTAAAAAAAACTAATTATTACTTGTTATTCAAAAAAGTTCTCGAAATTTCAAAAATGGTTGATATTAATTCTGAATATTTCTTAAAATTATAAAATATTAAATTCATAATGACTTTAAATTGTTTTGTTTGTAATACTAGCTTTCAAGAACTATCCCTTCTTTGCAAACATTTCAAACTTATTCATGGGTTAGACTCTTATAGTGAATTTAAATGCATTTTTGCAGACTGTAATCAAATTTTTTCAAACATAAGTTCATTTCAAAGACACACTAAAAGCCATTTAAAGAATATGTTACAGAGTATTAATGTTAACGAAGAACGAAATTCAGAAAATATAAATTCAGAATGTATTAATTTAAATAGTGATGATTTACTTTCATGCGATATACCAATTTTACTAGAAAATAATGTCTCAAACCTAAAAACAATTACCTTTATCGAATCGAAATGTTTAATTTCGAAGACAAGCAAGGAATTTTCCATGAATTTACATAAAAGAAACAATATTACCCGAAAAGATGTTTTAGACATCCAACAAGGTGTTTCTTCTATAACTTCGAGTATGACAGAAACAATAAAACAAAGAGTCTTAAAATTTATTCCAGATTCAGAGAAAGAAGAGTTCTTAAATTATTTAAATGTCTGTGCAAACCCTTTCGAAGAAATAAAATCGGAATATAAATTATTTCAAAGTTTGCTTGATTCAGATCAATTTGCTAAGCCTATGTTTTTTAACATTAATAATGAAATTTCTGAAATTATACTAAATTGTGAACCGACGTTAGGCCCCAGTAATGTTCAAGGTTGTATTATGCCCATTGCGTTCCAATTCCGAAAATTTTTTGAGTTGCCAAATGTCTTAAGTGCTACACTCGTGAATATGACACAAATATGCACCGACAAAACCTTAAACCACTTTCTTAATTCATCTTCCTTCAAGAAATTGGCTGAAGTTCATAAAGGTAAAATAATCATGCCATTTTTTATATATCTGGATGGCTTTGAAATTAATAATCCTTTAGGAAGTCACGCCAATGTTGATTCTATTTGTGGCGTTTATTACAGTTTTCCTTCCTTACCTCAATATCTTTTGTCTAACTTAAATTATATTTTCGTAGCTGCCTATTTTAAAACCAAAGATCAAAAAATATATGGAAATGACTCATTTTTTCGCCCTCTTATAACTCAACTAAAAGAAATAGAAGAAAATGGAATATTAGTTAACACAGAGTCTGGGTCTCACAAAGTTCACTTTGTGCTATGTAATATTTTGGGAGATAATTTAGGATTAAATGATGTATTAGGTTTCACAACTTCATTTAATTCCAACTTCTTTTGTCGTTTTTGTAACCGCCAAAAGTGTGAAATGTTTGAAGACACTGAAGAGCACGTTGGCTCTTTAAGAAATATAGACAATTACAACGCTGCAATAACAATAAATGACGTAAAGGTCACAGGTATAAAGAGTTATTGTTTGTTTAACGATTTGCCTTCTTTCCATGCCACGACCAATTATGTCGTTGATATTGTTCACGATTTATTCGAAGGAGTGTGTAGATATGATTTGTGTGAAATATTGTTATATTTTATATCCAAAAAATTTTTCTCCATCGAAATATTAAACTATAGAAAACAAATGTTTAATTACGGAGAAACAGAAATAGGCAATTTATCTCCACCCCTGGATTTGAATCACCTACAAAATAATAAAATTAAAATGTCAGCTCGTGAAATGATGTGTTTTGTCCATTTCCTTCCACTTATTATCGGTGATCTTATTCCACCAAGAAATGAGGTATGGAATTTTTTTCTAACTTTGTTGGAACTTGTAGATCTCACATTAACAAGCCAATTTGAGGAAAGCAAACTTAAAAAAATGCAGTTCTTAATTAAACTTCACAATGAATCTTATATACGGATTTTTCAGAAGCAACTAAAACCGAAATTTCACTTTTTAATACACTATGAAAGGGTAGTGAGGAATTCTGGTCCATTAAAATACTTGTGGAGTTATCGCTATGAATCCAAACACAGAGAAGCAAAAACATATGCAAGAAACATATCCTCAAGAAAAAATATAACTTATACACTAAGCATGAAGGCATCATTGAAATTTACGAATTTTCTAAACGATCATCAATTTGGTCTACCAAATGTTACTAAATTCGAGCGTTCTTATTTTTTCAATTTAGAAAATTGTAGTTATAAGAATTATATCCTAAATTTTTTAACTCGTAAGACTGATTTCACTAACAATTTGGCCACTAAAGCCTTGACATTTAAAGGGTCGGCCTACAAAATTGGATATTTCTTAACAATAACTAAAAACGAAACTATTGACCTTTTTGAAATCAAAGACATATTGATAAGTAAAGTTAATCATCCTTTTATAGTTGGAAAAAAAATGGAAATAATTAAATTTGAAAACCACTTTCAGTCATACTCCGTACGAGGTAACAATAATTTATTTGAAATAATAGATATTGTTAATTTTACCAGTCCTCCAATTCATTTATATTATATACCTAACGGAACCTGTTTGATACGAAATAAAGTTTTTTAAAGAGGAGGGTTGAATTTAGTATAAGTAACCCTTTTGGTAGTATCTTGCATCTGATTTGAATTATTCTCTGTCGCTTTCAGCTTAGCACATTTTAATGAATTAGTTTTATCCCCATTAGATATTATTAAACATAGTTCTTAGACAAATTAAAAAAAAATCTTCATTGCTCACCTTCTATTTGTGTTCATTATAACATAATAAGTCAGCCAGTATATCTTTTGTATATACAAAATTTATGAAATTATAGGTTTTTTCCATTTTCCACTTATTATTATTAATGATCTTATCCCTACAAGAAATGAACTATGGGCACTTTTCCTAACTTTGTTAAGGGCCAATTTTTCAATAGCTAGTTAAACCTCAGAAAGTACTTAATCTTTGTTCATGTTGCTATACTAATTTTTCCTCTGATAGTTTAATTGATGATTAAAAAATCGGCTCTAAGACTCGTTGATCTATCTTTAACAAGCAAACTTAAGAAAACCTCAATTTAAAAAATTCAAGCTTTGGTTAAACTCCACAATCAATCTTTTTAGATAGATAGATAGATAGATAGATAAGATTTATTGATCCTTTTTAAATTAATTAACAATCAGTTTAATACATTAAATTTTAAGACATGGCTAAAAGCCGTCTGCCCGAGTTTGACGAAGTCTATAAAGTATTTAAAAAGATTCTTCAATTATCGATTTTCTATATTTTGATGCTTTTTGACAGTAGATATATAATATATTCCAGTCGTTGCCATTCAGAATGTTTCTCATTTCCAATTCATCTAATTCTAGTTTTCCAAAATATCGAAGTCTAAACTCCCTTAGTACAGGACACCTTCCTAAGAAATGGTAAATGTTCTCCCTTTCTCGTAGGTTACATAGAGAGCAAATGATTGGTAAATCATCCCTATGAGGTATAAAGTTCAAGTCCATCAGTTCACCTCTGGCTTTAAAAACTGTAGAAATCATATCTTTAGTGTACCTTTCGTTGAAGTAATTGTTTTCGCAAAGATTGTGATCTAAACTTGCATATATTTCTCTGTGTCCAGAACCCTTGACATGCTGAATGCTGTTAACGAGCAATTTCTCATCTACTGCAGAGAGCAAATTGTGGAACTCTTTTTTCAATTGGCTTATGTTTTCCGTGTTTATTGTTAAGTTGTATCCACAGAACTCTGCTAAGGATTTCCATTCCTCATAGAACAATATTTTCATCTCTATAATGTGATTTGCTATTCGTTTGATCAACCTCTCACCGTTCAAAGATAAGCATTTTAAAATATAATTAAAATGAAGCTTCAATGCATCCATAAATAGTGGGGGGAGACCCGTTTCAACCATCATCATGTTATTTGGTGTACACTGTGGAAGCATGAAAATCCTTTTTAAAAAGAAGCGAAGTAATTTTTCTACTGTTTCGTATTGCTAATAGCCCCATACTTGGGCACCATACAGCATTATTGACTTAGAAACCGCCTGGAATATTTGCAGTTTGATTCGCATTGATATATTTTTATCTTCCATACAGTTTTTCCACGTTAAGTTTATCGCTGCCTTAGATGATGCAAGCTTCTCTTTTAGGTGCAATTCCATGCTCATGTTACTACAGATATGTATACCCAAATATTTATACGATTTGACTGTTTCTATTTGCTGCCCATCAAAATACCATTTTTCGTTTCTTGAATAACTGCCTCCTCCTTTTCTAAAAACCATTGTTTTTGATTTCGTTGTGTTGACCTTTAACCTCCACTCCTCGCAGTATTTTTGAAGTTGATTTATCATTCTTTAGGCGTTTTTCTTTTTTAGTTCAGTATAGAGCTCTGAACAGAGTCCGAGCATGTCGAGCATGTTCCGAACATTCTCTGAACCAAGCGTGCTCTGAGCGCTCTGAGTATATTTTGAAACACACCTGAACACTTATGTAGCTGTCGCCATTTTTTTTTAATTTCCATCTGTCAAATGCTTGTGTTAAGCATTTTACTCTGTCTGCTCAGTTATTTTATTCTGAGCTCATAGAGTGCACTCTGAACACGCTCAGAACATGCTCAGAACGAAAAAAGAAACACATTTTCGAAACTCTGAACACTCTGAACTAAAAAAGAAACACAATTTATTTTTTGACAACTCAGGTTCTGTTCTGAACTAAAAAAGAAAAACGCCTTTTGTAATCTTTCTGACGAATCTGCAAGTAACACCAAATCATCTGCGTACATTAGAACCTTAATTAGAGTACCACCGATCCTGACCCCTCCGCAAAGATATTCTGAGATATCGTCGATGAACATCACAAATGCTAAAGGGCTAAAGTTGCAACCCTGTTTTACACCCGTAAGAGTTTCGAAGAAGTTTGAAAGTTGTTTTCCGTCCCAAACTGCTGATGACGTGTTCTCGTACAGCTTTTCAATCAATCTTCCGAATTTCCGTGATACACCAATATTATAAAGTTTATAGAAAAGTGCACTTCTGTCCACTGTATCGAAGGCGGCTTTAAGGTCAACGAAGAACGCGTATAGTTTTTTCTTAGTCCTGATAAAGTTCTGTGCAACAGTGGTAAGGATAAAGATTTGATCTACTGTTGAGTAATTCTCTCGAAACCCTGCCTGAAATTCGCTGAGTATGTTATTTTGAGAAGTCCACACTTGAAAACGCTTCGCCAAAACACCCATTAGTATTTTCAATGCAGAGTTTAAAAATGATATTCCTCTGTAATTTTCTGCTTGGTTAGGATCGCCTTTCTTGAGGATTGGAAAAATCACGCTCTGTCGAAAGCTGGTTGGGATATCTCCTGTTTCAAAAATTCTATTGAATTCTTTGGTTAGTATTTGTAGCAGAGAGTCATTTGCATATTTGAAGAATTCAATTGGTATTCCGTCCGTTCCCGGCGCTTTTCGGTCCTTGCTCTTAACTAACCAAAGTTTTACTTCTTCGAACTTAATGGGACTATCCAACAAATCGCACTTTGTATCCGGAACTGCATATTGAAAACTAGACTGGTACATGGCGTTGGGAGAGTTCAAGATATTTTTGAAGTGTTGTGCCAATTGATCTGCACTAATATTTATACCAATTTTAAACATTTTTCCATTTTTTTTCTTAAGCAGTTTCCATAGAGTTGCAGCATCCCTACATTGGGATATTTCAACTGCTAAAGCGTTTTGGTATTCAATTTTCTTCTTCTGGCATGTACTATTGTATTCTTTTTTCGCGTGTAGATACATATGTTTATAACTTGGTTCATCGTATTTTCGGAATTGATTTAAAATACATAATGATTTTTTTCTTAGCTTTTCGCAATCAGAGTCAAACCACGGCTGTTTAAAATCTTGTTTTATCCGTTTTTGTGGCATGAGACCAATAGCGTTTTTAACAATCTGAGTTATATCGTCCATATTTCCAACTGTTACTATTTCCATCTGCCTGCTCAGGTTCATCTGGTAGTTTTGCGCCTGATTCCGATTCCATCTGAATTTAGGTAGCAAATTTATTGCAGCTTCGTCGTTTCTCAATTCATTAGTAACTAAGCTGAATGTTGTTACAATTGGTAAATGGTCTGAGAAATTTTGCGATTCTACCACAAAATTTGTAACACAATTGTTCCATTCTCCTCCGCTTAAAGTTAGGTCAATTACTGAGGTTCCTTGTGCACCCAAAAACGTATATTCGCCTCGCAAATCTCCCCTTGAACATCCATTTTGAATTTTCAGTCCATACTCGCTGCAAAAGTCTAATAGTTGACATCCTTTTCTATCCAAAACCAAATCTTTAGAGTTTCGGGGTTCTGAATCTTCATCGAGTTTTTGTCCTATCGGTTGCTGAGTGCCAGTCCTTGCATTAAAATCACCAGTGAGAAGAATATTGGTTTGATATTGTAGATATTTAATCTTTTTAATTCCTTGACATTGGGCCTTGTGAATAAAAAAAAGCCAAAGCTAAAACTTGGATTTTTAAGTAAAAGCTTGATTTTTAGTGAATAAAAATAAGCTTAAGCTAGCTAGTTAAAGATGTTTTCTAGTAAAAGCTATTTAAAAATAGCCAAAGCTAAATTCATTTAGTTTTAGCTTGTTGTCCTAGCTTAAGCTTCAATTTGTGTGAATAAAAATAGCTTAAACTAGAATATTATAGTTAAAGCTACAAAAATTTCAAGATTTTTTCGACCTGTCTAGAAAGCTTTGACTAGGTCTTATTTTCAGTATTAATTTGTGCGAGTTGTTAATTAAACATAAGGGAATATCTCAAAAAATAGGACTGTGAACGTATAGACCCAGAAACTGACATATGAAATGTTAAAAACATTTTTTAGCCGAAACCAATACTTGCCCTGTAGAACAGATAACAAATTGAGGCAAAAAAACTTTCCTTTCAGTATACATGTACTAGTTTTAGCTAAAGCTAACTAGCCGAAACATGTGAATAAAAAACGAACACCTTAAATTACCAAGCTTAAGCTAGAATTTTCCAGCATAAGCTATTTAGCGTTATCATTTTTTTATTCACATAAAACAAAGCTTAAGCTAGTACTGTCTAGCTTTAGCTGCTAGTAAGAGCTATGACTAGTTGGCTTTAGCTTCCTCCAAAAAAAGCTTTAACTTTTTTTTTATTCACAAGACCCATTTAAAGGGTCTGTTTACAAAATTGGATATTTGCCAACAATAACTTAATATGTATGAAAGTAAATCATAATTTTCTGTTCCGTAAGATGTGATGTAATTTATTTTAAAAACAATTGTTAAAAAAATGTAGATATATCATATTTATAATTATATTATAATAGTTAATAAGCATATTTTGTTCATGACAACAGTAAAGATTCATCTAATCTTATCTTATCCTAATGCTATTCCTTTTAAATAATAAATTTTGATTTTGTTAATTTTAAGTTATCAAATTGATTGGTCTGTTTAGTACCAAATAAAGTGTTATGAAAAAAATTTAACAAATCCTTTTTTATTTAAAAAAACTGATTTAAGTAATAACGAAATCAATGTAATCATGAATGTAAGTATTGTTCTTCCTATGAAATGAATATTTGTGTTACCAGACATAAATAAAAGCTGTTGGGGATTTTCTTTGGTCGTTGACGAACAAAAATATCAATCAAAGTAAGTTAACACTGATTCTTTATCCATAGAGCAAGGTTTAAATAATGTGTTTAATATAAGAAATTTGCGAAAATTCAATATAATATTTGACATGAAACAACGTCGAAAAAACATTTAAATATTTTGTCGACGATGTTCATGTTAATATTACGTTGAATTCATATCATTTCTACATTTTTAATGTAAACATTCAATGTTGATTTGATATGACATAACGTCAACATAACATTTGTTCATGTCAAATTTACGTTGAGTTCATGTCATTTCTACACTTTTAATGTAAAAATTCAATGTCAATTCGACATGAAACAACGTCAAAACAACATTTGGTCATGTCAATTTTACGTTGTGTTCATGTCAATTCAACATTTTTAATGTAAAAATTCAATGTCAATTCGACATGAAACAACGTCAAAACAACATTTGGTCATGTCAATTTTACGTTGTGTTCATGTCAATTCAACATTTTTAATGTAAAAATTCAATGTCAATTTGACATGAAACAACCTCAAAACAACATTTGATCATGTCAAATTTACGTTGAATTCATGTCATTTCCACATTTTTAATGTAAAAATTTAATGTCAATTCGACATGAAATAACGTCAAAAAAACATTTGGTCATGTCAATTTTACGTTGAGTTCATGTCATTTCAACATTTTTAATGTAAAAATTCAATGTCAACTCGACATGAAATAACGTCAAAACAACATTTGGTCATGTCAATTTTACGTTGAGTTCATGTCATTTCTACATTTTTAATGTAAAATATCAATGTCAATTCGACATGAAACAATGTCAAAATAACATTTTAATATCATTTTTTGACATTGTTCATGTCCGGATAACATTGAGTTCATATCATTTTTACATTTTTAATCCAAAAATACAATGTCAAGATGACATGTTACAACATCATAATCACATTTTAATATAATTTGTTGACATTGTTCATGTCAGGATAACGTTGAATTCATATCATATCTACAGTTTTAATCCAAAAATTGGATGAAATGTCAATGTACATTTGACAAGTATATAATGTTAAAAGTACATTTGCAATATCAAAAGTGATATGACAGTCATGTCAAAAGTAACATTGTTCAACATCAGCTGGAAAATGTAAGCGAAAACTATCACTTTTACGGTGGTTTTTTACATTTTTTTTTTTCGGTGTAGTAAAAGTCATGGAAATGGAAGAAGAACGCCTAGCAGAAATATACTTCGAACATATGCTAGAAAGGAATGAATACCGTGTCAAAGAATGGCAAGACCTGCGAGTTTCTACTGATGCGAACTTAGTTTTCTTAGGAGTAAAATACAAAAGTCGGGATCGTTTTTATAAGACATTTGTATATGTAGATGAAGCTCAATCTTCACAACACAGGATGTAAAATTACTCATATTCTACAAGGTAATACCTTTTGGACAGGAATATTACTGAGATGAAGAAGTGTGTTTATGTTAAGGAGCGAATTGATAAACTTGAACTACGTACCACATCGACCAGAGCTCCTAATCGTGTGTGATCTCTGTGACCGTGATAAGAGAGAGAGAGGATGTCTTTCAATACATTTCTGTATGCCATGTCATGTATGCAAAATTTTAGTGTAATTAGTACGATGTTAAAGCTGTTTTAGTATGAAACTATAGGTTAAAATGACGTTTTTGTAAATTTTAAACGAATTTAGCATCATACTTTCTCTACCCTTTTATTAAAGTTAAAATCATACAACACCTATTTTATTTTGTTAGTATCGTGCTATTTTCAAATGCCACAAAAGGTCTGTTTACTTAGTTTTTTGCATGAACTGTTATTGGATTAGGTGTGTTCAGAAGCAATTTATTAAGAAAATTGCTTTATTACGATACTAGTTAGAAAATTTTTAAAATTAACAATGAATTAGTAAACTACTTTGAAGTTAGCAAATTGTTAAGTAGTATCATACTAATACCTTAATACTGTAAGCGAAAAAGAGTTCCCCTTAAAATAGGAGAGAACAAAAGAAAGAAAAGAACAAAATATATACATATGTAAAGGGTTGCCGGTAGATATAAGCAGAGAAGATACATGCGAACAGTCAGTCGTATTCTAGAGTTCAAACCGATCGGTCGCGATAGTTAGTTTAGGGTTACATTATTAATAAAGAAAAAAAATAAGTTGAAGAACCAAACGAGAAGTCTTTTATTTAAGTTTATATTTGAAGAATATATTTACAGTTGAACAATAAAGTAAGTTTAAAATTCAGAAGTGGGATAAAATATCCACCGCGCGATATAAAAGAAAAAGAAAGAAAAGTACCCCTCGCGAAAAAAAAAAATCAGAATCAATAAAACACGACGCCGTACCCAACCGCCGTTGAAATTCAAATTTCAGTCACACACATCTACGAATACTTCGTGTTCTATAAACTACGAGATGGAGAACGAGTCAAACATCGAGTCGTATAAAAAATATACAGCCGTACAGCTGCGGTCGTGGTTGGAGAAGAAAAAGCAAAAAACCACAGGCACAAAGGCGGAACTCATCTTGCGGCTGTTGTCTTTACCAGCCACACAGCGAGGAGAATTCCTTCAAGTAGAAACCAACAGTGACGACGCACACTCGGATGACTCAGAGGCATATGCAGACAGCATAAGTGTGGTGGTGGAAGATATGGCGGCGAGAGTTATAGACAGTACACGAATGAACGAGCAAACAGAGAGACAACAAATGAACGAGCATGCAGATGCAGAGGGGCAACAAATGAACGAGAATGCAGAGAGGCAACAAATGAACGCGCATACAAGCAAGAGAGTCAGCACAAATGATGGAAACAAGGAGAGTACAAATGAGGGGAGCACACAGAACGAGCGACAACTGGAGCGAATGGAAAAAATGGAAAAAGAAATACAACAACTGAAGAGGGAAATCGATTTGCAGGCTCGAGAAAAAAATGTGCTGATGAAGGAAATCGAGCTGTTGAAAAACTACAGACAAAATACCAACAGTGCCGGCGGCGTTGCAGTGGCAGTACTAAAGGAGTTACTTCCAGAATTCCGGGGTGAGTGTTTTTCACATTGGGAAAAACAGTTTCGTAATTTGATAGAGGCCTACAATTTGGACGACAACAACGCTCGCATTTTAATTTCATGCCGATTGGGTGGAAACGCATTAAAATGGTTTCACTCGAAAAGCGATTTGGCGCAAATTACTACAAACCAACTGATGAGAGAAATGGGCGAAATGTTCGCATCTAATGATAGTCGCCTATCTTTAAAACGAGCGTTCGAGGGAAGAGTCTGGCAGTCGACGGAGACATTCCAGAGTTATGTCCATGAAAAAACTATCATGGCAAACAGATTGGACTTGGACAATGATGAGGTGCTTGAGAGTCTCATCGATGGAATACCAGATATAAGGCTGCGAACACAAGCACGTATGCAGTGTTTCGTAACGAAGCAGCAGTTGTTGGAGGCATTTAGGCAAATTGAGTTGCCCAAAATTGCAATTAAAATGTCTACTTCCGTGTCATCGATACCGAGACAATCTACGGCTCCCATTCGTACTCCATCTACATCACGGGCTGTTATGATTCCCGGCCAATCAACATCGCAACGGGCAGTGACTTCAGGAAAGATAGAAGCCAAGCAAATAAGGTGCTACAATTGCAACTCGCTTGGGCATTATGCGTACGAGTGCCGCAAGGAGAGAAGACAGTACGGAGCTTGCCATGTTTGTGCCCGGTTAGGTCATCTGGCATCAGAGTGTCCCCAGAGAAAAGCGTTGGTGCTTCACACACTGGAAGACGATGATGAAGAAGATTATGTAAGGCAATTATATTATATTTTCAAAATAAATCTTTTATCGTATAAATTATCTTTAGGAACGTTACTAGATACCGGCAGCCCTATTTCTATTATTAAACGGCAGCATGTTCCGTCTAATTTTCTTTTTATAAATAAAGAATATATTAAACCTATTTATGGTATAAATAAAAGTCAGTTAAAAATAATTGGTTATGTCGACTCTTGTATTTATTTCGAATTTGAAGAGATTAATTTAAAACTTTATGTGGTAGAAGACAGTACGATGCAATATTCAGTTCTACTCGGAAGAGATTTTTTAAGATCAGCAAAATTAAAATTATTAAAAGAAAGTAAAATGAAAGAAGAAAATATAAATAAAAATGATATTAAAAATGCAAGCATATTGAAAATAGATGAAATTGAAGAAAAAATTGAAAACGAAAATGAAAGTATAGATAAAAATACACTTAGGTTAAAAAATATGAATACAAATGAAAATAAAAGTAATTATGGAAAAGAATGTTTTAAATTAATGAATATAAAATTAGAAAATAATGAAAATAAAATTGATTTAGAAAACATATGTAAACAATCGTATAAGACAAAAAGTATTTTCTATGAAATGTACCGGGATTTCTTGACATGCAGACGTCCTGATCGTCCTGAGACTGATTTTCAAATGAGGCTTAGAGTATCTGATGACAAATTATTTAGTTGTGCGCCTAGGAGATTATCATATTTAGAAAAAGCGCAGGTACAGGAAATATTAGATGAGTTACTAGAGGCAGGAGTAATTAGGCCGAGCAAATCGGAGTATGCATCTCCCATAGTCCTTGTAAGAAAAAAAACAGGTGATATCAGACTATGTGTCGATTATCGGATTTTAAATAAAAAGACACTAAAAGATAATTACCCACTCCCACTCATCGATGATTTGTTGGATAGGTTGGCGAACAAAAAATTATTCTCGCTGTTAGATCTAAAGAGTGCCTTTTATCACATAAAGATGGAAGAGGAGTCAATCAAATTCACTTCGTTCGTGACTCCGTTGGGTCAATATGAGTTTATGAAAATGCCGTTCGGATTGAGAAACGCACCTTCAACATTCCAGCGATTTATAAATGAGGTGTTTGAAGACTTGATCCAAGCAGGCAAAATAGCTATATACCTGGATGATATTATGGTGGCAACGGAAACAGTAGAGGAACATTTAGATATTTTGAGGGAAGTTTTTAGAAAATTGATTGCAAATAAATTAGAACTGAGGGAAGACAAATGCAAGTTTATGGAGTCAGAAATTCAGTATTTAGGGTATGTTATATCGGGAGAGGGTATTAGGCCAGACGAGAAGGGCCTGGAATCTGTAAAGAATTTTCCTATTCCAAAAAACACTAAAGAAGTCCACAGTTTCCTAGGATTATGTTCATATTTTAGAAGATTTATAAAAGGATTCTCATTGTTAGCTGAGCCATTATACAGGTTGATAAAGAAAGATGCTATATTTAGATTTGAAGAAAAAGAGGTAGAAACTTTTCGTGTACTTCAACAGAAATTACTAGAGTCGCCGATTTTAGCCATTTACGATCCGCGTGACGAAACCGAACTCCATTGTGACGCAAGTGCACTGGGATTTGGGGCGATTCTTTTACAAAAGAAAAAAGATATGATCTTTCATCCGATCTTTTACTTTTCGAAACGAACAACAGAGTGTGAGTCGAAGTACCATAGTTTCGAGTTAGAAACTTTGGCGATAGTAAATGCTCTAAAGCGGTTTAGAATTTATTTACATGGGCTAAAGTTTAAAATCGTCACAGACTGCAATTCTTTGACGCTAACATTAAATAAGAAAGACATAAATCCTAGAATTGCTAGATGGGCTCTTGAGTTGCAGGATTATGATTACGTTTTGGAACATAGGAGTGGAGCTAAAATGCAGCATGTAGATGCATTGAGTCGTATCCCTAGTATATTAGTACTAGAGGATAATACGTTTGAACAAACACTATCAATTAGTCAAAATAAAGATGAGTTTATACAAAAGATTAAAGAGAGGTTACAAATGAGGGAAGATAGTATGTATGAGCTAAGGAGTGGATTGGTGTATAGGAAAATGGGAAAAGATATACTGTTTGTGGTACCAAAAAGTATGGAACGAAATATCTTACAGAAATATTATGATGATATGGGACATGTTGGAGCAGAGAAGGTCATAGATAATATTTTAAAATCATATTGGTTTTCAGAAATGAACAGAAAAGTTAAGGCTCATATAAGTAATTGTCTGAAATGTATAGTATTCGCTACCAAAATGGGTAAGCATGAAGGACTCTTACATAGCATACCGAAAGGTGATGTACCGTTTGATACCGTACATATTGACCACTTCGGACCGGTGGCCCTAAAGACTTGTAAGAAGAAGTACGTATTCCTAGTAATAGATGCGTTTACAAAATTCACTAGGTTGTATGCGATGCGCTCTACGGGTACCAATGAAGTGATCGCTTGTTTGAAATCCTATTTCAATGCGTATAGTAGGCCGAAGGTAATGGTGTCCGATAGGGGAAGTGCGTTTACGTCTGAGGCATTTGAGGAATTCTTGAAAGAGAATAGTGTTCGACACGTGAAGATCGCTACGGCGTCACCTCAGGCCAACGGTCAGGTTGAACGTGTCAATAGGAGTTTGGCGCCGATGCTAGCAAAAATAACGAACGGTGGACTAGAATTCTCATTAGATAAGGCTTTATCTAAGATTGAGTTTGTCATGAACAATACTATACATAAGGGGACAGGAGCTCATCCAAGCCAATTACTTTTTGGTGTTAGTCAACGAGGAGATTGTGTAGATCCATTAAAAGAGAGATTAGAAGAAATGAATGAAAAGGAAAACGAGAGAGATTTAGAAATAATACGAAGGAGAGCTTCTGAACGAATAGTAAAAATGCAGGACTATCATAAACAAAAGAAAGATCAAAAGAGGGTATCTAAGGAGTATAAGATAGGGGATTATGTTATGGTGAAAAATTTTGTTAGTCAATCAAATGTATGTAAAAAGATAATCCCGAAATTCAAAGGACCTTATGAGATAAGACAAGTTTTGCCAAATGATAGGTATGTAATAGGTGACGTAGAAGGGTTTCAGATTAGTCAAATACCCTATAGTGGAGTATGGGAGGTAGATAACTTAAAGCCGTATATAAACGAGGACGCCGGGATCAGGAGCAATCGGGACGATTGTATGTCAGGAGGGCCGAGTTGTAAGCGAAAAAGAGTTCCCCTTAAAATAGGAGAGAACAAAAGAAAGAAAAGAACAAAATATATACATATGTAAAGGGTTGCCGGTAGATATAAGCAGAAAAGATACATGCGAACAGTCAGTCGTATTCTAGAGTTCAAACCGATCGGTCGCGATAGTTAGTTTAGGGTTACATTATTAATAAAGAAAAAAAATAAGTTGAAGAACCAAACGAGAAGTCTTTTATTTAAGTTTATATTTGAAGAATATATTTACAGTTGAACAATAAAGTAAGTTTAAAATACATACTAAGCTGTTTAAAATTTTGCACCCATGTTTTTAACTGAAATTCGACGGAAGTATTTTGGACTGAAGACATTTTGAAATAAGGGTCTGTTGAAGGTTCTTAATGGTGATCGTGGCTGGGATGTTGTGTATATTTACGCTGCATGTGATTACAGAACTGTTACGAACATTAGAGAAGAAGACGATTGACAATAAACGTAGAGAAAACCTATTTAACGTCATAAATATAAATAAATTTTGCTTAGATTGAGATTGATCTTATTTTAAATAATGTTTAACAATACAAAACTGGCTTATTGACAAACAAAAGACTTGATGCGAAAAAAATATTGTAAAATATTATAATATTATACTACAAATCACCAATTGGAAGAAGGGAATAAATCCATATGGCCTAATTTTTGTCTGTTGTTTTAACCACTGCCCAGATCATATTGACTTCCAATAGAACTGAAAATAAAGAACAAAAAGAAAAATCTATTATTTGGAAAGCCATTTATTGAAAATGTTTATGTACCGTTTGACACCCCCTTCGCATTCAGCCGCTTCAGTAGCAGTAGTAGGCCAGGTCAATATGTTCTTGTAAAACTCCTTTTTATCGTCCTCTATGTACTGAACAATTTTACGAATATCTTACATCTTCTCATGGTTTATTGGTACCTTATCCAAATATGCTTTTGTGGTATGTAGTGCAGGAGTTACACCATTCTTTAGGAGCAAGAACGTAACAACAAGCCCATCAATATACTCGGAGGCTTCCAAGTAGCCTTTAGATTGGGAACAGTATGTCTGTTGTCTGTACTTTGAAATCATGTACATGGAATCCTTAGAAATTGACTTGCAAGTTTTCTTGTAAAAATTTGGCCATATCAAGTTTGTCATTAGAAGTAATGCTTGTCACATTAAATTCCGTCTTTTTAGCAGTGGATATCATGATGTTATACTCCAATGGAATATAAATTCGATCCTTTTTTCTGATAAGCCGTTTAGCTGTTTAACTGCGATCGCACTGCAACTGCAAGAAAGAGTGACCGCGTACTGGAATATATTTATATATTTTCTTAAAGCGGCCCAGTGAAATCAGGAGTAGGAAGAATAAGAATATTATTAGAGTATTGTTTCTGTTTTGCTCTCCACAAACATCACTGAATATGTGGAGTTCCTGAATGGCAGGATCAAGATTTTGAATGTTTTTCCATAACAAACTGCACACGTCGTCAGGCCCTCGCTTAATAGCTTCACCCTCATGGTACATATAAAAATCTGCCTTGTTTGTCTTAAAATTGTGAACACAAAATACATAAAGCCAAAGTTTTCCGAGGTAAAACATTTCTTGCACTGGAATCTTTGGCAAGGGCAGATTCTGCATGTAATCGAAAACTAGCGCTCCAACATCTGATCTTTCACGACACAAGGCTTTTACTTCTTGTTGTTTATTGTAAAAATTTCTTGGCACGTCTGAGGTGTACAATTTTTCTGCGGTCGCTATAGACAATTAGCATTAGGGTTCAGCGTTGGACTTCTTATTTTTGCACTGAGCTCCTCACATGTAGAACAGACGTCAACTTATGGCCATCCAAATCGATATGAGTAGTTTGTACGGAAATACTTTCGGTAGAAATCATACATAACGATGTTAGCATGCTCAGAGTACTTAGGTACTGCAGAATAGCTCAGGCATTATTTTCATGTTGAGTAAAGCATCTAAATGCTCAATATGTTTGCTGCTATAGTGCGACACTTTCAGTGGAAAAGATCAGATATACTCATTGATGACGATGGCATTGACAGGCAAAGAATTGCCATGAGTATGATGTTTTCCACACTAATCTCAGAAACGAGTGATGAAAAATAGTTTACTTGACACAGTGTACAGAATAGAGAAACCTTGCCTGCAAACTCTTTTCTTTATTTACCAGCAAGATATTATACCGAACGGTGTTGTCACGTTTTGCCTAGTTGCTGTTATTAGAGCGCCTTCGAGCCGCTCGGTCGGTGTTCTATAAGCCCCATTAAAAATGTGTCCAGCTCAAGCTCATTCTTTTCCCGCCCAGTGCACACGCTCTGGTGCAATTTTTGTTTTTGTTGGAGATCTAAGTTTCTTGTAAAGTTAAGCTTACACGAACAATCACGACCCGTATTTATCTCTATAAGTCTTTGAGTCGTAACAAATTTGTATGGCTCGCCACGTAAACGATGCATTTTTTGTAGTTCCTTAGCATACAAATGTGTATTTCTAACCCATCTCTTCTTTTTCCTTGTAGATATTGCTTCTTCGTTGCTCGAATCCGAGTCACTTGACATTTTCTCGTCCAATGTATACCGACCAAACACTTTTGTCTACAAAATTACAGTTAGAACAAACTAACAAAACCGAACAGACAACTGTTACCCAATAAAAATGCGGTTACGCTAATCTCACGCGTACTCAAAATTTGAAAATTAACACATTTCAAACAAGCTGTACTATCGCTGAGTGTAATGTTAAAATAAAAAAAAATTATCAGTAGGAAGAAGGAAATAAAACCGGGATTTGTTTCTTTCTTCCAATTAAAAATCACCCAAATAATATTTCTATTAGAAAAGCGGTTTTTGATTCTTTCTTCTGCCTTACCGATGGGTCTACGTATAGAGATGACATTAATTTGCATCAAAATGTCATTTTGGTAAATTTTGGGACTTATTCCCTTCTTCCGAATGGTGATTTTATGTATTTTGTTTTATAAGACTTAAAAAATTAAAATTTAACTATATAGTTGGAGTAATTATTTTTCTTAATTTTTTCGACCTATTTTCGGGCAACAAACAGGCTCAACAATTATTTGGTCGCTAAACTCTTTCTTCAGGTTACAAGTCAATTGTAGATGGCAGCTATAAAATATCCACTGATTGGAGGCACACGTTAAACAGAAAAAAACCCTAAAGCAAGCTCGAAGTGAACCAGGACCTATAGTGACTTACAACTCTCCACCATTCCTGTGTAGGTGTTGCAAATAACGGGGGGGACCTACAATTTTCTGCCGATTCCGAACGGCTAATGAACAGCACTTTTCATGACAAGAGATATACTCTTAGAGGATTTGTCAATTCCTCGCAAGAGGCAGTACAGCCCTGAAAAAACGGCTGAGAATCGAACTCGAGACCTTCCGCATTACAGTCCAACGCACTAACTATTATACCAAGGCTGTCAACTATCCCCAAAAAGTTTTAATTCAAAGTTGTTGATTTAATTGGAACATTAATTTAATTCCTATTATATTCTATTCATTATCATTATCCAATGCAGACACGGAAATAGAACCGTCGGGGTCGTTTATCATCTTTCATCTATATTCTCTTCGCCTGTAGGGACTTTACTTAATTGATATTATGCCTTAAGTAGTAATCTTACAAGTGTCACGTTTAGACATATGTACATACAATACAAAGCAATAATAAACTATTCAGAGAATTGTTCTGCTTGTCAACCTGGCAAAGCCAACAATTTGAAAATGATATCTTCTGTCATCAAAAACAGAAGAATTACTGTCATGGCCGGGGGGCTAAATTTCGTCATAATGCAGTTTGAATAGTTTCTTCCTCAAATTTTGCGTAAGCTTTGAGATAAAGTTTCAGTTATAAGATAATCCTTTTTGCATTTTATACGACAGGGTACTTTAATTGGGGTTCAAGGAATCATGTTACTCTTATGTAGAAGCGAGCATATTGAGGTTGAGGCAACAAATAAGGCAACTGCGTTTGGCAGCTTTAATTTAAAAATAATGTGTATAGTAGGGTGGAGTGATAATGTATGAAAAAAATTTTTTTTGAATTTTTTTTTAATGGAATAGCAATACAAAGTTGCCTTTTAATGAGTAAATTCAGCATACAAAAGATTGTTTACTTGTCTTGATGTTATGAGGTGCCCCAACCCAATTGAAAATTAGAAAAATACTAAATTTTTAAAACATTTTTCTAAAGTTCATGTTGGGGGCACCTCTAAATTTATCATGAGCCGAATAAAATTTTGTATGTATATTTGTGAACAATAACAGCAACTTTTTACAGGTATTCCGAAACGAATATGAAAAAAAAAAAAATTTTTCACTCCACCCTAGTGTATAGCTCTGTGAAAATCTGCATGCAACCCGTCATCAATTGTAAAATGAATAAAATGCAAGTACTTGATCTTGTTGGTCAAGTCGTAGGTATAAATTTGTTAATTATTTAATGTAATTATGTATATTTGATTCCAGAAACTCGAAATGTTATCGGATTTCTTAAATCAATTTTAATGTAATGAAAAATAAATTGAGAATAGATATTTGATTAATTTTGTAAATTTGAAAAACATTTAAAGAAATCTGTTGGCAAATTTTCATTTTAATTTAATTTACTCTTAAAACTAATATACATACATACATATGTAAGTGGAAATATCGATTTTTCAAACAAAATCGAAATCTCATAAGCAATCAAATTTACTTTAAGATTCAAGCGGGTATCCAATTCCTTTAAATTCCAATAAGAATTCTTAAAGATGTTCTGAACATAAGAATCGTTAAAATTGCAAAATCCTTTTCAAAGATCTGGAAATAGAAACTTAATTATTTTCTACAAATTTAAACAATATTTTTTTTTTTTGAAATTTCAACATTTATAAGGCTTCTTTCTGCATATGAATTTAATAAAGTCAAACATAAATAAAAACGGCTACCTCATACTCTTATAAAATAGTGATTTTTTTTTTATCAAGACCGTGCGGACTGTTTTTGAAAAAAAAAAAATTATTGGTGCTAAAAAACCTCGGGGGAATGTCGAAAAAATATATGGGTCATTTTTTTAAAATTGACATTTTTTATTGATCGTTTCAAAAAAAATTTTTTTTTCAGTTTTTCTTGGGTTTTAGTTTCTAAATCTACAGTAAACAAGTAGCAAAGGAGTTTTTCGAATTGCGAAAAATAATTTCAAATATTTTTCATTTTACCAGTATTTTTCGATAAAAATTAAAATTGAAAATTTCGAATGTATTAAAAATGTTCTTTTTTGCATTAAATAACAATAAATAGTTTTAAACAATAAATAGTAGTTACAATAAATAGTTAAAATTTTGTGGAAAGCAAATAAATTTAATAGGATAATTAATAAAAAATACAAATTAAATAAATTTTGTTTAAAAGCATGAAAGAGGCAAACAAATATTTTTAAATAACGACACATAACTTTCTCGGAGCTTTTACGGTACTAATACTGTAAGGAATGATGAAATTCAGTATATTTATCTAGAATATAAAAATATTAATAATAATATGAGCCATTATAAACTAAAAGAACATATATTAAAAAACAAATACGAAAATGGCCACGGAGATTACAGGCCACGGAGATTACAAAATCGACTATTTCTTAATTTTAATATACCTAGTCCTGCCATAAGTTCTGTCCCTGACAAAAACACGTTTTATTTAAAAAATAAAAAAGCAATCAAAATTCTTTTTACGCCATTTATTAAAGTTAAAGATATCCTTTGCGAGGATATTAAAAAAAACGCGAACGCCAGCCCAGAGGGCCGGCCCAACGGTTCGACTTACTATTTAAGTATCAAGAAAGAAAAAATGATTTCGCAAACGTTATAAAATATATTTTAAGATTCGTAATAAACAACTGTTCTATTCGGAGGTCGGAATACAATTAATTTATTAGCTTAAACCTATAGCCCGCTTTCCTGAATATTGCTGACCAGCAATATTAAGTTCTTCGCATTGGTTCCCATAATAATTGCTGACCTGTTATATTACCGTAATAGAGGATCGTATATCCAGCTAATACAATAATATAGGCCAATGCCCTCTCGTAGTCGTGTGAACAATACTGCTGACTCTGCTGAAACAGGTTTGCGCGTGTCTAAGGCGGTGTGCATTGGATGGTGATAACTTTAAGTATTAAATTTACAATATAAATATATAAGAAATTATTCAAAATGCCGCCCCTTACCCTTCAAACACTTTCTTAAACGATCCGGCCACTCGTCTACGCCGCACGCGCGACTTCCAGTGGAAACGAAGCTACTGTCTTCAACAAAACAGCTTTGAGAGACTCAATATTTCGGTGAGGCTTACAGCAAGCCCTCTCCTCCAAAATGTTCAGCGGATTAAGATCGGGGCTGCCCGGCTGGCAAGCACTGGATATTTCAGCAAGATTCTGCGCCGGCCAACAAAGCAAAAACAACACAACAATGGCTTAAGGACAATTTACCAGAGTTTATTGCCGCAGAAGATTGGCCCTCGGGCAGCCCCGATCTTAATCCGCTGAACTACCGGTTGTGGAACACTTTGGAGAAGAAGGCTTGCTGTAAGCCTCACCGAAATATTGAGCTTTCAAAGGTGATTTGTTGAAGACAATAGTTTCGTTTGCACTGGAAGTCGTGCGTGCGGCGATAGACGCGAGGCGGTCGTTTAAGGAATTGTTTGAAGGCTAAGGGGGGGGGGCATTTTGAATAATTTCTTATATATTTATATTGTAAATTTAATACTTAATAAATGGCGTAAAAAGAATTTTGATTGCTTTTTTATTTTTTAAATAAAACGTGTTTTTGTCAGGGACAGAACTTATGGACTAGGTAGTAAATGTAATTCAATGTCATCCAAATTATATTATGTTCAAGTATGATTAAATACCTTTCTTTTGGCGGTGGTTAGACTAAAAAATATTAATATGGTACAAAGATAACAAGGCCATGGAGATTACACTGAATTTTTACTCGGATGAAAAAATTATTTTGTATGTTAATTTTAAAGGAATTAACTGCAATAATTAAATTATAATAAAACATGAACTTGAAGGTTTTTTGACGTACTAAAAGATGATGCATCGTAAAAAATTATTAAAAATTGTTTAGTTGTGTGAAAAAGCGAAAATGTTTAATTATGTTTTTTTTTCAAAATCTTGTCACACTCATTCAACTATAAGTATTGGGACAACAAAAAAAATTTTTTTTTTTGCATATCATAAAATTGAAGCTTAAGAGAAGGACTTTGAAACAACAAGGCCCAAAATTTAAAAAAAATCATTTTCATCATTAAAAATATTAATAAAACTGATTAAGCATCAAAATCACATCCCAAAAAGGCCACGGAGATTACACATTATTAATTAATTACCATGGATATTCGTTACCATCAATCGATTTGCAAATTTTTTCTTATAATGCTGACATATAAACACAGTTCCATGCCAAATTTCAAGTCTTTAAATTGAAATGCAAAAAAAATAGAAGCTATAACGCTAAAAATGTAATTTTTTTAAAACGACCCATATCACAAATAAATATCATATGTATTATCTAGAATATGGTATCAATAGAAAGTTTGAGCGACCTCAACTCCAAGGCGCGTTTCGCCTAGGTACGACAGTGGGCTCATCAGTTAGATGATGTCGTACGCTTCTTTGGAGTTGAGGTCGCTCAAACTTTCTATTGAATTAAATTCAATCACTCCACTTAAAATTGATTGAAGTAATTTTCTTATCTATTCTCGTGTCACAATGTTAGTTACCAATGTTAGTTAGTTATACAATTCCGTAGGTATGAGAATCGGCTACTATCTATTTTTCATACCCCTAAGTGATAAGGGTTGTCCACCTCTAACATTTAAAGTATTTACAGTCAGTCCAAGGCAGACTGATTGCTTTTATCTTCGACTGTTGTTGGTTAATGTTACTGGACCACTGACATTTCTAGATATACATAAAGTGAATGGGCAAACAGTATCCAGATGCATGCCTTGCACTCGGCTTGCTGGAAGACGACAACCAGTGGGAATGTATGCTTGCTGAAGCAGCATTGAACTGTACAGCAGTACAAATTCGTCCACTATTCGCTATAGTGTTGACTACATGTTTCCCAGCCCCAGCAGAGATATTTTGGGATAATCACAAAGATTCAATGACTGATGATACATTCAGCGACGCTATGTACAATGAAGCATTAGTTGCAATTGAGGATCTTTCCATTATCATTGCCAACTTACCACTCAGTCATTTCGGTATGAATTCGCCAAATCGAACTGCATCTGATTTAATGAACACTGAAATGAATCGTGAACTGCAGTAAAACACTGTAGATATGCCGGTGATTGTTACTCGCAATGTCCCACTAATGAATGAGGAACAAAAAACCATTAACGACCGAATTATGCTCGCAGTTTCAGTAGGACAAGGTGGGTTCTTCTTTTTGGATGCACCAGGTGGAACTGGCAAAACAATCCTTAATCCAGAACAGCTCATTCAGTATCTAAGCTGCCACTAAATATTCAAAATAATCCTGACCCAGTGTGCAACATAAAAAAAACAATCGTCCATGGCCACAGCCACAGTGCTGAAACCGTGTAAAATTATCATCTGGGATGAATGTACTATGGCATACAAGCATTCAGTTGAGGCGTTGAACAGGACATTGAAAGATATTAAAAAGAACGACAAACTAACTTTGTTAGTCCTTTCAGGTGATTTCAGACAAACACTTCCCGTCATTCCACGTTCAACATACGCTGATGAGATCAACGCTTGTTTAAAATCATCGCCATTGTGGCGTAATGTTGAAAAAGTACAGCTGAAAGTAAATATGCGCGTTCAAATGCTTCAAGATCCATCCGCTGAAACATTCTCAAAACAACTCTTAAATATCGGCGATGGAAAGTTACTACAGATGAAACTGGATGCGTAAAGTCACCGACCGATTTCTGCACAATCATTGATTCGCAAGATGTTTATTGTTTATTTAACAAATATTTCCCGATGTATACAAACAGGACATAAATCATAAGTGGCTTGAAGAAAGAGCAATTTTAGCGGCAAAAAATGTGGACGTTGACGATTTAAATCTGAAGATACAACAGTTGTTGCCAGGGAACTTGGTATCATACAAATCTATTGATACAGTTTGCGATGCCAGTGAAGCTGCAAATTTTTCAACAGAGTTTTTGAACTCACTGGATTTGCCAGGCATGTCACCGCATAATTTATAATTGAAGGTTGGATCTCCGATTATTTTACTTCGTAATTTTAATCCGCCACGGCTGTGTAACGGTACGCGATTAGTCATTCAAAAATTAATGGAAAACATTATGGAAGCCAGCATTTTAAATGGCAAGTTCCGAGGTGAAAATAAATTAGTGCCACCAATCCCTATTATACATACAGATGTGCCAATTCAATTTAAACGTTTTCAGTTTCCGATTAGATTGGCATTTGCAATGACTATCAATAAGTCCCAAGGCCAAAGGATGTCTGTTTGTGGCTTTGATTTGAGCACACCATGGCATGCTCTCGAGTGGGTAAGCCATCTAGTTTGTTTGTGTTATCTAAAGATGGTCTAACACAAAATATGAGATTTTCATAAATATATTATACTCGTATTTATTATTATTATTATAATACATTATTAATTACATATTCTTTATTGTAATTAACATAAATATGTTATAATTAAACAAATTTTTCTCTTAGGGATAGGACCTATCGGAACAATTTCATACAGCCAATCGCAAAAACAAAACATCATAAAGATGTTGCAACGGATATTTATTTGGCATATTTGAATAATGTTACCAAAAGTTGGAAAATATTCACTACGAGGGCGTTTTTGGTGCTTCCCATTTGGGCATTTTTATTCCGGAATTAATTGTTAGACATAGACTTTTACTACGGGCCCTGTAATGGAGGCCATTATTTGGTTCGTATAATATCATTAATGCAACAAGAAGAAAAAGAGTGTACCTATAAGTGTACCTAACAATAGAGTTATAATAAGTTCTAGGTTCGTCTAGTGGTCCAAATCTACGAAACTAAATGCGGGATATATTTATAAGTGAAGTCATAACTTGTTGTACTTTTGCGATCATATGAAAAAGAGTTATACGAAAACATAAGGACACCAGTAATACTCAATTGGTACCTACGTTAACTATACTACATAATTATAACCAAAACGCTCTCAGAGGGAGCTATGTGCTACTCATCTGTAACTGTAACTTTCACACAAACGAAATGAGTGAGTTTTTTCTATTGCTGTAATTCAACACATTCCGACCTTGGAGCCATCAATAACTCAAACTTGCTCCGTTTTCGGCCCTACACATAATGTGAATTATCAAAAACGCAATTGCTGTTCGTTTCGTGTCTATTTGTTAATCATCAATTCAAATTAAGACAGTTGCATTAAAATACGAAGACACATAAAATAAAATGCACGATTGGGTCGCACGAACTTGCTCTTATGTAAAAGACTAAGAATTTCAAAAATTAATGTTATTAGAGAAAAAGCATAAAATTCATTTTTTAAATGACTAAAACTCCTTTAGTAGTTGAAGCTAAACATACTCGTAGGATGCCATATGCTTGAGCAAATATAAGTGTATGCAAGAACAAGACTGTAATTTTCGTTTTAGTGGTTTCTTAAAAAAATAAGCTTTTATATACAAAATTTTTAAAACATATTTAAGAAAAAAATTTGGTAGATACGCATATTAAAACTTTTTATTATTGTTCGAATAAAAATTTAATTTACAAACAAAATATTGAGCCGTTTTTGAGATATCGAGTTTTCTAAAAAAAAGAAATAGATTTATTTTTTCAAAAATTCAAAAAATATTTTTTTTTAAAGTCTTAAAATGCAATGTTCTTTTAAGCTTTTAAGAAGCTTTTCTTTAAAAGTAACGATTATCCGAAACAAAAAAAATACTATTTACGAAAACCATTTTTTAACATTTGTATGGTGGGTACCTTTATTTTTAAGTAAAACTAATTTTTTTCCTCAGATCTTGTAGATTATATTAAGAAACTTTTATTTATCAAGCTTAAAAATCGAGCATGGGGTTTTCGAAATATTGAGTTTCCAAAAAAAAAAATTGAATTTTTTTTTAAGAATCCAAAAAAAAAAAACTTAAAATTTGTATACGCAATAATATTTAAACCTTCGGGGGGCTTCATAATGATTAAAATTGGTTTTACTTATTTCGAGAAATCAAAAACCAAAAAAATGGTTCCAAGACTTTCCAAGAATAACTATTTTTGGGAATTTTTTTTTAAATTATTACCTAGTT
Source organism: Philhelius festivus (assembly GCA_963931855.1). Lineage (NCBI taxonomy): Eukaryota > Metazoa > Arthropoda > Insecta > Diptera > Syrphidae > Philhelius > Philhelius festivus. Next base: position 138,906,249 of record OZ007555.1, on the reverse strand, counting down.
TTAACTAAATGAAATTTTATGAATTTTTTTTAAATTCTGTGGGACAGTTTTTCAGAAAAAAATATTTACATGTAAAATTTAAAAAAAAAACGTCTAGCAGGTACCTTTATTTTTGGTCTTAAAAAAAGGGAAAAATCGTGTCCCCCCCACACGATATGTACCAAGTTTAACGAAAATCGGCCCAGTCTGGTAGGCCATAGTCGAACAGACAGACAGACAGAATTTTGGGACCCACTTTTTTCGTTTTCGCTATCATCGTAATGTCAACTTTGATAAAAATCTTGAGTGGGGGGGGGGGGGGAGGTTGAACCCCTAAAACTCCCACCTGCGTTCGCCCTGAGTGATGCACATGCCGAGAACTGAAAGCTGTTCGGTTTCCTAAATGCAACTACCTCTCCTTGATAGCGGTATGATGGTTGGCTTCCGCTTAAACGACAGAACACATCATTGAGCTTTTTTTCACAAAATCCACAAAAGCAATTCAAAATTTATTTGCATAACTAATTAAGGGTTAATTAACAAATTATTGATACATAAAAATTATATCATATACATCCGGAAATTGAAATCCCGATTCCCAAAAAATGGTACTGTCAAAAAAATGGTATTTTCAATGCAATATTTTTGGGCATGTGTACCTACCACAGCTAATTTTTTCTTCAAGATATTCAAAAATCCTCATTCAGCTTATAAGGAATAACGAAATTATGAATATGAATTTTTTATTATGACATATAATTTTGGCTTGGCTACCATCTTTAGATTTTCAATTTAATTATACATACATAATGTGTGTATAAGTAAACTTTTTTGGCCTATTTTTCACATTTAAGTCTTTTTTCTCTGATAATTCGGAAAATATTTCAAGTAAAAATATTATTTTAAAAGTTTAAAAAGTTCTTAAAGTTTATTCCTATTATGCACAGACTTGTAATTACTTGAAACACAAATACATACCTAAAATGTAACCCTCTCTAGTATAGGGTGGATAATGACCAGATTGTTATTATAAGCCTCTGGGTTTCGTTTCTTTGTTTTGTAGAACACGCGAAAATGCATAAATCGTTTTATATCTAACACCGCTATTAATACATAGAAGATAATTAATGGCAAGCATCAGTTTATACACTGAGAGAAAAATATTCAAGGATATTTTGGGATAAGAAAAAAATCGTTTTACAGTGTGGGTCTATATACTATGGTTAACGAAAATTTGTCTGTTAATACGAATGGTAGAAACTTTGTTAAGTTCTTTATTCTCAGAAGACATACAAGCCTTTATAACTGTTTTTAAATAAAGTTCATATCTTGTTGGGGTCTTCAGATTTCGAATTTCTGAGTTTGTTAATTTTTCCTTGACTGCGCTAATTGTTGATTTTGAGGTCAATTTTCTCCATAAAATGCGTATAACGTTTTACTTGTTTTTTTAATGAATTTAATAATAATAATAATAATAAAAATTAATAATAAGTTTGTAGAAATACTCATACATCAAAATTGACATTACGATGATTGAGAACACGAAGAAAGTGGGTTCAGCAATTCCGTCTGTCTGTAGGTCTGTATCTATGAATGTCTGTATGTTAATTTGTCAGATATTTTGCAGTTATAGCTCAGTATCAAAAAGTAATTAAAATTTTACTTTCAACAATTTTATTCGTTATGTGTACAACCATACCTTAGACTTTTTAACCATGTGTCTCCATTTATAAAAAAAAACGTTGTGGGTACTGACGTACCCGCGGTAGAATCGTCTTTTGGTTTTACGTGAGTACCTGCCGATTGCCGGCTCTACCCCACGGGAGGCCTACCTCCATCGGAGTCAGATTGGGTCCTGACCAATAACCCCGACATAGCCGAAGCCATTTCGGTCGCAAAGTTGTGACATGTTGCAGGCTTGAACAAACCTCTTGCTTAGGAGGCGAAGGCTATCTAACACCTCTTGAATCCAGGCACGACTGGAAACCATGTGTCTCCGAATAAACCAAGCCACCGCGATACTCCCACTAGGGGGCCTACCTCATAGATAACCTGAGAAAGAGAGCACGCACGGGATAGCTGCACCTCTCTATCCGAAGATATGTAGAATAGGAGAGTCAGAAGACGTACGCTATAGCCCTCAGACTCCTGGGCACTATCTTCCATGGGGCCAGAATATAGCCTCCGGTCGAGCTTCGCCACCAAAAGTCAATTAGAGATAAAGTTCCTGAAAAACTTCAGGGCCTGTCAGCCCCAGATATACAAACACCATCAGAGGTAGAAACCACAACTAAGAATGTGCACTCCTCTGGTGAGTTGTTACACTTTCCTTAGCGGATTCCTACTTTAAGGACACCGTCCAGACTGTTCCTATCCACTTAGTTCAGTTACTTACGTTACCTATCCACAGGCACCGCGAGGAGGGCGATAGCAACCGGAAGTGACAGCTTTGTGCGAGGTAGCAATACCGGCCCACGGATAAATCGATGGACGAGCCCATCAGAACATCAAACCAGCGTTACCGCTTCAGCACCCATACATGTAAGTGCATGGATTGTGCATCCGCAGTAACACCAGCAGAGTTCAATTGAGCCCCGGACAAGCCTTAAACTACTCAAGCACGCCATCACCCCACCTGCACCAGCGGTAGAAGTAAAACTTTTTTCCCTCAAGCAAAGCCTCTGTAATATTCTAACCTATAAACATACAAGCATTTTGTATTCTAAAAACATGTCGCTGTCTTTGACTGATAACGCGTCGTTTTGACATGTCACTGACAGCTGCATAGAAATTTTTTATCCCCAACGCCGGAAAAGAAGTTAAACTTCAAAAAGTTTGTTGAGATACACCTTAATCCCATACTTGAATCAAAGGGCACGGTAGTGCCCAGCCAAGTTCTGGCGCTACACCCTTTTTACAGGAACAAACTCAGGCGATTTTCGACCCCTCCCTATTTTATTTATTTTTTATTTATTTATTTATTTATAACATACACATTAAGAAATTAAAACTCTTATAGCTAGTGATGTTTTACATTGAGGTTACAGCAAATTTTTATAAAAAGAAAGAAAAAAAATAAGGTATAAAAGATAAAAAGAAAAAGCAATAACAATTTTGAACAAATTAAAAGAGAAAAAAAAAAAACATTTTAAAAACAAAAGGAAAATATATATACAAAGGATATTAGCTATTTACATATTCGTTAAACATACGCCACCATAAAACATATGAAAAAAAGGAATAAACTGAAGTGAAGGTATTTAAAATCAGCTAGCCAGAAGTTTGAGTGAAAAAGAATCTCAATTCGTTGCGAAAACGTCTAGTGCCACCTGTCTCTCGAACATGCCGTGGTAGAGAATTCCACAGACGGATAGAGTTAATGAAAAACTGCCGTTCCGATGTAAGGCAAGAGAAGCGGGGGAGAATAAGCTGGCGAGACCTGACTGAATTACTAAAATTTAATTTGTTAAAAAGGAAACTTGGTTGATTTGTTTGGATAACATTTGAAAGCAGGATAAGGGATCTATAACGTAGAAGATGATCAAATGACATATTATATAGTACCCTGGAAAAATGTGAAATTCGGTCGAAACGTCTAACGTTAAAAACATATCGTGCAACATTGTTAAATGCAACATTTAGTTTCCTCCTGCTAGAAGAATTACAGTTGCAGAAAACTTCACATCCGTAAATCAAGTTGGGAACTATGAGCGTTTTTGCTAGCAATAATCGCGTTTTTAAGGGGGTAAAATGGTGGGATAGCCAAAGGTGGCGTAGAGTTCCATAAACTTTTCCGACGGCCGTGTTTATGTGTTTATCCCATGTCAGCGTCCTGTTGAAAACCACACCCAAATTTCTTGCATTGTCAACATATTCGATAACTGATTCACGAAGTATGATATTAGGGAAATATGATAGATCAAGCTGTTTCTTACTGATTACTATGCATTTGGTTTTTAGAGGATTTAGAAAAAGACCATTATCGTGTGACCAAGCGGCGATCCTCTCCAAGTCGACGTTTATGGAATTTGCACAGTCTTCAATAAAGCCCAAAGAGCAGCTTCTATAAACTTGAACATCATCGGCATACATGTGAATGGAGGATGAAACTTTCGAAGGGATTTCATTCACGTACAGTGAGAACAAAAGCGGTCCAAGAATGGAGCCCTGTGGCACACCTCTGCTGTTATTAAGAAAGTTGGATGTTTTGTTGCCAACCGAAATTGCCTGTGATCTGGATTTTAAATACGATGAGAGAAGAGTAATTGCAGAATTCGAAAAGCCGTATAATGTTTGGAGTTTATTGCAAAGGTTATTGTGGTCAACCGTATCGAAAGCCTTTGAAAAATCCAACAGTACTAAAAAAGTAACTTTGTCTTCATCCAAAGACTCCCTTATGTCTTCCACCACATTGATAATGGCGGAAACACAACTGTGATGTTTCCTAAATCCCGATTGTAGTGGAGATAGCAAATTATTTATATTGATGTACGAATTGATTTGTCTTTGGAGAACTCTTTCAAATACTTTAGATAAAAACGGGAGGATCGATATTGGTCTATATTCTTGACAAGAAGAGCTTTTTTGAATGGGTATAATTTTGGATTTTTTCCATTGAGTGGGGTAAGTACCTGTTGTTAGGATGAAATTGAAAATATGTGTCAAGGCTGGAAGAATGATAGGAAGAATGATTTTAATAAATTTTGGATGGATTCCATCAAAGCCAAAGGCGTTTGACTTTATTGACAGCAAACAATCAACAATTTCCGAATTATCAACGCAGCAGAATTCGAATAATCCTGGTCGGTCAGTCTCAAGACTGTTGATTTGGGACACATTTAACATAGGGTAAGGTATAGTTACAAAGCTCTTATTTAATTCGTTTATATCTAAGCTCGTATCAAACTTTTGACTAGTTTTACCTACGCCGATTTCTTTTAGATTGCGCCAAAGCTGACGACCACTTGCTGATGGATTAATTTTGTTTGCAAAGAACATCCGCTTAGCTTGTTTAATTTTCTTAACTACTTCATTACGCAGGCAACGATACAATTCGAATTGAACATCAAGTCTATAATGTTTCCAATTTTCATACGCCCTGTTACGTTTTTGGATAAGTTGTTTAATTTCATTAGTAAACCACGTGCATTTGCCATTATTAATCCGTTTGACTTTCAATGGAACATGTTCTTCAAAAAGAATGCGAATGCTGTTGTTAAGAAATTCTACCTGATTATATACAGAAGGCATGAAAAATACCCTGTCCCATTCAATGTTATGCGCATCTAACTCAAGTTGACGATAGTCAATATTTATAAAATCTCGGTACTCATATTTTAATTCTGGACGATTTACAGAAAAATCAAAAATTAAGTACAAAAGATCATGCTTAGAGAAAGCGGAGGCTGACAACTGGTTATAAAAAAGAACACTGTTAATGTCGTGAACGAAGAATACATCCAATAGTGTACTAGTGTTTTCAGTAAAGTGGGTAGCACAAGTTGTGTTTACTGGAAATAGATTTAGAGAATGCATGTTTTCGATAATATTAGTTTCAGACATCAGGTTGCTGTTCAAATCACCACTGATAATTATTTTTAGATACTTTGTGGAGATTGATTCAAGAAGATTAAAGATTGGTGTTGGATTAATTTGACTATTAGGTCTGTAAACACATCCAATGAGTAGATTACCAGAGAAAGATTGCATTTCTATAAATACATAATCAATTTCACTTCCCATGATCGATTTGCACTTTAAACTACACTTTAATTCTTCTTTCACGTATATTGCTGCACCTCCACCCCTCCTTCCTATTCTATCACCACGAAAGATTTTATATCCCTTAACATTATAGATCTCATCTTTGATATTATCACAAAACCATGATTCTGAGATACAAACAACATCAACCGTCGATCCTTCTAAAAGATTTCTAAATTCATCCATTTTAGGGAAAAGACTTTGTGCGTTCAAGTGACAAACTCGCAAACCATTCTTTTGGCTTCCCAACACATTCATCAATAAACGGGGAATTCCAACACTTCCATCGTCAATGGGATTCTCATAATCAAAAACTGATTGCATTAATATTATAAATTAGTAGAAATAAAGGAAAGGACATGAAAAAAGAGACAAATAGCACATATAGTAGCAGCGAAAAAGAGGATAAATTTTCAATCATCTCGACCATAGCAAAAATTCCACACAAAAAAAAAAAAAAAAAAAATAGAGGCGTATGCAAATGAAGGAAAATAAAAAATTGAATACAAGAAATGAATAAGCAAAAAATTAAGCAATTAAACTAAATTAAATTTAATAAAGGATAAATGTAGGTAAAACAAGAGAAAAAAGTATTTAAAGTTTGAGAACAACTGATACAAAATAAAATATATTAAAATAATAAATCATCTTTGGGGCTGGCAATGTCGTTCAATATGTCAATGTTGTGAACCTTGGTTTCTTCATCCTTTGAATGACGTTTGACATATACCCATCCACGCATAGTAAATACAGAAAAAAGTTGTTTATGCTTTTTTAATTGAAGTGCAGCATGGAGTATATTGTTGTTTTTCTTGGTTAAACACTCGCGCAGGTAAACCATGGAATCAGAATTTAAGCCAAAGTCTTTCAAGGTTAATTGTCTATTATTTTGTTTACGATAACGTGCAATAGACGTGAGAACATAATTTCTTTCATAAGCGGAGTTAAATTTGATAATAATAGCGGAGTTTGAATTGATATTCATTTGTGCTGGACGGATGTTTTGCCGCGGGCGAGTGCGGAAACAATTTATTAGTGTTGGCGTTACAATGTTTAGCTCATGGCACAAGTGATTAAAATAGGTTTTAATGTTTTCGTTTTCAATTAAAGGTATTCCAAAAATGACAGCATCGCGCGCAATTTTTTTGTTTTCCATATCTTCCTGCATGAGTTTAATTTCATCAAGTTCCGAACGTAAGTCAATAAAATTGGAGTGATTGGTATGCAAGTCAATGTCTACCTTTGATAGTGTTGTTTTTACTTCTTTTAGTTCGGTTTGAAGTGTGTAAATATCATTGTTGGAAGCAGTTTGTTTAATTTCTAATTGCATAATTTTTTCATTGATTACGAAAATTGATTTATTGAGTTCAGCGAACTGAGAATCAATTTTTTGCGCGAGAGTGTTGTTATTTTGTTCTATTTTTGTTGTTATTAACGAGATAATTGACTCACTTTGATAGTTTAGTTTTTCATCCATTTTATTTAATAAAGTGATTTCGTCGACGGCCAGCTTCTTCGTTATTTGGAGAGGAGGATTGAGCGATGTTCGAGGTGAGTTAATTGTACTCTTGGCATCAATGTTGGAGTTTGTTCTTGTTCGCTTTTGACCGGACATGACTGGAAGATGTATAGGTTGTCGGTTGGGTATGATAAAATGAACAAAGAAAGTTTTTTTTTTTTATGTGGAGCACCGAATATTATTAAAAATTCAATTTGTGTCACTGATTTAATTTATATCACTTTAAGTTATTAATAAAGTAGAATTTATTGTTCTCAAAATAAAAAAAAAATTGTTTTGCACTCGGGAAAACGGATAGATTGAGTAACTTTTACTTGAACAAATCTGAAGATATCGCCAGCCGGGGGAAAAACACGTCTAATCAGTAGATCGATACATTCTTTTTCATCTTAAGTAACAATAAATTCAGAAACTTAAAATATTTGCTAAGTTAGTCAGGCACAGGCGCCTCACCAAATTTTAATTTTCTAACATAAGCGGTTTCTGAGATATAAGGCCTCAAGTCAAAAATCACAAAAACCGTAACTAGCTGACTGACAGATCATCAAAATTATGGAGCACTTCCCGACATTGAAGAATCTAGTAATTTTGCACAACGGTAGGTCTTGTCATGGAATAAATCGAAAATTTGACGTTTTCCATTCAGGGGGCGTGGTATCCGCCCACTTTCTGAGAAAAAGTTTAATTTGTATGGAGCACTTCCGATTGCTGTAGAATGATGAAATTTGGTAGAGCTGTAAAGCTTAATGTACATTCAAAGCGAAAAATAGAAAATCTAAGATTTTTCATTCGAAGTGTCTTTTTATTGTCATTTTGAAACTATACATGCATCTTGAAAATTCATGTCTTTTGTTAGAACTAGAGTGCTCGATTTGGTAGTTGGCACTCTATGTTATGTTAATATGAATGAAAAAAGAAAACATTTGCATACCTGAACAAATTATGAGTTTACATAAAAAAAACTCTTAACTGTGATGTGAACTATAATAAAACCACTAATTAGGCTTCCTTCATTTAAAAAAAGGAGTTAAAATTTCAACAAGAACATCATCGCATCCACAACAATTATTGCCTTCTTATGATTTTGAGCGGATGTAGGTGCTAGTATTTATAATTAAGGTAGGTATGTTAGTCTAAGGTATTTAGCCAGAACAATTAGAAACAATTGAAGCGCAAATCAAAAAAACCAATAACAAAAAGAAAATATACCAAAAGAAATAGGAAGCTATAAACTAAGTTGATTTTAGTAGGTCACCCAAAGAAAAACCTGTGTAAAATTAACCTAAATCGGGGTATAAACTAAGTTACTCCTAGGGCAGTTTTGAACTTGGTAAGTTCTAAGATAACATACCTTAAATTGCTAAGGCAAAACAAATTTGTTAGGAACTGTCTAAAGTAGGAAAATTTAAGCAAGTTTATCTTGACAACTAGGTAAATTTAACATAGTTCTTTGGCTAAATGAAGCTTTCAGATAAGGTAAATCTAGCAGGAATAAGATAATTTTTACCTTGTTTCTCTTCCAATGAGGGGTGATAAAAAGAGAACAGAATATTTGTGAGCTTAATAAAGAAAGAAACAAAATACTTTTTAAGTTTGTGTGTATACATGATTTGCTTTATGCTAACAAACTGATAGGCTGATAGTATTTATTTTGTAAGTCTATCAATTATTTTATTATAATGGCGATGCATTATATGTATTTATTATTTTGCACATATGGGAACCGAAATATAAATGCGGTTGAAATTGTATCTACTAATTCTAACATTTTACGTCGAAAAAACACAAAGCGCCTTCAAAATAATCCATATTTAAATTATTTTATTTATAACTTTTATCGGAAAAAGGGTTACCATATATTTTTTCGTAAGCAAATTCAAATTAACTTTTAAATCTGTTTTGTTTTTATTTAGGTCATGGGTCATTTGCGTGTGAGAGTTGATAGGAAACCGGAAAGGTCAAATTTAATACAAAATATTCCAAACTACACACTGAGAAGCTTATGCTGCTTTTACAATAGTAATAAAATCTCATCTTTTCTGTAATTTTCTACTATTACTCTTGTCACAAAAAAATTACTACTCGTGTAATACAACATACCTAAGAAATACATTTTTTTGTCAAATGTGAACGAAAAGGTAGTAAGAAGCAATAAAGTGTCCAAGATGTTAATGTATTTAGTATAAATTGAAAAAAAGTTACACAATATATTTTATAATAAAATACTTTCTATGCAATCACCACAATGCGAAACGAAAACTTGAACATACCACCTAATACATTTTAAGTCAGTCAAGTTCTACAGCCAAGTTATTTTATCGAAATCATATTTTTTTAAGATATGGTAACCCTCAAATACTTCGCTTGTTTATATAAATATGGCTGCCACTGACGGGACACTTCCACTTCTAGTAACATCTTTATTCTTTCGAGTGCGAGTGAGAAGAGAACGTTGGCATCAGAAATGTAGGTAATTTTACCTGTTCGTGAGGTAAATCTGCATTAAATATAACTTGATTAACCCGCAAATTTTCTAGATATGTGGAACTTTAGATTAGCCCTAAGGCAATTCTGCCCTTAGGTTAAGGTCATTTTTATTACCTTAGTCCCAGGTAAAATTATCTAAGTCCTAAGTAAAAGTTTAACATAAATTGCCTTAGTTCTAGGCAAAGTTATGCTAGAAAAAATTATGCACAGAAATTACCTTAGTTCCAGCTAAATTACCTTAGTTCTAGGCAAATTTTTTAACATTATTTGCCTTATTCCTAAGCAAAGTTATGCTAGGAAACTAACATCCATACAAAAAAATTTAACCTATTTTTTTAAGGCACGGTAGCCTATTCTAGGTTAATTTACCTTAGGATTTTCGAGCATAAATTGCCTTAGATCTAAGGCAAGTTATGCTCGAAAAATAACTTCCATACAAAAAAGTTTGCCTAAGGGGTTTAAGGAAATTTTACACAGATTTTTTCTCTGGGTGAGAGTCCACCCTTCTATCTTTCCGTATCTTTCGAGATTTTGACATGGCAAAATATTAAAATCTTTGCAAAAAGTAGTAAGATCAAATCGAAATTATAAATGTTAAAAAAAGAACCAAGTTCTTCTCTACAAAAACCTTTGTGTAACAAATCAGCCGCGAAAAGTACTGAGATCTAAAAGTAAGCCAAGTTTTTACTTCATGAAGGTTCAATACCGAATATTTAAAGTAGAATAATATTGAAACAGCTAAAATGTAATAGAGAAATTTTATTATTTAATCGTTACTGACTAAAATTTGATGGGCTTACTTGGAAAAGTCAAAGAATCATATCAAATTCACATGACTCTAAAAACTATTATAGGTAAAATAATTTTAACTCTTAGTAAAATGTTTAGAGAAAGTTATGATTAACATTTACAAAATTGTCGTTATGATTTAGTATCCCACTGAGAACAATCGTAATAATTCGACTATAAAGCAACGAGTATAATCCGTCATGATAAAAGAAAGATTTTGATTTGATTTAAAAAGCAATTTCTGTCAGTGCATGAATAATGTTCATGTTTTTCATCTCGTATAGCCGCTAGCAAGAAGGCTAATTAGAAATAATATTGGCTCCACCGCCCGTAGTTCTTAATATTATTTAAATAACTACACCCAACCCCACACCATCTCCCAAAAAGTTTCTGACTTATAGCTCGTGCAAAATTCAATTGGGATATTAATTTTTGATACGAGTAACGTTTGCTTGCAGTGGGATGTTGGGAGAAATTCCTGTAGCGAGAATAAATCAATAAATGATGGTTTCGAGTAAAAACAAATTTCGAAGTTTTAATTAAATCTAACATTACAAGGATGTTGCACACCAAAATGTTGTCGGTCTGTGCGTTTGTGTTCTGCTATTTAACGAGGTGCAGGGAATTTTTATGTGATTTCATATAAAGGAAACATTTTAATTTCTGTTCAAAATGTTCAATTTAATTTTAAAATTTTCTTTCAAAAGGCTCTAAGGAAAACTTAAAACTAATAGAAAGTAGTAAAGTTGAGATGATTTTACTTCCAACTTTTTTGACTATTTTTGAGTAAATTACTTTTTGAGTTATTCCCCTAAGCAAGGCATTAATATATTAGTCGATAATGTTCTAAATTTTGACTCTATGAAAACTTGTAACAGAGTTTTTTTTTTATTTCTTAATTTATTTAATTTATGTATTTAAGTTCTTAAAAAATAGTTATATGTTCAAATATTAAAGTCACTAACGAAACATTACAAAGTATAAAGTTTAAAATTTGTGCTAAAAAATAATTAAATTTTAATTCAATATTTGAACAGCTAAGTACATTCATGTATATTTAACATTTATTGCTATTTTTATCTCTTTCGCTTCCTTTTTTTCATTTTACTTTGCTTCTTCTTAAGACTAAAAAAAATACGCCTTATTTTACTTTGTACTGCGTAGGAGTTTTCAAGTCGTCTGATATTACGCCAGAGGCCTTTCGAAAGGGGGTTAGTATTAACACAAAATTGACGTTCGAATCTTAAGGAAGAGTATATTGGACGTATGAGTTGTCTAGGTGTGGTCAACAAAGTTATAAAGATAAGCCGGTTCACGTGTGAGCAAGATATTAGAAATTATCGTTAAGGTGCAAAACTTTTGGAAATTATTAAATGTCAGTGACCATGTTATCCTTCTTTACATTCCTTTGGTTTTCGATGTTGCTGATTTTTGTTTCGGGAAGGAACCATACTCCAACTCCGTTGTTTGTAGGAAATTCAAACTCAAACGGATAGAGTTTTCCAAAAATATCGCCATCCTGGAAAGGATCACTCTTCTTGCGCGGCGGCGAGAAAGGATCAGTATCGCGTGGCATCATTACTAAATCTGTTTGATGACCATCTGATTTCATGAAATTATAAGTAAAATTAAAATTTAGAGCTTTTGTGGTAGAAGAACCATTAGTATTCAACGTATATAACTGAGGGAATGCGCCTTCTGTTTGGCTTACTGCATTTGAAAAGTGTTCAGAAACAACTTTTGCATTTAAGCTGTTACCATCGATGTCAGACGGTAAAATACAAATTCCTTTCCCAATCCCTATTGCGCGTAGATTCTACTACTTCTTCTTCTTCTACGCGCTTCTAATGGTGATACGTTGATGTTTCTGAGATCCCCATACTGATAGGTACTAGAAACTGTTTAAAAAAACCGAAGTCACTAAGTTAATTAGATCATAGTTTGAGGAACCTGGAGCGGAGAGTTTATCATTTAAACTTCCCTTTATCACTAGTAAACTGCTCGCAAATCAAAAATACACAAGCAATGGATAGATTATCTTCAAGAAGAAGATTGCTGTTGAAGTCCCCATAGATAATTGCTCAATAATACAAAATTGGTTCTTCATTTAAGATCTAAGAACGTACAGTTGAAATATTTACTTGCACTACTGCTTTTTCGAAAGTTTTTTAAGGTTCACCCCTCTAAAAATAGAAATTTTGAATTTGAAATTAAATATACCCTTTAACTGTTAAGTGGACGGATACAAATGTTTTTTCACATTGAGAAATGGTGTATGCGATTTTTGTTTATAAAAACATTTTGTCACGCAGTAAGTTAACTATAAAAAATTAATTTATATGCCAAAGCCAATGGCTCGGATTAGTCTTAATGCAGTAAAAAAAAAGTAAAAGAAAAACCGATAACTAGCTCTTTAGAGAAGGCAAATGTACTTGCAGCTCATTTTACTGCTAGCTCCACGTTGCCTGTTAGCTACATTGCCCCTCCTGTACTTGAGAACGTAAATCATTCAATGGGACAGGTATATTTCCGCACTCGTACTGTTGCAAGAGCCCTTCGAGATCTTGATATAAACAAATCCGCTGGTCCTGATGGTATACCCCCTATTCTTCTGAAGAAGTGTTCTTCATCGCTGGCAGAACCATTGCGTAAGCTTTTCCATCGCTCCTACTGTTCTGGAATCTTCCCTAGAAGATGGAAAACAGCATTTGTCCAGCCTGTTCCTAAAAAAGGTGACCCTTCCTCCCCCTCATCCTATCGACCAATCGCACTTACGTCCCTTCTTTCCAAGGTCATGGAATCGCTGATAAATCATCAGCTCAAGAAATATCTCGAAGATTGAGAGCTTCTTAATGACCGGCAATACGGCTTTCGCAGCAATCGTTCCACTAGCGATCTGATGGCATATGTCACCGATGAGTGGAACAGATCTTTACATTGTTTTAGAGAAATTAAGATTATTGCGCTTGATATTTCTAAGGCGGCATTTGATAGAGTTTGGCACCAGGCTCTCTTATCGAAAATGCGTGCGTTTGGCATCAACGAAACCGTTATTCTTTGGATTAGAAATTACTTTCTAGATCGTTCAATACATGTTGCATTGGACGGTTTTAAGTCTGATCTTCAAAAAATAAATGCTGGTGTTCCTCAAGGATTCGTTTTGTCTCCGAATCTCTTCCTCATTTTTATTAATGTTCTCTTGTCTGAAACTTTTAATCCACTTCATTGTTTTGCCGACGACTCCACTCTTAGCTTTTCGTACTCGTTCCCAAATTCACGTCCATCTCCTTCGAAAGTGGAATTGCAACGGTATCGCATGATAAGCTCATTAAACTCCGATCTTTACAGCATTGTTGAATGGGGTACAAAAAACCGTGTGGAGTTTAATGCTTCGGAAACTCAATGCTGTCTATTGTCGTTAAAGCAAAATATATCTCCTATGCCATTGTCCTTAAATGCACTTGCATCGAAGAAACCGAAAAGCTCTCAGTACTCGGTATGTGTGTTAACGACGATCTTCGTTGGAATGATCATATTCTCGAGACCGTCAAAAATGCTGCTAAATGCTTAGGATTTCTATATCGATGTAAGAAATTTTTCACCCCTTCTGATCTGGCTACCATTTATAAGGCGTTTATACGTCCAAAACTCGAGTGTAACTCACACCTTTGGGCAGGCGCTACTCAATCTTCTCTCCATTTATTGAATAGAATTCACAACAGAGCGTTAAAACTGATTGGAAACAGAGCTATCATGGATTCATTCCCATCTCTTGAACACCGTCGGAATGTTTCATGTATTTCCCTGTTTTATCACTTTTTTCACAAGCAATGCTCACTCGAAGTAGCCAGTTGCATTCCCCCCCTTTATCAATTCACCCGTGATACCCGCTCCACCAGGAATGCTCCTCAGTTCACCCTTTAGCCTAACTTTGGTCGTACCGTCGAATATAGACATTCGTTTTTTAGTCGCACAACACGATTATGGAATAACTTACCCGGCACAGTTTTCCCTTGCCATTTCAATCTGCAAACATTCAAAAGCAATGTTCATCGACACCTCCTTCCTCTCCCCTCATAATTTCCCCCTCGCCCATGCTGTGTTTAAAACATTATAAGGGTCTCGTAACATACCCTTGAGAGCGAGTGAATTACAAAAAAAAACCAAAGCAAGTGTGTTATTCTTTTTTAAACATGTTTTGTTTAGTAATAAGCTACTTAAAATAAATAAAAATTAACTCTATGAATATCTAAAATACTCGTAGGTAAATTAGCTTTATTGTTTTATTCGTCTCCTTTGGGCATATTTGTGTTTCCTAACGGGATGTTAAAATATTTGGGTGAAGGGAGATACTTTAATACTGCAAAATTAACGTTGGTGGTAATGACTTTCAAATTTATTTGAGTTTTCGGATTGGTGTAATGATTGAGGATTCAAACGCAGATATAAACGAAGCTATGAAACGTGTTGTAGAATGGCCTAACCAGACCTTTTTGAAACTGAATTTAAATGTGAAGCTTTAATTTTGCGTGATACAAATATGCCCTACATTTTGTTGAAGTGTATATGAAGGTTTTTATAATACAAACTCTATATACTACTGAAATGAATCGGCCAATTAGAAGACTTAGGACTATTATTGGACTTGTTGAAATGAAAAAACCTAGGAGCTGTATATTTAATCAAACGTATTGCTGTGAGAAAGACAAATAACATGCTCCCTGGGAGAAATAAATGCTGTATTTCGCGTTTAACCTTCTCGATCATATAGGGACGACACTTTTGTCCCAGAGGATGTTTGCCTCTGTCAGTATTTTTTACCGTTTTCCCTAACATCTGGTACCAATGTTCAGCTGCAAACAAAAACATGTGCCGACAGTTTTTTGTCATTTTTGCACAGCCCATCAAATTTTAGTCAGTAATTATTAAATAATAAAATTTCTCTATTACATTGCCGCTGTTTCAATATTATTCTACTTTAAATATTCGGTACGTATTAAACCTTCATGAATTTAGATCTCAGTACTTTTCGCGGCTGATATGTTACACAAAGGTTTTTGTATAGAAGAACTTGGCTCTTTTTTTAACATTTATGTTTTCGATTTGATCTCACTACTTTTTGCAAAGATTTTAATATTTTGCCATGTCAAAATCTCGAAAGATACGGAAAGATAGAAGGCTGGACTCTATCTACTAAAATCAACTTAGTTTATAGCTTCCTATTTCTTTTGGTATATTTTCTTTTTGTTATTGGTTTTTTTGATTTGCGCTTCAATTGTTTCTTCTTGTCCTAGCAAGATACCTTACACTAACATACCTACCTTAATAATAAATATTAGCTCCTACATCCGCTCAAAATCATAAGAAACCAATAATTGTTGAGGATGCGACGATGTTTTTGTTGAAATCTTAGCTCCTTTTTACTTGCGACTTATAGGTACTATAAGGCAAGTTATGCATTCGGAAAAAAATCGAACTCGAGATTTTGATCAAAGTTTGACATAACGATAATAGCGAAGACCAAAAAAGTGGGTCTCGCAATTCTGTCTGTCTGTCTGTTCGACTAAAGCTAAACGGCTCGGGCGATTTTCTTTAAACTTGGTAGATATGGGTTTTATTACCCCCCCCCCGTATTTTTCTCGAAAACGGTTCCGAAAATTTTGCTTAAATTTTTAGTCTTTCCATTAATTTTTAAGATCTATAATTTGATTCAAAAAATTTTGAAAACAAGACATTACTGACTGTACCTACCATAGAACGATTTTTTTAAATTTTGAATTTCTCATTATCGACATAACGGATTTTAATGAAATTTTAAGAAACATTGCATTTCAAAACTTTAAAAAACATGTTTTTTGAATTTTTGAAAAAAAAATCTTTTTTTTTTTTGGAAAATTCGATATCTCAAAAATGGGTCAATATTTTTTTTGGAATTTTAATTTTCATTCTTACAATAATAAAAACCTAAAGTTAATGTACCAATTTGTTTTTTAAATATTTTAAAAATTTTATATATAAATCCTTATTTTATAAAGAAGCCACTACCACGACTTATAATTTTTGTTCTTGCATAATTTCATATTTGCATAGCATTCTGTTTTTTTCTCTTACTACTACAAGAATTCAAAAAATGATGATAATTTTACCCTTATGAACAATTTTTTCTAATAACATTCGTTTTTAAAATTCCTAGTATATTACAAAGGAGCAAGTTCGTGCGACCCAGTCGTGCATTTTATTTTAAATGAAGGTAGCCCACCAATTAATAGCCTAATTAGTGGTTTTATTATATTTCACATTACAGTTAAATTTTATTGTTCTACTGCAATCGGAAGTGTGCCATATAATTTACATCAGTTCTGAAGAAGTGTGCGGATACCACGCCCCTGAATGGAAAACCTAAAATTTTATATTTTGTTCCTTGTATGCAATTTAAGGCCTGCCACTTTACCAAGTTTCGTCGTTTTACAGCAGTTAAAAGTGCTCCATTCAACCAACACCAATTTGGAGAAAGTGGGCGGATACCACGCCCCCTGAATGGATAACCTCAAGTTTTTGATTTTTTCCTCTGCTTGCATGACAAGACCTACTGTTGTGCAAAATTACAAGATTCTATACGATGCCGGGAAGTGCGCCATAATTTTGATGATCTGTCAGTCAGTCAGTCTGTTAAGGTTCTTGTTATTTTTGAGGCCTTATATCTCAGGAACCGCTTATGCTAGAAAATTTAAATTCGGTAAAGCGCCTCCTGTGCCTGACTAGTTTATTCGGAATTTTAAGTTTCTGACTTCATTGGTACTGTAGATAGGGAGGGGTCAAAAATTGCCTGAGTTTGTTCCTGTAAAAAGGTTGTAGTGCCAGAACTTGGCTGGGCACTACAGTGCCCTTTGTTTTTAAGACTATATATTCAATACTCTGGGCATCAAATTGACTTAGCTTTTACATTACTAAAGATATTTTTTTTTTTGTTTTTTCGTATTGATAAAATACATTGCATTTACTGGCCTTAAAATTAACTATATCTACATTTAATATATTAAAAAAAAAAAAAACAATTTTCCCCAAATTAACATATTATTAGCAACAGAATCCATGTTTAATTATTTTAGAAAGCACCAAAAAAAAAAAAGAAAAACAAACCAAAACAACCTCTTATCACAGACCAAACTTTCTACTGCACTCGTCTACTTCAAGTTTGCACTTTAAAAGCATCATATGACTAAACCGTTATAATCTGTATCGTATGATCAATGAGTTTTGAAGCTCACACTATTTTTAAACAACTTTGCATTACAAAGAAACAACAAATCGGATATTTTTTTTATAGTTTTGGCAATGTTTTTTTGGAAAATTTACCTATGTACGTGTGTCGCCAAACTGCGGCAACACCACCATTTAATCATTCTAATTACATATTGTGCGATTGTAACTAAATCAATAACAGCTGTTTCGGACAAAAGAAGAGCAATGGTAAACGGATTGGCAAATCTGTTTATAACCTTAACAGGTGATGTTGAAAACCAACTTTCAGAAATCTGAAACTATTCTGTTTAGGACTCCGCTGCATAGATATTTATTATGTCGTTATGTATTTCATCATTGTCTAAAACCAACAAAACTATAAATAAATTCTACTTATTTACCTTGTAATTATGATGTTTAAATTATAGGTCTTATCTTTTGCTTTTTACAAAGAAAGAAACAAACTGGACTTAAATTCATACAGATGTACAAAAGATCGCAGAACTTTAATGTAAAAGAACGAGTCTTTTCGTTTCGATTTTCAAAACAAATCCAGAATCATTTAGGTAGTCTCCTGAAGAACAAAAGTCTTTCTGTTCAAACAAATCCTGGATGACGAAAATGCAATAACAATTGCATTCACAGCATGTTTTCGAATCAAAATTAAAAATTTCAAAATCAAGTGAATTCATTTTCAGTGTATAACAGTGTTTAACTTTATAAGTGAAATTGAAAACAGATGTTATCTGTCACTTCTCAGTTGGCAAATACAAAACAATTCTTTTTGGGAAGTTTTCTGACTGCGTACAGCGTACGAGGCGTTAAAATGCTGAAGAAATAAAATGCACGACTGGGTCGCACGAACTTGCTCCCATGTAATAGACTAGGAAATTTAAAAACGAATGTTATTAGAGAAAGGATACAATTAATTTTTTAAATTCTTTTAGTAGTAAGAGACAAAAACAGAATGCTATGCAAATATGAATTTATGCACGAACAAAAATTATAAGTCGTTGTAGTGGTTTCTTAAAAAAAGCTTTTATGTACAAACTTTTTAAAAGATTCTTAAGAAAACATTTTGGTACGCCAATTTAAAGTTTTTATTATTGTTTGAATAAAAATTAAATTTACAAAAAAAATATTAGGCCGTTTCTGAGATATCGAATTTTCAAAAAAAGAAAAAATAGATTTTTTTTTTTTCAAAAATTCAAAAAATATTTATTTTAAAGTTTTGTTTAAGACTTTTCAGAAGCTTCTCTATAAAAAATTTCATTAAGATCCGTTATGTGGATAATGAGAATTTCAAAATTCGAAAAAATGGTTCTATGGTAGCTACAAGTTGTAATATCTTAATTTCAAAAATTTTTTTTATAAAATTAAATATCGTAAAAATTAATTCAAAGAAAAAATTGTATCAAAATTCTAGGCGCCGCTTTCGAGAAAAACACGATTTTTGAAAACCATTTTTTTAATTTTTTAGCATTTGTATGGTAGATACTTTTATTTTTAGGTAAAATAAAGTTTTTTTCTCACATCTTGTAGATTATATTCAGAAACTTTTATTTATCAAGTTTAAACAAATCTAGCATGGCGTTTTCGAAATATTATGTTTTGAAAAAAAGATTTTGAAGTTTTTTTAAAAAGCCAAAAAAAAATTTTTTTGAAAATTTGAGTACATAATTCTATTTATGTTTTGAGAGAGCTTTAGCAAAAAAAAATTATCAAAATCGGTTGAACCGTTTTTGAGAAAATCAAAAACAAAAAAATGGTTCCATGGGGGATACCCATCACACTAACCATTTATCTGAATTTTTTTTCAACCATTACCTAGTTTAAGTAATGAATTTTTTTTGTATTTTTATTTTTAAAATCTATCGAACAGTTTTTGAGAAAAAAAAAATATTTATAAAATTTCTAAAAAAAAATCGTACGTATCGTTATTTTTGGTCTTAAAAACAAAGAAAAAAAACCGTGTGGGGGGAAAAACTAAAAATGATATCTACCAGGTTTAAAGAAAATCGACCGAGCCGTTTAGGCTGTAGTGGAACAGACAGACAGACAGAATTGCGAGACCCACTTTTTTAGTCTTCGCTATCAAGAGACTCGTCTCATATTACCGACTTGATATATGTATGTGCCTTCCCATCAGTGCCTCAAATCAGTAAAACTACCATGCCTGTATCGTCCGTGCTGTGTTTAAGGGTCTCTTAACATACCCTTGAGCGCGTGTGAATTATAAAAATAAAAAAAATCCTTGCAGCTTGCCGCGGTCAAACGTTTTCCTGCCGAAGAAAATTTCCAAATATCAGTTGCAAAATATTTTGCTTTCGGTCTTGGTAGAAGTAGTGTGTAAAGGTTTTTGACACAAATTCTTAACGTCTTGGAGATATACATATGTATGTATAATTTGTCTAAGTTGGATTCAACATGAAATTACCAATGGAGAGAAAAGTAAATTTAAACTTAATTTTTTGGAAAAAAATCAATTTCGTCATAGAATGCAACGATGAGACGCTCGTAAGAATTTCGCAGTCAAATCAAGTTGCAACTCTATTCTATAATAGAAAAGGATATTTTTCATTTTTTCATATCCTTCTTTGAAAACTTCACAAGAAGTTCAATAAGTTAATATAAATAGATCTGATCGAAATTAAATTACTTAAAAATTGATAAAATCGAAATCTGGAACACGGAAATTCACATTAATTTAACTTCGAAAAAATTAAATCGACATCGGTAAAAGAACACCATATTTTATTTTCTATCGATTTCAATTGAACGGTCATTTCAAAAACCTCATAAGTCATTCAATTAGAATTTTTCAGGAATCAATAAAAACTGTTTCATGCACAAACAAATGAGTTTCAAACGACATTTTTATGCCTAATTCAGTATTTTAGTGGCTAAAAAAATAAAAAGCGAATAAATTCACAGTTTATTAATAAAAATAATGAAAAAAAAACCTAAAAAACTGTTCTTGACTTAAGTTGTTTTAGTGGTATATAATTTAACCAAAACAATGGTAGTAATCATATTTTGTATTGCTTATTATAAAAAATTACACTTAAGAATAACGTTTTGTCATGTTTTAATATCTTTAAGGTACATAGATTGATTATCTTCAACATTTTCTTATTGATGGGCAATTTTAATACAAAAGCCTTGGCTGATAGAAGTGAAACAGAAGTTGTAACTTTCTTTATTAATAAGAATGAATGTTTAATCAATCCATCAATATATTCCTATGATAGTACCTTTTCTATGTGAAACATTCTTAAAGCTCATGTGTGTCGAAGGTGCTTTTTTCTGTTTTCGTGGGACTTTTTTCTTAAAGATTCATTGTTAACAAATAGTTTTTTTTTGTACAAATTTGGCCACCATTTCATGAATTCCAAAACATCTTCAGTTCTTAGCTATATGACTATATTTTCTAAATTTCGAATAAGATGGACGTGAATTTGGCAGACAAGACGGATGAGTATGAAAAGCTGAGATAGACAATGAAGTGCAAAAAATCATTCAGTTTCAGAGATCATTCATAAAAATGAGAAAGAGAGTCCGAGACTAAACGGAGCCCTTGGGGACCCCAGCATTTATTTTGTGAAGATCCGATTTGAAACCTTCAAAGAAAAATTTATTGAACAATCCAGTAGAACATTTCTAATCCAACGAATAAGGGCTTCATTGATACCAAACTCACGTATTTTCGATATAATAGCTTGATGGCAAAATCCATCAAATGCCTTAGAAATATCAAGCTCAATGATCTTACTTTGACATATGATTCTACTCTTCTGCAACTTGATATCGAAAGTTCCTCGGTTTTTCAAATCTCTTAGATAATTAGTTTATGCTTGTCTTTCAATTTTATAATTTGATATAACATTTGATTAAGGTATACTTTAAGGGATTACACGATCTCTTCTTTTTCGGCGCACCATCACTCTCTGTTTCACTTGAAGAAATTTTTAAAACTAAAATTACTTTTCGCTGAAAACAGTTGTGTGAAAGATGCAAAAATGACATTAATGACGTTTGTTATCAAATTGAAGATTTGAATATTGTTGAACCAATCATAGCAAAGCAAATTTAAAATATCAAACTCAGTCATAAAACTACTCCCGCCATTTTAGTAGTGCATGCAAAAACCTCTTAAGTCACTGACTAATGTTGTTTAAGCAATGAACGTCTTTCCCACGGTATTATTTGAAGGAATGTACAGATTTACGTGGTTCTTACCCAGAATACGCATCTCCCTGTAAGGAACCATTTTCAGCAAAAAAAGCATTTTGGAAAAAAATGTGACTTAAGAGGTTTTTGAAATGACCGATTCAATTTCATATCGAGTGAAAGTGAAATGTGTCGAAAAATTTAAATCTCATAGCCAAAAAGCTATTATCACTAATTTCATCTCAGAGCACAGAGTGGTTTTTGGTATTTTCCATTGTTCTATAATTTGATCATATACCCAGTGTCGTTTATTTTTGTATATTCATTTTTCTCACATAACCACATTTAAAAGCATTATAATAGCATTACATTTTAAATTAAATTAATTCACTCACAGAAACATCAGAAACATTTTCCTTGTGATACCGGCAAAAACTTAAGAGCTTTAAATTTTATAAAGACAAAAACATTTACATATACACTGAACATTGGTAGAATAAGAAAATACAAGTATTGATTTTATGTTGCCTTGGAGAACAAGGCTACAAGGAGACGAATGGAAAATGCTTTTATTTTGTTATTGCAAAAGCATGGAAATACCTACATTATGTATATACAGTGTTTTTTTTAGATATTCTATGGACCGAATATTCTCGATGCTATGCAAACATAAATATAGACAAGGAAGTAAGGCAACTTTCGGAATACTATATATTGCGCAACAAAGGTAAAATCCTCTGAAACACGAATTCTTTGTCAAATGCTAAGAATAATAGCCCAGTTGGAATGTATATTTAAAACAAACAAAAAATAGCTAACGTTTCATTTTGTCTTTATACCGTTTGGAGGAGTGGTAGGGAATCTAATGAAGAGGCGGCCGGCGCAAAGCGCATAAAATCGGTAGTATAATTGAATTTTTTAACGAATTTCAATCAAATGATTGACAGTTGTTTTAGTTAAAGTAAAAATTATATTTATTAGGCCTCAAGAGTTTCTAATAAGTTTCAAAGAAAACTTCAAAGATTTTCTTTTTTTTATAAAAGTAGTTTGTGAACCAGTTAACCCAAGTCAACCCAATGATCGTTGTAGACTTTTATATATTTGACATATTGAGTTTAAATAATGTTTTATGATCAGAAATTTAGATATTTATAGTTAAAAATAAATTAAAGAAAAATATACTTATAAAATATTGGTTAAATCCGGAGTGATTGTTTTTCAAAGCAAAGAACTTTCAAACATTTTTCTGTTTTTATTTTTTAAATAATTTAACATGAGCAAGTTTGTTAAAGTTTTTGATGAAATGCGAGCAAATTTGTTAAAATTTTTGATGAAATGCGAATTGGATTTTTGTTTATTAGGGAATTCAAATTTTACCGTCATTAAATAGAACAACATCACAACTCAAATTGCGCACTTCTGCTTTATAAGATTATGCATATGCGTGAACTTATCAAACCTACATATTTCCTTTTTTGAAAATCTTTCGTGGAAAATTTTATGTACATAATATGAATTAAAAGCAAATTTTAACATAAAAGATAAGAAGGAATTTTCAAACCTTGTTTTATTATAAAAGGCGTAACTTAATGAATATTATGGGATTTTTAAATCGGTCTGTGTGACGGCCTTATTGGTTTGGTGACACCTGTCTAATCTATTGCATATTCTTCAGTTACTGATATGAAATCACCATGGCAAGTTACACTATTGAACAGCATATCCACACTATAAAAATTTATTTTAAAAATGAATGTTCGTTAGTCCAACTTACGCCCATTTTACGGTAGAAGTGGTGTGGTGGCCCTTCACAGCCAAGTCTTCAACGTTTGTTGACAGCTTCGGAAGTCAATCAGCCAATAACATTCGTACGTCAATGGAACGAAAGAGCGTTTTGAAGAGAATCCCAAGCGAAATTGCCGTATATGGGACGACACTAACCGGCACGAGATTCAGCAGGTAACAATGCATCTTTAAAACTTTTAACGCTTGGTGTGGATTTTGAGCCGAGACCGTATTTATTTGTAATTTTCGAAAACGACGTTGATGAGGCGGTCACCGTCAATGGCGAAAGAAACAGAATGACGATAACTAATTTTGTGTGGCCCAAATCGAACCATTTAGACCTTGACAACATGTGGTTTCGACGGCGACATTATGCATGTACGATTTAAGCTCGCCCTTATTTAAAAACCCTTTTTAAGGCAGTACAATTGCATAGAATAATCAAAAATGAAAGCAGGTTCCTAAAATATCAGATTTAAAAAAAAGTTAGTGGAAGATTTTAAGCCAGTTTTTACAGACCTTACAAATATTTTTAAAAAATGTTTAGGTACTTATACTTTCTGTTTATTACGTAATTCAACAGTGTTTCATCAACTATTTCGTAGTAAAACTTCTCTTTCTTAAGGCGAAATAAAGACGAATGGAACTATGAGGCATTATTTCTATAGGGTTTAATTTTTGGTAATTTATTGAAAAGAAGATAAATGGATGCAAAGTACAAAGTGCAAAAGTAAAACAAACTCATTTTGATTGTAAAGTTTTATCATTTGCACATGCTTCTACTTCATCGTGTTACTTTGCATGGTAATTTGGCATCAGTGACTAAATTATAAACTACAGATTTGACCGGGACTCTCAAAACAAAATGGCCACCACAACATGTCAAAAACCACCTGACTCTATTGGACAATTCTACATAGGGTAAGCTTTGACGTAGCAGAGGGCTTGCGGTGACTGCTAAGATAAAACCTAGAATTATGTAATCGCGGAACCCATTTCTACAGAAAGACTTTTAATGGCGAAGGAAGTCTCTAAATAGAATCAACGGCAACGATGGTATCTCCAGTTTACCTATAGAGAATTTATCTGACATATTTTGAGCTGCAATTAGCAAGGATTTTCAGTGCAAGTCAGGTTGCTGAAAAGACGATAGTGATGGACAAGCCCGTTATGGGCCAATGGACATTGCGAAATTCGCGGTGCAATGGAAACTTTAGCTCTTGCAGTTTAGTTTATTAAAGCTTAATAAGAATTATAAATTAAGAAATAGTTTTTTCTTAATACAAGCATTTTTAATGTTAACAGTTTATTTTAAAAAAATTAAAAGAAAAAATATTAAAATTTATATTGAGTGAAAAAGTGAAAAGCGCTGGATCATGATAAGCTATTTGTAGCTTATGACATGATTACTAGTCAAGATTACTACCTATATATAACTTCAGCATAGGTATATGTTTGTTATTATTGGTAAAATTAGAGTTATAACTAATCGTTTACGAGTTTCCATAGGATCGAAACTTGCAGAAATCCATAGCTCTCTTTGGCAACCATATAATTATTTTTCCAATAACGGAATTTATATGACTGCTTCAAGACAGTTTTTCATTAATTCGTATACCCAGGCTGGTTACAGAATCAACCAGAAAAAGTTTGTAGCTGAATAGCCATATGTCTTCTACATTAACTTTTTCAATCTCACTTTGGAGTGCATAGTGGCCAAAGCAGGGCGATATTCAACAGATATGTCGAAATATTGTAGTATATGCAGCCTAAAATAGATATTATCGACTGTTCCTAATGTTCTGTATAATATTCCTTCCTTCTATTGAAATTCAAGCTAAAATTGTTTGTAATGAAGTCAACAAGGCCAAGTACATGATATTATTTAAATAATCAAAAATGAGTCCACTGAATAAGACAAGATCGTCTTTAGGTGGCCTACCACCATCAGAGTCAGATTTAGTCCTGACCATTAACCCCGACATAGCAAGCTATCTCGGTCGGAAAGTTGTGATATGTTGCAGCATATGCACACCTCTTACTTTGGAGGCGAGGTCTATCTAACACCTCTTGAATTCAAGAAAAGAATCTTGAAAACCGCATGTGTTTCCGCATTTGGAGTAAACCAAGCCACCATGATGCTCCCACTAGGGGGCCTACCTCATAGATAGGGTTCGAGCCGAGGGTAAAACTCAACCTCTGACTCAAATGGGCACTATCTCCCATGGTACCCGAATATAGCTTCCGGTGGAGCTTCGCCACTTCGTCATTTCATAGAGCTTCCTAGCCGAACGGAACAAGGACATAGTCCAAGTTCTTACTCAGCTTCGGAATTACCAGATCTGAACCCGTCACTTCCAGATGGGCTCCTGCAAAACCCTGGGCCTGTCAACCCTTAGGAAACACATCAAAAAGTCAGCCGGGGTAGAAACCAACAACTCAATGTGCATCCGAGTCTTTAGTTTACCTTACGGTAATCAAGGAAAGACGCTCCTGTCTTTAGTTTACCTTACGGTAATCAAGGAAAGACGCTCCTGTCTTTAGTTTATCTTACGGTAAACAAGGAAAGACGCTCCTGTCTTTAGTTTACCTTACGGCAAACAAGGAAAGACGCTCCTGTCTTTGCTCACCTTACGGCAAGCTAGGAAAGACGCTCCTAGTCTTTGTTCTAAGAACGAGGACGACGATCCTCCTATTATTTGCTACTATAAATAGGAACAAATAAGAAACCCTTATTGAATCTTCGTAAGACTTTCAAAATCTCCAACCACATAAGCAGTCGGAGACTTTACTAATACCAACCAAGATCAACCTCAAAAACCCTTCCAGTGAAACTTTCGAAATATCCAGCCACAAAAGCAGCCGGGGACGTTACTAATTTCACTGCTCCCTCGAGTAGGACCTTAGAAATCTCCAGCTGCTTGCCCAGCCGAAGACTTCACCAATCCCACTCCCCCTACCAACCAAGATCCATCAAAATACTCCAGCCAAAAGTCAAGACCATCATCCATGCATTAACCACTTGCACCACCATCCAACAACCATGGCCTTACGCTTCCCCGCCACCCATTATTATCGTGGGAATTACGCAAGCCACACTCAGGAGGGTATGCCACCACGACCATAATCTTGGACTTACGCTTGCTGCCATGGTGCGATGTGTAGTTCAGTAGCAATACACCTCCAACAGTCAATCCCTCCAGAGCCCGAACACCAGCAACCAAAGGCTTCACAATTTCAACCTAGTCCTCCCTAGTAGACCTTCAAAACCTGGAGAATACCTTAAAAATCCCCAGCCACGCAAGTAGCCGGAGATTTTACCAACACACACCCGTAATGACCCTACTACTACCTTGAGTTTTCTTAGTTTGTCTAAATCTCTTAGCTGAGCAAGCAGCGAGAGAATAGACGTAAGCCCCCCCCCCCCCCCACCCCACCACGACAAGGTGAAACTCGTCGGGGGGGGGGGGGACTAAATAAGACAAGTCATCATGATAAATATCGATATCAACAACTTCAAAGTAGTTAAGGATTTCATCTGCTTCGGAGCTAGCTTTAATTCCACGAACGCCACATTAGAACCACGAAGACTTCCTCTAGGAAATCACTGCACTACTGTTTTTCGAAACCCATCGGATCAAAACTCTTCCCACGTAGGACGAAGTGTGCGCATGTTCTCTCAAAAAGAAAAAAAATCTGACGAATATTTTGTCTTATGAGCGAGGGGGCGAATGCACAATAACGAACTTTTTGAGCTTTTCAAATATGCGAATACAGTCCAGATAGTCAAATCACTCGACTCAGCTCGGCCACACTGAGCGAATGGACAATAATGTTCCAGCAAATAGGGTCTTAGAATCCTAGCCCCCCTGTTCGTGACGACAAGGAAAAAAAAACATCCAGCTTAAAAACCAGAAAGCCAGTCTGGATGACTCAAGCAGCGTGATCGGGATCGCAGAATATGGAAAGCCACCGTGTTTTAGGCAGAGACCCTTTATGGATTTGCTTGAAAATATTTGAAGTGAAGTTGAAATAGAATCATTTTGTCCTTCTTTAAAAAAAAGTAATAATAATTGTATATCAAAGGCTTGCGGTGTAATTTAAAATTTATTTAGTAATCTTATCCATCATCCCTGGTGATATTAGCCTTACAAGACATTTCTCTTAATAGTTAAGAAAACAATAATCTATTTTCGCTTAACAGAGCACAGAGCAATCTTTGAAGAATAGTAGATATTCTTTTGAATGCCAGCAATACAAAAAAACACAATGAACAATAACTCGGTATACTTATGTAAACCTTATTGCACAGGAAAAACTTAAACGATGACTTTTATCGTTTCAGCAAGCATGAAGAAGACAGGACTTGTGCAACTCAGAACGAACGAACACCACATTACCAAGTACTTGGAAAAGAGAAAATTCTCAAGAATCGGTAGTATACTTCCCATAAACTTCAATGCAGCAATTTAAATTTTTGTTTCTTTTGCAATATCTTTTTTGTATCGAGAAAACAACAAGTATCATTGTGCTCCATTTACAAAAGAAAACCTTTTTATTTCTTTCATCTTCTTGTGACCTTCAGAATCTTGAAAAAATTATAAAAAAGCACAATCACGTCTGCAACTGCAAGTTTCTTTTCAATTCAGGTCAATAGTGGGTTCAATGAGCTTTCGTTTTTTTTTAATGGGTATAGTCCAAGATCTATAATTTTCAAGGCTTAATTACTTTTTAGTCTTTTGTACAATAAAACCAGGAAAGGGTATCATCAATTAGCATTTTTCTTAAAAAAGATATTCTTGGAGGAGTTTTCTGTTCCTCATATGATGCAGTACCAATGAAAATAAGAATTTGTTCCCGAACTCGATACCATAACTTATGCGTGACTGCAGAGGCGTATTTGAGGATTTGGCGCCCCGGGCTGATAAATTTTGCCGCCCTTTAGAAGAATGAAAATAAAATAATAAAAAAAAAAACAAAAAATGCATAATATTTGATGTTTTCAAATTTTTTTATGTGTTATTGATTACAAAATTCATTAACAATATATATTCGTTATCTAAATTTTTTGTCAGTTCAGCTTCTATATTTAATAAAGCTAAACTATTAAGGCGTTCTTCGTTTCGTTTTATTCTTTTTGTTTTTATTCGTTTCAATACGGAAAATGATCTTTCTGTACTAAAATTTGTCACTGTAGTGCACAAGTAGTATATTCTTGAAATGCTTCCTTCAATTCTTTTTCTCTTATATTTTTTTTTTATAATTAACGCGCACTCAAGGGATTATGACTACCCTTTAAATGTTGGTTTAACACAGAGCGAGCATTTAGGAAACAGTGGGAGGATTGAGTAGGAGAAACCGATGTATATTCGTCTTAAATGTCTGGACATTGAAATGGGGAGAAAAAACAGAGTCGGTTGAGGAATTCCACATTCGAGTCGTACGGCAAAATAAAGAATCTCTGTACTTAACTGTACGTCCAAAGTGTGGCTCAAGGGTATATTGATGAGCATTTCCAGCAGTCCGAGTAATACGGTGCAATTTTTTTAGGGGGGAATGCAACTCGCTATTTCAATAGAACATTGTTTTAAGAAGTAATTATAAAACAGTGATAGACAATAGATAGATAGATCGACGATATAAAAATTTTAAAATGATTATCACCCCACAACACATATTTTATCTATTATATTATATATTCAGATGTCATTCCACACCAACTTTTTAAGTTATCGAATGAACATTATTATTTATTTCCATTATTTTTTGTAAAAATGTTTGTTAAATAATTATAAGTTTGGAATTAAATAAACTTTTTGAAATTGAAATGATATTCTAACGATATAATTGTTTCGGAAATTGCTCTGTCACCTATCAGCCTTAAAGGTCTATTCTGGATTGTGTCTAGTAACTGCAAAGATGTTTTTGATGCACTGGACCTGATATGGAGGGCTCACAGCTGAACCGAACCAAGTCATTTTAAAAAAAATCCAAAACCAACGCCAAAATTTCCGCAAAATTGACCTCTATTTAGAGCTGTAATGAACTAAGTATAGTTCATTACAGCTCTAAATAGAACTATGTAGCTCTCAATGAACTATGTAGTTCATATCAGCTCTAAATAGAGGACAATTTTGCGGGAATCCTGGCGTTAGTTTTGGATTTCTTTAAAATGACTTGGTTCGGTACAGCTGTGAGCCCTCCATATGAGAATTGTATTCTAGTTTACGACGAATATAAGCCTTATAAACTGTGGCCAGATCAGAGGGGGAGAAAAAGTTTACATCGTCTTAGGAAACCTAAGCATTTGGCCGCCACATTTTTAACGATATTCAATATGTGGTCATTGCACAAAAGGTGGTCAGTAATACACATACCAAGAATTGATAGCTTTTCATTTTCTACGACCAGTAAAAAATGAATTAAGAAGCTTTGCTCGCTCTGTTGATGCCGTAAAAAAAAACATATGTATATGTTTTGTAATAAGCTGAAAAATTTTGCAGCTTCAAGAATCAGCTGCCGATGATCCAATCAAATTTAGAGAATGTGCGGCGCATGGTACGTATGTTGCATACTTACATTTTTCTTTAATTTTTGCTTGCAAGCCGTTATATTACCCTGACATGTTACTTGCATTATCACAAGATTGACCTCTGCAATTTTCTATGTCAATGTTTAATGACTTAAAAGTATCCTTAATTGGTTGTAACAAGTCTTCTGCTTTATGGCCTGAAAGCAGAGAAATCGTTCAACGGGTTCTGCGTTCTCTTGAACATACCTTAAAATTAATGGAAGCTGGTCTACGTTGCTTGTGTCAGGAATCGAATCAACGCTCAACGAGAAGTACTTAGACCTTTGAGGCTGTTCCATAATTGTTTTTGTGACACTAGCTGACATAATTTTTATGATTTTGTTCATAGGTGGTAAAAGACAAATACGATGTGTTTCCTTTTCCTGGATTGCCAAAACTTTGTATGTATTTGTATATGTTTAGAAAGAAATTGATTAAATTCCGATATTGCTTCTAAGATCATCATGAAATTCCCGTTATGTATAGATCCAAATTTATCTATCTAGCCACGAAAAGAAAGACCACGGGTTGCCAAGGATTTGACAGCTACGACGACTCTGAGCATCACATTACGCCAGTATTGATTCATCTGTATGTAGTCTTTTATTTGCATGTTTTCAATCGCAAAAGCCTTGACTAGAAGCAAGCTGATACACCTAAAACAATGGCAGTTCGTGCAAAAAAATAAGTAAACAGACCTTTTTTGACATTTGGAAGTATGCAAGCATATGAAGTTAGCACGATACTAAATAGATAAAATAGGTATTCGACGGGGTATTTAACTTGAGTAAAATGTTAGAGATAGCATGATGCTAAATTTGATTAAAATTAGCAAAATCGTCTTTTTAATCTAGTATTATACTAAAATAGTTTCAACATCGTACTAATTCGACTAAAATTTTGCGCCAACAGTTCTTAAAATAATACCTATCCTTTTATTTATCCATCATTATTAACTATTGTACAAAAAAAAAACATTATATTGTTTCTTAAGTCGTTCAAAACGATTGACGACACTAGTCAGCCAAGACTAAAAAAAATTGAAGCATGATTTGCTAGCTAGTATATAAAAAGAATAAAATTTTGTGTGACCTTATATCTAGAATCCGGCTTGATGGATTTTAAAAATTTTTTTTAATAAAAAGGGACTCTTTGTAGATGGTTTAGAAACAAAAAATTAAGATCCGTCCAGCCAATGTTTTTCTAGCCTATTTTTTTTAGAGCTACAAGTGTTTTTTTTTATAATGTTTTCGTTTCATTGGAATTTGTCGCAAAGAATAGGTACATATCTGTAAATATTTTTGCTATGAATTTTAATTACGACCCAAACGCAAAATAGTTGGCCTACTCATCAATTAACAAATTAACATTTTTTATGTGCCTATATTTTCTGGTCCCCAAGCAGTTGTTTTTTAATTTTTTTTTGTCGATGTAATAAATTACATTTAATAAGTAAATTAGACCAAACAGAACTAAATTCGAAAAAGCACATATGGCTCCAGTTTGCAATCCCTCAAACAAAGATAGAGCATAATAGTTGGACTACTCTCTCTGGAATGCAAAATAGTTGGCCTATGAAGATTTAAATAGATTTTCAGTTAAACGTTATTAAAAAAATGACATGCATTTGTTTTGTTGTTTATTGATCTCTTGTTTTATGCAAGCCAGCAACAATTTAATGTCAACCATGGTGCGTGGCGTTGCATTATCAAGAGACATTAGGGAATCCATAAATAAAGCCTTCGAAACGGGATTATCGAGCTATAAAATCGCAAAACAATTCAATTTACCGCGCTCATCAATTCGAAACATTATCTCAAAGTTCAAAAATAGTGGAAATGTGGAGATCGGTAAAAAAACGGGACGCCCACCAATTGCAAAACCTCGAGATTGCCGAGTTTTAAAAAAAATAATAAAAGAAAATCGACGTCAAACGGCCGCACAGTGGATCGACTCCATACATTTAGACGTGAAAAATTCTAACCTTTTTGGAAAATATCTGTCTCTATCTATAATGTTCATAAATGTAGAAAAGTATTCTATTCTATTGCATTGTTTAAGTCTTTAAAAATTTCGAACACCTCTAGTCAATTTTTATGTTTTTTTTTTATGTGTAGAATAAACCGTTCCAGCCGACTTCCAATTTAAATCAAAATTGGCTGATTTTGAACTGATGATTCTCTTTAGTTTAGCAGTATTTTAACAGTTTCTTGGTTCTGATGAATTAAACTATTTCGAAATATGTTATAGAAGTTTTTTTGTCCGAGTCGATTTGGAATTAGAACACCAAACTTAAAAAAATTCCTTCCTTGGGACGCAGAAATCTTTTCCTAAAAAGTGGGCAAAAAAGGGCTTTGCAAATCTTTGCGAGGTTTATCACATATATTTCCAGAAAGTAGACGTTCATCGCTATCCAAAACACATAATTTATTTTTAAAGCAACCTTAGGCACATATTTAGATTTTCCAAAACAAACACGTTAAAAATAATTTTTTTTTGTTCTTTGAATAACACAATTTTTTTATTCAACAAACAAACTTTAAGACAATTTCAACACAGATTTATAAAAGTAAATACCTTCATGAACATCTGCAATTATTTTTTTTCAATTTCACTTAAAATTGTAATTTTAACAATTATTTTTCTAAAAAACTTAAACGCACCAGATCAAAAAAAGACTTTTCACTTTCCAGTTTGGAGGTCATTTATTCCATGCTAAACTGGTTTAAAGAAGAAAAAAAGGCGTTTTCAGACTAAATAGTTATCCGTTATAGATAAGAAATATAATTTTTTAGAATTTTAGACATTGACTTTTTCACGTCTAATTGTATGAAGTCGATCCACTGTGGGCCGCTGCAATAACTGTTCAATGGAGGGAAAGAATAAAAAAAAATGTTTCGGTCGACACTTGCAAACGGACTATGAAAAAAATTGGATACAAATTTTATAAGGTTTGTTTTAGATTTATTTAAATTAGAGTAATTTTAATTCGTTAAAAACATAGGCGAAAGAAAAACCATTTATAAATGGAAGTGTCAATGCTGCCAAGTACAGGGATATTCTGGAAAATGAGCTTCTCCCATCAATACCACGACTTCAAGCTAGTGATCGAGACTATATTTTCCAACAGGATGGAGCTTCTTGCCATACAGCAAGGCCTAAAATGGCGTGGTTATCTGCTGAAGCTATTCCTTTACTGGAATGGCCTTCCAGCAGCCCTGACCTTTCACCAATTGAAACTGTCTGGCATAAAATGAAACAAAAACCGCGAAAAGAACCATGCCGGACCTTTTCAAGACCTTAAAGCTAAAATCATAAATATTTGGGAATCTTTTGGCACCGAAGAATGTCAAAAATTAGTTGACACAATGCCACGACGCATAGAAGCAGTTATCAAGGCCAAAGGCGACGTAACACCATGGTAAAATAAAAATTAAGACCCATAGGCCAACTATTTTGCGCTTAAAAAAAAGTATCAATCGTTATTTTATTTTGTATTATTGCTCTATATCGTTATTTAATTGAAGTCATTTTGTTTTTGTTACCTATTCCTATTCAAAATAAATATATCTTAAGAAAAATACTAAAATATTGATTTTATTTCCAATGGAATTTAAGAATCAGAAGATTTTTGTTTTTTATCATAGGTAGTCCAACTATTTTGCGTTTGGGCTCGTATAAGAAATCGTTTATAAAAAATAAGAATAGTAAATGGTGGAAAAAGAGTGAGTGACATGTTACAGTGAACTCTCTCACAGCCTGACACTCACTCGGCATTGAAAAAATTGTCATGCTTGAAAAACTCAAAAAATAGCATTTTTTTAAATGTTTACATTTTTTGTTTATCCTTCAAAATATCGTGAAAGTTCAATCGCTTCAAAAAAATATTATAAATTGGCCATTTGCGCCGCCCCTAGCAGCCTTGCCGCCCCGGGCTGTAGCCCTTTTAGCCCTTGGGTAAATACGCCCCTGCGTGACTGTCCAACGCACCCAACTCTTGCATTCGATACTATACTTTGTCCAATAAAAATATGCAGTACACGTCTTTAAAATCAATACTACGACAACCCTGAGGGAGCTTTAATGAAGGACAGATTTATGCAATCCACAGAGTATAGTTAATAAGAATAAAGCTTGAGAATTGTTCAATTAATTTTAAGTCAGAAACCCCTATTCTTCTTAAAGGTGTTTTAATAGAAATGTTCGAAATTTGTTTGGTTATAGCAGCCACAATGTTAAAGGAATCATCTGTCAATTTTGTTTTAAATTTTATTTTAAAATCAGTGATTTGTAAGAGTGTTTTCCTGGCATCAAGCAAAAAAAAATTATCTTTAGCGATTATTATTATTATCACCTACGCCTCTAACGATTTTAACCAACATTTGTATGCAGAAGCTGCTTTGCATTTGAAAAAATATAAATTAAAAAAATTTTCGAAAAAATAGTTTTTGGATTTTAAAAAAAAATAATATAACTTTTTTTTTGAAAATTCAATATCTTGAAAACCGATACGCGATTAAATTTTTAAATTACGTTTTAAAATGTGTTTTAATAAATACTAACAATTTGCATATCAATTTTTTCTATAAAAATTTTAAGGAAAATTTAGTACACAAAAAACATGTTTCAGTGTGCCTGTATGTCTGTACCTTTCACTACAGCCTAAACCACTGAACCTATTTCTTTCAATCTCGGTAGTTAAGGGTCTTCGGTGATTCCCTAGAGAAGAAATTGAAATTTCTTTTTAGCTCCAAAATAACGGTACACCCCGCATACACCCGTAATGCAATATCTTATTTATCTCGAGAACGGCTTTAACGATTTTGATAAAAAAATTAGGTGTGATATTATGGACATTGGCTACATTTTGGTTAAAAAAAATTTTGAGGCAAATGTTATTAACGGTGCCTGTCATAGAAACGTTTTTTTGATTTTCGACTTTCTCTACGACTTTCTTTCGACGGCTCTAAGGATTTTAACCAAAAAATTTCAGCAGGAGTCCCCTTAAGTTTAAAATAATATTGTATATAAAAATATTCGAAAAAAAATTTGTTGAGTTTTTTTGAAAAAAATCGTGCATTTTATTTATTTTGAGCTTAAGCCGTGGTGGTGGCCGTAGCGCGATGGATGTGTGCTCGCCAGTGAACCTCATGATCACAGGTTCGATCCCTGCCGTCGGCTATGTCGTTTTAATTCCATTAAAAACCTTCTAAAATTGTCATCAATGGGTTGCTGGTTTACTCATTACATGTTGTTTAGGCATAACACTAACAACATGTAATTGAGTTAAACTAGTATGCCCAACAAGGATGAACACGAATAAAATAATGTGAATTATAAGCGACATAGAAATAAGACACGGCATTCTCCGCTTTAAGTTCAGCCGCCATCCCTGGAGATAAAATATCTGAGACAACAACCTTCAGTCTCAAAACATCGTGTCACACATCTTTCCTATCCTTCTTTCTCTTCCTTAACTTCACGCCCGCGCTGTGTTCAAACATTTAAAGGGTAATCATAATTCCTTGAGCGCGAGTATAGATTATAAAAAAAAAAGAAGCTATTTTAGGATTTGTTTGAGTAATGAATAATATATTCCATGCACATACTCGTAGATGAACATTTTTCTCTAATTACATCCAAGATTTTACCAAAAACCAAAGAACTTTTATATAAGAGCAAGCACATGGGTTCCGTTTGTGCATTTTATTTACTATTACATATAAAGGAAATAAATTAAAGAAATCAGAAATTTGAAATTCAAAAATAAAAATAAGGACACGGTTTTTATTTTCTATCCATTGATTTTCATTTGCTCTGGACTTAATGCTCTGCAACAAATCAAGGAAGTCAAATCACTTTGTTAAATTCTTTCCTAATAAGAATAACATAGGCATACATACATATATCTACATAAATCATTGATATAAATACATATGTATATGCGTTATACACATATACATTTATTTATTTAATTTAATTCAAAAATATTGAGTCGATGTGCCTCATTGCAGCTATTAAGAAATTCTACACGATTTATATGTTACATTGTTTTCAAAGAACAACAGATAGCTTTCGTGATATCTATTTGGCCCCTTATTTTCTTCTCACATCAATTTCCCGATGAGATAATTTAAAAGTTCCAAGTATATATAACACATAATTCAATCAAAGATTTAAGGGACCTCACCTTTTCCATCTTCATGTACTTTCGATGGCCAACGGCCGCTCAAAAGTCTCGACTGTATCTCAAAAGGTTTAAGATTGTGCTTAAAATGTTGTGTCCTTTTCTAATCAAAAGGTGTAGTTAATGCATGATGACTGAAGCGGATCAAAAAGATGTTAATCTACTCTTAAGATTAGTTCTTTCGAAATCAGGAATAGGGCCCGGAACTTTTGAACAAGAGTATTTTAATTGTTTCTGGAAGACAATATTGAAAATGCGACTCAATTACAGCAACACTAAGTTTCAACAACAACATTTATTAAGTAACTGGCTTTGACTAAGTTCGACTCTGTTTTCTTGATGAAGGGCGCTTTAAAGTTAATTAAGTGAATAGTGATTTAATAAAAAGGAGTGTATAAAACATAAAGAACTTTGCTAAGGCAAAAAAAAAAAGACTTAAGAAATAAATTGAGCTAGTGCTACGAGTAAGAGAAGGAACATACAAAATTAATTTAAAATAAATTAAGGCACAACAAAGTGTGTTAGTGCTGTTAACTTATTAAAAGGTCTTAAAAAAAAGCACAAGGTGTTCCAAGAAGGTAATTAAATTTGTATGGCATAGTTTAAGTGCCGTAACCGCTTTGTAAAGTTTTCTTCTGTAGTAAAAGTTTTTTGTTTGTACATATATTTATAATAAGAAAAATTTAAGTGCTTTAGACTTTAAAAGAAATTTAAGGTGAAAAAAATCATATTTCGTGCACAAAATATAGGAATTTAAAAAATATATAATTCATTTGAACGTATATTTGGGCTGTTGGATTAATTAGAAACAATTATTCTGAAATTATTGGTAAGCACGAATTTTTTCCCACACATTATTTAAATAGATACATAATACACATAGATTTGTAAACTTATGATCATTCGACAACAAGTGCCCCCTTTAATTAGTAGAAAAATAAAAAGTTGTAAATTCCCACGACCTCTACCTAAGAAAAACCTCTTGCGAGGAAGTTAAAAATCTTGTCATAAAAACTATTTATCCCCCTCCACACCTGCCGACAACACGAACACAGAAATGGTTGAGATAGTAAGCCAGTTCTCAACGAGTTCTTGTGCCTTGAATTTATTTTTACTTGCGACTTATAGGTACTATAAGGCAAGTTATGCATTCGTAAAAAAAAAATCGAACTCGGGATTTTGAACAAAGTTGACATTACGATGATAGCGAAGACTAAAAAAGTGGGTCTCGCAATTCTGTCTGTCTGTTTGTCTGTCTGTCTGTCAGTCTGTCAGTCTGTCTGTTCGCCTACAGCCTAAGCGACTCGGCCGATTTTCTTTAAACTTGGTAGATATCATTTTTAATTTCCTCCCCCCCCACACGTTTTTTTTAAAGACCAAAAATAACGATACCTACCATGCGATTTTTTTTTCGAAATTTTATAAATATTTTTTTCCTAAAGAACTGTTAGACAGATTTAAAAAATAAAAATACAAAACAAAAATTATTTATTTTGTAAATTATTTCAAAAAATAAAATAAATAAAAATAAATAAAATTATTTAGTTAAAACTAGGTAATGGTTGAAAAAAATTTTCCGAAAAAATGGTACCCTCAGTACCCCCCAAAGAGCCTTTTTTTGTTTTTGATTTTCTGAAAAAAACGGTACAACCGATTTTGATGATTTTTTTTGCTAAAGCTCCCCAAAAACCTAAATAGAATTGTGTATACAAATTGTCAAAAATTTTTTGTTTTTGATTTAAAAAAAAAATCAGTATTTTTTTTTCAAAACTCAATATTTTGAAAACCCCATGCTAGACTTTTTTTAAACTTAATAAAAATAGTTTCTCAATATAATCTACAAGATGTGAGAAAAAAACCATTTTACCTAAAAATAAAGGTACCCAACATACAAATGTTAAAAAATGGTTTTCAAAAATTGTATTTTGATCTTTAATTTAATACAAAAAAAATTGAAATTAAGACATTACAGCTTGTACCTTGTTGCGGTAAAATTTGCCACAACAAGTCTTATCTGCCATTTGATCTCTCCCACTAATAATACTCATTTAGCGCTGCTCGAAAGTAGTAGAAGAGTTCAGTGCAAGCCTGGTCCATCAGCCGGGTTGGTTACGAAATCCCGCATCACAAAATCCCGAATCACAAAATCCCGATTCACAAAATCCCGATTCACGAAATCCCGAATCACGAAATCCCGCCATTTCAATACTAAATTGACAGCACTTGCAAATTTCAAAGTGATTAGCCAATCAGAATCAAGAACAAGGATAAAACAATGAGAATCAACGAGGACGCATCTATTCAATACTAAATTGACAGCACTGTAATCATCATTGGAAACTTCAAAGTGATTAGCCAATCAGAATCAAGAACAAGGATAAAACAATGAGAATCAACGAGAACGCACCTATACCCAAATAAGATGGTCAATAAAAAGTATAAAAGCAGGAGTGAATTCGGAATATTTTTCAGTTTCGCTTCGAATTCCGTGGAGGTGATACCACGTCGGTCGTCGCAATAAAGTGTAATTAAAAAAGATTATTGAGAGGGGTATTGTTCTTGATTCCATTTTGGTTGGTAATGGTAGTGCAAAGACGCGAAGCTTAAGTGAGTTTTAAGCGTTGAAGGAACTTTCCTTCGAAAGTTAGCTGAGTTCTTTTTAGAACTAAAAAAAGAAAGATGATTATTAAAAGGGGTATTGTTCTTGATTACATTTTGGTTGGTAGTGCAAAGACGCGACGCTTAAGTGAGTTTTAAACGTTGAAGGAATTTTCCTTTAACGCTTAAAAATCATTTTAAGCGATTGCAGACTCTAGGGAGAGTTGCTGTTTAAGGAAAATTTATTTTTTTTTAAATTCTAGGGGATTATTGAAGGGATAGTTAGCTGAGTTCTTTTTAGAACCACAAAAAGAAAGATGATTATTAAAAGGGGTATTGTTCTTGTTTTGGTTGGTAGGGCAAAGACGCGACGCTTTAATGAGTTTTAAGCGTTGAAGGAATTTTCCTTCGAAAGTTAGCTGAGTTCTTTTTAGAACTAAAAAAAGAAAGATGATTATTAAAAGGGGTATTGTTCTTGATTACATTTTGGTTGGTAGTGCAAAGACGCGACGCTTAAGTGAGTTTTAAACGTTGAAGGAATTTTCCTTTAACGCTTAAAAATCATTTTAAGCGATTGCAGACTCTAGGGAGAGTTGCTGTTTAAGGAAAATTTATTTTTTTTTTAATTCTAGGGGATTATTGAAGGGATAGTTAGCTGAGTTCTTTTTAGAACCACAAAAAATTGAAAGAATAAAAATTTATTTTTAAAATAAAAAAAAAGTTCAATTTTTTCAAAAAAAATTGTGGAAAAAAGTTTTTTAAAAAAATTGAAAGGTGACACTCCCTAGATCACGAATATGCAATTTTTAACTCGTTAAGATGCCTAATTTAGCTAGAAATCACGTTTGAACATGTCAACTTTGGGGGGTCTACGAGGCTCCGTTTAGCCGCAAATCGTGTTTAAAGATAAAACTTTGTTTTTCGTTTCGTGCGATACGTGGATTGAAAGGTGGCACTCCCTTGATCACGAATATGTAATTTTTAACTGGCTAAGATGCCTAGTTTAGCCAGAAATCACGTTTGAACATGTCAACTTTGGGGGGTCTACGAGGCTCCGTTTAGTCGCAAATTGCATTTAAAGATAAAAATTCGTTTTTCGTTTCATGCGATACGTGGATTGAAAGGTGGCACTCTCTAGATCACGAATATGCAATTTTTAACTCGCTAAGATGCCTAGTTTAGCTAGAAATCACCTTTGAACAAGTCAACTTTGGGGGGTCTACGAGGCTCCGTTTAGCCGCAAATCGCGTTTAAAGATAAAAATTTGTTTTTCATACATTTTAATAGGCAGGGTGATGTAGTAACAATTTTCTTTAAATCGTTAAATTTTAAAGAGCTCTGATTGGCTTAAAGCTGAAGACAAGTCCAAAATAAGTATAAAAGTATGTGGGTTGTGGGTTTGGGTTGGGTGTGGTTAGGTTTTTTTTTGGGGGGATTGGGGGATGGTTGTCTGGGATTTTTTTTTGAAAATATTCGTTTTCAGTGATACTTTTCAGCGAGATTTAATTCTTCCATACTTCAACATACTCGTATATATATAAAAATATAAAATGGCTAATTTTGCCGAGGTAAGTTTTAAAATTTTTTTATAATAAAGTGATTTTAATGTTGGCTCGGTCTGGTTTTGTGTGTTTTTTTTTTTTATTTTTTGTAGTGCAGTTTGTTTTTAAATATTTTTTTTTGTTTTGTTGCTATCCTACCTTTGTTTTTTTTTTAAAGTGGTAAACATTCTGTGTTTTTTTTATTAATTTTATTTGGTGCAATATGTTTTTTAAGTAAGTTTTTTTTTTAATTTTATTATTATCTTTTTTTACAATAAAGTGATTTTAATGTTGGCTGGGTCTGATTTTGTGTTTTTTTTTTAATTTTTGTAGTGCAGTTTGTTTTTAAATATTTTTTTTTGTTTTGTTGCTATCCTACCTTTGTTTTTTTTAAAGTGGTAAACATTCTGTGTTTTTTTATTAATTTTATTTGGTGCAATTTGTTTTTTAAGTAAGTTTTTTTTAATTTTATTATTATCTTTCTTTCTCTTTTGGTTTTCTTTTTTTTTTTTTCTTTTGTTAATTTAAAAAAAGCCTTGAGTTAAATTTTCTCGCGTCTTATTTCTTTAACACTGCTTTCTTTTCCTCTTCTTTCAATATATTCCTCTATTACTAACAATATTAGGTTATAAGATCGAACAAAGGTGGGATAAAGTTGTCTAAGGATGGATACATTTTCCACCTGGAAAAAAAAAAGGAAAAGAAGGCATTTTGGTGTTGTTCTGAAAGGAAGCCACTGCTTTGCAAAGCAAGGATGCAAACTTTCGAGACGGACCTGAACTATGCCATCGTCCACCTAAACAATGACCACAGCCATGCTCCCCTCGCTTATGAGAAAGAGGTCGCCAAAACCAATTTCTTGGTGAAGACCCTTGCTAAAGGTCCGTTCCCTCCGAGCGTCATAGCAAGGGAAAGCGTGGTTTTAACACCGGAGATTGCCCGACCCCATTTGCCATCAAAAGCCGCGCAAAAAATGAAAATCCACCGAGTGCGCGAAAACCAACTGAAGGAGCCGACTACCCTGGAAGCCATCAATATACCCGAAGGTATAAAAAAAGTAGACGGGGAACTATTTGTTCTCAAAGAAAGTTTCCACTCTACTGGGTCCGGCAAAAATATATTGATGGGTACCAGGACCAGTATCCAAATGCTGTCCGAAGCGAAGTGCTGGCTGGTGGATGGAACGTTTGCCGTGGTACCATCCATTATGGGGCAACTATTCTCAGTGCACGGCAAAATTGAAGGCACGGTGGTCCCCCTCATCTTTTGCTTGATGAGCAGCAGAACCAGGGAGGCATACAACCTGTTCTGGCAAGAATTGCTGTCAATCGCCCGGGAGTACGGAATATCCCTGCTGCCAGAAGATATTATTTCAGACTTCGAGCACAACATTATTTCATCAGCAACAGCCTTTTTTCCGCAGGCAAAGACCCACGGTTGCCTCTTTCATTTCGGCCAAATAATTTGGAGGAGGGTTCAATACCTCGGATTTGCTAGGAAATATGGCTGTGATGAGGACTTTGCTGTGGAAGTCAGAATGTTGAAGGCCCTAACATTTGTACCAGCTGATGATGTTGAAATATACTTCAAAGCAGCATACGACTCCTTGGTAAGTGTGGAGGCAAAACCACTTTACCAATGGTTTCGCAAAAATTATGTTGGGACAGAAACGACACCGCCGCGATATCCACCATCATTTTGGACCATCGGTGCCTCTGCTGCTGAAAGGGATTTCCCCAGGACACAGAACAGCGTGGAAGCATGGCATCGACGCTTAAAGGTAATATAATTTTAAAATAAAAAAAATCTATAATTTTCTTATTGTTTC
Source organism: Philhelius festivus (assembly GCA_963931855.1). NCBI lineage: Eukaryota > Metazoa > Arthropoda > Insecta > Diptera > Syrphidae > Philhelius > Philhelius festivus. The sequence goes on along the minus strand of OZ007555.1, from coordinate 138,863,790 downwards.
ATTTTTCCACATTTAAGGTTGTTGTAGGCAAACGACATGCTGGCGTCTACAAAATTATTGCTGACCTTGGGAAAGAGTCAATTATTGCCAAGTCGACAATCATAGGCATAAGAATGGGTAATGCGGCACCGAAAAGCAAAATTGTCAAAAAAAAATGAGGCCATTCAAGTTGTACTAGCAACCCGGCGTTGGATCGGCCATGTCGATTTTTTAAAACGCGTAGCACATAGCCTTAACATTGCTTGAAACCCTTTCTTTATTTTTTTTTTTCGTCCTTTGTTGACAAATCCGTCCTTTTCAGGACGACCGAAAATTTATAAAGAGATAATACTTGTAATTTAATTTCAAAATACTGCTGGATCGTTTTTTTCGAAAAAAAAAAAAATTGAAAGAGTAAAAATTTATTTTTAAAATAAAAAAAAAGTTAAATTTTTTCAAAAAAATTGTGGAAAAAAAGTTTTTTAAAAAAATTGAAAGGTGACACTCCCTAGATCACGAATATGCAATTTTTAACTCGCTAAGATGCATAGTTTAGCTAGAAATCACGTTTGAACATGTCAACTTTGGGGGGTCTACGAGGCTCCGTTTAGTCGCAAATTGCATTTAAAGATAAAACTTTGTTTTTCGTTTCATGCGATACGTGGATTGAAAGGTGGCACTCCCTAGATCACGAAAATGCAATTTTTAACTCGCTAAGATGCCTAGTTTAGCCAGAAATCACGTTTGAACATGTCAACTTTGGGGGGTCTACGAGGCTCCGTTTAGCCACAAATCGCGTTTAAAGATAACAAATATTTTTTCATACATTTTAATAGGCAAGGTGATGTAGTAACAGTTTTCTTGGGCAATAGTACCTTGGGTGGCCCGCTGCGCGGGTTTTCAGGATTTTAACTCCCTTTTTCGGAGACACACCCGCTCACGCAACTCCGTTGCTCCGCTTAGGGTATGTAAAGTCGCCAGGCAGGCGCCCGCAGAAAAGTTTTCTTGGGCAACAGTACCTTGGGTGGCCCGCTGCGCGGGTTTTCAGGATTTTAACTCCCTTTTTCGGAGACACACCCGCTCACGCAACTCCGTTGCTCCGCTTAGGGTATATACAGTCGCCAGGCAGGCGCCTGCAGCAACAGTTTTCTTGAGCAACAGTACCGTGGGTGGCCCGCTGCGCGGGTTTTCAGGATTTTAACTCCCTTTTTCGGAGACACACCCGCTCACGCAACTCCGTTGCTCCGCTTAGGGTATATACAGTCGCCAGGCAGGCGCCTGCAGCAACAGTTTTCTTGAGCAACAGTACCGTGGGTGGCCCGCTGCGCGGGTTTTCAGGATTTTAACTCCCTTTTTCGGAGACACACCCGCTCACGCAACTCCGTTGCTCCGCTTAGGGTATATAAAGTCGCCAGGCAGGCGCCTGTAGCAACAGTTTTCTTAATCAAAATACCTGCTGTTCAAGAAAATTATTTCTATTTACAATATTCAATGTTTTTTATCTCTTAAAATAACTTTTTCTAGCTTAAAATCATTTGAGCAGCGTTTAAAGCTAATCGGGTAAGAATATCCCAACACATATTCTTCGTATTCGCTATCATCGGCATCAAAATCAGGCGGCCCCGTGCGTCGTGTTGTGACTACCGCACTCTTTTCATAATTAATTAAAACAATTTCTCATACATAAATCTGAGAATCAAGGAGAACGATACGGACTTCTAGACTTCTAAAACGCTTAAAATGCAATTTAAGTATAAAATTTAAATTTTTTCGTCCAATTTGAGGAGCTTTTTCTTTCAAAAAATATAAATTTTTTCACGCTTAAAATACATTTTGAGCGTTTTGGCAAAATTCTTTTTTTTCTAAGCGAAAAATAATTTTTTCAAGCAAAAAATAAATTTTCAGTGTCATTTGGACCAAAAATCCATTTACCAATGAAATTTTCTATGAAGAAGCTAAAAATTCATTTTATTTGAGGAGCGTTTTCATGGTTTTTCTTTAAAAAAAAATATTTTTTTTTCACGCTTAAAAAACATTTTGAGCGTTTTGGCAAAATTCTTTTTTTTTCTAAGCGAAAAATAATTTTTTCAAGCAAAAAATTAATTTTCAGTGTCATTTGGACCAAAAATCCATTCACCAATGCTCACCAATGAAATTTTCAAAGAAAAAGAAATATTAATTCCAAGCTACTACCATCTCGGAGTTCTACAACGAACTGAATTTTTCCCGAACCAACAGTTCCTTAAATACTTTCCATTTGCTCAAGAATAAATCAAAATAAAATACTTTATTAAAAGTACTAAGATAGTATTGAAATCCCGTCAAATATTTCCAAAAATATCTGTCGGCGGGATTTTTATTTTTATTTTCGGCGGGATTTCGTGATTCGGGATTCTGATCGGCGGGATTTCGTTACTCTCCCCCATCAGCCAGAGACCTGTTCTTCTAATACTTTCGAAATGCCACTTTCAGGTTGTACGGAAAAAAAAATGTGACGAGGGTTCACACGAGAGCACTTTTTAACTTGTGTGACGGTCGGTCCACAAAAGTTCGTAAGACAGTGCGTCGACGAAATGATTGCGAACAAGGAGACGGCCTGAAGATATTGTCCCACGCCCAAAGACGTGTGAATTATATTCACACCAACGTAAAATTTGATGACATTTAAAATTAACGTAAATTATATATATATTTGTACAAATGGGTCGTTAGCGAGTTGTTACTTACTATAATAAATGAATCGGTCGGAGAGGATTACAAGTTAGAAGAAATACGCCTTTGATCTTCGACAGAGATATAATATTGGATGATTTCCTTGCGTTTCGAATTCCACGCGGTTAGATTTTTTTTGGTAACTGGGAGAAGGCCCAGAAAACACTTTTCCTCGTTTTTTCTATCCTTTTTGAAATTTCTCGATCAATAGCTGGGAAAGGGTCTGGCCATTAAGATTCGGCAAGTTTTGGAAGACCTCCAATAACTTGCTGAATCTAATGAATGTGTGCGTGAGAGCGAAGTTTCGTTGAGAAGTCAACAACGGTGGTTTTCTCGGGAGCGACAAAGCTTCCAGGAAGCCGTGATACCGTGACCGACAATCACGAAAACGAATGGTTGGTTGCATGTATGTGTGTGTGAGTGGAATGGTCGAGGGAAGAAGTAGCTTGGGGAAAGTTAGCTTTGGCACTCTTGGAGAGACTAGCAAAGCGAAAGCATATTAAGTGAAAATTCTGAGAAATCTTGAAAAGAAAAAGAAAAAAAAAAGGAGGAAAAGTTTTGAGAAGGAAAAGTGAACTAGGATCGAGAAAAGAAGGTGAAATAAAGGAATTCGAGGTGGAAGGAAATAAAGGAATCGAGGGGAAGAAACAGGAAAAATAAGTAGACCAGGCGAGGAGTAATAGGAAAGATAAGTAGAGTTTTTTTTTGTTTCTCCTATAGATTTACCTTTTTTATATATATATATATATATAAAGATATACTCATATATATATATATATATAGCGGGTTTATTTTTTTTTTATTCAATTTAATTTTGTCTAAAATATTAAGTAAATTAATAACTCGCGGTGTTAGTTTTTTTCTTCGGTGTTAAAATCGGTAACGGCCCATTTTCATTTTTTTGTTTTTTTTACATATTTTAATTTTCGGTTAAACGGTCCTCCGTTAACCACAAAATCACTTTTTGTATTTTCCGTTTGTTTGAAAAAATTTTAGGTTTTAATCCAGGGATTTAATTATCCCACGGTTTCCCAAATAAATTTAAAAGTAATACGAAATTGTTTTTGTTTTTTTTCTTTTTTTTTCTCCTGTTCGTTCGCTACAATTGGTTATTTATCTTACAGACAAAAAAAATTAGTTTTTGGAATTTTAACTAATTCGGTACGAAATAAAATTCCTGGCCCCCATTGTCGGAAGTCAGTACGCTCCCGTACTAACTTTCTTTTTAATTTCATTGAATAAATTCAATATCATTTTTATTTCCTTTTGATATCCCTCTTTAATCGGATCGGATTAAAAAGGCATATCAAACTGAACCCACCCCTTAGACTGACCAGCGGGAAGCAGCACTGGACGTGTTGTTGTTGCTGAACCTCGCGGACTTGGCATTTGACACATCAACTAACTCATAAGTCATATCTAATTCATATTCAACTTCACGTGTACGTCGGGATCGTGTTCTCTTTTATTATATTTTTGTTATTGATACAATCAATTTATCAACAAATCGTTTCGTGTTGACTTGTGTAATACTGAGAAGACGTTTTCCAATATTCTAAGTAAAAGTTTAAAGTCGGTTCGCGGAGAATATTTTGGCAACAACCTACCATAGAACCATTTTTTCAAATTTTTAATTACTCATTATCGACATAACGGATTTTAATCAAATTTTTTGTAGAGATGCTTGCAAAAAGTTTAAAAAATATTGCATTTCAAAATTTAAAAAAAAAGTATTTTATGAATTTAAAAAAAAAAAAATCATTTCTTTTTTTGGAAAATTCGATATTTCAAAAACGGCACAACATTTTTCTTAGAAATTTAATTTTTATTCGAACCATAATAAAAACTTTAACTTGGCGTAGCAAAATTTTTTTTTAAAAATCTTTTAAAAATTTTGTATATAAAAGCTTATTTTTTTAAGAAACCACTACAACGACTTATAATTTTTGTTCATAAATTCATGTTAACATAGTATTCTGTTTTTATCTCTTACTAATAAAAGAATTTAAAAAACTAATTTTATCCTTATGAACAGTTTTCTCTAATAACATTCGACCGAGTCGTGCAAGTTATTTTTTTTTTCGTTTGCTGAGTGTAAAAATCATTTCGTCTCTTGTTGTTGTCTTTGGATGTTGCATTTTTTGCCTATTAATCGTTTTCACTGATTTCATCTCCAAAGCAAAAATATTTTTTGACTCCAAGTGTGATTTCTTATTTGCTAAATTGCATTCTTAAAAAGTTGTTCTTCAGTGTGAAATGTAAGAAATACTTTTTGCTCTAGAAATTATTTTCAGCTTGTTATAAAATATTTACTAATTTCAGGAACGATGCCTAGTCGAGAACACCTGCTGCCTCGCAACTTTGAAAAAATGTTGAGGACAATCCCAACGCTTTCAAAACAGATGGGAATGTTTTGTTTTGCAAAATTTGCAATAAAAGTGTGTGTTTTGAAAAAAAGTTTCAAGTCGATCAACATTTAAAAAGCCGAAAGCACAAGGAACTCGAGGATAGATCACAACCGGAAATATCTCAATTACTCAATTACTGCGGCTTGAAAATGCGCAAAATACGAGTACATTCAATATGGAATTATGTGAAGCCCTTCTAGCTGCGGATATTCCCTTAAGCAAATTAAGTAACCCTAATCTAAGATTTTTTTTAAAGAAATATACCAAGGAAATCTTACCGGATTGTACAACACTCCGTAAAAATTATGTTGAAAAAATTTATAATTCGCTTATAGCACAAATAAGCAGGGAATTGAAAGACAAATATTTGTGGGTTTCAATTGATGAAACTACCGATATTCAGAGACGATATATGTAGTTAATGTTATTGTTCGGATACTGGACGAGTATGAATGCAAAAAAAGATTTTTAATTAATGTTGTTGAATTAGAATAAAACTAACCAATCCACTATAGCTCAAGCATTTGATGAGTCGATGAATTATTTCGGAATTAACAAAAATAACGTTCTTCTTTTTTTAACGGACGCCGTGCCATATATGGTTAAGGCAGCTCGAGGGTTAAAACTTTTTTATCCGAAATTGATTCACGTCACTTGTTTAGCCCATGCATTACATCGAGTTGCGGAGGAAATAAGCAGTCATTTTAAAAATGTAGATGTTTTAGTTTCAAATGGAAAAAAAAAATGCACGACTGGATCGCACGAATTTGCTCTTATACATATAAAAGTACTTTGGAATTTAAGATACATTTTATAAATATAAAACATGGATTTAATGAGATAATAATGTTCAAATGCATAAAATTGCCGTCTGGTTTCCGGAAAAGTATGAATTTATGCAAATAAATTTTAAAAAATCGTTTTATTTTTAAATACATTTTTTATATAAGAAATTTCTCTAAAGTTTTTCAAGAAAAAAATGTGGGATGCGAATTTTAGGAAATAATTTAAAAAAATAATCGTTCATAGGTTTTGAAGATATTGATTAAAAAAAAAAAAACCTAAGAAATATTTTTTCGAATATTTTTATATACAATATTATTTTAAACTTAAGGGGACTCCTGCTAAAAATTTTGGGTTAAAATCCTTAGAGCCGCTTATGAAAAAGTCGAAAATCAAAAAAACGGGTCTATGGCAGGTACCCCTAATAACATTTCCCCCCAAATTTTTTTTTCATCAAAATATAGTCCATGTCAATAATATCACACTTAATTTTTTTTATCAAAATCGTTAGAGCCGTTTTCGAGATAAATAAGATTTTGCATTACGGGTGTATGGGGGGTACCCTTAGTTTTGGAGCTGAAAAAAAAATTTCAATTTCTCCTCTAGGGAATCACCGAAGACCCTTAACTGCTGAGTTTGAAGAAAATACCTCCGGTAGTTTAGGCTGTAGTTCGAGGTACAGACATACAGACATACAGACATACAGACAGACAGACGGAATTGTCGGACCCACTTTTTTAGTCTTCGCTATCATCGTAATGTCAACTTTGATCAAAATCTCGAGTTCGATTTTTTTTCCAAATGCAGAACTTGCCCTATAGTACCTATATCGCAAGTAAAAAAATGTTAAAGGCACCAAGTCGAATTGATTAAAGGCAAATTTTCTTCAACACATCTTCCACTCAAGCTTATAGAGACTAGGTGGGGAATGTGGCTAGAAGCAATTACGTATTATGCAAAATATTTAGAAGATTTCCAAGTAGTTGTCAATAGTTTCGACGATGGTGATGCCATCGCAATTAAAAAAGCAAAAATATTTTTGACTCAACCCCTGCTTAAAAGTGAAATTGTATTTATTTGCTATGTGGCACAATCACAAAGCTTGAAGGTAGGAGCAAATTGAAAAATCAAATCGATTTAGTTGATGAAACTTTTGCAAAAATAAATTCTGTTGAAGGCCCTATTGGTGCAATTATTAAAAAAACAAGATTGTGTGTACTGACGTACGCGCGGTTGAAGTAAAACTTCTTTTTCCTCAAGCAAAGCTTCTGTAAGATTATAACCTACGAACAAACATTTTGTATTCTAAAAACATGTCGCTGTCTTTGACGGATAACGTGACGTTTTGACATGTCACTGACAGCTGCATAGAAATTTTTTTACCACCAACGCCGGAAAAGAAGTTTTACTTCAAAAAATTGAATGTGCGCGCCTAGCCTTAAATGAAATCGAGAAGAAAAGTACAAAACTCCCATGCCACTTGACAAGCAAGTTGCCTCGCTTTGTTTGTATTACCCTAGGCCTGCACGTGCAAGTATTGGCAAGTATGTTGTAATCTTGTAATGTACACAAGCATTTCTTATTAAACCGTACAAACCCGAGCAACTTAGTAGTCACCTGGCATTAATTCAGTATCCAGGCAACTTGGAAAGCAAGTACACTGACAGCGGCACTCTTGTAAAGTTAATTATTAAAGTATTTGATTGATTAGTCGGGTGACGTTCAAATTTATAAATACCAAAACAAATGTCGGTGGCGTATATAATTTCAAAACTTTCAGGCAACCTGATGGTCATATGGCATGCCGTCTATGACAGCAAGAATACAAATGGTAGTGGATATACCCAACTTTTTGGCTAGTACTTTGTATGCGAGGGTTAGGTGTTGGTAAAATTTATTTGGATTGCAATATGCTTGTCAATAATTATTCGGTTGCATAGCCATTGCGCGTCTGAACCTATAGTTTTATGTTTATCTTTGAATGCAGCCATTTGAAATATGTAAATTCTAAATCGTATTCAACTTCACGTTTTACTTTGCACATGCTAAAAACATGTCGCTGTCTTTGACGGATGGCGTGACGGTTTGACATGTCACTGACAGCTGCATAGAAATTTTTTCACCCCCAACGCCGGAAAAGAAGTTTTACTTCAAAAATTAAGACTATTTTTAAAAAAAGAAAAAAAACCAAGGCTATTCTACAAAGTGTAAATAATGTAAGTAGGAATTAAGTCTGAGCAACAATAACTGGGGGGGGGGTTAAATAAGATAAAATATGTGCATATTATATTCCTTTTTTTAGTCCATATATTCCATTTTTAAGGGCATATTATGCGCATAAAAAAAAGGAAATATTTGTCAAATGTTCGCCTCGTCTCTTCCTATAATGATAATGACAGTCATTATTTTCATGAAAGTTTTCATCATGTTCACATAGGAGTGAATGTAGGAAAAAAATTTGTGGACGGGAGATAAAAAAATATATTGAATTTTCATAAATATATTATAAGGTACTAGTACTAGTGTAGAAGTACGAGTAGTAACATATGAAAATATGAGAACACGTATCTGTAATAATTGAAAAAAAAATATTGCAATCTCTTATCCGTTTACATTATATGTGTGTTGGTATAATTTTGCCATGCCATCAATGACTTCTTTGTATGTCACCTATATATGTACATAGATATTGCTTAGTAACATGAACCTCATTTAGATAAAAACGAGCAAATGCTGCTTTTGGTAAACATTTTAAAAATATTCGTTTCATAGTTTTGCCAATGATTCACAATATTTTTTTTTTGGCACGGTGACCGAAAAACATTTAATATGACGCTTTAATCATTTTCTTAATTTTACTTAAAGTTATTAAATTAACAGACATATAAAAAATGCTTAGTATGAATTTTTATAAATACAGTTGTATACTTTGGTTCCTACTTTATAATTTATTGAATAGTTCTTTATAATTAAACATATACCTAAGCTTCAAATTTTTGCGAATTTCAAAGAATTTCTTCTAGTGACGTTTATAATTGGAGAAACTTTAGTTCTTGAGCTCAAGTACAAAATTGGGATTTTGTTCAGTCTTTCAAACTTATTAATGTTGAACTATGGCACAGTTTTTTTAACATTCAACATGAAAATGATATGGTGCTTTTTTAGAAAATGGATTTATAGAGATGGATGGAAAATGACCTAGTGATACCGATAGATCACAAATAGCTCACATCATAAGAAACGCAAGACTTTGCATCTTACTGCCACTTTAAGGCAATTTCTAACACAATCTTATTGAAAAAATTTTTTCATCCAACTAATTTTGGAGAAGTTAAAGTGCAAAATCGCAAATGATGAAAGAGCAAGAACATACGTTCCAATCGTCCATTCTGTTTAATGTTGCCTTGTCCGCAAAGCTTGTACATACATATAACATTCAAATTAGCTTAACATTGATTTAATAGGTACTCAAAACATGCATTTCGGCGTCATTCGAGTGCCGACATGTCCATGTTAATATTTGTGTTACATATCGTCGCTTTTCCGGCAGAGTGGCATAAGTCGAAATTTGCAAATTTTCAGGAGAGCCTTTTAAAGTTTTTTTTCATACTGAAAAAAAAAATTTCGTTGTTCATAAAAAACAAAACTCGAATGTTGAATACGTGAAAAAACTGCATTTTTTGTTTGTTAAGTTTTATAAAAAACGAAATATTAAAAAAAAAAACAAAAATTGATTTATATCGTATTTATACGTAGAAAATGACAGGGTTGTTTTTGAAAGTTGAGAGCGGCGCTTTTTCATAACTCGGAAACTAGAAGAAGTAGGTTAACGCCGATTACACAGAAAAATTGTGTTTTTTTCTCAGCTCAGTTCTGTGTTCAAAACTTAAAAACGACAAATTTCGACTTATGCCACTCTGCCGGAAAAGCGACGATATGTTTACGGAAATCAGATTATATTAACACCTTCTCAAAGATATTCCTCAGGCTCTCATAATCAATAGGTATGTGTTTTGCTAATTTCTAGAAAATAAACTAGAAATACTTTTGGGAAGGTTGCAACAACAACGTTAATAATGAAGAGCAGACTCCCACCACACGCAAGTCTATCATATGCGTCAGCTTTATGGACCTCGCAGTAAAGCAACGAATAATGAAGGAAAAGAAAACGAAGAAGGACAGTATCAACTCTTGCATTCTTGGCGGCAGCAGAGGAAATATTTACATCAACGATGCATTAACCAAGTATACCCAGGCACTTCTTATGCGAGCTAAAGGGGCGAGGAAGGAAAAGAATTTTAAATTTGTTTGGTATTCCAATAATAAAGTACTCATGAGAAAAGAAGAAGGTAGCAACATCATTGTGATTAGGTCGTTTGAAGACCTGTTAAAAATATAAAACTTTGTTTTGTTAAAAATGAATTTTGATGATATTATAGATCTTGATAATGATGTTCCTACCTTTACTTTTAATAATTATTCTAATGGTGAAAATGTATTTTTGAATGAATCTTTTTGTGACAACAAACTTTTTATAGTACACCAAAATGTCAGAAGCTTAAGAGAAAATTTTCCTGCTGTCATTACACATATAGATTCTTTTCTTTGCAAGCCTGATTTGATTCTTGTTTCGGAAATCTGGATTTATAACTTTGAAGATGGTGATTACTTTCTGCCCGGATATGATTTTGTCGCTAATACTAACGAAAATTACGCTGCTGGTGGTGTTGGGTGCTTTATAAGGAATGACTTTTATTATGATTTTTCAGCTATTCATTTGGTGAGTGCTGATGCTATAAGAATTTTATTTAATATTGATCGCGAGATTTTTGTCGTTATTTGTTTTTATAGATTTCATAAATATCCATTTTCGGTGTTTTATGATGAATTTTTAAGGTTGTTAGAATGTGAAAACTCTAAAAACTTGTTGATCCTAGGTGATTTTAATGTTGATATATTGGAAAAAAACGATACAGTCTCTTCATTTTTAGATCTAATATCTTCATATGGACTTGTTTCTATGATTAATGAGCCAACTAGATTAATATCAGGGAAATGTCTCGATCATATTTTTTGTCGCGTCACAAACAAAGATTATACGTGTTTAGAAAAATGTGTTTTCGATTTCCAAATCACTGATCACTCAATGACCGGATTGATTTTGGAAACGTTTAATAAAATTAAATGTAACAAGTATGATAATCATACTGTTGAAATGCTTAGAGTTGATCACACTAAACTTAATAGTTTGCTTTTATTTGAATCTTGGGATTTGGTTTATAATGAAAATGATGCATCAAAATCGTATGATCTTTTTGTTGAAATTATAAAGCGAAACATGGAAAAGTGTACTTATTTGTCAGCCTACAAAAACAAAAACAAAAGATTAAAGCCTTGGATATCCACAAGACTAGTAAAGAGGATTAAAACGAAGAACAAACTAAGAGTAAAATGTTATAAGCGCAAGCAAAATAGAAAATTAAAAACGAGGTACAAAAAACTCTGTTCTGAACTTAAAAATGAAATTCCATTACTTAGAGATGAGTATTATAGAAATAAGTTTAACGAAATTAAAGGTAATTCCAGGCGTGAATGGAAAATTGTTAATAGTATTTTAAATAAAACTTCTATAGATAAAAACCCTGTTGAGCTGTGCATTAATAACATTGTCTTCAAGAATGAACGGGAAGTTGCTAATAAGTTTAATAATTATTTTGTAAATATAGCACAAGACACTCTTCCAAATGTAAGACCACAATCTTGCCTGAACTGCTATCGTAGCGACCAACATTGTAATAGTTTTTTCTTTGAACCTATCACAGCACTAGAAGTTTCAAAAACTATAAATAATCTTAAAAATACTAACAGCTGTGGAAACGATGGCATTTCTAACCTTCTCTTAAAATATATTAAATGGTCTGTTATCGACATCCTAGCTCACATATTTAATAACAGCGTAATATCTGGTGTATTTCCAGATGCGATGAAATGTGCTGATGTCGTCCCACTTTATAAAAAAGGTGGGAAGGATAAGGTTAATAATTACCGACCCATCTCGCTGCTCCCGTCAGTAAGTAAGGTTTTTGAAAAACTTGTTAAGACAAGGACCGTGAAATTTCTTAATAGTAAACACTTTTTAATCCATCGCAGTTTGGCTTTCGTGAAAAAAAATCAACGGAAGATGCACTCTTAGATTTTTGCTCAAACATATTTAAACGTTTAGATGATAAAAAATATACAGGAGGTTTATTTGTTGACATAGCAAAAGCATTTGATATGGTTAACCACAACATTTTAATAAAAAAGCTAGAGTGTGTAGGTTTTAGGGGTTCCATGCTCCTATGGTTTACGTCATATCTTAGAAATCGATCTCAGAAGGTTAAAATTGGTAAGATTAGAAACAGTAAGAAATATACTAATATGGGTGTGCCTCAAGGATCAGTAATTGGACCATTACTCTTTCTAATATATATTAATTCACTGTTTGAGTTGCCTTTCAAAGGTGAGTTAACAGCATTCGCTGATGATATCGGTTTCGCGTATGGGACACAAAGTGTTTTAGACTTAACGGCTGATATAAACTGGGATTTAAGTATTCTACGAGTTTGGTTTGCTAGACATAATTTAGTCATTAGCTCTAAAACAAAACTTATGTTGTTTAGTTTATCGAATGTCCATAACCTTAACGTAAATGTTTTTTACCACTCTCCGGAATGTGAAAGTTTTAAATTATGTTACTGCAAATGTGAATCAAAATCAAAGAATACTTTTAATAAGGATTTACCATGCAGTGAGAATTGTTTTCAAATTGAAAAGGTAGACGAGTTCAAATATTTAGGAATAACTATTGACTCAAAAATGAATTTCTCTGGTCATATTGAAAAGTTGAGACAGTACATTCGTTCCGTTCTCAGACACTTTTTTTATTTGCGCTCTGTTTGTAGAAATGAGCTTTTAAAAACGATTTATTACAGTATCTTTCATTCTAAGATGCAATATGGCATAACCTGCTGGGGAGGAACAAACTATAATAAAATTCAACCACTTTTAATATTACAAAAACATTTAATAAGAAAAATATTAAGAAAATCTCGTATGTATCATAGTTTTCCATTATTTGCGAGTTTGAAAATTCTTCCTTTACGCCATCTGTATTGTTTTAAGGTATTAAAAACATTCTTTTTGAGATCTGGCCATCGAAATTTAAGAATTCTTGAAAATTATAACATGCGTGGAAATCACTCATTTTTAGTTACCATTCCTCATTCACGCACCACTGCTTTTCGTAAGTTTTATAGCATAATTTCTTGTAGATTTTTTAATAAATTACCTCTTTATCTCAGAACAGAAGGATCACCGTCTAAATTTTTGAAAGATTTAAAAATATGGTTGTTTAGTATTGATTATGCTTGTATTGAATCATATGTGTAATGTTATTTACTTAATTATTGTACTATATCATGTTTGAATTGTTCATTTTTCAATCACTTAAATTCACTGTATACTTGAATTTATTCTTAGCTCTATACTTTTGAAGGGTCACCCCACCCAATTATTAATTAATTATATTTAATTCTTGAATATGAAGTGGCATTTAAAACAATTTTTAAAAAATTATAAATGCTTCTACTATATTTCTCTTTGTTTATATTGTTTTATATGAAATAAAGTGTTATTGAATATTTATCAGAGAAATAAAGCAATGTATCTATCTATCTATCTATCTATCTATCTATCTATCTATTTTTGGGTGCTTAGTTTGGCATCCGATGTTCTTTTGATGTAATTTATCTTATGAATAATACAATTATTGTGCGTTCTTTACGATTAAACGATTCCTGAAAAAATTTTTTACCTGTTTGCAAATGTCTGAGTCCAATTGGCTTTCAACGCCACATGAGAAAGTTATAGCATTTTGACAACTTTCGGCACACTGTAAACACAACTCCTTTCTCTTCCTTCACAATTTTCCATTGCTCGTGCTATGTTTAATATAGATAAGAGTCTCATTAACCCCATGAGCTTCAGTGAATTATAAAAAAAAATCTATTCATGCATGCTACCCCCTTCAGTTTCAATCTATTTTGATGTCGGTATAATGTTTCCAATATACATAAACAATCAGAAAAGTTTGTTTTCAAAAACTTTGGATATTCTTTTTTCTGAGCTTATATACTTAAAAATTGTTCATGACAGCAATGAACTTTCCAATCCTTTTCAAAACTTTCCATCATTGATTTCTTTTTTGAAACATCGCACATTTTGCTGGTTAAAAATATCAACCAATAACCAAAGAAAATATAATGCACGATTGGATCGCACGAACTTGCTCTCATCTAAGAGACTAAATGTTGATGATCTGAAAAATATTTTTTGAAATTACTAAAACAACTCCTATCGTAGCAAATATTAGTATACATATGTGAAATCAAAAAGTATAATCGTTAAAAAAAAAAAAACTTTGACTATTTATTCTTAAGCGAACAGAAAGAAAATTTCAAGAAGAAATATTAACCCGTTTTTAATATATCGGAAAAAATATATTTTTTTTTTAGTTTCGAAATGCAATGGCACGTGTCTACATCCAAAAACTTTTAATCAAACAAAACATAATTATATTTTAAATATTGAAGTTCAATTTGAAATCATTAATTGTACCTATGTTTTTAAGATAAGCATTTAAAATTTTAAATGTTTATTTGTTAAGCCTAATCTAACACTGAATTTTAAGTAATTTGTTATTGTGTTATATTCAATAAAGATTAAAGAAATACAAACATTGGATTTTAAGCAACTCGTTTAGTTGCACCTAAAAAGTATGCCATGTTATATCCGAATGATTTGAATTTATGAATTTATTTAAAATTGTATCTTCAAAATTAAAAGAAAAATTCTTTTAGAAAAAATATTTGCCAAAGTTTAGATATTCAATGTTTTTTAAACTTTTGTATACAAAATAAAATTAAAATCGATTGAGCCGATAATGAAAGGGTCAAAAATTCGTAAATATGGTTATACGTATATAGTACACTGAGTCAAAAACAAAGTAGAATAAAAAAAAAAAAAGAAAAACTATGAATCAAAACAATTTATTTACAATTTAGGACTAAGCACCAGACTTTAAAAATCAAAATAGTTCAATTTTTGAAAACCATTTGATCACAAGTCACTTAAAAAAAGTTGTTTCAATTTTTTTATTTCAGTTGAAGTTCCTTTTCCTTTTAATCATCTTCACCCCTGTTTTAGTCTGTCTTTTATGTACATCAAATATTTGTCAATTGCAATTATTAAATATTAAAATCATATCGATCTTAAACTCCAAAAAACTATGAATGGAATTATGGTGCAGCTTATTCCTTTTAAATATACTTTAAACTCTTTACAAAGACAAAAATTTGCATTACATTTAAATACATTCCAATTTTCAATCATTCAAAATGATCATACGCATTTTAATATCAAGGTTGTGGTACTGATATATACCATATCGATTTAAGTTTGTACGCGTTTTATTTTAAATGGAAGAATCATTTGTTTTAAAAGGAATACTTACTTTAGTTTCATAAATCAGGCTTACAAATTATTAGTTTAATTAATTCAATTCCGTCTGTCTGTCTGTGCTGGCGGATTCCTCGCTTGAATCCTAGTTGCCAATATTTCTCTATGGTACGCTGCTATGGGTAGACAGCTATATATAAAGCGCTATGGGTAGGCACTTTGCATAAATCCGAAAAATCCAAGTATATGCTGTGGAAAAAGTTTCTTTGCAGTACCAAATAATATTTACCTATTTATTTATTTTTCTCGATCCTTTCTACTTGAACCATATATGTTAACTAACTTATAAAGTCTAAACAATAATCAGTGAGACCAACCGACTAGCTCGGTGGTGAAAGGTCAGCTTAAAATACTTTGTGATTAAGTTAGTTAATTGTTCAGTTATTAACCTTAATCTTAATAACTAAGTTTAATGTTAATTACTCAATCATATCTAAAAAATATCATACGCCTAAAAGTAGGCAATTTAATTGTGCTTTTTTTTTATTTCTTGATGATCCGAAGTTTCTTCGGCATCAACAGTCTGTATGTCTGTATGTCTGTACCTCTCCCTACAGCCTAAACCACTAGAGACTAGACCTATGTTCTTCAATCCCGGTAGTTAAGGGTTTCCGGTGATTCCCTATAGAGGGAAAATTGAAATTTTTTTTAGCTCTAAAACTAACGGTACCCCCATACACCCGTAATGCATAATCTTATTTATCTCGAAAACGGCTCTAACGATTTTGATAAAAAAAAATCAGGTGTAATATTATGGATATGGAATACATTTTGGTAAAAAAAAATTTTTGAGGGAAATGTTATTAACGGTACCTATCATAGAACGGTTTTTTTGATTTCCGAATTTCTCATTAATGGCTCTTACGATTTTAACCAAAACATTTCACCAGGAGCCCCTTAAGTTTAAAATAGATAATATTGTATATAAAAATATTCGAAAAAAAAATATTTTTTTTTGTTTTTAAAAAAAAATCCAATTTATTTTTTGAAAAATCAATATGTTGAAAACGTGTGAACGATTATTTTTGGAAATTATTTCCTAAAATCTATATTACTAAGCAATTAAAATTGGCATCCCAAATTTTGTTCTAGAAAAATTTTAAAGAAATTTGTTATAGTTATAAGAAATTACTTTAATAAAACGATTTTTAAACTTTATTTGCGTAAATTTATACTTTTCCGGAAATCAGGCAATTCCATGCATTTGAACATGTGTATCTCATGATATCCATGTTTTATATTTATAAAATGTATTTTAAATTCCAAAGTACTTTTACATAAGAGCTAGTTCGTGGGATCCAGTCGTGCATTTTATTTCTGAGTCTTCCATATTTGCATTAAGTAAAAAATAGTTTCGCCATCCATCACATACCCAAGGTTGGGGCCTGAGTATGTGAAAATCGAATTTTTAAGATCTTGGGTCAGGTGCCGTCCAACGATTTAAAACTTTTTAAATTTTCTCGAAAATGACTCAAGTGACTTAATATTACACTTGTTTCAGCTTTAAGTTCATTTAACAGAAACAGATTTTCTATAATTATGGCTTTCCAGTAAGTGGAGTTGAGAGAGTGGCTTAGAAGTAAACATAGATTTTACTTTCGAATAATAAATTTAAATTTAACACATTGATGACTCCCTTTTGGTCTAGTTACATACATACATACATACTCGTATATTCTACCTTTCAGTTCTGAAATATATATCTTTTGTTTTCATTAAAAAGTTCTAATTGCTTGTCCAAAAAATTTGAATTCTTGACACGTACCAAATTTTATGAAGTAACACTGGCGTTCATGAAAACCTTATTTTGGTGAAAACTTCTCTCTATTTATCTTTTCTGTCGTTACACTCAAATAAATGTAAACATCAAAAGTGCTTTGCTTGCAAATATAACGCCAGCCAAATCATTACATCTTCAAAGTACTGGTTGTTTTAGTTCCTCGAGGCGAACCGAAGTGAGTTTATTTTGTTTGCGAAAAACTTGCACGTACTACGCATATCCATTTAGTATAATGTAGCTTCTAACGATTGAGGTTTTACATCTTTAAGGGCTTTGGTTCCATACGATGCACGAGTCTTTTTGATTGGAAATGGAAAATATTTCTTGGAATTTAAAAAAAAATGTTTTTTTTTTTTTTTAATCAATAAGTACCTTGAAAATGTGTTAATAATTCTGTTTTGAAAAACTTTTCCTTAAATGTAATTAGTTAAATCCTTAAAACTGACAAAAGAATTTTTTTTAATGTTACACAAATTTTGTACTTAATGCCGATTTCCTTTACACATGAGAAATCAATTTCTGTGTGAAGATTTCGATCTCTCGACTCGACAGATTTTACGTTCCTTCACACCAAAAAATCGATTTTTTTTTCTAGAGATCAAATTCTTCGAATCCGTATTTGAAGAGGGACTTACATGTATACGAAATACGCACACCACAAGAAAAAATTTGACACGGGATCGAAATCCCTAGTGTGTAAAGGAAATTCACATAAAATTAATTATTCCTGGGTTCCAAATATAGGTATCTGGAATTGGAGTGGCGGCCGGCGGTGGCGTGAGAATATTCAATTCTTGTCCACTATATTCTGCATTTGAAACTGACTGACGGAACAATAACAAATACATGAGCGAATCTTTTTCGCCATCAGCAGTGGCGACGATGGAAAACATCGTCAATAATACTCGGGCAACAAGAACAACCATCATCTGACGCAATTGGTCGATAGGAGGAGGGGGAGGAAGGTACAAGCTGGACAAATGCTGTTTTCCATCTTCTAGGAAAGATTCCAGAACGGTAAAAGCAATGGAAAAGCTTACGCAAAGGTTTTGCTAGCGATAAAGAATACCTGTATGATTCTACAAACGATGGAATTTTCTAACCTGACCAAACAATATTATTAGGGTGACCATCCAGCACTGTCAATTTGAAGTACCAATTCTCCTTACAATAAAATCGTGCTGCAACTCGATTTCGTTTCTTATGTTAGTATTGTGAAAAAGACATTTGAGCAAGAAGTCGTGGATTGTCCGTTTAGTTTATCAGTCCTCTGGTGAGTTTTTACAAAACAAATTTGTATGTAAGTAAAGTAGGCATCTTTTTTAGTAATATTATATACTTTTTTTGTTTTGTTTTTTTTTAAGTAAAACATAAATATGTATATGTTACGCAAAAACCCTGAAAAAACTCTGTGCCCTGGCTAATAAATTAACAAATGATATTCGATTCAGAAACCTGAGAAATTTTCAGTTATATTGAATACATATTGAATATAATATATTATATTCTTTTACTAAAATGCTAAGTTATATGTATCAACCATGAATTTGTATGTTTATGCAGACTAAATAAATTTAATTTCTATATTTCAATGTGTAGAAAATATACAAGAAAAATAAAGATTTATTCAGTCCCCTTAAAAAAAACTCTATCTCTGAACATCCTTTTTCAAGAAATGTCCTTAAAATCGTTATTTTCAATTTTTTTTTACTGGCCGCTTTCAACAACACAAAGAGACTAGAACTACTCTTACGACTTTTGGCTTCCAGAAATGTCGTGCCGAAATTTGTAACATTTTATTCCATTGCTTGTACAATCTAGAGGTCTGCAATGAATGTCTTGAAAGCAGTTTCAAGACATTCGATTGATTTCAAAACAAACTTGTCTACTGCACAATATGCTTGAAAATAGAATGAATGAATCAATTATCAAATTTTTATCATGCAAATCTTTCACTCATTGCAAAACAAGCACTGAGAGTAGTGTTCATTATTAGAACGGGTATTTCAAATATAGTATTCACAAAACCAGTGTATACTTCAATAAGTACACTAAGTACATTGAGTAGGTACACTGAGTAGGTGCACTGATTGATGGGTATATCCAATTCTACTTACTTTTCTTTTCATTTAAATTCAAATTTGTTCTTTAATATAGGTAAGTGAGAAATGTCTGCAAAATAAAATGCACGACTGGGTCGCACGAACTTGCTAGAGAAAACTGTTTATAAGCATAAAATTCACTTTTTTTAAATTCTTAATTCTTTTAGTAAAAAGAGATAAAAACAGAATGCTATGCAAATATGAATTTATGCAAGAACAAACATTATAAGTAGTTGTAGTGGTTTCTTTAAAAAAATATGCTTTTATATACAAAGTTCTTAAAACATTTTTAAGAAAAAAGTTTTGTACGCCAACTTTAAGTTTTAATTACTGTACGAATGAAAATTAAATTTCCAAGAAAATATTGAACCGTTTTTGAGATATCGAATTTTCCAAGAAAAAAATGGAAACCGCAATATTTAAGCTTTCGAGGAGCTTCAGCATAAAAAATTGATTGAAATCCGTTGTACCGTTTTTGAGAAAATCAAAAACAAAAAAAAAATTTTTTTTGAACGGGGGTAGGTACCAAAAATATTCATTTTTTGGAAAACATTTTTTGACCATTTCCTAGCTTTAACTAAATGAAATTTTTTGATTTTTTTTTTAATCTGTGGGACAGTTTTTGAGAAAAAAAAATATTTACAAAATTTCGATAAAAATCGTATTATGGGTACCATTATTTTTGGTCTTAAAAAAAAGAAAATAAAATACGTGTGGGGGAAAAAAATTCAAAACGGTATCTACCAAGTTTGACGAAAATCGAGCCCTTTAGGCTGTAGTCGAACAGACAGACAGAATTGCGAGACCCACTTTTTTCGTCTTCGCTATCATCGTTATTTCAACTTTGATCAAAATCTCGAGTTAGATTTTTTTACGAATGCATAACTTGCATAGTACCTACATATAAGTCGCTAGTGAAAATGGCGTCTATAAGATGAAACAAACAAATAAATAAAGTTTTTTTTTCATTTTTTTCGTACAAAAGCAGTGTATTTACATAGATGTATTTATATATATAATAACATAATTTTTTTTTCATAATAGATTTTTAGTATTAAAAAAAAGTTTTTAAAAACTTACATCTGTAGTTTCCATTTTATTTTTTTTTATTACTACTCTACTGGCATAGTTTATCAAAACCTAGAAACCAACTAAATTATCATGCTTATTTTGACATTCTTATGAATAGTCTATTCGTTAGAATGATTCTATTCCTTCGAATGAACTTTCTTAATTTTGAGATTCGAACGAATAACATTCATTTGCGAAAGATAGCATAAAATGAACTTCAAAAGAGATTCATTTTCATTATCAGCTGTTTGAAATTTACTATATTTCTATTTGAATTAGTAAGACCGTCTTACATTTTTTTTGTTTCTAAACATTTTATAGATGTTGGATGAAGAATCAAGAAACAAAATAAATAATACACTTTATCATTTTAAAGTAAAGTTTAACCATAAAGAACTACATATTCATTACATTTTTTGTGTCAACTCAGCTGTTTTTAAACTATTCTTAAAAAAAAATAAGTTGTTCATGACGCGTTCTAAATTTTTATTTTTTTTTTTTCGTATACACTTGGTCACACTAAAATATCAAAAACAAAAAAGAAGTGTTTGTGAAATGTCAAAACCAAAAAGTGAAATCTTTGTTTAGTTGTAATTGTTTTGTTTATTGTTTAATAATTTAAATTTCTTTGATAAAAACATAAAATAATAGATAAAAAATAAAAATATGGCATTTGTGTTGTTTATAAATGAAGATGGTGTTGAAGAAGTGCAGAGGAGAAGGATAGTGGATGCTTTCCGTATTAACGCGGTGGTAAAAAAAACCCTTTGCTACCTACGGATTTTCTTCCACTATTTTGATTTACTTTTCCTTTTGTTCGCGGTTTGTCCAGTTGGAATACGACTTTTAAACATAAAACAACAAAAAAAAATTAATAAAAGTAATTTATTTTCCATGAAATAATTAAAAACTTACATGTTTTGTTGCTTACTCGACAGAAAAATTCAAACGACACAAAAATGACATTTAATTCTATTCTTCGAATGTCAAAATTGAATTAGCTTTCGCAAATGAATGAACTTTCTATGGATTGGGTGAACTTTCGATTTGTTCGATTAACATTCTAATCGCCGAGTCTCAAAATTAAGTTTCAACGAATTCGACTCACTTTCGAACGAAAGAGAATGTCAAAATAAGCACCTATGTTATGCATTCGGTGCATTCCAGTGTATTTAGTGTATTTTTTACAGTTATAATTGCATATGATTCTTCTCACTAATATTTAGTATTTGGTGTACTCAGTTTAGAATGCACGGTGCGACTAGTACACTTGTTTCGTTGAGTCATGCACTCATTTGTGACAGAGAAACCAAATACTGTACCAGTTTTGATAATGAGGCAATGAATGGTGTAGTGTGTTTGAAGCTAAAAAAAAGGGTACTTGGTTCAGTGTACACTGAATTATATAAACAGTGTACACTGAACTACTGTACATATTTAGAGAAAGCAAATGAATGTATTCATGTACTACAATCACCCACCTCTTCAGAAGAATGGGGTTTAACCATTAGGATCAGCGGTTTTGCATATATCAAGATCTC
Organism: Philhelius festivus; assembly: GCA_963931855.1. Classification (NCBI taxonomy): domain Eukaryota; kingdom Metazoa; phylum Arthropoda; class Insecta; order Diptera; family Syrphidae; genus Philhelius; species Philhelius festivus. The sequence goes on along the minus strand of OZ007555.1, from coordinate 138,841,856 downwards.
GATGGGCTCTTGCAACTTTTCGAGCGCGGAAGTTTACCTGTCCCATTGAATGATTTCTGTTCTCAAGTATAGAAGGACAATTTTGATGTCAGGCAACATACGAGTATAAAGCTAGCAACAAAATGAGCTTCAACAGTGTATATTTGAATTATCTAAAGAGCTAGTAACCGGGTTGTCATTGCAGATGTGCATTGGAATCAAAGATGAAGTTGAATTTCTAATGACCCGAAATTTCTACTGCCTTTGGGACATTGCTGAATTTTTTGTCTTATTTTGTGGTCATGTAAGAATTTTGTTCTTTTTAAAACAGTTTTGCAATGGTTTCTGACTTTTCATACTTTTTCCGATTTTCCTCTTATCGAAAATTCGTACGTTTCGCATTGATGAATCTCTTCTTCGTTGGGTTAGAAAATACCTTTCGAACCACTATATAATACAAGTTGTGCTGGATAGTTTTAAGTCTGAAGTTCATAAAATAAATGCTGGGGTGGCAGCACGTAACTTGATACAATCGAGCATTGTCGATCGTAGGTCAACTCGAAACAAACTATAATTATTTTTGGCAGCACGTAATTTGAGACGAGTTTCATTTTCACTTCCACTTAAAAATATACTAAAATGACAAATTGGTATTCTTCTGATAATTTTTGATTCGGAAAGTGAAAATGAAGAAGTACGTAATGCTAAAATCATGCATGGACCTGGGCCTGTGCCTTTTAAGTGAAGTGTTTACTTTTCAGTATATTTTTGACTTTGTATATTAGGTAAATTGTAAGTTTAAAAAAAATATCTGAAAAATATATCTATGTATGTCCACATGTACTTGTATTTTAATCTCCGTCTGTTTTATATTTATTGAGTACACTCGATTGAACGAAAATAGGTGCTGCTGATGCTCGATTGTATCGATAAATCTCGATTGTATCAAGTTATGTGCTGGCACCCCTGGTGTGTAACAGGGCTCCGTTTTGTCTCCGACTGCTTTTCTCATATTGATCAATGATCTTTTGTCTGAAACTTCTATTCTATTAAATTGCTTTGTTGACGACATTACTGTAAGTTTCTCATTTTCGTTTTCAGATTCACGTCCTTGTTCTTGTAATGTGGATTTAAGACGGCACCGTATGATAAGTTCATCGGTAGCATTGTTAAATCTGGAACGAAAAACCGCGTAGAATTGAGTGCTTTAAAAATTCAATGCTGTTATTAAAGCAGAGCCCCCATGCCTATATCCATGAGGGCCACTTGCATTGAGGAAACAGAACGGCATTCAGTTCTCAGTATGTGCATCACTGGCCCCCTTGTCCACATACTTGACTTCGCCAAGAACGTTGCTAAAATTTCCTTCGACGATACATGAAAATTGTCACCTCTTCTGATCTGGCTGTAACCTATAGAGCCTATATTCGTCCATATTAGGACAAGTGGTCCAATAACCCACTTGAGTCTTTTAGGTAGAATCCAGAAAAGAGCTATACAAATGATAGGAAATATTTGAATCTCTCGAGCATCGCTGCCGCAATGTTTCTTGTCTTTCCTTATAGTACCGTTTTTTTAATATACATGTTGTATACTAGTGAAATAGCCAGTTAAATTCCTCCCCTTGAACAATTTATCGACACCACCTTTCACTCCCACCCTAATTTCCCAAGCGCCGGTGCTGTGTTTCATATTATAATGGTCCCTAATAACCTTAATAAACCCTTGAACGCGTGTAAATTATTTAGACATTCAAAAGCAATGTGCATCGATATCTTCTGTTGAATCTTCTCCAATTCTCCTAAGACCTCGCACTGTGCTAAAAAAAAGACTTAGGGCGAGACTCGGAATGTCCTGGGCCCCATCACCTAAAAGGGAAACGTTAGAACTATCATTTTTAAGTTACTTGTAGTGGAATCGGCTAAGGTGATTTTTGACTGCCATATCGTGTTTGACAATCAAATGTGGTAAAAAGAATTTTATTGTATGTGTAAGGTGATTACCAATTTTTTTTTTAGTTTTGTATAACTTAAAAGGAAAAACTGTTATAATTCTTCTTTCCTTCTGCACCTATACTCTTGTACAGTTGATTTAATTTAAACAAAAATGTTGGTAAATTAAAAATATGAAATTCTTATCAAGAGGATTCCACTAAACAATCGCTGAGCAGTTTTATAGAAAAATCCGTATTTGGCCAAATCCATTTCGGGAAACAGTTTTAATGCAAAAGATTCACTGAGATTCACGCTAAATGTGAATGATCCAAATACAAAAACGACAGCAAAGTTGAAAAGGGTAGGGATTTATATTTAATTGAGAGATTATCCTTCCATTGTTTTTTCTATTGCCCATTCAAAAATTCAATGAGAAAAATTGATTGCCAATAAAAAAAATCTATTTCACAATCCGGAGGAGGACCTTTCACAGAAAAAGCCCTGTATAGTGTCGACCAGGCATCGAAGTAGCAGTGGAGGGAATAAGTGGGGTATCCATTATCGAATGTAATGAACATTGTGAGTGTTAAGGAAGTAAAGTTTTAACGTTTTAATTTACGATTTTTTTGCAGATTTAGAAAAGGATATAAAAAGACTCGTTTCCGAGTCGGTGGAAGTGGCAGAAGAACCAACTCTGAACCAAACTACATCCAAGGGCAGCAAGCCACCAAAACAAATCGAAAAGAATACTCTTCTCGCGAAAACAGCAAATGGAACTCAAGCAAAAGTTTGTTGATTTGCAAAGTATAAAGCTGGAAAAAATCGATAAAACTTTGCAAGCAGTCAACCAATGAATGAATCGATATTGGGAGGTGGTTTGTACTTGCGACATAAAGATCAATATTGTGCCCTTATAAGCTTTAAACACATGACCAGTCAATTTTTCAATGATTTAAATTGAAGAATTATGTAAAGTTGCCGCGGAAGGAGAATTCTGTTGGTCTACAAATGCACCGAAAAAATAGAGGAACTCCGAATACAAGAAATGGGATTGGAGCTAATGAGCTCCCAATCTTAAGGCTTAACAAGGTATGAGCTGGGATAATTTGTTCAAGAAAATATAGAAAAATATATATTTATATATTTTATAGCTTAATTGTTGAGATACAGTATATGCATTGTTGTTTTTTTTTTTTTTGTTAATTTTGTAGGTATTTATTTAATGTATTAAAAACTACATTAACTATGCTTATTTTGTTTTTTTAATTTTTGTTTAAATTCTTCGACGGTTTGTTCACAGTGTTGCAATATTTTATACCGAATATTTATGAAGAATTGAAGGGTTGTAACTTGTAAGTCTAAAGGGTCTAAGTGCCAAAAAATCAAAAATCAATATTTTTATCAAAATACAATCTAAGGGCCAAGCCTTATAATATCAAAATGGATTCAAGTGCCTATTTCTTTTAAAACTGTACACACACACAAATAAAGTTGTGGTATAGCATAAGTGCCAAAGGGCTTTTGCTTATGTTTTTCTCGTTTATCTCTAAATTATAAAAATGGCACTTAGACCCTTTAGACTTACAACCCTTCAATTTATGATGATTAGGATGACGATTAGGTACTTAAAGACCGCGACTTTGGATTTGTACGAATCCAATTATAATTAAAACAGAAAAAGAATAAACGAATTAATTATTATTAATTTGTGCAACCGGCACACGCGAGAAGTAAGATCGAATTGACGAAATTTCAAAAAGATCAACGAAGTAGGATTGAGAGAGAAAGAGATTAAAAATATTGCAACACCACTGCGATGGGTAACGACGCAGCTAACCGGCTAGTCAACTGGGGGTGGGTTGGTCGAATTAGATTGATGATAAAAAAAAGTAAACAATTTAGATCGAATAAAAAAAGAGAATTTGGGTGCTATAAAAAGGCAATTAAATAAATGCAAGTACTGGGGCGTACTTACGTGGGAGAGGTGGGCGCCAGGAAACTATGTATGATCGTTTGCCTTAACCGGGAGGCTGTAAGTTATTCTTCAAATACATGAAGCAAACACAGATTTATATTCCCAATGGGAAGGAGAATATTTTTATTTAAAAGAATCTGGGAAACCGTGGCTTTCGCCTGGAATAAAACCCAGAATTTTTTCAAATACAAAATAGAATACAAATAAGAATTTAATTTGATGAAACCAATTAAAAAAAAAGTGTGAGTGCCAGGACTCACGGTTAAGATGTGTAAACATCAACGTTCGTCCGAGTGCCGAATTTTTGTTATCGAACGTACCCAATAAACATACAATGCAATCGTACTAGTTTGTGACTTTAGAATATACCCCTCACACACGCCACATCGATCAAGACGAACAATTGACAAAGTACTTCGCTTTTGTATGGGCATTTACACAACAATACGCCGACGTAGAAGTACATGCCAAAATCAGCTGTGAAATGGTAGAGTTGTAAAATTTTAAATGAAAAGTGAAAATGACCGAAAAATATTTGAATTTTAATGCTCCAGAACCACTTTTTTGCGTTGATCAGAGCTTTATTGAATTCTTGCTTAAGGAGATTGAATTTTATCCTTGCTTTTTCAGGCGATTTGTAAATTTTAACAACTAAAACCGAATAACATCATAAAAAATTGTTTCGACGAACTAGTTCGGTCCTTTTTACACGCCATGTCGGCATACTACTTCGATTCCCAGAGTTCGCACTGCTATGTCGACACATATTCATTTCACACGACCCAAAAACCTTATCGACAATATGCTTCGATGAAGTAGTTCGTGGCATGTGTTAGGAGTAAGTAGACTCCGCTACGTAATGTAAAGTTTGTTTGACTTATGTTTAACCAGGGATGTTGCTTGTGACAGTATTCTATTTTTACCCTTATATTCAAACAGAGATGTTATCTGATAAAAAATAAAATGTTTTTACACGAATATGATTTTGATCTCTGTTTCTCTTTTGGCTTCCTTTCGAGTGCATCTGTGCTTTTAAACACAGCGATTTTTAATATAAGTTAACTTTGTTCATGCGAAAAGGAGTCATCTCTTCGCACTCCTTACTCTACTCAGTTAAGCGACTTGCACTGAGCGAACGCCAAATATAAAAAAGAAAACCACAAAGAAGAATGAACGATAACTCCGCACTTTTCTCAGCAATTGTAAGTGATTAGTAAAAAAGTCACACGTATATAGATTGGATGTAGGCTTGAAGAAAAATCAAAATCTTTTCAATCTAGCGTACTGTATAGAAATATTGTATAATGTATATGCAAGGTTGATGATTGATCATGTATTTATTGGTTCATTTGCGTATAGTACGTTGAAGAGATGAGAATACAGCACAGCATAAGCACTGATTAAAATATTAAAACAGCAAACGAAAATTGTATGATAAAATGGACAGACAAAATAAAACAAATTACTCGGATAAAATTACAAAAATCTCAAAGAAATTCGTAAAAACACAATTTTGCTGAAAAAAAACCACAAAGGGCAACGTTCTCTCGCCACTGAAATAATAGACTTATACGTGCTTTTCATGCATTTGAACAATGTATACCTGGCTTAACACCGCCAACAAATATACTTGTCATGCAGCGAAAAAGTCGAAACTTTTTTTTTGACAAACCACTAGATGGAGCGTTCACCTTACCAAAATCAAACCAATCCCTTAACTTTTTTTTTAGGTTTTTGTACTTTATCTTACTCCCTCTGTCAGAGACTTACAGACCGATTGACATCATTCCCACCTTGTAATGGAATTATAAGTGGCAAAAACTGATTTTTTTAATACATTGAAGTCGTAGTCATCATCCAGTTCATGGCTTGACTGATGGAGAACGATCTATATTTTGATATAGTGAATGCTAATAGTATATTTTGATATAATAAAGAATATCTAATTCGATAATTAAAATAATTATATGGTATGACAGATAAGGGACAAATTAAATTTTGACGTATCGAGAATATTTCATTGCAGATGTCAACTGATTGCCCTGAAGAACATTTTTTGGATTTTTAAAGTTCAACTCTGAAAATGCATTTTTTGCGAGCATAAAATAAAATGTTATCGTCCGTCAATAACGTGAAGTGTATTTTTTAAGACATTAAATGAACCCGCTATGAAATATTACACCAGTTGATTTGTGTTTCGTCTTTTTTACGTATTTAGGACTATTCGGCGAGATCTTTTATTCTTCTATTCTGTTATTCTGCTATGAATTTCCATACAAATGTTTGAGCTGTCAACAAATCTTTGATGAATTTTAATTTTGGTATTCAGCACGCTAAAATCTGTTATAAAATCTGCTAAGAAAACTTTTATGAACTGTCAAACGTTCGAACATAGAAAAAATCTTTTACGAATAGCATTTTTGTTAAAAATCATAAAAGAATAAAAGACAAACTTCTGTGACTTTTATCATAAAAGATTTCAATAAATACACAGGTGCATCAAGTAATAATGAATATTTATCTTTTATTTCGTCAATGAAATGTTCTTTAAAGGAGACAAATGAAAGAAAATATATCAATACACATATCATATAAACATATAAGTAGAGTATGGCCATGGTATTCCCAGAAACATATGAGGTAAAATCGTGTTCCATTATATGGATACCCATAGTGTGTAAGGCTAGGCGCGCACATTCAATTTTTAGTTGCACAACTGTTTGGTAGCTTATAGAAAACAGATGAACTACTTAGTTGAATGTCCGCGCAGGTGCATATAATTATATGTTACACAAAATAGCCTTAGGCTAGGCGCGCACATTCAATCAAAACACAAAACACATTCAGTCAAAACACAAACTTTTTAGTTGCTCGAACCAAGCAGTTTCGAAACCCAAAATTGAATGTGCGCGCCTAGCCTAAGAGTTTACTTTTTTCTTCGTCATCCATTTAAATTATGTCAGATGAAATATTTTACATAATCACAGCTGATTATGATAACAGATTTAGTTCAGTTTCATAACAGATCTCGTTTTCGAAATAGCATAAGGCCAGGCGCGCACATTCAATTTTTAGTTTCATAACTGTTTAGTTGCTAAAATGAAACATATGTGCTTATATGGGACACCGCGCACTTAAAGCAACTCGATTCGAGCAACTAAAAAGTTTGTGTTTTGACACAAACTAAACGATTGCCTAAAATTAATTCGTAACAGTTGAGCTGTTTTCCATAAGCGCAAGAGAGAAAAGAGTGTGAGCGTGAGTAAAGAGTTACCAGTGCGCGGTTCTCTTTCAACTGGTGATTAAACTATTTGATTTCGGTCACAGTTGCCAGTGCGCGACTAGCCTAACAGACTTTTATAAAAGTTCGAACCTCTGAATACCAATCATAAAAGATCTTTTAAGGTGGAAATCTTTTATGATTCATAACAGAAAATCTATAGCAGAATAACAAATGTGGCAGAATAGGCCTAATTGGTCGAGAGGTGAAGAAATGTTGAGAGATTGAATTAAGTTCTAGCCAGCAATGGAAAGTAATAAAATCGAGATTTCAGTACTCAAAGTCTCCAATGTAAACACGATGTCGTAAGTACGCAATATTAACAATGTAAACATGGTGTTAAATGCAATCGTCGGTAAGGTAGATTGCTACACGGAACGTGTAACCGTAACGTGTAACCGGAACGTGTAACCGGAACGTGTAACCGGAACGTGTAACCGTAACGTGTAACCGTAACGGGTTACACGGGACGTATAAGTTTTACACACGTTTTCAATTCACTCTACCGCCGGGAAAGATGTTTACACATCAAAAATAAATGAAATTATTTAAGAATAAAATGAAAATGAAATTATGTAAAATTAAAGAAAGAAAATTTTGAAAACGTAGACCGCTAGAATGGACCGCTATCACTCGGTCCCGAAACAAACAGATAATTCAGACTACGGTAAAGGGGTGCGCGTCTCACAGTTTTGAGATTATTTAAACGAAACAAAGGCCAACCGAATAAATACTTCACAACACTTTTAATCAACGAATTAAAATCTTAAGAAAATAACAACACTCTACTTATCTTTTCGACTTTTTAACAACTTGTTTCCTTTCCTTTCTCCTTCTTTTCCTCAATGATTTTCCTCGCCCCGTTCTGGCGATTAAGGTTATTTCTAATCAAAACTCCTGCTCCTTTTTCGAATTAATTATTTTTCCCAGAACTATTCTTTCACTTTTCTTTCTCTTTAACTTTTTTATTTTTCTCAAAGACTATTCTTTTTTTCTTCTTCAACGTTTTATCTTTCCTTTTGTTTCCTCTCAAATTTCCAAATTGCCTATCGGCTTAGCTGTTCAACCAAGAATTGGTTTTACCATTTAGCCTTTTATTTCTCTTGGCCTCCTCTTTCACTCACACATTCACACTCTCAATCAAAAGCTTTCGTGGAACTCGGTTACGCGTTCAGCGTTCCATTCTTTGATGCTGGTCTGTTATTTAAGTTAAGTTTTAATTAGGAATTTTAGGGTGGGCTCAAAGCCGTGTTCGAAATATAATTTAAGAAGTTAATTTCTCTGATGTTGTTGCTCTTGTCTTGTTCTCATATCCACTTTAAGTGTATGTGTATGTTTCGATCTATGGTTGTCTTCAAGTATCAGTTTCCTCGTTCTCTGAATAGATGGCGTGTGAGTCTCCAGCCCATCCGCTGGCTTAACACGATCGAATTATAGGGTACCTATTTTATTATCCTCTCTGAGCTACTCTCAAGCTCCATGAGGACAACGGACTCAAAATGTGGGTCGAAAAATGGGAATGGTTGGGATGGAGGGGAAAACAGATATCGAGAGTGAGACTATGACTAAACAACATAGTCGAAGAAGGTTTGAAGAACCAAGATTAAGAATGGTTTTTGTTGCGGTAAATCTTACCGTAACAACAGGTCATCTCTGATTTTGTTACTGATGCTTATTCCTTGACTCCTTGCATTTTCAGTTTGCTGGTTATTGGGATTTTCAAATCGTGAAACACTTAATACTTCTTATGGCAGTGGAACACTATGCTTGGAGCATATTTTTGTGATTGTGAAGAGAAGCTTATTTTTTTGGAGATTGTCTAAAATTTCGCCATTCGTCATCAAAGATACTGTTGCTTTTTGTTTCTTTTAAAATTTAAATTTGTATCCAAATACGCTCAAATTTCTTTTCGATTTTTTTTCGAATTTAAATTCGTTTAATAGTCTTAGTAAGTTTTAATGTATTCCGCTTTTTAGACGACTTTTGAACCAAATAAACAATAAACATATTTCAGCCGATAATTTTCATGGACGAATGAGCAAAATAAAGTGCTCACTTTTTTGTTTACTTTTAAGTAGTCAACATTCTCATTTCTTACAATGTAGTTATACAATTTGACTTAAAACTAACTTATTACTAAATTAAAGCATGTTAGCTGAACAATAGAGGCCCAACATTCGTCATTTGGCTTTACATTATGCTATTTGCATGATTTTTTAATATTAACTGAAAAATAATTTTTGATGAGTGGGCGTTTTATTCCCTGTAGTATTGATTGTTGTTCTTCTCGTAAAAGGATGCGTTGTCGTTATGGATGATGTCTTCAAATTAATCGTCAGTGATAGATACCTGTCACTACGCTCTAGTTCATGCTGGAGAAGTTGTTGCACTTTTGTGTTGGAATGATCTTCTAGGTTCCTGATGATTTTTCCGGAGAGCTGCAGCAAATACTTGTAGAGTGGTATTAACTTTGCTTCTTCGTACAGATTCCTTGTTGGTATATATTTCTTCGTCAGTGGGTTACGGTATAGTCCAGTGTGCGGAGCATCTTTCTTTTAAAATGCTTCATCTTTTTCATTGCTGTAGGTGAGTAAACCAAATGGGAAAGGCGTAGATCAGAATGGGTCCGATAAGTTGTTTATACACAAGCAGCTTGGCCTTCTTACTAAGTGCATTTCGCCTCCTGAGAAGCGGATAGACCAAGTGCAGAGAATAGTTGTTTCTCTTCAACATCAAGTCTGCAGGCCTTTTGAATTTGAAATTGTTGGAAGAGTTGATTCCCAAGTACTTCGTTGATGATTTGACTGTCACTTCAGTGGTGTCTGGAACCTTATTTAGATTGCACCACAACGTGTTTCAAACGGTCGTCTTCAAATGACAGTCACTGCCTCACTGGTGTTCGGAAGCAGATAAGTTCAGTCTTTTCACTGTTTATCCTCAGTCCCCATTTGATATAGTATTCCCATAGGTTTTTAATGTGCTCTTGCACTCTTCTGGCAGCAATTTCTGGTGAAAAAGTGGTGGCGTATGTGATGGAGTCGTCTGTGTAAAGCTTCGTCTTTGTATTTGGTATGTTGGCTGGTTGATCAGCAGTGTAAATGTTGAACAGCAGCGGTCCAAGTTCTGATCCTTGAGGAACTCCAGCGTTTATTAGTTTGGTTGATGACACATGTTTTTCTACCTGTACATAAAAAAGTCTATGGGTTAGGAAATTTTTGATTCTTGTTACCAAGATTTTTTTTTTTTTTTATAATCTACCCGCGCTCAAGGGATTAGATTACCTTTTAAATGTTTCAACACAGCGCGGACGTGAAGTTAAGAAGAGAAAAAAGGATAGGAAAGATGTGCGGCACGATGTTCTGAGACTGAAGGTTGTTGTCTCAGATATTTTATCTCCAGGGATGGCGGCTGAACTAAAGCGGAGAATGCCGTGTCTTATTTCTATGTCGCTTATAATGCACATTATTTTTTTTTTATTCGTGTTCATCTTTGTTGGGCATACTAGTTTAACTTAATTACATGTTGTTAGTGTTATGCCTGAACAACATGTAATGAGTAAACCAGCAACCCATTGATGACAATTTTAGAAGGTTTTTAATGGGATTAAAACGACATAGACGACGGCAGGGATCGAACCTGTGATCATGAGGTTCACAGGCGAGCACACATCCATCGCGCCACGGCCACCCCCTTTGTGACTTGTGGCTAGGAAGTCCAAGTTCCGAGAATTTGAATAGTAATCCTTTTATCCAAACGCTGTCGAACGCTTTATCGATGTCCAATAAACACGCTATAGTGGTTTCCTTTTTGTAGTGTAACATCAACATCAGTATGGAGTCCCAGCAGTGGATGTAGGGTAGAGTGTTTATTTCGAAAGCCATATACTGAAAGTCCGATGATGGGTTTTCCTCGTTGAACAGGGTCACGGTTTCGGTGGTTGCTCATATCTCCTGTAAGCGAGTTTCTACATCTTCGGTAAAGTCAGGAAGGCGTATGGGAGGGTAGTCTTTCAAACTATTAGATATGAAAGTGATTTGCAACCGCTTCAGCTTTCGCACCAGAAGTTGTTGAAACTTCTTGTCCGTGAAGGATGGTGTCTGGAATTGAATTCGCTCTTCCAACAATGACGCTAAGTACGTCGTTGTAGCCTTTCCTTAAAAAAATAAGCTTTTATATACAAAATAATTAAAACATTTTTAAGTTAAAGTTTCCAAACAAATATAATTTTTTTTTTTTTTTTTTCAAAATCCAAAAAATATGTATTTTTAAGTTATAATACAAAATTTCATAGAAATCCGTTATGAAGATAATGAGAAATGCAAAATTCGAAAAAATGGTTCTATCGTAATATCTTCATTTCAAATTTTTCTAATTGAACTATAGATCGTAAAAGTTAATCAAAAGAAACAAATTTGTATCAAAATTGTAACGTTTTAAATAAATCGAACATGAGGTTTTCGAAATATTAGCTGTTGAAAAAATTTTCAAATCTTTTTTAAAAGTCAAAATAATTTTTTTTTTGAAAATTTGAATACACAATACTATCCAGACTTTTGGGAAGCTTTAGCATCAAAAAATGTATTAAAATCGATTGTATCGTTGTTGAGGAAATCAAAAACAAGAAAATGGTGCTAGGGGGGGTGGGTTTAACCATTAATAACTATTTTTGCGAAATTATTTTCAAGCATTACCTACCTAGCTTTAACTAAATGAAATGTGGAGCAGTTAAAAAATATTTAACAAAATTTCAAAAAAAATCTTATGGCAAATACCGTTATTTTTGGTCTTAAAACAAAAATCGAAAAAAAACATGTGGGGGCCGAAAATTAAATTGATTCTATCCACCAAGTTTAAAGAAAATCGGCCGAGCTGTTTAGATGTAATCGAACAGACAGACAGACAGACAGACAGACAGATAGAGACCCACTTTTTACGTCTTCCCTATCATCGTAATGTAAAGTCTGATCAATATCTTGAGTTCGATTTTTTTACATAAATTGTCACGAGTAAAAATGTTAAGTTACGAACTGTTGCCCAAAGCTGCGAATTGCTTGATGGCTTTGAATTAACAACTGCATTTTTAATATCACATCACAAATTCTCAATCGGATTGAGATCGGGTGACTGTGGGGGCCATTTCGAGACATTGATATGGTTATTCTGAAACCATTCCTTCGAGAGGTTACGTTTGGGTTATTGTCTTGCTGGAAGACCAAACTTCCTGGCATTTTGTCACTTGCATATTAAATATTGACTTCCCCCATGATCTTCACATAAATACGAGTACGTCGATCCATGATGCCCTTAATCCAATATATTGGCCTAACTCCGTTGAAATAAAAACAAGGCCCATATCATTACGCTGGATCCTCCATGTTCAACGGTACAACGGTTTTGTTGTGAATTGTGGGTTTTATGCGTTGTGTTTAATGGATGTCGGACATAATGGCGTGATCCTTTCCATCGTATAGCACAATTTTCGATTCGTGAACCACAAAATTCCTTTATTTTTTGATTGGCCTGTTAAAATGTTCTTTGGCGAATTTGATTTTTGTCTTCAATCTTTTTCGATATCAAGCGAACTTTTCAAGGAATACAAACTACTAGACCGTTTTCCCGTAGCGCCTGCAGACCGTTTCAACGCTCGCCTCTAAATTAAATTCTGCTTTAATGTCTGAAGCTTATACAATGGGTATCTCACTACGCTCTCTATTAGTATGTTTGACATTGCCAGTGTTCGTCTGCGTGTTGCTGGGCGAGGAATAAAGATAATTGCATTGCGTACCATCGTAGATGAGCAACCCACTAAACCTGCACTTTTGCATACCTTATTCCCTGCGAAATCAATTTGTTTATAAGAGCACGTTGATCAGCAGTACAGTGCGCTTTCCATGGCCCATTACATACCAAAACTTAATCAAATTTTAATAGTAAATTAAATAAGATTAACAAACAAATTCAGAAACTTAATTTTCCAAGGGCTCCGGCTTTTATATAAAGCTTACTTCTTTTCGTGGAATCTCGGCACACGTTACTGGTGCAAAACAAAGAAACGAACGGAAACTTACAAGAAACAAAACAACAACTACTACTTATGGGCTTAACGGTACCGTTTTAATTGCCCTAAGACTTATGGAGATGTGCTAGATGCGTTGGAATAAGTATCTTATATGAGGTTTTCTTATATCCTTCCATGGACTGTATGTTCTTGAGGAATTTGTTTTAAATTCGTATTGTAAGTTTTCCTTATACTTTTTGTAGAAGTGAACAAACTCTTCATGCACAATGTGGAAATATTTTAAGCTCTTAATTCAGCTTAATATAATACTTTTGTTGTTTAATCATTTTTCTGCTTTTTTGAACATAGCTGCAGTAAGACGCTAGGGGAAGATACAACGAGTTTTTTTATTGTGATATTGAAAACATTTTTTTCTTTATTTTAGTTGTTCAATAAGATAATATATGCAGATTAAAGGTAAAGCAAAAAACAATTCGAAAACTCTTGCCTTAGCATTTGTTACTTATATCTTATGAATACGCGTTTAAAATGTTAACGGAAAACTTTTATATAAAGTTTCTTTTAAAATTTTGAGTAACGGGACAAGTTTTGGTTTAAATTCCTGATTTATCTGTTGCTTTGTAAAAAAAATCAAATAAAAACTTAAAGTTTTATTGAAGTCTTTCATAACCTCACCACATAACAGAGTCGTCAACAATGTTAGAGAGCACATTTTATGCCATTCTTACAGTAGACCATTGCCCTTTGTCATATAAGCTCCAGTTTTCGCTCCTTTTACGGTTCCTTGTGTATTATTATCTACTTGCATATGTCCTGCGTCAAAACTCGATACAAACCACAATTTTTATTTTTGATGTTTAGATAAGCAAGATAGGCATTCGTAAAAATTCGAACTCGAGATTTTGAACAGACTTGACAGTACGATGATATGGAACACGAAAGTGGAAAGTGGGTCTCGGAATTCTATCTGGTCTGTTTAACTACAGCCTAAACGGCTCGGCGGATTTTCTTGAAACTTTGTAGATAGCATTTTAAAATTCCCCCAAACACCTTTTTTTAAGATCAAAAATAAAAATTACGGTATTTGCATAGAAATATTTTTTACAAAATTAATGTTTTCTCTTAAATAGTTCAATTGGTTTAAATAAAATTTCTTTTGACAATTATAGCTAATGGTTGAAAAAAAAGTTTCTGAAAAATGGTAGAACCCGTAGAACCAATCTTTTTTGGTTCCGAAAATCATATGGCCTATTGCGTTTTTGACGCTAAATCTTAAGGATTTATAATTTAATAACAAAATTTTTGAAATTAAGATATTACAGACAGGGCCAAGCATAGATCAATTTTTTCGGTTTTTTAGCTTCCCTTTATCTGGATAATAGATTTTAGTGAAGTTTTGTATACAGAAACATCTAAAACACATTGCATATCAAAACTAAAGCAAACATATTTTTAGATTTTTGAAAAAAAATTTTTTTTTTTAAATTCAATATCTTGAAAAGGAGTTAACCAATTTTTATTTTTATTTATATTTTTAGATATCAAATGACATTCTACTTCTTTAACTTCAAACTTTTTTAGGAGATATCTTAGCAAAATAACGGATTTTACTCTAATTATCAAAGTACCTGAACATAAGAGCAAGTACCTGCGATATTTCGTGCATTTTATTTTTGTGCGATAGGATATTTTTATATGAACATATTTTTGTATAAAAGTGCTCCGCACACGTTCGTGACTATGGCTTTCGAACCATACAAAATTTATCGAAGTCGGTTGAATAATATTTTTTGTCTTCTTTCCTATGCGTTGTTATTGCCTTTATTTATAGAACTGCCATATAGTCTTTTAAGTCCATCCCAAAATCATATTTACACAATTGCTTAACAATTATTTTCGGTTGAATACAGCTATTTACGCATTCCATTTATAAGCTTACAAAGTGAATAAGCTTTTTAAGCTCCGAATTAATATTACAAGGCTGGTTTTCATTGAACCTGAGTAATCTATATTCCATTTAATTTTACAGGATAAGTCTCAAGTACCGCCGGCAATATATTGTTTTGTACAGAGTAGAAGTACCCTTGGCTTTGAGGATAACATACTCTACATACACAGTAGAAATAATTGGTTTTCCGTTCGTAGTTCTATCGTTCTATCCGAAATAGATTATCCTTGGTGTTTTGCGGTTCTTTTATTGAAATTTGTTGATAGCAATAAAGGCTCATTTAGTTTAATTAAAATCCAATTTTAATTGATTTGTTTTTATAATTTTGAACACATTTGAGGGAATATGACTACCCTTAAAATGTTTGAGTACAGTGCGAGCTTTTAAGGAAAGTTGGAGAGGATTTAAAAGGAAATACCGATGCACAAAATTACAAAAATCAAATGTATTCTGATTAAATGTGAATTGTATATTTCTTATAACAAGAACGTCAATCAGGAATCTAATATGGGCAGCTAAGAGTAATTTCGTCGGCAAATAAATTTTATGGATAGAAGCTTCAGACAAAAGATCATTGATGAATATCAGAAAAGAGTCGGAGAGAAGAAGAGATTCATCAAATGCCCGCATTTTCGATAAGAAAGCTTGATGCCAAACTCTATCAAATGTTGTTGAAATATCAAGTGCAATAATCTTACTTTTTCCGAAACGATGTAAAGGTGTGTGCCACTGTTCGGTGAGATACACCATCATATCACCAGTATACCTATTGCTACGAAAGCCATAATGCCGCTGATTGAGAAGCTGATAATTTATCAGGGTTTTCAAGTTTTGGGAAGAAAATTCGCTTTTTTTAGGGATAGGCTGATTTCCATCCACTAAGAAAGAGACCAGTTGAGTAGGAAAGATTGAAAAGCTTACGCAACGGGGGACCAGCGGATTTATGTATACATAGATATTTAAGTACTCTTGCAACTGTACGAGTGCGAAAGAAGATTTGTCCTATAAGTTTGTGGATCTTTCGGTCAGCATCGAGTTAATAGTAAACTGTTAGGCAAGCATTCTCTTTTTTCTTATGAGCTAACAGAATGAAGTAGTGTTCTTGAAGACGAGCATTGAAACCGAAGATGAAGTAGTATTTCGTAATTTTTTTTACAAATATTATGATCTATTGATTTGACCAAATTGCATATTTTATTAGTTGGTGGATGAGATATTCCTCTTCCTTCGGCTTTTTTGGTTGCTGGAATTGGCAATGAAACAAAGTTACATTGATTTGTTCCCAACGTTTCGACATGGATTGCGATCCTCTTCAGAGGATCTTTATTAAAAAAAAGTATAAAATAACAAATTAAAGGTAACATGTATGCAATAGAAAATATATTAAAACAATTTTATTGAAGAATAACTTACGTTGAAATAAGATTAACATTAATAATTTGTAATAAACAAAAAAACAAAAAAGAGTATTATTTACATTCATCAATAGGTTTTGGCTTTATAACATCGGAAACTTACTTCTCTGACCCTAATAACAAAAATGTGATGCTTTTTTAATCCACGGCTGAGGTAGCGGTCAGCGGGTTCAGGGTCAATCCGAAGAAAATGTCCAACTTTTATTTAGTTTATGTAACTTTAATATAAGGTAACAAGTTATTTCATATAATTATATTTTTGTTATGTTATATTATTTATCATATTCCTAAATACCCAACACGGTATTTTGGTCTGAAAGTTTTTTTTATTCGGGATTAAATTTCTCATTTCGAAAAGTATTAAATTTTTAAATATCAGTTAAAGGTCCTGAATAAATTCTTGAGACCGTTTCAGTTGGCTTTCTCGTATTATCAATTGTTTCTTTTAGGGATTATTTCTCTAACCATGTTTTGTTGACACGAGAAATTTGTAGATGTAACACAATGATCTGATGTGCCTAGAGGATAGAACCACATAGCGCATCGCACAAGATCAATGAAATCGAATAATAAATGTGGAAGTTATGAAACATTACGTGAAGACAGATCATTTCAGGTTTTTTTCTTTTTCTTTCATAATTTTTATTGAAAATATGAAGTATTGTTTACACTTCTTCTTTTATCTGGCGTTGAATCTTCGCTGAGCTGCATCCAGCAGTAGTCACGTACTGGCCTGCTGGGTGGCTACCCAAAATACTGTCGTTTTCTGTGTTTTTGGGAAAGCAGAGCAGATGAAAAGCATTTCATGTAGTAGGAAAGAGCAACGTTGCTGAAAAAGCACTTGTTGAAAAACAAAATGTAATACTTCCACCATTGCACATAAATCTCGGCATTATGAAGGTTTTTGTAAAAGCCTTAGCCCCAGTTTCACAGTGGAAGTTTAAACGCCACTTTTGGTTTAAACTTCAGTTCAACAATAAATTTGTTTTCATAGTCCTGAAACAGAGTTCATTCTGTAGTCTGAGTTAAATGACACTATTCTGCTGTTTAAAACTCAGGTTGACAACAACTTCGAACATTTGAAAATAGAATTTATTTTCATGTCACAGGTCACAACTGAAACAAAGCTAACTTTCCTTGTTTGTTTTTTCTTTGATTCAGAGAAAACAATTAACTTAAACCACGTTCAATGAACTGAAGTCAGATATGACTGTAAAACCGGACGAGTTGAACTTCAAATTTAAACTCCAGTTTAGGTTCAGCAGAACTTAAGTTTAAGCACTCACTGTGAAACTGAGGGTTTGCAAAAGATCAAGAAAACAAAGGATTGACATATTATATATGAAAAGAAAGTTTCCCAAGCTGTCAGCCGAAAAAATTAAGGAGGGTATATTCGTTGGTCCACAGATACAAAAATTATTTAGTGACACCGGATTTTTTAATTGTCTTAAAAAAAAATTCGAAAAAAGAGCATGGAATGTTTTTCAAGACGTAGTTCATGTTTTTTTGGGAAACCACATAAGTCCAAGCTATCGTCAATGGATCGAAAAAATTATGCTATTCATTCCATGCTTTTGGTAAGTATTTAGCAGATAAGTGTTTCAAAAACAAAGATTACACCAGGACCTTGCAATCATGGAAAAGAGGTATGAGGGCTTTTGGGACCAAGGAATGATGAGTGACTTCTGCTGGATGCAGCTCCGCGAAGATTCAACGCCACATAAAAGAAGAAGTGTAAGCAATATTAATATTTTTTTGTCTATCCTTACGGAATGACTTAAAACAAGCGATTTTCTAAAAGCGGCGAAAAATTGTGGTTTTTGAAACTTTGAGCGGCTTTTTCTTGATGATTGTTGGGCCGATTTACACAAGTCATATACTGTTGGAAAGACAAACAAAATATATGTTCAAAACCATTAAGTATATGTTAATTAGTTCGACCGTTGTTGAGAATTAGGCTCATACATGGAAAAGGAGCAAAAAAAAACGTTTTTTTGCTTATATCTCGAAAACGCTTCTTTGGAAAAAAAAAAATGAGTGCCATTTTCGTGTTCAGAGACTCAAAATTAGTCTAGTCTTTTGGAGGTACTTTTTTTGTGTAAACTAGTGAAATCTATTATGTTTTGTTAAGAAAAAAAAAATACGTAGAAATCAATAAAAAAGGGTTTATCTTATCTGGATTTTCTTTGTTTGCAAATTTCTGAACAAGGCCTTTTGGCAAAGACGCTGATATATGTTAGACTTATGTTTTTTTTTATTGAATTATTGAAAATGTAGATTGCTTCACCAAAATACTGTCCTCACTTTCTTTTTCATTACTCGTCGTTTCGGTTGCGTTCGGAAGATCATCAGTCCATTCATAGATATCAGTTAATGAAAAATTAACCTGCTAGGACTAACGAGCAATGATTCACGGGGATTCCCAGTCTTATAAAAACGATTCGAGTAACCAACAAATGCTGAAAAAATAACAACTTTTTGTATGTTAAATGCATTTTACATTTGTTCTCACCGTGCTTACGCTTCAGACTAGTCAATGTAAAAAAAATTATGTTAACGTCAGCCGGTTTTTTTTAACGCGAGTCTACTGTACTTCAAAATCGAGAATTTTGTCGTAAACATATTTTATAAATGTTTTGTATGTACTTGTACATACATATATGAAACATTTATTTTGATAGAAATTTCGGTACAACTATTTCAAAATTGGTCTTCAATAAATTTATATTAAACCCTTGCTGTTGTTCGCGATAGTGTGGCAGAACCACGCGCCGTCAACCTCGACTCGTCGTCGTGCACAACAATAATTGAATATCTCACAAACATCACTGATGCGAATTTTGAATAAAGATTTGAATTAACACGCTTACAAGGTTCAATTGACTCAAGTGCTGAAACCTACTGACCATTTCAAACGTCGTCAATACGCCGAATGGTTGGTTGAACAGACAGAAGTGAATGGTGACTTTACAAAGAAAATCATCTTCAGCGACGAAGCACACTTTCACCTCAATGGATTCGTTAACAAGCAGAATTGCAGCATTTGGGCAAATGAGAATCCGCAAGTGATAGTTGAATAGCCGATGCATCCACAAAGAGTGACTGTTTGGTGCGGTTTATGGGCTGGCGGCCCATAAAAATTAAGGTCGGCCAAGCAGTTACCGTGAATGGTGTTTGTTATCGCGAGATGATAACGGACTTTTTGTGGCCAGAAATTGAAGATATGGAACCTGGACGATATGTGCTTCCAACAGGATGGTGCCACTTGCCACACAGCCAACGAAACAATGGCTCTTTTCAAAGGCATCCACTTTTCACGTGGAGTTCGATTTTTTCCAAATGCCCTATATTACCTATATCACAAGTTAAAACAAATTTCTATGCTTTCTTAAAATCTTAAGCCTCTAGAAAATTCGAGCAAGTGCCTGCAATTAGTCTTGCATTTTATTTTAAATACAAACACAAATTTCCGATTTTGTAAGGTGATATTGTAGGGGAAGGACAAACAAGTATTCTGGTCTGGGGTTTGCCGGAGTCAGCAACCGTGAATGGAAGTAGCGCACCTAAGTTCATAATTGTAAATTTTCTCACTACCTGTATCATTATCATCATTTATGAAACCAGTAGGTACGAGTATTATCTCTAAAAATTTACCATCATACCTTTATATCCATTTATTGTATTTTTACTGCAATACTAATATAAAAGTTTGGCAAACTCATTTCATTAAATTTTCGGTTGCTGAAGCTTATATACCTAAGCAAGCATGTAAGTAAAGTGTTTTTAAATCTTTTATAATCTCCTATTGGCATGAGTATAAATTTTGATGTTTCCATAAAGAATTCAAAAGCAAAACTCTTAATCAAAATAAAAAAAAAATACTTACTTCTCTTAATGAAAACTCACACGCGCTCAAGGGTTTATTTAGAAACCCTTATAATTTTAAACACAGCACGAGCGATAGGGAAATTAGGGGGGTGAGAAAGAAGGTGTCGATGAACATTACTCTTGAATGTTTGCAAATTGAAATGGCAAGGGAAAACTGTGCCGGGTAAATTTTTCCATAATCGTGTTGTGCCACTAAAACATGAATCTCTGAATTTGCAAGTCCATGGGGTAATGTAAAAAGCAACCTTTAAATTTATCTTTTTTGGCCTACCATGAGAGTTTTTTTTTCAATATGATGAAATATGTAAACTTTTAAATGAATTATACTGGCTATATAACTAAGAGGATTTATATGAAATGTAATATACATATATATATAAATGACTTTTCGGGATATTCGTTTATTGTTTTAACAAAATCTTATTTCTTTTTAGTATCGAAAACATTCAAAATTAAAATATGAATCTACTCGTAACGAGGCAAACACCTAACTCTAAAAGAAATCTTAATTTAAATCGGTATAATTACTGTAAGTATACTTTAATAAACGTAGTTTATACCGATGTTTGTATACCGCAGTGATACTGTATATTTGTTGTTCATAAAAGTTTTAACGTAACATTACGGTGAATTCTTTGAATCGACTCCCCTCGACATCATTAACACCATGCCTTCTCACTTCGCACGCTATTACTAACTTTATATGAATTCCTTCATTCCTCGACCAACGACTTACTACAATAAATTCTAGACCCAAATGAAAAATCTCAGGAACCCATCAACGAACATCGATTTGTTGCTTTTGACATCAACAGGAAGAAATATACAAAATTGTAAAAATGACCAATCATCATCATCGGCTCGACAACCGGGTTCCGGTCCTGGCCTCCTTCAACAAGTCTCTCCACCTATCCCGGTCTCTAGCCGACGCCATCCAGTTGCGCACCCCAAGGCTTCGGGCGTCCTGGTCTACGCCATCTCTCCAGCGCAAGCATGGTCTACCACGCTGTCGTCTACCATAGAATGTACCACAAAGAACTTTCCGAGCAGGTTCCTCTTCGCTCATGCGAGCTAGGTGCCCTGCCCACCGGAGTCTACCGAGCTTAATTTTTGTCACGATATCTGCTTCTAGGTAGATTGCGTACAAGTCATGATTGTACCGTCTCCGGAATCGTCCTTCCTCACATATGGGGCCAACAATTCTCCTTAAGACTTTTCTCTCGAACGCAGCTAAGAGGTCGGAGTGCCTTTTGCTAAGCACCCAAGTCTCGGATCCATATGTGAGTACTGGCAGGACCATGGTCCTATACAGCAGCAGTTTTGAAGTTATGGTGAGATTTCTGGATTTGAAGAGCTTTGACAGACTATAGTAGGCTCTGTTGGATTTGAGAAGCCGCCCGCGTATTTCTTCTTCTATATTGTTATCGGCTGCTACTATTGACCCAAGGTATTTAAAGAATTGCACCACTTCAAATTCGTGCTCCGCAACCTTGATTGTTTGACCAACTGTTCCTCTCGCATTCGACGCCACCATGTACTTTGTTTTACCTTCACTTATGTGCAGCCCCAGATTTAGTGCCGCCTGCTCAATCTGGATGAAGGAATCGTGTACAGCTTGTTCGGTTCTTCCGATGATGTCAATGTCGTCTGCGTAAGCTAGTAACTGGCTGGACCTGTTGACGATGGTCCCTCTTGTTGCCGTGCCAGAGTCACGGATTGCTTTCTCCAACGCCAGGTTGAAGAGGAGGCAGGCCAAACCGTCCCCTTGTCGGAGTCCATTAAAGATGTTGATTGGTCTGGATAGCAATCCGGCTATTTTTACTTGGCTTGTTACGTTGGTCATGGTCAACCTACATAGTCGTGTCAATTTATTTGGGATGCCGAATTCTCTCATGGCTTTGTAAAGTTCTACCCTGGCTATGCTATCATAGGCGGCCTTAAAGTCTATAAACAGATGGTATGTTGGGATGTTAAATTCTAGACATTTTTCCATCGCCTGCCTAAGGGTAAAGATCTGATCAGTTGTTGATTTGCCTGGAATGAAACCACACTGATATTGTCCGATGACGGTTTTAGCGTATGGGGTTATCCGGTCTTGTAGGATAGAGGAGAATATCTTATAGGCGGTACTCAACAACGTGATACCTCTATAATTGCTGCACGTTGTGACATCTCCCTTCTTATGTATGGGGCATATTATGCCTTTTCGCCAGTCTTCTGGCATTTCTTCCTGCTCTCATACGTGCACTATAATATCATGAATTGCTTGACGTAAGGCTGGCCCGCCGTGATGAAATAATTCGGCTGGTAAGCCATCGGCTCCCGGGGATTTGTTCTGATTAAGCCGGCCTATAGCCTTCTCAACCTCTTCTATGCTTGGTGGCGGCAACATAGGGTATTCTTCTTGAAGTAGTGGAGCCTCCACTTCTGCAGTGAGCTGACCATTTAGCAATTCATTGAAGTACACTTCCCATCGCTCCAGTATGCTTTCAGGATCGGTGATCAGATTTCCCTCCCCGTCCTTGCAGTATGTGCAGCGTGGTGTGTACTGCGTCATGTTTCGGACGGATTGGTAGAACTTCCGCGCCTGGTGCGGACCTCGCTCTCGGCTATTTTCTATTTCACAGATTAGGTTCTTCTCCCAGGCTGATTTCTTTTGTCTGTGAAGCCGTTTTTCTGTTCTTCTGAGCTCTTTATATTCCTCTTCGCGTGCCCGCGTTCTATGAGATTGTTGCATTGCTCGGTACGCAACATTCTTACGTTCAGTCGCTAGCTTGCATTCATCATCAAACCAGTCGTTCCGATTTTTACGACTGCTGCCTAAGATGGAGTTGGCAGTACTAATGACAGTATTTTTAAGACGTGTCCACTTTTCATTTACGCCCAGCATACTGGCTCCAGGACTTACTCTCCCTAAGTCAGGTGTTTCTAGGGCGAGTCCTAACGCATTACCAAAGGTGTTACTGGTGTTTTCATTGCGCAGGGCAGCCGTGTTGATTCGAACCTGATCGGCGGATGCAATGCGTCTTCGCAAGGCAATCCGCCCTCGGAAAACCATACCAACAAGATAGTGATCCGAGTCGATATTGGCACCTCGGTACGTTCGTACCGTCATCAAGTTCGAGTAGTGGCGACGGTCTATCAACACGTGGTCTATTTGGTTACGAGTGACTCCATCAGGTGATACCCAGGTGGTTTTGTAGATATCTTTACGCGGGAACCTGGTACTCGCAACGACCATGTTTTTCGATGCTGCCAATTCTAAGACTCGGAGTCCATTGTCATTAGTGTTCTCATGCAAACTATGGGTGCCTGCGTAATGCCTGAATACCGGCTCCCGACCTATTTTTGCGTTCAAATCCCCAAGGATGATTTTAACATCATACCTTGGACAGGCATTGGAGGCCCTCTCGACTTGTTCGTAGTAAGTCTCTTTTTCTTCGTCTGAGGACTCCTCCGTAGGTCCGTGAACGTTAATGAGGCTGATGTTCGTAAATTTGCCTCGCACGCGAAGGGTACATAGCCTTTCGCTTATAGCGTTAAAGCCGATGATGGTAGACTTCATTTTTTCGCTGACTAGGAAGCCTACCCCGAGCACATGGTGTTTTGTATGACAGCTGTAGTATATGTCATATTCTTTCTTCTCTAAAACACCACTCCCTGTCCATCTGATTTCTTGAAGAGCTGTTATGTCAGCTTTATATTTTGACAGGGCATCGGCTAGCTGCTGAGCAGCTCGAGCTCTATAGAGCGATCGTACGTTCCATAAGAAAATTCGTAAATCGTTTTTCAGTTTTCGTTGCGTTGGTTGTCGTCGTGTGATCAGTCCGTTTCCGAGGCTTGTTGCTGACCAATACATCTCACTAAAAATCTGTATTCAACTGAATATCCTGTTATAACTATAAGGGTAATACATATATAGAGAATATCCTTAAGCCTTTTTTGTTTATTGCTAAAACTTTTAGATGTAGGGTCAAAATATGAAAAATTTATTTTAAGCACTATATGAACATATTATTTCATATATGCAGATATTCTTTTTATGACATGCGAAGGAATTCTCGTCTTTTTATTTATTTATTTCCAGCACACATTCAGGAGCGGATACTTCACCAAGTACGACGAAAATTCATTTCAAATTATGAGATATAAAGAAAATAAAATAATAAAACAAAATCAGTTATGTGCTTTTTTTTAACGTTAAACAATCCAACCAAGTAATCGATAATTTTGGACGACATGGGTATCAATGGAAGTTAAGAGATGAAGTCTGCTTAATACAACCAGTTAAGAAATATAAAATATATGCAGTTTTTATTTTTCCTACAGATTTTATATGATAATTCGGTATGTTTATTTAAGGACTATTGTGAAGGTAGGATCCAAGAGAATGCTTTTATGGGAACTCGTACTACATACTTATTTTTTTTATAATTTCAACGCGAGTTACAAAGGTACCCATGCATCCCCATGACAGCAGATATAAACACAAACAGCCGACAAATCATCTCTATCAACATTCCATTAAGTCAGCCAGCAGACATAAACATAAACAAGGTTGCAAAATCAATATACACACAGTCACAAAGGTAAGTATACAGCAGGAAACAAAATGTTAAGCAGAGAGAAAAAAATTGAATAAGCATTATGTTATGAAACATTTGGCGTATATTTTTTAGAAAATTTTATTCTCTTTTCGTAAAATCAATTATCAAAACATTTTTTTTTTAAAATGGCTTAGATTTTTGGGGTGGCCGTGGCGCGATGGTTGTGTGCTCGCCTGTCAACCTCATTATCACAGGTTCGTTCCCTGCCCTATGTCTTCTTTAATTCCATTAAAACCTTTTAAAATTGTCATCAATGGGTTTCTGTTTACTCATTACATGTTGTTTAGGCATAACACTAACAACATGTGATTGACTTAAACTAGTATGCCCAACAAGGATGAATACGAATAAAAAAAAAAAAATAATGCGAACTATAAGGGACATAGAAATAAGACATGGCAGTTCTTCGCTTTAGTTCAGCCGCCACCCCTGGAGATAACAAATCTGAGACAACCACCAACAGTCTCAGAACATCGTGCCACACATCTTTCCTATCCTTCTTTCTCTTCCGTAACTTCACGCCCGCGCTGTGTTGAAACATTTAAAGGGTAATCATAATCCCTTGAGCGCGAGTAAATTATAAAAAAAAAAAAAAAAAAAAAAAGATATCAACTTAAAACTAAAACTCTCTCAGAATTCTGATCACAAAAGTAAGTATACACTAATAGAAATAACAACATTTTTTACTTAATATTAGAATTTAGTAACTTGTTGGGTAACCTTTTGATTTAATGACGGCGTTTATTCTTGATGGCATCGACGAAACAAGTTTTTGGGTAACACTTAGGGTAATTTTGTTCCAATCTTCTTGAAGGATCCTTTTAATCTCTACTTTTGATTTTACCTCATGTTTGCGGATTTGACGCTCCAGATGATCCCATAAAGGCTCAATAACATTTAAATCTGGCGATTGAGGAGGTGTTTTGAGTTGTCTTCGCACATTATATAGCAGCCATTCTCTCACGATTTGCGAGGTATGTTTGGGGTCATTATCTTGTTGAAAGATGAATGACCTCTCACAACCTAGTTTTTGTGCACTTTGATGAAGATTATTTTTTAAGATGTCGAGGTAACCAAAACGATCTATCGTACTCTCAATAAAAACCAGGTTACCCACTCTAGATGACGCCAAGCACCCCAAACCATAACCGAACCACCACCATGTTTAACAGTTCCAGTCAGGTGGTTAGGATTTAACGCCGTATTAGGTTTTCTTCACACTTTTGCACGTCCATACACTTTTGCTCACGTCAGAAAATATAACGGTATTCAGAAAGCCAAATCGGTCTGAATATGACTTCTGGCAAATTCAATCCGTTTTTGGCGATTGAATGGTTTTTTCCTAATAGCACAGCCTTATACCTGACTTCGTGAAGGATGCGGCGGCGGCAGCGTATAATTTGGGTACAGCATGACTTATCTATCTCTTCTTCTATTTCGGCCTGCAGTTTTGGTGCGCTTATTTTCGCATTTTTCTTTACTTTGTGAATTATTATTCGCTTCTCATGTTCGTAACTGTTCCACATTGTTTCTGTTATTTCAATATTTTTTGGAAGGTTGCTGGGCTCCTATCAACAAGTACAGCTACTTTCCGAATCGACTTTCCTTCACTAGAGTACTTAACTATTTATTTTTGTAAGTCCAAAGGAGAGCTCTTTTCCACGTGGTGCCATTTCTAATTTTAAAAGGAATAATTTGAACTGAAATAGGCTAGTCTAGTAGTTTTGTCTTACCTTTTTAATAAAAAAACAAAAAATCGACTCAAAAGTTTTTATTGGGCGGTACAGTAAATGACGGATATAAGAAAGTCTCATATAAGAAAGACACGCTTATATGACAGACATTCCAAAACACCATGCACATTCCCATATAAACACGTGTTAAATTTATCTCTTATAAGAAAGACGTTTATAAGAAAAACACTGATATAAGAAACTTATTCTGATACAAAATCTCATTCACTTAATAGAAAATTAAACGTTTATAAGAAATTTTCCCATGTAACCTTAAAAAATTTCTGAACGCACCCTTATTGAGTTGCAAAAATAGTGACAGATTGATTGATGAGCGAGAAAAACACATTGAAAGTTTGCTGATTTAATTATGTTTAGTTTTTGTTGTGGTTTGCAAAAAAATGTCGTTGCGAAAAGTACTTTGTCGAAAATTATAAAAAATTGAGAGGAAATTGAGAGTAAAAAAGAAGCAAATTTTGCTACTTGTTGATAATGCATCCTATCATAAATTGAATTTCACACCAACACACGTTGAAATTTTGTTTTTACCGCCTTGCACAACAAGCCTTATCCAACCATTGGCCCAAGGTAAGAAGTTTTAGTTTCAACCATTCCAAGCCGTAATTCAATTTAGAATTTTAATCTTTACCACAGGAATCATCCAGTCCTTTAAGGCTCAGTACAGAAAATGTTTAATCCACAAGCAAGTTCTGGCAATTGAGAATGGTTACATTGATATTTTTTTAAAAGAATTTACCATTTTAAAGGCCTTGTATGTTGTTAAACGGTCTTGTTGGCTAGTTACCCCGCAAACCATTCGAAACTGTTTTCGAAAAGCGGGAGTTTCGAAGGAAGAACAAAATGAAGTTTCATTATGTTTTTGTTTTTTATGTTGTGAACTATTTACGTATATTAATTTATTAAATAATAAAGGGTATGTATATATGTACGTATATATAAAAATGTCATTTATTTTGTTTTATAAATTTGATGTTTTTAACTGATAAAAGACATTTTATTTCTTATACAGGGTGATTGGCATAAGATGTGACAAAAAGCTAGGGCGTGTAGGTTGGACTTAGACAAGAAAAAAATCGTATGGGAGGGGGGGATCTATTTCCCCCCGTTTAGGCGGGAGGGGCAATTTAAGAAAAAAATCACTTAAAACAGAAAAAAATTATTAAAAAATAACGGTGATACCTACAGAGTAATGCTATAGCATTTTGAAAAGCCAGAAATACATTCTTTAATTTTGTTTTTAAATAAAGTTGTTCGAGTGAATAGTTTTTGAAAAATTAAGTTTCAAAATCAAAATTTTGAAAAAAAAAATGAAAAAATTTTTTTTAAACAATTTTTTTTCAAAATTTTACGTAATTAAGTATTATTTTTTTATTCAATATTCAATGCTCTTTTTAATTTTTGATCAAACACAAAAAACCGGATATCAAAATGTTTTGTAGTTTTTGCGAAAATCAAAAATAACAAAAACTACTTTTGTTCTAAGAAAAGCCTTTTATTTTAGTTTTTATACGTCTTTGGATTCTTACGTGAATTTACGATTGAAAGGATTAACTTTCTTTTTACTATTCTTTTAATTATCGTCTTATAAGCATACAATAATGTGACAAAGTACTGGATTAACCATATTTCACACATTTTTTCATTGAGAACACCTGCGTGAGAGCATTGGTTTAAAATTGATCTGCGAATGTTTTTTAAATAATGCAGCGTTACACGCCCTAACTAGTGACAGAAAAATGCAATTGCGAAATAAGAACAAAAATGTTCCTGAATCTTGAAATCAATTTAAATAATAAATACATGCATATTTAGATAAAATACATAATTACTGTTTATTTAAAGTTAATCCTTTCTTTCGTAAATGCACCTAAGCCAAGCCGACCCCACCATAATAAAAAAGTGGCAGGTCAATTTTAAACCAATGCTCTCACGCAGGTGTTCTCAATGAAAAAATATGTGAAATATGGTTAATCCAGTACTTTGTCACATTATTGTATGCTTATAAGACGATAATTAAAAGAATAGTAAAAAGAAAGTTAATCCTTTCAATCGTAAATTCACGTAAGAATCCAAAGACGTATAAAAACTAAAATAAAAGGCTTTTCTTAGAACAAAAGTAGTTTTTGTTATTTTTGATTTTCGCAAAAACTACACAACATTTTGACATCCGGTTTTTTGTGTTTGATCAAAAATTAATGAGAGCATTGAATATTGAATACAAAAATAAAACTTAATTACGTAAAATTTTGAAAAAAAATTGTTTAAAAAAAATTTTTTCATTTTTTTTTTCAAAATTTTGATTTTGAAAATTAATTTTTCAAAAACTATTCACTCGAACAACTTTATTTAAAAACAAAATTAAAGAATGTATTTCTGGCTTTTCAAAGTGCTATAGCATTACTCTGTAGGTATCACCGTTATTTTTTAATAATTTTTTTTCTGTTTTAAGTGATTTTTTTCTTAAATTGCCCCTCCCGCCTAAACGGGGGGAAATAGACCCCCCCCTCCCATACGATTTTTTTCTTGTCTAAGTCCAACCTACACGCCCTAGCTTTTTGTCACACCTTATGCCAATCACCCTGTATACATACATTTGTATTTATATAAGAAATTTTCTTTCTTGTATCCATTTTATTTATATAAGAAATTTTCTTTCTTATATAAAATGTTTTTATACAAGAAAGCACGGATATAAGAAAGGAAAACTTTGGATTTTTTGACTTTCTTATATCCGTCATCTACTGTACCAACAATCAAATTTAGAGACGACTTTAATATTTGAGCGAAATGAAGCATTATTTATTGGTCTCTATATAATTAACCATATATGCTACATTTTATTTTTTAGGTTCCGTACAAAAAATGGTTCATAATTTAGAGTTCACATAAATATTAAGTTCATAACATGTATGGCTAACTTTCTAGAGCTCTTTACATAATGGTCCATTTCACTCAAATATTAAAGTCGTCGTTTAATTTGATTGTTGGTAAGGCCCATTGATGCAACATCACATAAGAAAAATTGTCTGTATACTAACTTTTGTAACCTATTTTTTTTTACCCGTGATTACAAATAATGAGATAGCAAAGAAGTGGATACAAATTGTACCGTTATTTTGCTTAACAGCAGTAATGTGTATGACAAGACACTTGTGCCATATGCAGAGAATAGATATGGATTTGATATTAACGGTATTTTTTCGTCTATTTACGTATAAGCTTGGTTGTATACTTACTTTTGTGACTGTGTGTAGATTCCAAATAATAACAGTCAGCATAATTCGATGATCGTATGATCATCTCGTCCGACACGTTAGTTATAATCATATTTGTATCTTAGCTTTAAGTTTAGTTCTTGTTCATATTGCAAAAAAAGAGGTTCTCTGGTTCTTTGTACATCCCCTTACTCCCCAACAAAATGCTATCGGCACTTATACACATACATTTACGAACACAAAAGTAAGAGTAAGCGATATATATGACAAAATCGAATATGGTGTACCAAATAAACTGCCTAGACGGAGGAGTTAACATGATTTCTAGAAAAGTATGTATTTATGCAAACAAGGTTTAAAATTTTGCTTAATTATAAGATTGATTTTTATATATAAAATTGTTTTAAAATGTTTACAAAAATATAAAAATAGTTTCAAAAACAAATCGTTCACTCGATATATTGATTCAAGGTATCGATTTTTCCAAAACAAAATTTTTCAAAAATTTGTATATTATTTTAAATTTAAAGGAACTGCTGCATAAAAATTAGTGGGTTTCACAATAATTCTATCTATCTGTCTGTCTGTTAGACTATAGCTCGGTCGATTTTCTTTAAAAAATTTAAATAATTTCATTAAGTTAAAGCTAGGTAATGGTTGAAAACAAAAAAAATGTTTACCGCCCTTAGAATTTTATTTGTTTTTCATTTTCTCAAAAACGGTACAACTGATGTTTATTAATTTGTTTATGCTAAGGCTCCACAAAAAATTACCTGGTAATGTATATTCAAATTTTTAAAAGAATGTTTTTTTCCTAAACTCAATATTTGGAACATTCCAATCTCGATTTTTTTAAACTTGAGAGTTTTGATAAAAAAAAATAAAGTGTGATATTCTGGACATGGACTACATTTTGGTAAAAAAGAATGTTGGGAGGAAATGTTATTAACGGTACCTGTAATAGAACGGTTTTTTTGATTTTTGAATTTCTCATCAACGGCTTTAAAGATTTTAACCAAAATTTTTATACAGGAGCTCCTTTGCATTTGAAAAAATATAAACTAAACATTTTTTTTTGAAAATTCAATATCTTGAAAACGCATACACGAATAAATTTTTAAATTACGTTATTAAATGTATTTTAATGAATACCAACAATTTGCATATCAAATTTTTTTATAAAAATTTTAAGGAAAATTTAGTATACAAAAAACATGTTTCAGTATGTCTGTATGTCTGTACCTCTCCCTACAGCCTAAACCACTAGACCTATGTTTTTCAATCCCGGTAGTTAGGGGTCTTCGGTGATTCTCTATAGAGGGAAAATTGAAACTTTTTCTAGCTCCAAAACTAACGGCACCCCCCATACACCCGTAATGCAAAATCTTATTTATCTCAAAAACGATATTATGGACATGGACTACATTTTGGTGAACAAAAATTTTGGGCCAAAATGTTATTAATTGTGACAGAACCGTTTTTTTGTTTTGATTTTCGACTTTCTCATTAACGGCTCTAAAGATCTTAACCAAAAATTTTCATCAGGAGCCCCCTTAAGTTTATAATAATATTGTATATAAGATATTCGAACAAATAGTTTTAAAGGTTTTTGGAAAAAAAAATTCAAGTTTTTTTTTGAAAAATCAATATTTTTAAAACTTGTGAACGATTATTTTTCGAAATTACATATTTTTAAAAATCTATACTACTAAAAACTTTAAATTGGCTTCCCAAATTTTGTTCTCGAAAAATTTTAAAGAAATTTGTTATATAAAAAATTACTTTAATAATAAAAAGATTTTTAAACTTTGTTTGCATAAATTCACACTTTTCCGGAAATCAGACTGCAATTATGTGCATTTAAACATTTTTATCTCATTAAATCCATGTTTTGTGTTTATAAAATGTATTTTAAATTCCAAGTACTTTTACATACGAGCAAGTTCGTGCGATCCAGTCGTGCATTTTATTTCTTAATGCTTACAATGGTGCAGTGTCTCTGGCATATTTAGGGTATAAAAAAAACCTTTGAGTGTGCGCTAATTATAAAAAAAAACATCAGTTTTCCTACAGTTTATTATAAAACTCGTTTATTTTCAAGCTATTTTTTTCTGTTTGAAATAATTTTATTTAAAAAAAAAACTAAGCCCAATTCATTATCATAGGACTTCTTAACATTGTTTTCACAAAAATGAAAATAATTCAAGAATTGTTGTTGAATAAAAAAAAATCGGTAGTGGTAGAGACAAGGATACCCGTTAGAGCTTCAAAAAGGACCGAAATCGAGAAAATTGCTAAAATAATGTTTTTCGTCTGCGGCCGCTGGCGGCGGCGCGGCGCGGCGGACCTCTTCGGTAACTGTAACTTGGATACACTGTTAACTTCTGCTCACAGAAGTAAGATAAGGGAAGAAATCTTTCAACAATAAATATGGTAACCATAATTAAAGCACTTTAATGGCTTCTTGATTTTCGAAGAGGGATATCCAATTAAATGATATAATTCAAAGGAAAATGCTAATGGCAATGTGATGTGAATGTTTTTCCAGGAAAAACTTTTTAATTAGTATGTTTATTACAATCGTAAGTAGTTGTGGAAGAGTTTGAACCAAAAAACGATTATTTATTATCTAACCTAATAAGAGAAACATAAATAAGGTGTACTTCAGCTAAATATTCGGAAAATTCGTTTGGTCTTTGAAATAAAAATCTCTGAAAGAATAAGTATACGAGTATCTATACAAAAATAACTTAGCTTCACACAAGCGATAAACTTAAACTAATAAGACTAGATAGCTACACGATTTTGATCACATGATATAATTGTGACTTTAGATTTGTAAGATAAATTAATTATTTTAGTCCAGTGTCCTTGGCAATTAAAACGGGAAAAGCTCGGAAAGCGCGTGTTTGTTGATGCTAGGGAGCAAATCTTGTTGCACGACCATATGGAGTATTGATAATGAGATCCCTTCTCAGTAAGACATATGCGTCAGTTTTGGGAATTGGGAGAAGATGAGGCTGGTGAGCCAAAATCCAGTGATGTTTAGGGTGAAGTTTGTTCCTGCCTTGTTATATAATCACCCATTATCATCCAAATCTATGTTAAAAATAAAAACCTGACATTATCTTCAAATGGCGAAGTGGTATCCGAGCTTAAATTTTTACTATATTTAGTTCTTCATTCATCTATTCATAATAATTTTAAATTAGCAACATATAATTGTATCTTACTATTTGATGTACAAAAATTCAATATCTATCTAAGTATTGTTCCTTCAATTCAGAGAGATGGATTTAAACCATTTTGGATGTTATGTTTAGTATTCGAGTTTACAAAATCTATTCGCGCTTTTACAATTTTTTAAAGATAGCTTTTTCTAATTGTCTTGTGATAATACCCACTTCTTTCTTGCGATGTACGGGTCTAGTGGTTTCTTTTCAAATCATAGGTTATTTTGACATTGACAGCTGTTTCCCGTTCAAAATCTTGACAGATAGTCAGTATCAGTATCATACCCCCGCGGAACGAAATAAGTCGCTTCACGCTTAAACAACATTGGGAAATATTGAAAACTTATTTCCAAAGTGAGTGCTGTGTGGCCCAAACAGTACCTTTTCTGAAAAGATGTTTTGGCCGAAATGAAGCACCCACAGTGCCTGCTGTACGCAAGTTTGTGCAAAAAGTTAATGAGACTGGTATGCTAGTGGACAACACTGATGGTCTCCCTCATCGTACGGGGCGCACAGACAAAAATGTGGCTGCTGTAGCCGAGAGTGTGAAACGTAATTCACGAACATCAACTCACCATCGATCTCAACAGCTCAACATTTCACGCACCAGACTGATTAGAATTCCACACAAAGATCTCGGATATAGTTCGCTTACAAATTGACTCAGAAATTCAAGGCGCACGACCATCAGCTTGAACGAAGTTGTATTCCATAATTAATGGTAATGTTTCCTCTTACTAATAAAGCCATAATACTTGGAATAAATTTAATTTTATTCATTTTATTGCATTTTTAAAAAGAAACTTGTATTTGGCCCACACTTTATGTACAGTACGTATTTTACTATTCAAAAAACCAAAACCACTACGTAGATAAGCTTGTACATCTATTCCTATACTTCTAAACTAGCATACCAGTTTCACGTACAGCACACGTTGGGTGCTTCACTTCGGCCAAAACTTCTTTTCAAAAACACATTGCTTGGGCTATACAGCACTCACTTTGGAAATAAATTTTCAATATTTCACAACGTTTTTCAAGCGTAAAGCGACTTACGAGTATGTATTTCGTTTGGCGGAGATGATACTGACTTTCTGTCATGATTTCGAGCGGGACACAGCTGTCAGTGCCAAAATAACCTATGATTTAAAAAGAAACCACTATGTTTGTATTATTCCTTATAAGTTCTTAAGATTTCAATAATACTATACAAAGGCAATTTTCGTTAAAAAAGCTTTAGCTTCCCTTTATGTTTAAGGATTCTGTTTTGAAAAAGAAAATCGACATTCTGGCAGACTTCATCTGTTTTTGTAACATTGTTTATCGTTTGACAATGGTAAATGAGTATGAAGTTGTATTATGGCGAGGTGTTGTATCATGAGATGATGATGATCATGGTACAGTGATTCAATCATTGTATCCTATATCTAGCAATGCACCATTAACTTATCTTATTTACAGTTTCATGAATTCACTGTTTATTGTTGGTTTATTAGGGCACTCAAAAGATTATGAACTAGCATTTTTAGATTATTATTTATTATTTCTTCCTTTGCTTACTATTTCATATAGACGTTAACATAGAGAAGAACGTTTCCGCCTTGTCATAAGTTGCGGTATTTTAAATTGAAAATTCCATTTTCAACTTTATGAGCAGCTTTTCCAGAGACCGCTCCCTGTATCTATGTACATTAGTTTCAGAACAGTCTTTATACATTTTAATTGCTCTCAGTAGTATTCTCCACATTTCATAGTATATATCACACCCCAGGCCTGTGCTTCATATAACAGAACTGTTATAAAAGCATCTATTCATTTTTCGCCTTTGCCCCCTTCTCCTTCAAGTCTATCTGCATATTTAAATTACTTTTGAAGACTACTCCTAAGTTTTTAAGTTCAATAAAATACCCTTGCAAGCAGGGCCGCCGCAACCGTATGTGTAATATGTGCGGCGCACAAGGGCACCAACGTCTAGGGGCTGAAAATTAAGAGATCGATCTATAACTCAACCTATACAGCAGTGGCGTGGCGTCCATATAACACGATTCCTACCGTCTTCCCTTTTAGAAAATCCACCAAAAGCACTATTTGCCAAATAAAAATGAAAGTTGAAACCCATCCCTGATTAATTATAAAATAAAATCTACACACGCACACATAAGCTATCGAATAAGTTTAAGTTTTCCATTCTGCTTCTCGTCTGTAGCTTATACTTATACTTCATCCAACCACATTCCACAATCCAC
Organism: Philhelius festivus; assembly: GCA_963931855.1. Lineage (NCBI taxonomy): Eukaryota > Metazoa > Arthropoda > Insecta > Diptera > Syrphidae > Philhelius > Philhelius festivus. Next base: position 138,806,363 of record OZ007555.1, on the reverse strand, counting down.
AACCAACATTGGCCAAGAGAGTTACAAAAATACTCTTAATTAATCTTTTCAACTACCGGTCTCTTTAATAGAGTAGCAAACATAAAGGTTTTTCCGTCTTATTTATTCGTTTTATATCCCTTTCTTCCCCAAGCGTTGTGTTTTGGACCCTCTTTGTTCAACACCCGCAAAAAATAAGACGCTACATTCCGTCTTATAAATCCCAATTCCAGTAGGAAGATGTACCCTGAATATTTTACATCCAACATGTTGCAGGAGCGCAGGTGCTGCGTTTGACTCTTTCAACATTTGCTCTCTGGTGTAAAAAATAACACGGTATTCTTCGACTTATTTGTTTTTTTTTTATGTCATATAAATATGAATGTGGAATGCGGAATGTGGAATGTGGTTGATTCTTGATTTTGAATTTGATATTGATTTGCATGCTGATATACATACATTATGATGCTTTCATTTTTCTCTCTCGTGATAGTTTATGATTTACACGACTAACAGCGTGCTATATTCCTGCGATATTTTTTGCAAATTTATTGTGATAGTTTTGTTTTATGAAATAAAACATGGTTGAATATTATGGCCATTTATCAGCAGTATAAATTCAGCATATCGCTTAAGAGAAGTTCAGGCCAAATGAATTGCATTAGTTTTTGTTTAAGTGGGATTTGATTTTAGATTCAGTTGGCATTTAATGACAGACTGTGTTGTGCTGGTTTAATAACTTTAAACAAATTTAGTGTTTTGAATAGCTAATTTGATAAACACTTAATTTAAAATAGTGAAAAGTTAGAAGTGAAAGTGAAGGTTTAAGTGAAGATTTAGTGCTTTTTATTTGCTACTACAGTATTTATCGCTTATAAGAAACACGCTTATAAGAAAACCTCGCTTACAAGAAACTTGAACAAAAGCACCGTGTACTTTCCCATATATTTTAATGTTGAATTGTGTGTTTATAAGAAACACGCTTATAAGAAAAACACTGATAAAAGAAACATTTCTTCAACCACGAACTTTCTTTTTTCAATGTAAAGTTGGTTGGATTTAAGAAACTTTCAAAAAAATCACGAAACTCAAAAAACTTGAACAGACCTTTGAGAAAAATTCAAAGCAACCTAGGTATGCAAATGTCATTTCAATTCAACATTTGAAGAGAATTTTAGTTCAGTGTTCAGTGTTAATAAATAAATTCTTTATACAAATTAGTTTTTTTGGCCTTTAGTCCACAAAAATTGGCGTTTCGTCAACTGATGAGTCCATGTGAGATCGCCGGGACGAAATGCCAATTTTTGTGGACTAAAGGGCAAAAAAGCTAATTTGAATCAAAAATTCAACAAGTCCATTAATAGTGCTAAGTCTTCTACTTGGCTGATTTATTTCAGTAGTATATAGAATTCGTATTATAAAAACGTTCATATAAATTCTTTATAGCTATACAAATTTCTTTAAAATTAAAAGAAATGTACTGACAATTTTAAATATTTAATAATATATATTTAAGGATAAAAATGTTTTGTATACAATATTATTTTAAAATCACAGAAACTCATATATGAAAATTTTGATCGAAATCGGTAGACTCAGAAATGAGAAAGTAGAAAATCAAAATAAGGATCTATGACAGGTACCGTTTTTTTTTTACAAAAATGCGGACTGCATCTGAACATGATTTTTTTTTTTATAAAAACCATGAGAGCCGTCTTCGAAATAAATATGATATTTCATAATTGTAGGAAACGGGCAAAAAAAAAAACATTCCAATTTCTCATTTAGGCTGTTAGGCTGCAGGTTGAGGTACACACCTGCAGATAGACGGAATCTCTACTTTTTCGTGTTGTAATAATTGATAAAAATCTTGAGTTCTAATTTTTCAAAAACCAAGTATAGAGTCATTTTAAAATCTACTTCGATTTTTCTCAATTTACTTCACTTTTTTCTCCAAATCTACTTCGACTTTTTTTCCGGAAGTGGTAACGCTGCTGCTGGGTATATTTGTATAAGAAACTTGTTTCTTATATCCGTATAAGAAACTTGTTTCTTATATCCGTATAAGAAACTTGTTTCTCATATCCGTTCTATGAATATAAGAAACACTCGGTTATAAGAAACAAATCTTGTGCAATTTTTGAGTTTCTTATAAGCGTTATGTACTGTACCTATATTGATAACATAAAAATTTAAAGATTCTTAATTTTAGTGCAGTTTAAGATTTTTGCTTGAAATGTCTTTGATTAGTGTAGATTGTTGTCTAACAGATTACCTCCTGGAGGAATCAAATAATTTTAGTAAGCTTTCTTTCGCTGATAAGAAAAAAGTAATAGAGATAGGCCGCTCTAAGCCTTCTATGAATATAAATTATCAAAGAAAGGATGGTTTTTTAACACATTTTAATGAATGTTTGTACGTAAAATATACGTGGCTAACTGGAAGTTGCAAGCTTAATAAAATGTTTTGTTTTCCTTGTCTTCTTTTTTCAAATTCCGCCAGTGTTTGGAGCCGAACGGGTTTCACTGATATAAATAATTTAGCTAATTCTTCCAAAAAACATATTAAAACAGAAAAACATATTCGCAGCTGTTTATCGCTACACGCGTTCGGCACGAATCGCATTGAAACTTCATTAGGAAATTCTTTTGTAGTTCATAATAAAAAAGTAGATAAAAATCGAAAACTTATGGAACGTTTTATTGACACAGTCATTTTATTAGGCAGGCAGGAGCTAGCATTTCGGGGACATGATGAAAGAGCTAGTTCAGATAATCGTGGCAATTATGTCGAAGCTGTTTATTTTTTATCTAAATATGACCCTTTAATGGAATCCCATTTAGAGCAGTGTTCAAGTACACACAATCCAATTTTTTCGGGTCTATCCAACGATATTCAAAATGATTTGATACATAGTATCGCGGCGGTTATTAAATCCGAAATTAAAACTGAAATTAAAGAAGCTCGGTTCGTGTCAATTATGATCGACGAAACACCGGATTTGAGCCATAGGGAACAACTTAGTGCAATATTTCGGTACTTGTCAGAGGATGGAGTGCAAGAAAGATTTCTTGGATTTTTTGATGTTAGCGCTAGTCGTAATGCAGATGAGTTGTCCCATCATGTTTTTAATATTCTTGATATATACGATTGCAAGGAAAAGTTAATAGGACAATCCTACGACGGTGCCGCAGTTATGTCTGGCGAGGGGGGTGGTGTCCAAAAGAAGGTCCTTGATGAATGTCCTATGGCAAATTTTATTCCTTGCTATGCACATGTTTTAAATTTAGTACTATCTCGATATCTTGAAAACATAGCAGAACTTAAATTATTTTTTGGCTATACTAATAGCATCGTTCGATTTTTTAATAAATCCACAAAGCGGTCCAATCTTTTAAAACAAGTTTCCAATCGACGTATGCCAGGAGTATCGGAAACTCGTTGGCATTATCATTCAAGAATAATTAACGTAATCTTTAATTGTAGATTAGATATAATTGAAACGTTTAATAAAATAATTAATGACTCTAGGGAATGGGATACTGACACACTTTCGATGGCAGAAAGCTTATTAAATAAATTAGAAAGTAAGGAATTTTGTTTTTTACTTCATACCCTTTCTGAAATATTTGGTAAGACTGATGTATTATTTAATTTAATACAAAAAAAGCAAACAGACGTTACATATGCCAAGCAAGAAATAGAACGTTTTGAATTATGGATAAGCTCTGATTTTTTAAATATGTTTGAAAATATTTATGACAGCGGAAATGAACTCATTGAACCTCCACGTAAACGCAGGTTGCTTGGCTTCGATTTGAAGACCTATTATAAACGCCTTTTTGTTGAAATTAAGGACAATATAGTTAGCCAAATAAATGCCAGATATAAATCATTTAGTAATCTTGCATTTTTGGATTTACTAAATAATTCGAAGTATGATACTTTCGCTCGTTCTAGTCCAGATGTAAAAATATCTTCCTTAATTCAGTTTTTTCCTAGAATTTTTGACTTCACGGCATTAAAAAATGAACTTAATGTTTTATATTCTGCTTCGTCACTTCGACAATTTGAGGTTCTCGACCTTCACAACCATTTGAATAGTGAATCATTGAAAGAAGTGTTTCCTCAAATTTTAAACTTAAGTGGTTTACTTATAACGCTTCCCATTTCTGTCGCCTCCGTTGAGAGATCTTTTTCTGCCTTAAAAAGAATTCATACGTATTTAAGGAACTCACAGGGGGAGGACCGGCTCTCTGATTTGGCCCTTATATCCATAGAAAAAAGACTTCTTTTTAAAATTAAAAATAGACCAAACTTCTACGAAAGAGTATTTGCAGAATTTATTAAAAAAGATCGTAGGATAGCATTAGAGTACAAATTATAAGGTAATAGTTAAACAAAACTTTTCACTTTTTTTTTAAGTGTGTGAATTTTAGCTGTTTTTAATTTTGGTTTTTTATTTATGATATTTTTATTTATATCGTTTTTCATTTTTAATAAAAAATGAACAATTATCTTTATAACATTTTTGAATTTTCTTATTTTAAAATTAATAAATTACACTGAATTTTTTTTAAGTTATTGTATCATGCGTCTGTCAAGACCGGCTTCTTTCGAAGCCACTTTTATTATGCTTTAAGCTCATTGTTGATTAAAATATTAATGTCTTGAAGTATAAAAAATGTGGCTAGAATTGTTTTGCTTAGTCAATGCATTTGCAAATACAATATCCCTACTAGAAATGTCTTTTTTAAGGTTCTAAGATTTTTAGTTTTCAGGTGACTAAATTTTCCAACGTCTTCCCATTAACAATTATCCACGCCACGCCACTGCTATACAGCATACCTACTACAAAAGTTTTCCTTAAGCTATTGGAACCTATTTACATTTGATCGTTCACTACGTAGTGTCCACACACAATCTACTACAAATCTTTGTTCATTATTTTGTTTGTGACTGTCGCCTCTCACACCAAATAACCTCTTTGATTGCAGTCATAGTCTAAACTGCTTAACGCCATGTCGCCATATAGATTGACACCAGGGTTCGGAGACCCACTTTTTTGCGTCTTCGCTATCATCGTAATGTCAACTTTGATCAAAATCTCGAGTTCGGTTTTTTTAAGTAAGAACAGTAAATAATCTTAAAAGGATGCAATATATGCTATAACAGAAACTCTCAACCTCATTTACAGGAGAATCCCCCAAATCCTAGTCCGACTACGTTCATTGTATAAGAATTTGGTGTAGATTGGAACGCGACAACAACAATGCACGTTTGCTTAAATTTTTCAACTGTGAAATGGAGAATAAATAAAACTTCCACTTATACAACGTAAATACCCCCGGCACCCGAGATATGGGGTGGCAATTCAATGTTCTTGCACGCGGGCGCATGAACAACCATCGGCGGCACTGCTTGCAAGCATCCAAAAGTTCATTGAAAAAATCTAAAACACGCATAGTGGAAACTAAGTATAAAGGGTTCAACAAGTTCTTAAAGTGTTCCGCTAGAAGTTTAGGACTTAGATAATGATGAATTATAAGACTCTTACCGTTAAAATTCCTCGCTTAGTTTTTAAATTCTTTCGAGTTCCGCCAATGGGCTTGTCGTTTTGGCTCCTTCGAAAAATTTTAAACACAATGTTTTATACTCACTGATTGCTTGAGAATATTTGAAGCGTTGAGAATGAGAAGGGGTCAAATGACATTTTTCGATTTTTTGCTTTTTTTATACTCGTACTAACAAAGGTGTTAAGCGACAATTTAAATTTTTGTCTAATTCTCATGGCTCTATTGTTATTACTTACAAAGTTAGCTTTAGATAAAGGGGTTAACTACACGATTGTTTTGAAGTTTTTTTCAGCAAGAAGGGGTTAAGATCACTTAACACCTCTATGAGTTGAGAACGCATTTTTAATTAAATTTTGTTTTTGCATGAAGGTGTTAAGTGTACACTTAACCCCTTTATGCAATAAAAGCCAAAAAATAAAATACCACACCTATTCACTTTATGCAATACAAGCATACAAAGATTGTATTTAAGTATATTTTTATCGTTCTGTTGTGTGGTTTTCAAAAAATAACTGATATTACAGTGCAACTAGATTAAAAACACTTTTAAAAACCGTTTGGTTTGTCTGTAAGTGTTTGGTGATTATTCTTCAGTTTGCATTGGATTTTCGTTTTGTGAAGACTTTTTTTAAGCAGATTTTGTTTATTTGTTTAAACTTTTCTTATTGAGTGCGAAAAAAGCAGTGCTACGGAAGGTAGGTCTGACTCGAGTTTTGTTTGGGCTTGAAGCTCATGCTCTATCTATTTTGCATTTAGAATAAAAGCTCAGATAAAAATGTTGCAAAGAGGGAAGTTGCTGTACAAAGTTTTTAAAGAAAATCAAGAGAAGAAAGAAAAGAGTGAAATAAAACATGAACTTCCAGTGACTGAAAGTAAGTTTCAAGTTATATTTTCCATAGCTGTACATATGTATATTTTATGATCGTAAGTTTGTGTATGAATGGAAACAAGACTTGCAAACGTCGAAACCTATGCAGAATCAAACAATATGGAAACTGATTTTTCTGCTAGTGACAGCGACGAATATGTTCCAGACAATGTCGATGCCGATATGTTGTCAGAGACCAGCAGTGACAGTGATAATATTATTGGATCAGCATCTTTAATGCAGAATATTGAAAAGGTACGAAATAATGTTATACTTACTACGGAAAACAAATCGCCACAAGTTACCAAGAAAAAGTTAAAAACGCCTTATAAATGGAAGCAGCGCAAGGCTGCGCTACTAAGAGAGCAAGGTAAAGAATACATTACCAGGAAAGGCCTAGTAATAGAAGAAAAAACGGTTGCTTCAGGAAATCTTTGCGGACCAAATAGAGACTGTCGTTTCGGCTGTTCAGACAAAATTGATTTCGACAAGAGAACAGAGATCTTAAGTTCGTTTTATAAGCTTGATATTAATTCGAAAAATGCATTGCTTTTTAAAAGTATTTTAAGAAAGCATCCCAACCGAAAAAAAACAATAGTACCAGACCAAAAAATTTCACATACCAGTATTCGGTCGTAATAAATGGTAAATCTGATATTATTTGCAAAGGTGCTCTTTGTTCCTTTTATACGAGTAAGATTGGGAAAAAGAAAATAGAGATTATCCAAAATAAAATCAAATGCTGTGAGTTTGTCCCATCTCTGGATAAAAGAGGACAACATGAAATTCGACCAAACAGAGTTTCAGAAAACGTAATACAATTCATCGCTAACCAAATACGACAATTTCCATCTGAGGAGTCACATTACTCAGAAACAAGAATCCGTTTAAACGCTACCTTTCGCCATTACTAAACACTTCGAAAATGTACCAGCTTTATATAGAAGAATGTACCAAACAGGAAAAAGATATTAGTTTTTTTGTAAAAGAATCTTTTTATAGAAACATTTTTGATACGAAATTCAATCTATCGTTTCGACGTCCAAGAAGCAATACCTGTAGCACATGTGATGGTGGACAGAATACCACAAAGCATCGACTGAGCTATAAGGCAGCTTTTGAGCATCAAGAACAGGACCGCAAAAAATCTCGAACGGATTCAAATATCTGCTATTTGACAGTCGATTTACAACAAACTATGCTTTTACCAAGGCTTACAACTTCCAAGGCTTTCTACCTACGCCAGATGTGGTTTTACAACTTAGGCATTCATTCCATTACGTCAGATGGTGATAAGCCCTATATGTTCACATGGACGGAGGACGTTGCAGACAGAGGTAGCACGGAGGTCGTTAGCTCACTTTGGACCTTCATTCAACAAAATCCATCTGTTGGCAGTAGAAGGCACCTCATAATCTGGTCAGATTCCTGTGCAGGTCAGAACACCGTTGGTTTTATGAGAAGGCCTTATCTGAGATTCCGGACAACAAAAAGAAGCCTAAAACCAAAATTTAAGAAACCCAACTTTTACTTGACCCCTCTTTCATAAAAATTAAATATAAATTCATTTTCGCGTAAAGGGTCAAGTACTGATTTTTTTTGTAAAATACCAAGTTCTGATGAATTTAACCCCCCTATTATGGAAAACAACTCAACTTTAGTTTAGTTGTAATTCTTAGAATTGGTATTACCGATCACAACCAGTTGACTGTCAAAGCACAACCAGTTGTCGATTAGCAGACAACTAACAAAATGGCCGACTTTTCAGTTGTCTCTTTGTATTATGTAAGTAAGTTGAGTTGTGCTTGTGCTTGGTTGTAATAAGCGTCAAAATCAAACAACTGGTTCGAAGCAGTTGTGTAGAACATTTTAATGAAAGAATCTGCATTCGGATAAAAAATATGGACACAAAACAGTAAGCTAAACAATTTTAATAAAAATAGAATGTAATGAGTGTATTTTAGTTTGAAAACTACATGGCCATAACAATTTGAACGACTTGTTGCTCTATGTTAGCTGAGCATTTATCCATTTTCCACAAATGAGTTTCTCAATCACATCTACCACTTTTTTAATACAACTGACACTATCGATTGAGTTAGTCCTAAATTAAAATCATTGCCACTACACTATTGCAACTTTCTTCGCTCATGAAACGAAGAGCAGTAGCAAGTTTAACAATTGGTCGAATCGCTGAGGAACAACTCAGTTGAGTTGTAATCCATAATAGGGGCATAAATAAAATTGGTTGATATATGTTAGAAAAAACAAGAGGTTAAAACAAAAGAAACACGTCTGTTCTATAAGTACAATTTATTTCAAGTGAAGCAAAAAGAGAATAAGGTAAAGTAAAGAACAAGATTCAAATGAAAGGTTGATCGGAGTTGGGTTGCCAAGATGCAATTATAATTCATACTATTAAATATTCAACAAACTCCGCCTCAACCCAATAGAGATTAACAATGATTTCAAATATGTATATTGTATGAATAATAAAAAGGAAATATTCATCAGATATAGAAATTATACAATTCAAAATTTTTTGTAACTTATTAAAAATTCATCTTTAACATCTCACAAGCTAATTTATATTTCTTTAAAGACAAATTTTTTGTAAATACGTCTGCTGCATTTTCCGATGATGGCACATAAGTGATATCAATTTCACCGGAAACAAATTTTTCACGAATGAAGTGAAATCTTATGTCGATGTGTTTGCTTCGTTTGTGAACTATTGGATTCTTCACAGCAAATTGAGCACCTTGATTGTCACACATGATTGTAGAAGCTTTTTTAAGGTAGTCTTCAAACTTCATTTCATTTAAAAGGCTTCGATGAAAGCAAACTTCCTTTACGCCTTGACACATTGCTATATATTCAGCTTCCATCGTGCTCAGAGAAACAACATGTTGTTTTTTAGACTCCCAAGCAATTAGGCACCCAGAAAAAAACAAAGCGTAACCACTTAAAGACTTTCGGTCAACTGGATCTGACCCCCAATCCGCATCTTTTGGTTCAAATTTAGATCTACCTCGCTGATTGCTCATAGCGACTGCTTCACACCCAAAAATCTTGAAATGTGACACAGATGGTTTCCTGTCAAACCAACATTCATATGGTGTCTTGGACAACAAGGCTTTAGTAGGAGACCGATTTCTTATGTAGGTTGCCGTGTTTAAAGCTTCAGTCCAAAGGCTTTGGCATAAGTTGGATTCGAGAAGCATACACCGTGCCATCTCCACGAGCGTACGATTCGCCCTTTCGGCTATCCCGTTTTGCTGCGGTGTATAGCTTACAGTTTTTTGATGGCGAATCCCATTGTCTTTGAGAAAGGTTTCAAATTCGGAATTAATAAACTCACGACCGTTGTCGCTTCTCAAACACTTTATTTTAAAATCGGTTTGCTTTTCGCTTTCTATCATAAATGTTTTAAAGCATGCAAAAGCTTCTGACTTTTGTTTAATAAAGCGTGTAACCGTGTAGCGAGAAAAATCGTCGATAAACGTAATAAAGTAACGGGAACCGCTTTGTGAAGCTACTTTAATTGGACCGCATATATCTGTATGCACTAATTCAAGAACTTGCTTAGTATAAATTTGTTGAAAATTAGGAAACGGCTTTCTATTAACTTTACACAAAGCGCATGTACTACACATAAAATTCTTTGGTATTTTCACCATCATGCCACGCACCATATTCCTATTTGAAAGCATAAACAAATTGTTGGCATTTAGATGACCGTATCTAGCATGCCACTTCTCCATCTCGATCAAGCCATCTGAGACGACATTCAAACCTTCGATATCATCTTTGAAAAATTTAACATAAAAAATGCCATTGTCTAAGCTCGCGGTAAGAATGGAAACGTTATCTTTAGTCTTGACAACTGTCTCTTTTTCATTGAACTGTACAATATTTCCGTTTTCTATTATTTTGCTAACGGAGAGAAAACTACCATGCAGACTAGGGACAAACAAAACATCGCGCAATATAACGTCGCAATAGTTCGATTTCACTTTAACATCACCTACACCTTCTGCCATGACACTATCACCTGATGGTAAAACAACAGTTCGATCGGTAGTTTTAAGAGAACAAAAAACTTTCTTGTCATTGGACATATGCGATGAAGCCCCACTATCTAGAATCCAAACTAATTGATTATCGTTTCTTTCTGATGACTTGAACAAACTCTAGACTGCTGCGATTGTTTCTTTCTTTCTTGCATTGCATTGTGATTGAAAATGTCCTCTCTTACCACATGCGTAACACTTTACTTTTCTCTGACTTCGAGTTCTTGATGATGCGAATTTCGGATTTATACCTACATCTACGTTGCGTTGTTGACGCTCCATACCTGTCTTTTCCCAGTCCGTCCGATATGCTTTATGTACCTTAGCCCCCAGCACACTCTCACCACTCCGTTCCACCTTTTCATGCCGCCAACGTTCTTCCTCTAAAACTTTGGTTTTAAGTTGTTCTAATGTAGGTAAAATGTCTCTGCTTTCGATCGCAACAACAAAACTTTCCATATCTTCAGGTAAACTGCACAAAAGCATGATACAAAGAAGATCTTCCTGGATGTTGCAATTGATCTCCTTAAGGTTATCAACGATCGTGCAAAAATTATTCATTTGGGCAGCGAAGTTGTCCCCTGGGGTAAATTTAAAACATACCAATTTTTTAAATAAATTTACCTTTTGGGCAGGTCCATCTGCATTAAAAAGATTACTTAGAACAGTCCAAGCTTCTTTGATAGACTTGCAGTGTTTAATGTGAATAAGCTCTGATGCTTTAACACACAGAGTTAAATACGCTAGGGCCTTCTTATCGATAGCCTCTCATTTCTGCTTTTCGACTGCATTTGTAGACTCCGGACACTTAACCTCTAGCACCGTCCAATAATCTAACGTCATCAGCAGACTCTTCATTTGGACCGACCAAGTTGCATAATTGTCTGGACTCAATTTATCAATTTGCATTAAAGAACTCATCTTTAAACTTTTTAATTCTTTCAAAAAAAAGGAAATAAATCGATAAAAAACTAAACCACGTTTTGGAGGGCTGGGCCCATAACCAATGTTAGAAAAAACAAGAGGTTAAAACAAAAGAAACACGTCTGTTCTATAAGTACAATTTATTTCAAGTGAAGCAAAAAGAGAATAAGGTAAAGTAAAGAATAAGATTCAAATGAAAGGTTGATCGGAGTTGGGTTGCCAAGATGCAATTATAATTCATACTATTAAATATTCAACAATATACTAAAAATTTTACATTTTTTTTGTTTTTAATGGATTTCTTATTAGTTCTTCTCGATTTCAGAAAAAAAAGTTATAAACGTAAAACTTTAAATGCTAATAGCTCAAAACATCAAAAATGTCACTTGACCCCTTCTCATTCTCAACGCTTCATTTGTTTTAAAAATAATTTTTACATGTATTTTTATGCACTGTCAGAAAAATAGAACGATGAGTATTCGACTTTTTTACAATCTAAATCAGACAATACAATGGCGGAACATTGTCCCTTTAGCTTAAAACTCTTAAAGCCTTAATTTCTTACGGACTACATTTTGGTGAACACAAATTTGGGACAAAATGTTATTAACGGTTTTTTGTTTTTATAATTATATACAATAGTTTATTTTTAATTACACTCAAAATATGTTCATATGATATTTACAATAATTAATTTCTTAAGTCTATTATATAAATCTGCTAGCACAAAAGGGACTCTGCTTCGTTAGGTTGGTTATGTTTTCTTTTTACATTTGAATAACATTTGTGTCTTAGGTCTAAATTTTTTTCTTATTATTATTTATGATACAAACATGTTATTAACGGTACCTGTCATAGAACCGATTTTTTGATTTTCGACTTTCTCATTAACGGCTCTAACGATTTTATTCAAAAATCTTCAGCAGGAGCCCCCTTAAGTTTATAATAATATTGTATATAAAATATTCGAAAAAATATTTTTAAGGTTTTAAAAAAAAAATTCAAAGTTTTTTTTGAAAAATCAATATTTCTAAAACTTGTGTTCGATTATTTTTCGAAATTATTTCCTAAAATCTATACTACTAAATATTTACTTAAAATTGGCATCCTAAATTTTGTTCTCGAAAAATTTTAAAGACATTTTTTATATAAAAAATTACTTTAATAATAAAACGATTTTTAAACTTTGTTTGCATAAATTCATACTTTTCCGTAAATCAGACGGCAATTATTGCATATATACATTTGAACAATTTTATCAAATTAAATCCATGTTTTATATAAAATGTATTTTAAATTCCAAAGTACTTTTGCATAAGAGCAAATTCGTGCTATCCAGTCGTGCATTTTTTTAATTCAATTATCCTCACCTCGAAATTTGAGGATTGTGATTAAAAATCAAACAAACTGTTATGGGAAAACTTTTTACCACTAATTATTTAAATTGATTCATGTTTTACGGTACACCTGACTTTTTACAGGAAACAAATTAATTTATTTCCGCTACACTTTCACTCCTCAGGTGCAAGCTTCCCTGTAGGTACTTTCGATAATTTCCTGTTGGGATGCTGGAAGTTTTCGAATTGATGTTGATGGATTACAAAATTCAAAGAGTAGAGAGGATTTTATTTTAACTATTCATACATAAATTGTATTATTGTGTACGTTAGCTCTTTGAACATACTAGAGTGAAATTATAATTTGAAATACAATTAAAATACTCGGAATGCGACTATCATATAAAATATTTTTGATTTTGTGTACTGCATTAAAATTGTAGTGCTATGAAGTTGGATTATAGAAGTTTGTTAATTGTTTCTTATAGTACATACCACAGTAAAATTTAGGTATCTACTTACCTTTTTTAACATCTGTGTTGAAGCTGTAAATTGCCTCATTAATGCAGACGGTGTACGAGTAACAATTTTCAAAACTATGTACTTTAAATTCTCTTGTGACTCTTGACTGCAATGTGACTTTGATTGTTTGCTAACTTCGGTAAAAGTAAACCTATGAATTTAACGAGGAAGATTTTTGATGGCGTACCATCATAACGGGTTAGCGATATGCAACGCCGTCGAGAAGGGTGGCGGCTAAGATCCCTCTGGGCCAGAAAAAATAAATTACACGACTGGGTCGCACGTACTTGCTCCTATGTAATACGAGTAGACTAATAATTTTTAAAACGAATGTTATTGGTGAAAACTGTTCATAGGCATAAATCTAATTTTTTAGACTCTTTTAGTAGTTGGAGATAAAAACACAATGCCATGTGATTTTTTAAGCAAATATGAATTTATGCAAGAACAAATATTATAAATCATTTAATCGGTTTCTTAAAAAATTAAACCTTAAATTTTTTTAAGACAAAAAATTTTCTTAAGAACAAATTTGGGTGCGCCAATCTAAAGTTTTTATTACTGTACGAATAGAAATTAAGTTTCCAAAAATTATATTGACCCGCTTTTGAGATATCGAATTTTCAAAAATAAAATAGATTGTTTTTAAACTTTTAAGAAGCTTTTCTTTAAAAATAAATTACATTAAAATTTGTTATGTCGATAATGATAAATTAAAAATTTGAAAAAATGCTTCTATGGTAGCTACGGTCAGGTATTATCTTAATTTTCAAGTTTGTGATATTAAATTATAGATCGTAAAAATTAATCGAAAGAAAAAAAATTTAATCAAAATTCTAGGCGCCGTTTTTGAGGAAAATCTTATTTCGAAACCCATTTTTTAATATTTGTATTAAGGGTACCGTTATTTTTGGGTAAAATAAAAAAAAAATATCACATCTTGTTAAATGTATTAAGAAACTTTTAATTGTCAAATATTGAAAATGGTTCCCAAAGGGACACGTTTTTTTCATTCATTCATTTTTTTTTCAACCATTACCTATAGCTAAAACTTCTGAGCTTAATCGTATACAAAGCTGAAAAAAAAAATCAGTTGTACTTTTAAATTTATGCCTGGCAAAACATTTAAAAAGGTTATTTTATTCAATGACTTACATATGTACATATATTTAACGGATAATTATTTGATTTTGTAGAAGGGAAGTATGTACCTATTGTTTTTGTTTTCACTCCTAAACTTTGTAGAACAAAATATCAACATTTAACATACCGACATTAAATATGGCGCATCCTATAATTTTCTATTTAATTTCATCTTTAATATTAAATTGAGAAAAAAATAATTGCTTTTTTTGGTCATGCTCACCAGTTAATTTAAATGTGTTTTCTACTTGTAGCTGTGTGTACTCAATACATTTCAATACACGTTTGCTTAAATGTCACACGTGTTGAGAGATAATATCGTGCCTTGCGAATAAAAAAAAAACACGTTGCCAATAGAATCCCATATTGTCCTTAAGGGGATACAGGATTCAGTTTTCCTTTAGTGAGTTCCTTCTTGAATTCATATCAAAGCAGGATTATGAGATATAATTATAGATTCAATAGGTGTATAAACCATAATTACTCCCTTAGCCTTCAGGCTCATCATCATATCCAACCTATCATCAATTTATGTAATTATCTTGAAATGAGTGGTGACCTTACTTATTGCCCAATTAGATCCCCACCTACCCATAATATATATACTTTGCAAGTAACAATGTTTTCGTACATTTTTATATATACATACATAGTACCTATACATGTGTTAATACCTATTAACTAAAATCATATGCAGATAGGTATACATTCTTTTTATAACTCGATAGGATTAAAAATGAGATACCGATGTACATTGGGTTTGAATAACTGCACATTGCAATGAGTGAGAAATATTCCACGAATGTGAAATGCTTTACCCCCTGTACTTGACAATACATCCGAAATTTGGGCTCAAAGGTAAACTGATGAGCATTCCTAGAAGTGCGGGTATTATGATGGGATTGTTTTAGGCGAGAAATGCTGGCTATTTCACTAGAACACTGTTTATGAAAATAGTGGTAAAATTATTATAGACATGAAACATTACGGTGCAGCGGTGCTCAAGAAATAAAAATGTTTCAGTTATACAACGGTCTCCTATCATTTTAAGAGATCTCTTTTAAATTCTGTCCAAGAGACTCAAGTGGGTTCTTCCAGCACCTGCCCAGGAAGAATAAAGGCCTTATAATATTACAGCCAGATCGAAAGGGGTAAAAAACCCTTCATATAAGAGAAAAAAATTGAAGGAAGCATTTTTAAATGCTGAGGTTGCTTTGAGAATAAACTTGTGTGTTTTTGGCGACGTGAAATATGGCCAATGCTGTCAAGATCAGAATTTAATGAGATTATCATACACTGCCGTTGCACGCATGAAACGGAAGGATAAGGATAAAGGATGTGAATCTAAAAACGAATATGAAAATCTGAGGCTACTGTCATCAGTAAAACAATTTAGTGGATTTGAAGATTCAGACAAAAAATTATTTATGAAGATAAGAAAGAGTGTTGGAGCCAAAACGGAGCGCTGGTGCAAACCAGCGTTTATTTTGTGGATATCGGATTTGAAACCGTCCAATACTACTTGTAGTGAACGGTCCGAAAGGTAATTTCTAATCCAACGTAGAATTGATCCATTGATACCAAATGCATGCATTTTTAATGAGAGAGCTTGATCCTAAACTCTATCAAATGCCTTGGAAATATCAAGTGCAATAATCTTATAAATTAAAATAAATTTGGTGGTGCAACAGCTCGGAGTGAACCAGGACCTAGTGACTTACAACTCTCAACCATTCCTGTGTGCGTGTTACCAGGAACGGAGGGGACCTACAATTTTCTGCCGATTCCGAACGGCTAATGAGCAGCACTTTCCATGACAAGAGATACTCTTGGAGAATTTGTCAATTCCTCGCAAGAGGCAGTACACCCCTGAAAAAAACTTTCTTGCAGCGGCTGAGAATCGAACTCGAGACCTTCCGCATGACAGTCCAACGCACTAACCATTATGCCAAGGGGTACTACGGGCAATAATCTTAGTTTCTCCAAAACGACGTAAAGATTTGTTCCACTGTTCGGTGGGAATTGACATGAGATCACCAGTGGACCTTTTGCTACGAAAGCCATACTGCCGGTCATTAAGAAGCCTTCGTTCTTCAAGATATTTCTTAAGCTGAAAATTGATCAGCATTTCCATTAGAGGGGGAGAACGATTCGCCTTTTTAAGGGATAGGATTTTGCCAGAGTTGATGAACACCTTTTCAGAACAATAGGAGGGATACTATCCGGGCCAGTGGATTTGTAAATATAAAAGAATATTTTCTATTCAAAAGAGAAGGTGTCAATAAAATTCACCATACAACATACTTTCATATACATAAACATACACATAGATACGAGTATATACATACGTACGAACAGATTTAATTTGAAGTATATTTTGTTGAAAACTCCATAATTTAAAGGGTACTTTGCTTGTGTCAAAAGATTTTTAGGTATGACATCAATGTTCGCACACCGAGTTGTCACTGAAAGTGTGTGAAATAGACCTCAACAAGTTATTAATTCCACAATGTACCCCGTGTTTTCCGGTAGCAACCTCTAGGTCTTATATACCCTGTAGATACCTTTTAATCAAAATCATACTAGATTAAATTATAGGATACAATAAAAACAGAAAATTTTTAAGTTTATTTGGTTATTGCCTTATTTTTGTTTACGGCGAAGATGAAAAATAAATTTGTTGACATGATTTAATAGAATTTTTAACAAGTCCGTTGAGACAAAAAATCTCAATTTATTGTAGACGAAATAAAGACAAACATTGACATGTGAAAGAAATCGTGAAACACTCACTTTTACACAATCAAACGAACTGAATTGGAATTCGGAATAAATAAAACTAAATAGTTCATGCTTGAAATAAGGGAAATATTTGCCCTGCTGTATTTTTGTTTTCTGTTGGGAAATTTTTTGAGTGATTTTAGGGAAAGGAGAGCTTCATGCGCATGTGCTAAAAGGGGAATGAGTTTCATATTTTGAGTCAATTCTCAATTACCTTATCCAGAATAGTCAACGAAAATATTTGCCACAAAAATAAAATTCCGACTAAAATTTCTAATACAACGTTTTGATGCGAATATCTTCATTACGATGGGATGCATATATAAAGTGCCTTTGCTTCGAGGTCATTTCCCCTGCAGTATAAGGGTGACACAATATGTTTTTGACGTATGTTCAGTTTATTTAAGTCGTATAGAAGTCAAAATGATTTTAGGTAAGTAACTGATCACTTTTGTAGAAACAAAAAAATCTCTTAATCCACTGGTCATGAAAAAGTTTCTCTTACATATATATTAACCGTTGGGACTCTGCAGAATACTTTAGGTTCCTTCCATTCCTGCTGACAACTAGAACTGTTGATGTTCTTCTATTTGACATAAGTAAAATGCTACCAATTCAGGGTTTTTTTGACTTGCGACATAAGAGTTCTATGTGGCGAGTTATGCATTCGCAAAAAAATCGAATTCGAGATCTAAAAATAACGATGTCTGTCTGTCTTTTCGACCGATTTTCTTTAAACTTGGTAGATAGAATTTTTAAATTTTTCCCCTAGATTTTTGCTTTATTTTAAGACCAAATATAACGGTATCTGCCAAACGAATTTTTTTTTTCGAAATTTTATAAAAAAATGTCCTCAAAAACTGTTTCTCGGATTTTTTTTTGTTAAAAATTCACAATATTTCATTTAGTTATGGCTAGGTAATGCTTGAAAAAATTTTCAGCAAAATGATTATTAATGGTCCCTTTTTTGTTTTTCATTTTCTCAAAAAATGCATTCCTAAAAAAAGTCGAAATTGAGATTTTGATCAAAGTTGACATTACGGTGATAGCGTCTTGTCTGCCTATTCAACTACTTTCAGCTAAACGGCTCGGCCGATTTGCTTCAAACCTGGTAGATATGGTTTAATATAAATAATAAATATAAATAATAAAAAATAACGGTACCTGCCATACGATTTTTTTTCGAAATTTTATACATATTTTTTTTCTCAAAAACTGTCCCACAGATTTTTTTTTAAAATTTCAAAAAATTTCATTTAGTTCAATGGTTAAATGAAATGGTTGAAAAAAAAAATTCCCAAAAAGTATTATTTTTGGTACCCCCCCTTGGAACCATTCTTTTTGTTTTTGATTTTGTCAAAAACGGTACGACTGATTTTGCTCCCCAGCAGTTTCAATATTATTGTGTATTCACATTTTGAAAAAAAAAATTTTTTTGAATTTTTAAAAAAATTAAAAATTTTTTTTTGAAAACTCAATATTTCGAAAACCCCATGTTCGATTTCTTTAAGACTTGATAAATAAAAATTTCTTAATACAATCTACAAGATATGAGAAAAAAGAATTATTTTACTTAAAAATAACGGTACCCTCCATACAAATGTTAAAAAATGGTTTCCGAAAATCGTAGGTATTTTTCTCGAAAACGGTTCAGAGAATTTTGCTAATTTTTTTTTCTTTCGATTAATTATTCTTACTATCTATAATTTAGTAAGAAAACATTCGAAAACAAAATATTACTGACTGTACCTACCATAGAACGATTTTTTTCGAATTTCTTATAAAGAAGCTCCTAAAAAATATTTTTTTCAATTTTTGCAAAAAAAAGCCATTTTTTTTTTTTTGAAAATTCGATATCTCAAAAACGGTTAATTATTTTTTTTTGGAAATTTAATATTATTCGTACAATAATAAAAACTTAAAGTTGGCGTACTAAAATTTTTTCTTAAAAATGTTTTAAAAATTTTGTACATAAAAGCTTATTTTTTTAAGGAAACCAACCACTACAACGACTTATAATTTTTGTTCTTGCATAAATTCATATTTGCATAGCATTCTGTTTTTATCTCGTAACACTAAAAGAATTTAAAAAAATTCATTTCTTTTTTTTTTTTTTAATAACATTCGTTTTTTAAATTCCTAGTCTATTACACAGGAGCAAGTTCGTGCGACCCAGTCGTGCATTTTATTTTTTATTCAACTGATCTGCGCATCTTAGATTTCTCTTTCCTCTTGGCTTAGAGAGTTAGTCTAATTAATATCTACCGAGAAAAAATAAAGGTCTTAGAATACCATTGATATATTCATACATGAACAAAACTCATATGAAGAGTAAGACACATTAACCACATACCAATCGTTTTGTACATATCTGTGTGTCAAAAACAGAACTCATTGATCGAAATGATATCAAACAAATAGTCCTCCCTCCTTCACTTTTAGAAATGAGCTCAACGATACAGAGGGTGGAAGTTTTAATGGGAAATTTTGTGTGTCTATGGCATGACAATGAGCGCAATCTTAATGAGAAATTACGAAACAAGGAAAGGATTAATTACAAAGTGTTATGTGCATACGTGAGATTAAGACTTGTGTACCCTAAAAAGTTCTTTAAGGATACAAAAATAATTGTCTATGATATCATTGACATGATACTCAAGTAGTTAGATGTGTTACCGAATATCATAAGTAAGATGTTTTGTATCATTAAATTGCTTAAATGTTTTCTCTTTAGGCTAGAAGAAATATCATTCAAGCAGGTACTTCATCTTATACAAAGTACAATAAATTCAACATTTGTTGAAAGCTTACATTTCGGATATCCTGGAACATCACATGTAGGTGACGTAAACATTGTGTCTCGTGAACAAGTAAGTACCTAGTTTTAGGAAGTTGTACCTCTTTATTGTACTTAATGCATCACAAAAGGCGACGAGGCTGAAAGGTATGTACATCTAAAAATGAAGAGCAGAGTGCCATAAATGGAAAAAAATTACTGAAATGTTCATGTGCAATGCAGCAAATATAAATTGGAAACCACTGCCAGACTTGAGTTTTCTATAGTGAACATTATTATCGGTATGGAACAATCAACCTTGTGCGGTGGTTAACAATAGTAAATTTCCCTCTGCACTTTTCGAGCTTTGATTTCAAGGAGACTGAGAAAGTGAAAATGAAATCTTTTGTTAGCAGTTCAATAGAAAACTACGAGTGTTAGAAAAAAATTTGTTTATATATCTACACGAATGAAAACTCATTAAAATAAAATGCACGATTGGATAACATGAACTTGCTCTTATGGTATATTGTTGTATGTTGTATTGTTGGCTGAATGAGAGGTAGATTCTTATTCGTGTATTTATGCAAAAAAAAAAGTTTACAAAAATGGGCATTAAATTTAAAAAAAAATCGGTTCAGTCAAACATGGATATATAGAAAACATTACAATTTTGATCAATATCATACTATCTCTGATTTTGACCTTACCTCCATTTTTTTTAGCTTCAGAAACATAAAAAAATATTATAAACCATTTTTCCAAAAAAGTGAGTTGAAAGATGGAAAATCGCATAATGTATTAAATTAAGGTCAAAAAACATTTTACCTGCGTGCAATCTAATCTGACTCAGAAAACAATTTTATTTTGTTGTTATTATATTTTATTTTTTTCTTTAATATATTCACATCAAAAATTAAATCCCACAAATAATCATTTAAATGTTTTTGTTTTTTTTTTTTTTTGTACCCATCCAGAGAACAAAAGATGGAATTTCATATTTAAAAAAAGGGTGAGTTGGATACTTTAACTTCCACAGTATTTTAAAAATCTGTCAGCCGATATAAGTTCAACTTAAAATTAGTGGAAAGTTTTTCCAAATGGCGCTAGGAGATGTACAAGTACAATACACAATATTGACTGACTTAAGCCACAAAAAGTGAATTCAAAACTATCGTTTCTTTCATAAGCTTAATCATACCCTGGTGACTTATAACTGTAAACCTACAATTCGTTGCGTAGGCGATGGTTATCCTTCTTCTAGAAGAAATACAACAACCCTAAAACGAGAAAAGTAAACACTTCTACATATTCATTTATTCATCTCTTAGAGAATCATATCCGGCCTATACGTATACATATAATGGTTCTATGACCATTCCAACCCCCCTAGCAACAAAACTCTGAAGAAAAACACAGTAGTACAGTACAAAACATATTTTAATGTAAGAAAGAAAACCAGTATTGCTTTAACACAACAGAACAAAAAAAACTCGCGAAAAGAAACGAAAAATGTTTATAAGTAGGGCTAGGATTTCATGCACTTAAAAATGCAAAATATGCTCTTAAAAATATAAAATATGCACCTAAAATATGCATTTAAAACCACATCGCTTGCGAACCATCTGTATGGGAAAAACATAGTATTTAGGTTTATATAACAAACTCAGTCTTTATTATCGAGGAACACAAAAATTATATCAATAAAAACAGAAAAATAAAATTTTTCATTTCAATTAAAATAGAAAAAAAAACAAAAAAAATATTAAAAATAGCAGTGAATTTGAATTACATCGATTATATCATTAAATCTAATCTTCAAAATTTGTGTATGCTTTATTCGCATAAATCATAAAGCTTTCTCTCAAATTTTAAAAAGATAAACTTTGACGATTCGGTCTCTGAAATAATTTATACACATAGAATGATCGCCCAACGTCAACTGAAATTAATGGAGCATTTTTTAAAAGAACATATTTCTTGAGATATTAAGGGCTCAATGTAATTCTCATCGACACAACTCAGAGTAAATTCCTTGTAAATATTTTTATTTTTGTAAAACCTTAATTTTTTCTAGAACATCATCCAGTTTTTTTTTGAATTGCTGCACCAAAAGGTCCTTCAACTGCACTAATTTTTGAAAAACTATTTCAATTAAATCGATTTGTTTTTTTTTTTAACGTATTTTTTCCTTCAATCTATACAATCGCAGGAAACTGTAGTTGGAACTGATGAATATGATTTGAGTCTTTACTGATTCAATGCTTCTTTTATATTTTTAACGGCAACGGCATCCGAGTTATCAAGATCATTCACAACATCTTCAAAATGTTCATAGTTTTTGGCGTAGTAAGCAACAACTTCCAACCAAGTTACTCTGGTAACAATTGGCTGGGGTGGAAGAGGGGTCGAGGGATACTTTGCTGTGAAATGCTCAACGCGAGATGTTGCTTTTAAAAATATTTTTGTTTTCATTTAAGATTAATAAATCTACATTTTTAAAATTACTTCTTATCTGTTCTGCCACTCTATCTACTGCATGTGCTAAGCACGTTACATAATCATTTTAGAATACAAAATTTTAATTCTTCGAGCGGCCATTAACATGTATGTGCATTTCTTACTTCAGGATTATTTTGTTTTTCGAAAATATGCACAAATATACATTTATTACTGAAAATATGCAACTAAAAGTAAAATATGTATTTATAGTAAAATATGCAAAAATATGCACTAACGATAAAATGCCATTTTAAAGCAAATTGATTGATTCGTGTTTGTATTTTATTCCTGTGCTTCTAAAGTTTCTCAAAAAAAAATATGATATTGCATGGAAATCCTAGCACTATTTATAAGCATAAAATCTATTTCTTAAATTACTAAAACAACTCTTTTAGTAATTGGAGCTTAAAACAGGATGCCATGTGATTCCTCAAGCTTATGCAAGTACAAAAATTTCAGTAAAACCCATTATGCCGAAAATGAGAAATTCCAAATTCGAAAAAAATGGTTCTATATGGTAGACACAGTTGATACAATTTTAATTTTAAAATCTACTTTATTTAATTATAGATCATAAAAATTAATGATAAGAAAAAAATTGTTATCAAAATTTTAAGCACCGTTTTCGAGAAAAATACGACTTTCGAGAACAATTTCTTAACATTTTTATGGAGGCTCCAGCTAATTTTAGATAAAATAGAATTTTTTTCTCACATCTTGTAGATTGTATTAAAAGACTTTTAATTGTCAAGTTTCAAGACCATCGAGCATGAGCTTTTCGAAATATTGAGTTTTAAAAACAGAATTTAAAAATTTTAATACACAATATTATCCAAACATTTAAGGGGCTTAAGCATACAAAAAATGATCAAAATCGGTTGCACTGCTTTTGAGAAAATCAAAAACAAAAAATGGGATACCAATAATTAAATTTTTTTTCCAAGACTTACTTTTCTTTAACTAAATCACATTTTTTGAATTTTTTTTCTTTTTAAATCTGTACTGTTGAGAACTTTTGGTCTTAACAAAAAAGAAAAATACGAGTAAAAAATGCTATCTTACGAGAAGGTGGTAGTCGAACAGGCCTACAGACAAACAGTCAGACAGACGTGCGAGACCCACGTTTTTCAATCATCGTAATATCAAATCATCTGATCAAAGTCTCGTGTTTGATTTTTTAACGAATGCACAACTTTCCATTAGTTACATTAATTAGCACTAGATAATATTTCTCTCCGTGACTACCCCATGAAGTGAAATCTAGATAGTAACTTCTGTTGGCCAAAAAAGTACCTTATCCCAATGATTAATGTTTATGTGAATGCTAAATAATGGATACCTCAATGAATCTAAAAAGAAAAGGAATTTATATTGAAGAAACCAAAATGGCAGATGTGATTAGGATCACTAAGATAAACTTACCTACGTTTGGAATGTTGCTCCTGTAACGTAGCCTGTCTACTAAAAGGGTTTTGTGTTATTTGGTGATATGGAGCTTTGTTTTTTTTAAATCCTTTCAGATTTTTTTTGCAATTTAAATTAGTGTATTTTTAAATATAAAAGCGCGTGTTTGACACTTGTTGGGATTTGAATGTCCCAAAAAGGACATGGCCATGTAAATAATAGCTCTAAATAGTAATGGCTTCGAAAAATTTCACTTACAGGAAATTGAAAGTTCTCAACTTGAAGTTTTTATTTGATCGGTACTTTTAATATATGATGAGTAGGATTTATTCTTAAAAAGATTATTCTTATAATATTATACAGAGTGTCCCTTAATTCGTGCATAATATTTTAACACGTGATTCTTGGGTATATTCTAAGATCTAAGATATAAAGTTTCTAGCAGGTTCCATTTTGCCTGCCCATGATAATTTTTTGACTTTGGGCTCATTTTTTCCAGAAAATATGTAATAAATAAATGTAACGTTTTACTATTTTTACTTGCGACTTATAGGTACTATAAGGCAAGTTATGCATTCGTAAAAAAAATCGAACTCGAGATTTTGATCAAAGTTGACATTACGATGATAGCGAAGACTAAAAAAGTGGATCTGGCAATTCTGTCTGTCTGTCTGTCGCTTCGACTACAGCCTAAACGGCTCGGCCGATTTTCTTTAAACTTGGTAGATAGGGGTTCTGATTTCCCCCCCCCCCACACGTTTTTTTCTTTTTTTTTTAAGACCAAAAATTACGGTAACTGCCATACGAATTTTGTCGAAATTTTATAAATATTTTTTTTTCTCAAAAACTGTTGGACAGATTTAAAAAAAAAAAAAAAACAAAAAAAAAATTCATTTAGTTAAAGCTAGGTAATGGTTGAAAAAAATTTTCCGAAAAATGGTTATTGAGGGTAAACCCCAATGAACTATTTTTTTTTGTTTTTGATTTTATCAAAAACGGTACCACCGATTTTGATCGTTTTTTTTTGAGAAGGCTCTTCAAAAATTTAAATAGAATTGTGTATTCAAATTTTCAAAAAAAAAGTTTTGGATTTTTTAAAAAAAATTCATTTTCTTTTTCAAAACTCAATATTTCGAAAACCCCACGCTAGATTTTTTTTAAACTCGATAAATAAAAGTTTCTCAATATAATCTACAAGATGTGAGAAAAAAAATTTCATTTTACCTTAAAATAAAGGTACCTACCATACAAATGTTAAAAAATTAAAAAAAAATGGTTTTCAAAAATCGTATTTTTCTCGAAAACGCCACCTAGAATTTTGATAAATTTTTTTTTCTCCCAATTAATTTTTATAATCTTTAATTTATTAAAAAAAATTTGAAATTAAGATATTACAGCTTGTACCTACCATAGAACCATTTTTTCGAATTTCTCATTATCGACAAAACGGATTTTAATGAAATTGTTTTTATAGGGAAGCTTCTAAAAAGTATAAAACACATTGCATATTAAAACTTTAAAATAAATATTTTTTGAATTTTTGAAAAAAAAATCTATTTTTTCTTTTTTTGAAAATTCGATATCTCAGAAACGGCTCATTTTTTTTTAAATTTAATTTTAATTCGAAAAATAATAAAAACTTTAAATTGGCGTACCAAAATCTTTTACAAATTTTGTATATAAAAGCTTTTTTTTAAGAAACTGCTAAGATGACTTATAATTTTTGTTCTTGCATAAATTCATATTTGCATAGCATTCTGTTTTCGTCTCTTACTACTAAAAGAATTTAAAAAATTAATTGTATCCTTATGAATAGTTTTCTCTAACATTCGTTTTTAAAATTACTAGTCTATTACATAGGAGCAAGTTCGTGCGACCCAGTCGTGCATTTTAGTTTTTTAATGAACATATTAATAATACAAATAAAACACAATGCCAAGTTTGCAGAAAAACCCATAGATTTTACAATACTTTGAAATCCTGGAATAGGTAAATTAAATAAAGGGATTTTTGCCTTCAGCCCCAAAGACTATGAATAAATATCATTTTGTGTGGGCTTAGATATTTTTTAATTTATGTGTATACTGAAACAGTCATGACAGGTGTTTAAAATGTCCTCCTAGGTTTTGTGTGCATGCTAGAGCCCGTTTTTTGATTTCACTGCGAATATTTATTGATGATAGCTGCTGCTTAACTTTCGATGACAGTTTATATGATATTTTTTTTTTTGAGAACTATTCCATAGATTCTTAAGCTGCTTGAATACAATCTAACAAGAGTGAGAAAAAAAATTATTTCACCTAAATCCCAAAAAATGGTTTTCGTAAATCGTATTTTCTCGAAAACGACACCTAGAATTTTTCTAAATTTTGTTTTCTTAAAATTAATTCGAAATTTACATATAG
This sequence comes from Philhelius festivus, assembly GCA_963931855.1. Taxonomy (NCBI): domain Eukaryota; kingdom Metazoa; phylum Arthropoda; class Insecta; order Diptera; family Syrphidae; genus Philhelius; species Philhelius festivus. The sequence goes on along the minus strand of OZ007555.1, from coordinate 138,780,073 downwards.
GTATGTGCTTGCCTTTACTTATATACTTATCTAGATACCTACTTTCATACTTATATTTTTACTTACTAACATACTTTATCTTCACATTTACTTACATATCTACCTACATTATATACCTACTTTTATATTTAACTTTATATTTACTTGCACACTCACCTTTAAACTTACACACATACCTCCTAGTCCTATCGTACTTAACTTTATACTTGCCTACATATCTACATATGTATGTACATATTTACCGATAGGTAGGTTCTTGAATCGATACTCTATAATTTTAAATTATGGCTGGAGTTTCCTGATTAAAGGCTATCTATGAGATTCAGGCCAAGAGAATAGCGAAGGTTGTGTAAGGCCAAACATTTGCCGAACACATCTGCCGAGGCCTTCTATGGACTCGACGAATTACTGTGTTTGTGCGACGGAGGGGTAGATGAAGATTCTTTGGTGATATCTGATATATATGTATATGCAAATATGTTCATATGTATATATACATTTATACATATAGGTATATTTACAATTAGGGTTTAGTCATAGGTTTAGATTTAGGTATATTTATGTATATACATATATATTTTTTCCCTTTCCACTTTTCTATCTACGAGCTACGCCTCATACAAAAGGCATGGATAACTTTTTTGTTTGCTGAGTAGGAAGCGTTTTGGAAAAGCGCAAGAACCACCCTAAACCGTCAAGCTGATTCGTTTTCGTCTTACCAGCTTTCTAAAGAAATACATAAGGAATGCGCTAACTTTTATATCGTCATGGGACTTTTTCGCAGTATTCTAAGCGACGTGGTTTTAGGTTTTATTAGATAACTTTTGATGAGAATAACACATCAAGAAACCCAAAATAGGTATTTAAGCAAAAACATACAAAAGGAAATTGCATTTGCAACACAATTGTTTCAACGATAAGGAAGTGAAATATTTTTCAATTATTGTCGATAAAAGTCGCGTAGACCAAGCTACTATTGTCGTTAGGCTTGTGCCTACATACTCGTAAGAATCAAAAAATGTTTACAGTGCAAGAGCATTTCTAAGGGTTTTTGAAGGCCAAAGTTATAATTATGATTCGAATATGAAAGTAAAAGAAACGGGTGTTCAGAATAGAATTCGAGCGCTGTACCAGAAGCATTTTTCGTTCCATTCTTTAAATTTAGTAGTTAATGATGCGCCTGGATGCTCATTATATGATGTTAAGTTTTTTGATACAATTCAATACTACTTGTATAACTTTGTAGCGAAGTTCCTGCAACTACAAAAAGAACGCGCTACAAAACAAGTTAGAGAACGCACCCATCGCCATCACCTTTGCAGCTGTCATCACAATATTGCTACAATTCCTGTTTTACAACAAGTCGTCGCAAAGTCAGGTTGCAGTGTGTGCCTGCCAGATCAATTATAATTTTTTTTACTTGCGATATAGGTACTATAGGGCAAGTTCTGCATTTGAAAAAAAATCGAATTCGAGATTTTGATCAAAGTTGACATTACGATGATAGCGAAGACGAATAAAGTGGGTCCGACAATTCCGTCTGTCTGTCTGTATGTCCGTTTGGCTGTATGTCTGTTATTCTCCCTACAGCCTAAATAGTACGGGAGGTAGCGCTGCATTTTTTTTAGGAATTTTATGCCGAATGAATTTTACTTCAAACAGTTGTTTAATGTTCGAAATTCAGTAAAGTGAGCGTCAGTTGTCGCACTTGTGGTGGAGCTAAAGGAGACAGCATGCAAAAGTCATTGGAAAAAAATTTGCTCCGATGAATTTTATACCAAGCGAAACTGTATTAAATTATTGTTTTAATCATATTTCTTCAAAAAATTATCGTCAGCTGTATTGCCGAGGGGGGGTTCAATGTCAGTCACGGGCATAAACCTCATTTAAAATTTGAAAAATAAATTTATTTTATACCTTATGAAATTTATATATCTGAATTTTTATACTTTTAAAATAATAAAGAAAATAGTCAGCTGCACTTTTGACGGGGGTAACACCGTCAGTCAGCGCGATAAACATGTCGCGCACTCAACGCATTCGAGCGTCGCATAGTATCTTTGGAACATAAACTGACGATCTTTACACCCACAAACAATCAGCTGACGACGATTTTTTGTTTCTTTAACATTTAAATTATGTTATACTTAAAATTCAATAAGTATAACATCAATTTCATATAAATAACATCACAGTTTATTTATTTATTCCGTGTAGGTTTCAAATTACATATACAGGGTGATTTGCATAAGGTGTGACAAAAAGCTAGGGCATGTAGGTTGGACTTAGACAAGAAAAAAATCGTATGGGAGGGGGGGAGTCTATTTCCCCCCGTTTAGGCGGGAGGGGCATTTTAAGAAAAAAATCACTTAAAACAGAAAAAAAATTATTAAAAAATAACGGTGATACCTACAGAAAAATGCTATAGCATTTTGAAAAGCCAGAAATACATTCTTTAATTTTGTTTTTAAACAAAGTTGTTCGAGTGAATAGTTTTTGAAAAATTAATTTTCAAAATCGAAATTTTGAAAAAAAAATGAAAATTTTTTTTTAAACAATTTTTTTTCAAAATTTTACGTAATTAAGTATTATTTTTTTATTCAATATTCAATGCTCTTATTAGTTTTTGATCAAACACAAAAAACCGGATGTCAAAATGTTTTGCAGTTTTTGAGAAAATCAAAAATAACAAAAACTACTTTTGTTCTAAGAAAAGCCTTTTATTTTAGTTTTTTCGTTTTTGGATTCTTAGGTGAATTTACGATTGAAAGGATTAACTTTCTTTTTACTATTTTTTTTTATTATCGTCTTATAAGCATACAATAATGTGACAAAGTACTGGATTAACAATACTTCTCACATTTTTCCATTGAGAACACCTGCGTGAGAGCATTGGTTTAAAATTGACCAGTGCTCCAGTACTCCGTATTCTCGAAGACGTTGATGGATTCTTGAAAATATCGTATGACTGGGACACCTCCTATTGGGATACATTTCAGCGTAGAGTCTTTGCGCTTCACGACATCGACCATGAGCCATACCGTAGCAGTAATGCATATCCGTTAATCCGGTACAAGAGTAATTTGACATCGTGATATGTTGACGACTTGACATTCAAATTAGAAATAATTTGTACAACTCCGTTAGATTTTTATGCTTGGGGATTCATGAAGAACTATTTGTACAAAGTGGAAATAGAATCTTTGGAACAACTGAAACAACGGATTGAAGTGGCTGGAGTCAAATTACAGGAAAATTTATCAAGTATAAATTTATGTGCAGCAATAAGAAGGCACTATAATCTTTGCCTTCTACAAAATGGGGATCACATGGAAAATTTTTTGTAATAAGCTTTAGGTAAATAGTTAAAAATTATAATAAACAGTAATTATGTATTTTATCTAAAAATGCATGTATTTCTTATTTTAATTGATTTCAAGATTCAGGAACATTTTTGTTCTTATTTCGCAATTGCATTTTTCTGTCACTAGTTAGGGCGTGTAACGTTGCATTATTTAAAAAACATTCGCTGGTCAATATTAATCCAATGCTCTCACGCAGGTGTTCTCAATGAAAAAATGTGTTATTGTATGCTTATAAGACTGATAATAAAAAAATTTTACAAAAAAAGTTAATCCTTTCTTTCGTAAATGCACCTAAGCCAAGCCGACCCCACCATAATAAAAAAGTGGCAGGTCAATTTTAAACCAATGCTCTCACGCAGGTGTTCTCAATGGAAAAATGTGAGAAGTATTGTTAATCCAGTACTTTGTCACATTATTGTATGCTTATAAGACGATAATAAAAAAAAATAGTAAAAAGAAAGTTAATCCTTTCAATCGTAAATTCACCTAAGAATCCAAAAACGAAAAAACTAAAATAAAAGGCTTTTCTTAGAACAAAAGTAGTTTTTGTTATTTTTGATTTTCTCAAAAACTGCAAAACATTTTGACATCCGGTTTTTTGTGTTTGATCAAAAACTAATAAGAGCATTGAATATTGAATAAAAAAATAATACTTAATTACGTAAAATTTTGAAAAAAAATTGTTTAAAAAAAATTTTCATTTTTTTTCAAAATTTCGATTTTGAAAATTAATTTTTCAAAAACTATTCACTCGAACAACTTTGTTTAAAAACAGAATTAAAGAATGTATTTCTGGCTTTTCAAAATGCTATAGCATTTTTCTGTAGGTATCACCGTTATTTTTTAATAATTTTTTTTCTGTTTTAAGTGATTTTTTTCTTAAAATGCCCCTCCCGCCTAAACGGGGGGAAATAGACTCCCCCCCTCCCATACGATTTTTTTCTTGTCTAAGTCCAACCTACATGCCCTAGCTTTTTGTCACACCTTATGCAAATCACCCTGTATATGTAATTTGAAACCTACACGGAATAAATAAATAAACTGTGATGTTATTTATATGAAATTGATGTTATACTTATTGAATTTTAAGTATAACATCCCGGGTAGAATTTTCGACTCGATAATGCCAAGGCCCCAGCTAGTTTTTCTTAGTTTCAATCATGGCCCTACCGAGCAGTATCTAGCTTGTCCCTCGCTAATTTGTTAATGCTCTGTATATAATGGGCCTTGCTAGATGTTCCTATATGGGCCCTAGATGGGTCTTCACAAGTAGCACAAGAGCTACGGCAATTCTAAAAAATTTTTTTTTTTTATTATTGTTGATTGTTTTCATTTTTTCTTTGCCTCTCTATATTCGACTCTTTAAGTGATTTTTTGCTGGAATGAAAGAATTTTTTTTTTTTTTTTTTTTTTTAATTTACCTCCACTGAGATTCGAACCCGAGACTCTCGCTTGCCGTGCTTGTGCGCTACCTATTGCGCCACTGCGATATATAAAATATCGTGTCTCAAAGTGCTACTCAAATAACTCTCTTTTAATTATACTGTTTAAAAGACTTAAATACGTATTAAAGAATCTGAAAAATACCGATTTAGGACCAAAACAAAAAAGTTATGTTTTTAGAAGGTTAATGGATAGCCTTTTATAGAGACATATGTATAGGCACATCTAGGATACATCAAGTAAAAACTATATAGCCCCAGTATAAGTAACATCTGAGAATGCCTATAAAGAGGCGAGACTAGCTAAGGCCAATATAACGCCCAGATACAATTCCTTATCCAGGCTATATTAAGTAAAAACTATCCAGGTCCCTTGCAGTTTATATGTTACAATGCCAATAAAGAGGCGATACTATCTACGGCCAATATATCGCCAAGGAAAAGTTTCATATCTAGGATACATCAAGTAAAAACCATCTACCCCCAGTATAAGTAAAATCTGAGAACGCCTATAAAGAGGCGACACTAGCTAAGGCCAATATAACGCCCAGATACAATTCCTTATCCAGGCTACACCAAGTAAAAACTATCCAGGTCCCTTGTAGTTTATTTGTTACAATGCCAATAAAGAGGCGATACTATCTATAGCCAAGATATCGCCAAGAGAAAGTTTCATATCTAGGCTACATCAAGTTAAAAATATCTAGGCCCAGTCTAAGATACTCCTGGAAAAGCCAATAAATAGGCAGTTCTAGCCAGGTTCAATATAAAGCCAGGATAAGCATAAATTAGTCAAGATCCGCCAGGCTTGCATCTGTCTAGGCCCAGCATAGGATTTACTATATAAAGGCCAATCTAGCTAGGGCCACGCTATTCGATAGTGTTTCCTAGATAATTTTCTACCCGGGATAATTTAAATGTTAAAGAAACAAAAAATCGTCGTCAGCTGATTGTTTGTGGGTGTAAAGATCGTCAGTTTATGTTCCAAAGATACTATGCGACGCTCGAATGCGTTGAGTGCGCGACATGTTTATCGCGCTGACTGACGGTGTTACCCCCGTCAAAAGTGCAGCTGACTATTTTCTTTATTATTTTAAAAGTATAAAAATTCAGATATATAAATTTCATAAGGTATAAAATAAATTTATTTTTCAAATTTTAAATGAGGTTTATGCCCGTGACTGACATTGAACCCCCCCTCGGCAATACAGCTGACGATAATTTTTTGAAGAAATATGATTAAAACAATAATTTAATACAGTTTCGCTTGGTATAAAATTCATCGGAGCAAATTTTTTTCCAATGACTTTTGCATGCTGTCTCCTTTAGCTCCACCGCTTTCGGAGCAGCTGACGTTCAGATCTGTTATGTGTTAGGGGAAAACTATTATTGTTATGATTTTCAGCCGGGATGAAATGACTTCGTCAACTATAGCGCTACCTCCCGTACTAAAACCACTAGACCTATGTTCTTCAATCCCGGTAGTTAAGAGTCATCGGTGATTCCCTAGATTTTGATAAAAAAAAAATAGGTGTGGTATTGTGGATATGGACTACATTTTGGTCAAAGAAAAATTGGAAGCAAAATGTTACCAACGGAACCTGTCATAGAACCGTTTTTTTATTTTTTGACTTTCTCATCAACGGCTCTAAAGATCTTAACCAAAAATTTCCAGCAGGAGACTCCTTAAGTTTAAAATAATATTGTATATATAAATATTCGAATTTTTTTTTTTGGGATTTAAAAAAAAAAAATTCCAAGTTTTTTTGAAAAACAATGGCGCAAAATTTTAATTGAATTAGTACGATGCTAAAGCTGTTTTAGTTTGACACTAGGTTAGAACAACGAATTTGCAAATTTTAATCGAATATAGCATCATACTTTCTCTACCCTTTTATTAAAATTAAAATCATCGAATACCTACTTTATTTTTTTAGTATCGTGCTAACTTCATATGACTCTTTGACATTTGCAAACATCAAAAAAGGGTTCGTGTACTTACTTTTTAACACGAAATGTCATAGTTTTAGGTGTGTTCAGAAGCAATTTATTAGGAAAATTCTTTTAGTAAGATACTAGTAGAAAATGTTTAAAATTAAGAATGAGTTAGTGAACTACTATAAAGTTAGCAAATTGTTAAGTAGTATCATACTACCTTAATAATAGGCTGTTTAAAATTTTGCGCCAATATCTTTAAAATGTGTGAACGATTATTTTTTGAAACTATTTCTAAAATCTATACTATTAAATACTTAAAATTGGCATTCCAAATTTTGTTCTCAAAAAATTTTAAGGAAATTTGTTATATAAAAAATTACTTTAATATTTAAAGGATTAATCAGACGGTAATTCTATACATTTGAACATTTTTATCTCATTAAATCCATGTTTTATATTTATAAAATATATTTTAAATTCCAAAGTAGGTACTCTTACGTAAGAGAAAGTTCGTGCGATCCAATTGCGCATTTTATTTAATTAGTTAGTTTTATATTAAATAAAACGTTTAAATTAAAACTTTATTATTATTTTAGTTAGCATCAGCTACAACTGTTTTTTTTCCAGTTCCACATCGTGGTGGGATATTTATAAGAACACAATTAAAATCTTACTTTGAAACACCTTTCTGGGACTAGATTCGAGAGCAGCTTTAAAAACAAAACTACTATAGAAGACATATAGGAAGCCCTTATAGAAATATCTGAACTAGGAAATCCAGAGCCGAAAAAAATTGCAGAAATACAATTTTTGATTTTACATTTATTTGCTGCCTGCTTATTTGGTTTGATATTTAAGAAAATATAAATAAAACTAGTAAATATTTGCAAAGACCGTTTCTTATATTTTTTATATACAGGGTGTCCCTTAATTTGTCATATGTTCATCTAACTTCGTTGATGTTTTGACTGTTACTTAAGTGTTGTCTGGAAACTTGAGTTTCATGCATCACAGCGTGTTGCAAACGCTTGTCTTCGAATGACAGTCACTGGTGCTCGGAAGCAGATAAGTTCGGTCTTTTCGCTGTTTATCTTGAGTTCCCATTTGACATAGCATTCCTATAGGTTTTGAGTGTACTCTTGCACTCTCCTGGCAGCAATTTCTGGTGAAAATTTTGTGTAGATCAGACTTGAAACTGTCAAATAAAACATGTATTCAAGGTAATCTCTTATCCAAGTATTAATGGTCTCGTTGATACCAAACGCACTCATTCTCGGTAAGGGAGTCTGGTGTCAAACTCTACTCTGCCTAAGAAATGTTATAACTCTTCAGTGAGGTATGTCATCAGATCAATTGCGGACCGATTGCTCTGAAAGCCATATTGCCCGTCATTAAGAAGCTTTCGATCTTCGAGATATTTCTTTAGCTGATGATTTATCAGCGACTCCATGATCTTGGAAAGATGGGAGGTAAGTGCAATTATTCGCTAGGAGGAGCGGGAAGAAGGGTCGCCTCTTTTAGGAACAGGCTTTAAAAATGCTGTTTTCCATCTTCTAGGGAAGATTCCAGAGCAGTAAAAGCTATGGAAAAGCTTACGCAATGGTTTTGCCAGCGATGAAGAACACCTTTTCAGAAGAATCTGGGGTATACCACCAGAACTAGCGGATTTGTTTATATCGAGATCTCGAAGGACTCTTGCAACTGTACGAGTGCGGAAATATACCTGTTCCATTGAATGATTTACGTTCTCAATTACAGGAGTGGCAATGTTGCTATCAGGCAACGTTGAGCTAGCAGCAAAATGAGCTGCAAATAGATTTGCACCGTCAAAAAAATTCCTCCTTAGCCCACGAATATTTGTAAACACAGCACAGAAATCACTTACTATTTCAAAAATCACAAACACTCAAAACACAACTCGGACGATCTAAGTTCAACTGTGAAGTGTAGATCCAATAGATTAATATACCTGAGCACCTGAGCAGTGTTCACATCATTTCGAACTGCCCAAGATCTTTCAGCACGAGAAAATCTCAGTCGCTTCGTTGGTGAAAGCGCTGGACCAATCGGTAAATTTTTGGATTATTGGGCGCATTTCGAACATGAAAGAAATTTGGATATGATCGCAATAATTAAATATTCTTTCTTCTGTGCGCAGTCTTTCTTTCATAAATTTCCCAAGTTTTTTAAAGTTAATTCTGACAACAAAAAAATACGTAATCAAAAAAATTATTCAATAATTAAATCAACAATTATCGTTGCTTATGCGCCACCCTGTACAAACGGGCTAATTTATTTGGAAAAAAGTTTTCAATATTTCCCAACGTTGTTCAAGCGTAAAGCGACTCATTTCGTTACGTGGATATATAATTTTTCCTGAAAAACCCCTAATTACTTTAAGTTAAGTGAAAGAAAAACTCCCTAAATTATTTTCTATATTTTTACAGCCTTTGACTTCGTATGTGTGGATGCAAAGTGTATACAATAAGGGGGGGGATTTTGGTTAGAATTTAATGGCATATAAGAAACTCTGACCTATTTAAAATGGATTGGAAAACTTACCAACGTGGAGTTAATTGCACATAATGTTCTCACTTTAACTTATCGGGTGAAAAAGAAGGATCTCTTAAAGACGGTTCTCTACGTAATGTATTTCATCTATGTACGGGTGAATGAGTACCCGGTGGTATTTGTAGGGCGGATACATGACAACAATTTGCTTGCAGTTACTGATACTCGTATGATATTGAACATCGCCCACTTTCACACCAATTAGTACTTTCCTAGTTCGAAAAACACTAAACAACGATTTCTGAAATAACTATTATGTTTACTACTGTTTCAAGTTTATAGCCTTTTTAACCCTCTACTGCATACAACGCCATATATGGCTTTTAGTTTTTAACTTTGATTTTCGAAAAAAAAAAAAAAAAATTTAAAAACCAACGGTTACTAGATTGAATTAGCTGTTTATTGTGAGTGAGAAACATGCTTTGTTTTGTTTCTTATATTTTTTTAAAGATGCGAATACCCAGGGCCGCCGCTACCATATGTGCAAAATGTGCGGCGCACAAGGGCGCCAACGTCTAGGGGCGGAAAATTAAGAGATCGATCTAACTCAACCTATACAGCATACTCCAAAAGTTTTCCTTAAGCTATTGGAACTTGTTTACATTTGACCGTTCACTACGTAGTTCCCACATACAATCTACTACAAATCTTTATTCATATTTTGTTTGTGACTGTGGCCTCTCACACCAAATAACCTTTTCGATTGCAGTCATTGGGAAAAAAAACCAACGGTAAAAAAAAATGTTTTATGTCTTTAAATATTTATGTTTCTTATTAAAAATAAGGGTTTACGAATAGTTTTTAATTAATTTTGGAATTGAATTAATAAATAACTTAAATGTCAACGTATTGAACAAAATCAGAATAACCCAGAAATTTAAAGTTTCATTCGTTGTTCGAATTTAAGCTTTCAATTGACATTCAGAGTTCAGACTCTATTTATATCAAAATATAGTTCCCACACAAGCCACAAAATGTCAAATTTCATCAAAGCATACCTAAGATGTCAAGGAATTATATATAATACTTCCAGATTCGGAAGTAAATGAGTAAGTGTTTCAAAAAGAAAGTGAAAACAAAAACTTTTAAAAATATCAAAAACTACTTTGTCTTCTTTCTGTCAAGCTATAAACTATTGGTTTTTACCAAAGGATTGATTTGACATACATAAATTAAAAACTGTGCAAGGAACTCGAATATTTTCATTTTGTATGAAAATGGTTTTGTTGAAGATATATATATTTTTTGTTTCCTCTTAAAATAAAATGCACGACTGGGTCGCACGAACTTGCTCTTATGTAAAAGACTAAGAATTTCAAAAATGAATGCTATTAGAGAAAAACTGTTCATAAACATAAAGTTCACTACTCTTTAAGTAGTAGCTGGAGCTGAGAACAGGATGCCATGTGAAGCAAGAAAATATTAGTTTATGCAAGAACAAAATGTATAACAAAGTTATAAGTCAAAAAATCTTTTATATACAAATTTTAAAACATTTTTTTTATTACTTTACGAATAAAAAATAAATTTCCAAGAAAAATATTTAGCTCTTTTTTGATATATCGAATTTTCCAAACAAAAAAAAAATATAAAAAGTTTCATTAAAATCCGTTGAGTCGGTAATGAGAAATTCCAAAATCGTCAAAATGGTTCTGTGTTCGGTAGAGTCAGTAATAATTGATTTCAATTTTTTTTTGTTTAATTATAGAACGTAAAAATTTATCAAAATTCTCGGAGACGTTTTCGAGAAAAACGATTTTCGAAAACTTTTATTTATCAAGTTTTAAAAAAATCAAGCATGGGGTTTTTGAAATATTGAGTTTCGAAAAAAAAATTTGAAATCCAAAAAAAAAGATTTGAAAATTTTAATGCACGGGAATATTTTAAATTTTGGGGCGCTTTAGCATAAAACAAATTATTCTTTATTATTCTTTAAATTTTTTGATTTTTGTTTAAATCTGTTGGACATTGTTTTAAAAAAAAATTAGAAAATTTCGAAAAAAATCGTATTGCAGGTACAGTTATTTTTGGTCTTAAAAAAGAAAAAAGTAAACGTGTGGGGACAAAATTTCGAGATCCATTTTTTTCGTCTTCGCTATCATCGTAATGTCAACTTTGATAAAAATCTCGAGTTCGATTTTTTTACGAATGTATAACTTGCCTTATCTGTAGTACCTATAAGTCTCAAGTAAAAAGGGTAAATAATCTTTAAAGGATGCAAAAACTGTGCATATATGCTATAATGACTACGTTCATTGTATAAGAATTTGTTGTAGCTCGGAACGCGACAACAACAATGCACGTTTGCTTAAATTTTTCAACTGCGAAATGGAGAATAAATAAAACTTTCACTTATTCAACGTAAATACCCCCATGAACCCGAGACATGGGGCGGCAATTTAAGGTTCTTGCACAAGGGCGCACGAACAACCAGCGGCGGCACTGCGAATACCTCATTTTAATTTATCAGTGTGTATGGTCACGTGCTGGCGAAAAATTCACAAAATACTCGTAAAACAGTTTTTTCTAGAAGTTCTAAGTAAGAGTGGATGCAAATATAATTTTTTTTACTAAATATATAATCTGGTAAGTAATATGTGAGTTTTTATTTTTGAATTAGTACATGCACAGCCTAGAAAATGTAGATTTTACCAAACAGCCATATATGGCTATTTACGCAAATATAGCTTAAATATCGTCACGCCATATTTGGCTTCTTATGCAGTAATGAAAAATATCAATAATTATGATTTTGCCAAATAGGTGGCCTTATAATGGCATCAACGAGGTCCGTTTTCCAACAAAAAACTTTTATTCAATTCCCCATGATGGCTCGGAAAGTGAAGAAGAAATATTGGAATCAGATTACGAAGGTGAAATGAATCGATCCTCAGGTTCAGAAGAGGTGATACCTGAAACCAGTGATTTTGATTTTGAAGATGAGGAGCCTTTAGCTAGTTTCGTGCCGAAAAGAAAAAAAAATCAGAAGAAAGAGCAGAAAATAATTTGGAGCGATGCAAATCTTGGTACGTACAGAGAAGAAGACTTCCCATTTTTAGGAAACTGCCGGAAATGATGTCTCAATTTGAAACTCCAGCTGAGTTTTTTTCATTTTTTTTTTTCACCGAAGATTTGATTCAAATGATTGTAGATGAATCGAACCGAAAAGCTTTACAGGACAATATAAACAAACCGGCCAATATAACGGGAAAAGAAATGGAGGCATTTATTGGTATTTGCCTGTTTATGTCATTAGTGAAATTACCTTCAACGAGAGGATATTGGAGCTCCGAAACTGATCAAAGTTTTGTTTATGAGGCAATGACATGCAACAGATGGGAAGACATAAAGCGAACTCTCCACTTTGCAGATAATGACAAGTTTATAAAGCGCGGTTTGCCGGGACATGATAAACTTTTTAAAGTAAGGCCTCTTCTTAGCAAAATTAGGGATCGGCTTCTTCTAATCCCAAAGGAAGAATTTCTAGCAATAGACGAGCAAACAGTTCCAACAAAATGCCGGCATGAACTTAAGCAGTACAACCCAAAGAAACCTCTCAAATGGGGTTATAAGAATCTTGTTTTAAGTGGGGTTTCGGGGTTCAGTTACGACTTTGATCTCTTCGCTGGAGAACAAAGCAATACATATCCAGAAGATGCTCCTGACGTTGGTGTAAGTGGAAATGTTGTTTCTCGTTTAACTGCTACTGTACCAAAACACAAAAACCACAAGATTTTCTTTGATAACTGGTTTAATAGCCCAAAGCTCCAGGTACATCTGACCAAAACGGGTCTGCTTCCGTTAGGAACGGTAAGACTGAACAGAGTGCGAAATGTTGTTGTTCCCACAGAAAAGGAAAGGCGAAAGAAAGGTCGCGGGAATATGATCGAAAGAGTGGCAGAGATAGATGGTGAGAAAGTGTCGTTTGTATCCTGGTACGACAACAAAGTTGTAAGTATGCTATCAACTTTTGTAGGATGTAATCCAACAACAACAAAAAAACGATACTGCAGGAAAGAAAAAAAGTATATCGAAATTGACTGTCCAAAAGTTATAGATGTATACAATAGATACATGGGAGGTGTGGATCTTCTGGATTCAATGCTTGGGCTTTACCGGATAGGAATCCGATCAAAGAAATGGCCGAAAAAAATTTTCTTTCATTTCTTGGACCTTTGCGTAGTAAATGCATGGATTTTATGGCGTAAAAACAGCGACGTGTACATGGCTCTATTCGAATTCAAGATGGCAGTAGCCGAGCATTTCTGCAAAGTTGGTAAGACTTACAATAAAAAAAAAGGGTCGACCAGCTTCCAACACTGGTACTCCAAAAAGCACCAAGAGAACTTCAGATTCTTGTCCATCTACCCCAGCTTCCAGTCACCAGAAAAAAGCTAAGAAGTCGTTGGCACGTCCTACACCGTTGAATGAAGTCCGAAAGGATTCAGTGGATCATCTTCCAGAATGGAAAAGTGAAAGGCGGCAATGCCATAATACGAGTAATTGCAATTTTCGAAGTTTCGTATTTTGCTCTAAGTGCGGTGTTTACCTTTGCTTGAACAAAGACAGAAATTGTTTTATGTCTTTTCATACTTCATAATATTTTTTTTCCATTACCCTATGATATGTAAATATTGAAGTATACAAAAATAAAAATATTTGAAATAAAAGAATAAAAACACAAACCAAAGTTTTTGTAAAGAAAAATCGTTACTGCATAAGATTTTTTAGGTGGAAAAAATAGTGCCTGCATACAACGCCATATATGGCTACTTTTTTTTTTTTTGAAAAGTGGCCTTTTAAAAAAAAAATGTCTAGAAATCTTAAGCAGGATCTGTTAAAAGCAAATTCGGCGAATTTTTTTTTTTTTTTAGTGGGTCATAATTCATGCAGTAGAGGGTTAAGTTGTGAGTAATAATAAAAATCTAACCTAACCTATTAAACGCTTTAAATTTTAGTCAGTAATAATAATAACAAAATTTTCCTTCACAATTTGAAGCTATTTCGATATTACTCACTTAAGAAATTTGATATTAAACTTCATAAGGATAGAACTTGGCGTAGGTACTTTTAGATCTCACTATTTTTCACGGCTGACTTTACACACGCTATTTTTTACCCATGGCCTTTTTTTAACATTTATGTTTTTTGTTGTGATTTCACTGCTTTTTGCAAAGATTTTATTTAGTCAGGTGAAAACTTCGAAAGACATGAAATTTAAATTAAATTTAATTTAACGATAATTTTTTTATGGATTATAGAAAAAACAGTGAATAACGTAGAAGTCCCACTAAAGAAAATTTTCTCATCCAACAACAACCAGAAAAGCTCCATAATATTTATAGGAATTTTTCAGAAAGTGTGTGGATGTCACGCCTACGGAATGCAAAATCTCAAATTAAATTATTTTTTCTTTGTATGCACCATAAGGCCTAGCTTTGTGCGAAAGTGACCAGGATCTACAGTGTCGTGAAGTATTCAATAATTTTGATGATCTGTCAGTGAGTCTGTGAGCAAGTCAGTTTCGGTTTTAGAAGTTCTGTATCTCAGAAACCACTAATCCTCAAGATTTAAAATTTAGCATACTGTGAATTTTAAGTTTTCGATTTCATTGGTACGGAAGTAAGAAGTGGAGTTTATTCCTGTAGAAAAGGGTTTAGTACCGCGAACTTGGTTTGACACTACTGGTGCCATTTGATTTCATATTTGTACTTCTGTAGTGCCTATATCTATGTATACGGATGTCATTTTAAATGGAATTCCATGAATTACCAAAACCTTGGTTTATGTAGTAAATATAGCTATCAGTTTTTTTTCATTTTTTATTTTCCTTATTTAGTTACAAAGCTTACTTTTATATATCATGAATTTGCATACCAAATTTCGTATTTCGTCTAATCTTATCCTATCTATTCTCTTAAGGCATGCTATCTGAATACTTTGATGGCATAAAGCAATATTAAAACCAAAATTGACTATGGTTTTTTTTTGTATATATGTACATAGCTCCTTGCATCCATGTTTCTATAATTTCTAATAAATCCGGACGAGCACTCACTTCTTACACAAATTGAGCCCTTTGGTTATTAAAGGTAATATCCTTCCTTCACACACGATTAAATTTAACCGTTTACAAAAATATTACTTAGATATTTAGGGATTACCCCTGGGCCTATACTCGTACCTTTGTGTGCTTCAGTATCTCTTATTTTTATTTTAAAAATAACATCATTCTTAATTCCATTTTTATCCAGCCATTAGATAAAGGTAATAATCATTTAAAATAGCATCATTAAATTTTTCAGGCAATATGGATGAAAAGCCATAATAGGGACTCGAGATGTAGGTAGTAGAATGCATTGGTTTTTATGTTTTGATGCTTTTACCGTTTAGGTTAAGTAGAAATTATATCCCATCTGAATTGTGATAAAAAATCAATATCAGAGTGTTGTCTTAGACAGCATTTGTGTATCCATCACCATAATAATATTCTTATGGTATAGGTATTAGGTATACGAAGTATGTGGCACTTATAACAGCCCGAAGGCATTCAGAATTACCAAGGACATGTGCAAAAATTATATTTGCAAAGGTATACCTGTTGGCAGTTGAATCTTTCATTAACAGGGATTTTTGGTTGCAATTTTAATATGAACCTTATAATATGTCAACTGTGATGTGGTTTCCCAGATGATTTGCTCATTCCCTTAACTCCTCCTAAAACAAAATGGTTAGTAGTGTATACCGTATTTTTGGCAAAGTATTAAGTATCTTATGCTATCCTTGGTACGGGGATCTGTCTTTCTTTTAACATAAATAACATGTTTATTTGCGACACATACATAATGTAGGTGCTATATGGCAAGTTGTTCATTCGTGAAAAAATGGAACTCGACATTTTGGCATTACGGTGATAGCGAAGACGGAAAAAGTGTGGGTCTTGTAATTCTATCTGTCTGTGTGTTCGACTGCAGCTTAAACGGCTCGGCCGAATGCCTTTAAGCTTTGTAGATAGAACTTTTTTTTCTTAAAAACTGTTTCCGAGATTTTTTTTTTAAATTCTGAAAATTTCATTTAGTTAAAGCTACATATCGCTTGAAAAATTTTTATTAATTATACCGTCCTTTACACCATTTTGTTTTTGATTTGCTCATTAACGATGTAAGCGATGTTGATCATTTTTCTTATACTTAAGCTCCCCAAAAGTTTGGATAGCATTGTAACTAACTGACGCAGCAAGTTTAAATTTTGACAGGAGTCAACTGACAGATGCCTGTTGACAGGAGCAGTGTTGCTGTTTCAGAGGTCAGAAATTCAAAAAGTCACGGACTTATTGACCCGCCCTCGTATTACAATATTTGATTTTTTTTTTCTCCAAACTATGGGCCTTGTGAATAAAAAAAAAGCTAAAGCTGAAACTTGGATTTTTAAGTAAAAGCTTGATTTTTAGTGAATAAAAATAAGCTTAAGCTAGCTAGTTAAAGATGTTTTCTAGTAATAGCTATTTTAAAATAGCCAAAGCTAAATTCATTTAGTTTTAGCTTGTTTTCCTAGCTTAAGCTTCAATTTGTGTGAATAAAAATAGCTTAAACTAGAATATTATAGTTAAAGCTACAAAAATTTCAAGATTTTTTCGACCTGTCTAGAAAGCTTTGACTAGTTCTTATTTTCAGTATTAACTTGTGCGAGTTGTTAATTAAACATAAGGGAATATCTCAAAAAATAGGACTGTGAACGTATAGACCCAAAAACTGACATACGAAATGTTAAAAACATTTTTTAGCCGAAACCAATACTTGCCCTGTAGAACAGATAACAAATTGAGGCAAAAAAACATTCTTTTCGGTCATACATGTACCAGTTTTAGCTAAAGCTAACTAGCCGAAACATGTGAATAAAAAAACGAACACCTTAAATTACGAAGCTTAAGCTAGAATTTTCCAGCATAAGCTATTTAGCGTTATCATTTTTTTATTCACATAAAACAAAGCTTAAGCTAGTACTGTCTAGCTTTAGCTGCTAGTAAAAGCTATGACTAGTTGGCTTTAGCTTCCTCCAAAAAAAGCTTTAACTTTTTTTTTATTCACAAGACCCTATGTTTTGAAAACACCGGGCTGGATTTTTTTTTCGAATTCTGACATATCTACGATTTAAAAAATGTGAGAAAAAAAATTGTGTTTTATCTAAGAATACCGGTAGCCACCACACAAATGTTAAGAAATGGGTTTCGAAGATCGTATTTATCTCGAAAACGGTTCCTAGAATTTTGATAAAATTTGTTGTCTCTCGATTAATTTTGTCGACTTATAATTCAGTTAAAAAAAAATTGCAATTAAGATATTACTCACTGTAACTACTAGCGGCGGGCGCGTTCTTCACTCAAATCATTGGAATACTCAATGATTTCTCACATCTGCTTACAGAAAAGAAAGCACACAGAATCGAAAACTCGGAAAGTTGTTTAATTGTGAATCCTGTGTGTGTGTATTCAACCACTTTGGGTTTATCACACAACTCTCGATAAAATAATTTTCCTCAACAGCGATTTTTCACAAAGTGAACAGTTTTATTTGAATTAATTTTAGGATCATGTTTATTTAACATATTTTAAGATTTAAACTTTTAACTCTCATATTTTTTTTTTGGTTTTCTTTTTTACTTTGAAATCGAGTGTTTTTTAAAAACTTATTTTTATTAATGTTTTAAAGTATACTAGCTGACCCAGCTTTCGAAATTCGAGTGCCAATTTATTTATTAAATTCATTATCATTCAATAAAAGACAGAGAATTCATGATTTTTTCAAATTGTTGAATGCAATGAGAAGTACCTACTTTCCAAAGGAAAACAGTAAATGGTAAACAAAATTTCAAACCTATACACATTTTTGACACATTAACAATTTTTGTTTCGATTTTTTCATGTTATTGTGCTTCAGCTGTTGTTATGGCCATAATATTGGAATCGAATCCACGTCGCCGGAGTGACGTGAACTTGTGAATTTTGTGTTACATGTTACATCTAAAACCTTCACTCTCATATTGTTTCATATCACGGCAATAAAAAAAAATGTTTATCATTCTATTGGGACTCGAACCCACGTCGATGCAGTGACATCAACCTGTGAATTTTGTGTTACATACGAGTACATGTGATTTTTTTTTATATTTCACTCTCATTATTTTTTCATAACGCGCCTAAATACTCGTAAATATAGCTAACTTCAAAAACATAAATTCAATTTACTTTTGTAAAACTTTTTTTGTTTGGACATCGATCGGCCAGCTGTTTATTGTCAACAAAAAATGAAATAAATGGAAGTGTCCCGAAAATGAGGTAGGTTTGAGCCCATGGAGATTTAAATTTGTATCGTAAGTCATGTTCGTCCGCATTTTTGACGACGCGATGTCTCACGTCTGCATTTTCTATCTTTTCTCTTTCCCTGACAAATACATTTCGAGTATTTTGTATTCTCTTTTTTCGCAAATATTTAAAATTCAAATGCAGACAAATGTAAATAAGTTTTGAAAATAATGATAATAATAATGACTTATACAAATACGCAGAGCTTACCCTTTTGCATGAATACCCTATTATTGTAAAGCCATAACTGCAATGAACTTGAAAAGTGAAAATGTTTAAAAAAATATCCAACTCAATTTAAAATTTTATCTCCCATCTCAAAAAATCAAAAAGTAAATGTTTCACTTTTTTAAAACACTAATACATTGAATAAATTGCTTCAGAAAATGACCGATAGATGTCGCCAAACTGAAAGCAACAGATGTCGCTAGTGTGTGTATTCTTTTTCATTTTTTTCACTTATTGTATTTTTTGCAAAAATTGCCAATTTTAGTTAACGCTTAATGGCTTAAATGGTTCTACCTTTTTACTTTTTCACTTATTAAAAACACTATTACATGGAATACAGTTTTTCAGAAAATCACCGATAGATGTCTGAACTGAAATTGTATGGTATAAATTATACGCTCTTTTCAGCAACGGATATGGCTAGTGTATGTGTGTATTCTTTTTCACTTTTTGCAAAAAGTGCCGATTGAAGTTAACGCTTTATGTTTCAAAATATCATTATAATAGCTCAACTACTAAAAAAAACACATGCCTAATATTAATATTGATAATATTTCTTCACTTAGGGGAGTTCACTTTCAACAACATGTTCATCAACTTTTATCGTGTTGGCGGATTTGTGTAATGTGAATCCACCTTAATGTTTCGGGTTCGGGCTTTGGGTTTTCGCTGAATGCTGAATGCTGAATATCGATTTGACATTTCAAATTATTTTTGTTTTCCGGGCATTTTTTTGCAATTGTTATTTATTGTTTTAAACAATTTCTGTGTAGTATATGTATTTAAATAATTTTGGCATTCTGCACATCTATGCAAAAAATGCTTTCGTTTAATATGTAATTTTCGTGGGCCGCGAAAAGTGTACCACAAAAAACATGTTCGCCGTTTTATTACGTATATGATATGCATATTTATGTTCGTTATTTCTTAAAATAAATACGCATTTAAAAATAAAATTTACATTGTTTCCCACTTTTTTTTTACCATGATATTGTTTCGAAGATCATTATTTGAATAATCATTCGATTCTTTAAATCATTCGAATACTAATATCTC
This sequence comes from Philhelius festivus, assembly GCA_963931855.1. NCBI lineage: Eukaryota > Metazoa > Arthropoda > Insecta > Diptera > Syrphidae > Philhelius > Philhelius festivus. The sequence goes on along the minus strand of OZ007555.1, from coordinate 138,760,112 downwards.
GATTTCTTAAATCATTCGATTATATTCCTCACTAGTACCTACCATAGAAAATTGTTTCGAATTTTGAATTTCTCATTATAGGCATGGCGGATTTTAATTAAATTTATAGAAAAGCTTCTAAAAATTTCGAAAAACATTGCATTTCAAAACTGACCCGTTGTTGAGTTATCGAATTTTCGATTTTTTTTTTTTTTTTAAAACAAAAAATATTTTTATTTTTTTGTTTTGAAATGCAATATTTTTTCGTTCTTTTTAGAAGCTTCCCTATAAATTTAATTAAAATCCATTATGATGATGAGAAATTCAAAATTTGAAAAAATGGTTGGTAGGTACAGGCAGTGATATCTTAATTTCAATTTTTTTTATTAAAGTATAGATCGTAAGAATTAATTGAAAAAAAAAATTATCAACATTCTGGGCGCCATTTTTGAGAAAAATACGATTTTCGAAAATCATTTTTAATATTTGTATGGTGGGTTTCTATCGTTATTTTATGTATATTTTGAAATTTGGAATTTTTTTAAAAATCAAAAAGAAATAGTTTTGAAAATTTGAATACGCAATAATATTAAAATTTTTGGGAGTCTAAGCATAAAAAAAATTATTCAAATCAGTTGTACCGTTTTTGATAAAATCAAAAACAAAATAATGGATCCAAGAGGGTACCATTAATAACCATTTTTCGTAAAATTTTTTTAACCATTAGCTAGCTTTAACTAAATGAAATTTTGCGATTTAAAAAAAAAAAACCTGTCGAACAGCTTTTGTGAAAAAAATACCGTTGTTTTTGATTTAAAAAGAAAAAAAGAAAAAAATGTTTAGGGGGAAAAAATAAAAATACTATTTACCAAGGCTGTAGTTCAACAGACACAGAGAGAGAATTGCAAGACCCACTTATTTCGTCTTCGCTATCATGGTTATGTAAACTTTGATCAGAACCTCGAGTTCGATTTTTTTACGAAACCATAATTTGCCTTATAGTTCTATAAGTCGCACGTAAAAAGAAAAGCAACGATTTGTTGCTTCACTGAAAACGGCATGGTATCAAAAGGCTCTTGTCTGACGACTCAATTGAGTATTCTGTTTGGTTGTGTGATGGAGTTCCTGTAAAAAGAAAACAACAACAAAAATCGCCATTGTGTACCTGAAAGATTTGTATAAATTGTTAAATTCTTTATCGACACGTCAATCTCCATCTTCAAAGCGACGATTTTAATTTAATTATAACAAAATATTTCATTGCTTCTTTCGTAACGAAGCCAAACTGCTATAATTATATCAGCTGTCACCTGCAACATAGCCCTGCTATTTGTTTGTCAACACTTGGAGAAGGCTTATGGTATTTTTGACGAACAATTTTAGGTAATTTGAAAAAGGAACATACCATAGATTGGGTTTTGGGCTTTTTTGTAAAATGCCAATACATATAGGAACCGTCAGTGTCAGGACAACAATCAATCAATCAAAAATTTAATTATAGAATGGCTTCCAACACTTTTGGATACAGAACCCAATCTCACCCTGGATTTTGGTCGAATGTTCAACGTTTTCTGATGGCAAGCCCATTGGCGTATCTGTGTGAGGAACATGCTGTTGGTGGCTATAGTAAAGTTCTATTGCATGTTACTGAAGGCGTTGGCTTACTACAGTTTAAAAAAATATACATACTTCTTAATAATAGTAATTGAGTTTGCTTTTTGAAACACTACTCTTCAAACTTAAAAATAGAGTATGAGACATATCGCATGTATTATATCCATAATGACAGTAAAATATGTAGTATTTTTTATAATATATGTGGGCATACGTTGAAAGTTAAAGCAATTTGGGAGAAAACACCAAAAACTACGGTATATAACATACAAAATGTGTCACAGATTTTTATAAAAAAAAATCATAACTAAATTAACTTTAGTAAAAGGAAGCTTAAGATTGAAAAATAATACGAGTAGTTATTAATAGAACCTCGCATAGAACCATTTTTCAATTCTTTAAGAACACTACAGTTGATTTTTATCAGTTTTTATGCATACGTTTCTCAAAAGTTGAAATAGCATTTTGTACCAATATTTTTTGGGGATTTAAAAAAATCAAAATTTGTTTTTGGAAACGACATGCTTGATTTTTACTTGGGGCTTATAGGTTCTATAAGGCAAGTTATGCATTCAGGAAAAAAAAATCGAACTCGAGATTTTGATCAAAGTTGACATTACGATCATAGAGAAGACCAAAAAAATGGGTCTCTCAATTCTGTCTGTCTGTCTGTTCGACTACGGCTAAACGGCTCGTCCGATTTTCTTCAAACTTGGTAGATATGGGTCTTAATTCCCCCCCCCCCCCATGTTTTTTTCTTTTATTTTTAAGACCAAAAATAACGGTACCTGCCATACGAATTTTTTCCCCCCTTGGAACCATTTGGTTGCTTTTGATTTTCTCAAAAATAGTACGACCGATTTTTTTTATGTTAAGGCTCCCCAGCAGTTTCAATATTACATATTGTGTATTCAAATTTTCAATTTTTTATTTTTTTTTGATTCTTAAACAAATTAAAATTTTTTTTTTTCAAACCCCATGCACGATTTTTTTAAGACTTAATAAATAAAAGTTTCTTAATACAATCTACAAGGCATGAGAAAAAAGGAATTATTTTACATACAAATAACGGTACCCTCCACACAAATGTTGAAAAATGGTTTTGGAAGATCGTATTTTTCTCGAAAACGGTTCCGAGAATTTTGCTAAAATTGTTTCCTTTCGATCAATTCTTACGATCTATAATTTAATAAATTTTTTTTGAAAACAAGATATTACTGACTGTACCTACCATAGAACAATTTTTTTGAATTTCTCATTATCGGCATAGCGGATTTTAATGAAATTTCTTATAAAGAAGCTCCTAAAAAATTAAAAATCATTGCATTTCAAAACTTAAAGACAAATATTTTTTTCAATTTTTGGAAAAAAGGTAATTTTTTCTGGAAAATTCGATATCTCAAAAACGGCTTAATATTTTTCTTGGAAATTTAATTCTCATTCGTGAAATAATAAAAAGCTTTAAGTTGGCATACCAAATTTTTTTTTAAATACGTTTTAAAAATTTTGTATACGAGTATAAAAGCTTATTTTTTTAAGGAACCACTACAACGACTTATAATTTTTGTTCTTGCATAAATTCATATTTGCATAGTATTCTGTTTTTATCTCTCACTACTAAAAGAATTTAAAAAATTCATTTTATCCTTATGAACAGTTTTCTTTAATAACATTCGTTTTAAAAATTTCTAGTCTATTACATAGGAGCAAGTTCGTGCGACCCAGTCGTGCTTTTTATTTTGTTACCTTTTACTAACGCTATTAGAACCATGGATTCCTGAGGTCATTTTAATTCGAAAAACTTAAGAGCTAATTTTCTCGTTTTCGTCCCGTTTTCGAGTTATAACGGCTTTTATGATTTTTGCCTTTAAGGGCTTAATCTTTGCCAAACTACGTCCGATCCGTAAGACTTTTGTTATAACCAATCAAGAATTTATAACAGTTTTAGTTTGTCGCAAAACTTTTTTTCTGCGGACAACCGGACCGTTTCTCCGTAATTTTGCATCAAAACCAATTTTTTCGTTTTTTAAGTTGTTTTTTCACTTTGATATCATTTTATTCAAAAAAACACGTTAATGAGTATTATTTTTTTTCGCTTATTACTAAAGCCCAGTTTATTTTCATAAAAACAAAATAATTTTTTTTTTCTTCAGAAGGAATACTAGATGTAATTAACAAAAAATAAACAAACTGAGTGAATTTAAAAAAAAAAAACTAATTTTTAAATATAAAATTAATTCAAATGAAATAAAACTTTTCCTGAGCAGATGGCCCCATTTCACCGTATATTAATAACATTTCCAGATATTTTTGATTAGTGCAATCCATTGTTCACAAATAATTAAAAAAAAAAAAGCACTACAACTTGAATTACATATCCAAAATGTAGTCATAAGTGAAAGAACACGACGCGCACGCGAGAAATACATTTAAAACTTTCAAAATACAAATCTTTACTGTTTACATTAGTTAACGGTCTTACTAATTAACTTTACCTATTTGTCTTTGTCTTAACCACAATAGCTCAGAAAAAGTTTTAATTCATTTGAATTAATTTTGTATTTAAAAATTAGTTTTTTTTTTAAATTCACTCAGTTTGTTTATTTTTTGTTAATTACATTAAGTATTCTTTTCAAGGAAAACAAATATTTTTCTTAAAATGATATCAAAGTTAAATAAAATGCACGACTGGATCGCACGAACTTGCTCTTATGTAAAAGTACTTTGGGATTTAAAATACATTTTATAAATACAATCCATGAAATTGCCGTTTGATTTCCGGAAAAGTATGAATTTACGCAAAGAAAGATTAAAAATCGTTTTATTAAAGTAATTTTTTGTATACGAGTACCTAACAAATTTCTTTCAAATTTTTCTAGAACAAAATTTGGGATACCAATTTTACGTGCTTAGTACGAGTAATATAGATTTTAGGAAATATTTTCAAAAAATAATCGTTCACACGTTTTCAAGATATTGATTTTTCAAAAAATAAATTGGATTTTTTTTTTTCAAAAAAAAACAAAAAAAAATATTTTTTTTTTCGAATATTTTTATATACAATATAATTTTAAACTTAAGGGGGCCCTTGGTGAAAATTTTTTATCAAAATCGTTAGAGCCGTTTTCGAGATATATAAGATTAAGCATTACGGGTGTATGGGGGTGCCGTTAGTTTCAGAGACAAAAAAAAATTTCAATTTCGCCTCTAGGGAATCACCGAAGACCCTTAAGTACCGAGTTTGAAGAAAATAGGTCAAGTGGCTTAGGCTCTAGATCGAGGTACAGACATACAGATATACAGACATACAGACGGAATTGTCGGACCCGGACCCACTTCATTCGTGTTCGCTATCATAGTAATAGTCCATAAAAAGGACCTAAATTTCAAAATTTTCTAATTGTGTGCTACTTGTGGATTTTTGGTTTTTGGCTTATCTTCTATCTTTATTTTTGTTTTTAAAAAAGTGTAAACAAAATTTGGCTGCATTCAACTCTGCTATAAAATTCCGCAACATTGGGCCTTACTAACAATTAATTGCTAAACACGCATTTAAGTAAACACCAGGTTAAACTTTAAAGACGAGTTTATTTTCGTGTTTACCAATAACCAAGTTAAACACGCGTATTACAAAATAGCGCTCTATTACAAAGTCCACTACATTCGCTGTCAAAAAAGACATTTGTTAAAATGACATTTGTGTTAATTTGGAAATCAAAGAAATACACTTTGCTTAAATTCTATTTTGATTTAATAATAATAATAAGTTCCGAGGATCAGGACATAATTGATGATATAAATATGTTAATGTATATCCAGTATAATTGTTTCTGAAATTGAAACTTATAAATAATTAAAAAAATGGAAATAATCAAATACGAAATTCCTTCCTTTTTTATTAAACCGACACAAAATTCAAAACAAATTTTAAAAAAAGAGACAGACCGAAAAGTAGTATTGTTTTTTCCCTTTCTTTTGCTTTGAGTTATCAGAATGACAGTACGTGGAGCCGTGCAGTTAAAGACGAGTTTCTTAACTTTAAAATTTAAGGTGACGTTAAGCGTTAAGCTGACTATTAAATTGATTATTGGCATGGTTAATTGTTTAGAGTCCACTTAGTCAGGGGCGTATTTACCCTAGGGCTAAAAGGGCTACAGCCCGGGGCGGCAAGGCTACTAGGGGCGGCTTGCGCTTGGCCAATTTATAAATTTTTTTTGAAGCGATTGAACTTTCAAAAAATACAAGCAAAAGGGCGCAAGCCGCCCCTAGCAATTGGCCAATTTATAATATTTTTTTTGAAGCGATTGAACTTCCAAAACATTCAAGCAGAAGGGCGCATGTTGCCTCTAGCAATTGGCCAATTTATAATATTTTTCTGAAGCGATTGAATTTTCAAAACATACAAGCGAAAGGGCGCATGCCGCCAATAACAATTGTCTAATTTACAATATTTTTGAAGGATAAACAAAAAATACAAAGATTTATAAAAATGCGATTCTTTGAGTTTTTCAAGCATGACAATTTTTTTATTGCCGTGAGTGTCCGGCTGTTTAAGAGTTCACAGTAACATGTCACACAATTTTTCACCATTTACTATTCTTATTTCTTATAAAAGATTTTTTATAATGAAAATTCATAATAAAAATATTTACAGACATGTACCTATTCTTTCCAACTAAAACTAAAACATTATCTAAAAAAAAACACTTGTTTCTATGTAGCTCTACAAAAATGGGCTGGAACGGATCTTAATTTTTTGTTTCTAAGCCATCTACAAAAAGTCCTTTTTTATTAAAAAAAAAATATAAAAATCCATCAAGCCGGATTCTAGATATAAGGTCACACACAAATTTTTAATCTTTATATACCTAGTTAATCATGCCTAAATTCTTTTTAGTTTTGGCTGACTCGTGTCCCTATATACAAATATCCTTCCCTTCGTCAATAGTTTTGAACGACTTAAGAAACAATATAATGATTGTTTTTTGTACAATAGTTTATAATGATGGATAAATAAAAGGATAGGTGTTAATTTAAAAACTATTGGCGCAAAATTTTAATCAAATTTAGCATCATGCTATCTCTAATATTTTACTAAAGTTAAAATCGTCGAATACCTATTTTATCTTTTTCTCAAAAAAGTACTCTTATTTTTAAATGTAAGAGTGCTCAAAAGTTGTATTAGGGTCTGAGGTTTAAGAACATGTAAAGAAAAAAATAAGATATCGTTCGTCTTTGGCTCGCTCAAATCGGTTGAAGTTGAAAAAAAAAAAAATTTAATTTACAGTAAATTTTTTTTTTACGTAAACTAAAAAAAAATCTAAACAAAATACAAAAAGAATTTTTGTCTTTACAAAAAAATATACCACGATATTGTAGGTGGTTCCGTTGATTTTTAAGAATTTTTTTATGTAAAAAAAACGATTTTACATAAAAAATGATTTTTCTTCATTCTTTTATTATTTCATATGTAGCTTCTTTATCAAGTGTTCAATTTTAACAAATATAAGCTTAAAAGTGTTTCCTTCCTATTATCTTTGACTTGAAAGCCTAAAAATATTTTATATAAATTTTTTGTATCCACACGGTGCAATTTAAAACAACACATATTTCAAAAATCTCGAAAAATCAAAATTTTTTGGATTTCATCCAATTTTTGAGCGAGCCAAAGATATTAATTAAAATGAAAATTGTTAACGCAGGATTTAATTTTGATAAGCAATGCAACTTTTAAAAGCTATTACATTTGAAAATACCATAGTTGAGCACTTTGACACACCCTAATACTCAAGCAATTCAATATTGTATCAAAAAAATTCAAGGTTTTGATACAGACGTTGAAACTGTGTCCATGCTCTACGAGGCACTCATATCGTTTGTGAGAGAAAAACGAGAATGCTTTGATGTTTTTGAACAGGTGGGAAAAAGCAAAACTTCTAAAAATTACAAAATGGACTAAAAAAGAATCGTCAAGAAGAAAAAACGAGATGATGAGTGTCGCGAAAATTTTGTGGTCGTGAAAATTTCAAAATAAATACTTTCATTCCTATTTGCGACCAATTATTGAGTGCGCTGAAGATAAGAAATCCATCCAATGAAGCAAAAACAAATGGTTTTATTTTTTATCTAAGCTTGATCACAAGAGTGAAGAATCAATTCGAAAAAATGCAACCACCCTTCAGAAATTATACCCGGTTGATCTTGGAGCAAAACAGCTCTCAAAATATGATTTTAAGGCAGCTTAACCTTCATATAAGAAGTAGTGTAGAGCTGTGTAAATCACTCATTTCAAATGATCGAATCGTTCAACAATCGATAACGAAAATGATTCGATCATTTGAATCGATCGATCATTCGATCATTTTCATTTGGTTCAAATGGTTCAATACTGTTCCGATTCGATTTTCATTTCGATTTTGATGATAAGATTAAGTTGAGGCTTTCACAAAATTCTCTATATTGTAAGCCATAAATTGCCAAATGACATCGAATGATGGCTACTATGTCCATTGACCAAAAAGCGTCAAAAAATTCAAGATAAAGAGATTCCATTTGTTGCTCCTTAAAAGATCAATTTTAGGACTAATAGTTACTGAATGATTTGGTACTATCGAATAAATTAACATTTAGATACTATCGCATATGTAAGTCGAAAGTTTTTATTCGATAAGTCTCATTACTAGTTCAATTCCCACATTAAATATACCAGATCCTGGGCCCGTATCGCGTCAGAATAAAGTGATTACTAAATTAATTGATTGTCGTTTTGACAATCGCTCTCTCTTTATTTCTTTATTGATATGATAGAGACAGCTATATTCAAAATGACAATCAAAAAATTAACAATCAACTATCACCTTACGTGATTCCACCCTTGATACCTCAAATAACACCAAATTTAATCGAGTAAATCATGTTTAATCGAATTAACTGATACTTAAGATCGAGACTCATTGAAATGATTGAGATTATAGAAAATCGAAAAACGAGAATTATCTAAATGATTGAGATTCGGATCAATTAAAATGAAAATTTGTGATTTCGGTAATCAATACTTTTCGATGATCGGATCGAAAAAATCGAATCGATCCTGGTTGACACAGCTCTACTGCAGTAACGAATTGTAGTGCAGAAAGATCGTTTTCCGTATTGAAACGAACAAAAACCTATTTAAGGTCTCGGATTAGCGCCTTAATAGTTTAGCTCTATTAAATATAGAAGCTGAACTGACAAAAAATTTATACAGGGTGTCGTAATTCGTGTGCAATACTTTGGGATGTGATTCTTGGTTATATTCTAAGAAAAAAATTATTCTACAGTAAAGTCTGATTTTCAACTTTGACATCACTTTTTGACGATTTTAAAAAAAGCTAACTTTGGTACACCCTGACCCATGTTAAGGTCAATTTCTCTGTCGGTACTAGTAATAGGGACCTCAATTTGAACGTTTTCTTTAGAAGAAATACTAACCTTTAAAACTATGTTTAAATTGAGCTGATGTATTTTTAGGGTTGCCAGATATTCAATTTTTCTTGCCCGAGCAAAATTTTGACTTTGAGGTCATTTTTTTTTCAAAAAATGCGTAATAAACATAAAGTTTTCTTATTTTTGCCTAATGAACAAAACAGTAATAAAAAAAAAACTCATTTATAAGTGCACCAAAAAACCCGTACATATTATTATACTTGGGAAAATCTAAAACAGGCAAAAAATCAAATTTTGGGTTTTTTACCTACTTTTGTTGCAGCACTTGACAATTGGAGTGGTTTTCCGAAAATTGATAGTTTTTAGGTAATTTTTAAGACTGCACGCAGAAAAATACTCGGTTAAAAATTACGTAGTTTTCGTGTAAAATTAACACAATGACACTGTTAATATAGCGCCTGCAAACTCTCTCTGTTAATTTTACACGAGTTAACTCGATTAAAAATATTCTGTAAATTTTACATAGTTACTCAGCTATTCTGTACTAAATTGTTTTTACCCATTTTGTGGGTAGTTTTTAGCAATATTTAACGTGTTAATTTTACTGTTGAAGTCTGTAAGATCAACCTATTAAATAGGTTATTTTAACAATCATAGTCTGTTAAACTTACTAAGTACTAAATCTTTATTAGGTAATTTTTACATAGTAAACGCAAGTACTAAATTGCTTTTAGCAACCAACTCGGTTTAAATTACCTTTTCACGAAGAAAAAAAGGTTTTTCTAACCGAGCAGAACGGTATTTCCAACTGATGACTAGGTAAATCCAACCGAGTAAATCGGTAATTCCAACCGATTAGAAATGTATTTGTATTTGTAAATAGGTTATTTCAACCGAATAAATAGGTAATTTCAACCGAGTAAAAAGGTAATTCCAACCTAGTGAAAAGGTAATTTCAACCTAGTAAAAAGGTAATTCCAACCGAGTGAACAGGTAATTCCAACCTGGTGGAAGGGTAATTCCAACCAAATAAAAAGGTGATTCCAACCGAGTAAAAAGGTAATTTCAACCTAGTGAAAGGGTAATTCCAACCGAGTAAAAAGGTAATTCCAACCTAGTGAAAGGGTAATTCCAACTAAGTGAAAGGGTAATTCCAACCCAGTAAATAGGTAGTTTCAACCGAGTAAAAAGGTAATTCCAACCTAGTGAAAGGGTAATTCCAACCTAGTGAAAGGGTAATTCCAACCTAGTGAAAGGGTAATTCCAACCCTTTGAAAGCGTAATTCCAACCCAGTAAATATGTAGTTTCAACCGAGTAAAGAGGTAATTCCAACCTAGTAAAAAGGTAATTCCAACCTAGTGAAAGGGTAATTCCAACCCAGTGAAAGGATAATTCCAACCCAGTAAATAGGTAGTTTCAACCGAGTAAAAGGTAATTCCAACCTAGTAAAAAGGTAATTCCAACCTAGTGAAAGGGTAATTCCAATCCTTTGAAAGGGTAATTTCAACCCAGTAAATATGTAGTTTCAACAGAGTAAAGAGGTAATTTCAACCTAGTAAAAAGGTAATTTTAACCTAGTGAAAGGGTAATTCCAACCCAGTGAATGGGTAATTCCAACCCAGTAAATATGTAGTTTCAACCGAGTAAAGAGGTAATTCCAACCTAGTAAAAAGGTAATTCCAACCTAGTGAAAGGGTAATTCCAACCCAGTGAAAGGATAATTCCAACCCAGTAAATAGGTAGTTTCAACCGAGTAAAAGGTAATTCCAACCTAGTAAAAAGGTAATTCCAACCTAGTGAAAGGGTAATTCCAACCCTTTGAAAGGGTAATTCCAACCCAGTAAATATGTAGTTTCAACCGAGTAAAAAGGTAATTTCAACCTAGTAAAAAGGTAATTTTAACCTAGTGAAAGGGTAATTCCAACCCAGTGAATGGGTAATTCCAACCCAGTAAACAGGTAGTTTCAACCGAGTAAAAAGGTAATTCCAACCTATTGAAAGGGTATTTCCAACGTAGTAAAAGGTAATTCCAACCGAGTGAAAAGGTAATTACATCCGAGTAAAAATTTTTCTGCTCGGTTGAAAATACCTTTTGACTCGGTTTGAAATACCCTTCTTCTCGGTTGGAATTACCTTTGTACTTACTCGGCTGAAAACAAATTTTACTGGTAAAATATTTAGTAGACTGAAAAAACTATTCAAAAATTGTATGTTAAATAAAATACATAGTTTTCAAATTTCAATCATTAAAAAAATATTAAAATAAAATTTTTATTATTTCATTATTTAATAATTTAAAAAAAATAATATTATATTCTTATTTTATAATATAGTATTCTTAAGTCTAATAAAGTATACAAATACATGATTTTTTGTTATTAATATTAGAAAATTAAAATTTCTTACATTAGTTAAATGAAATTAAATTGAAGTTAGTATTTAATTTCAAAATTGGTAGGATAACAAATTTCTTAAAACTATTAACATATAATTGTCTTCGATTCTTAAGACGAATTTATTCATTTATTTCAAAAATTGCCTTCTTATAAAAATTGTTATACATATATTTCTTAAAAACAAATTAATAAAGAATTTTAAACATAAAAAAAGTTGTCCGCATAGAACGGAAACAACAGTTACATATATAGGAATGAATTATAATTAATAAGGAATTGAAAAAGTAATGGGTATACTACTTTAATATATTGAACTAAATTTCAATAAATAAATACCATGAATAAATTTATTTATTGAAATAATTTACAAAATATTTAAGTGAGGCATCTAGCAAATTTTACCAAAAGTGGTGTCGTCTATAGTAATATTGAAGGTAGTTAATGGAACCTTTATTTCAATGAAAGTTTTGGAGAAAGATGAAAAAGAAGTTAATACATATGTATGTACATATATGTATATGTTTTTTTTTTACAATATATCCATGATTAGATAATTATGAATTTATAAAGGATTTCTTAAAACTACATATTTTTTGCCGTTTGAAAGGATGGTTCTTGTATTAGGAACAGTATTAAGAAAGGATTCAAAAAACATTGTGACCTCTCCTGGAGTTTTTGGATTTTTTACTTCGTAAGCAAAATGATGTTCATCAAAACCCAAAGTTTCTAACAAAGTGCAAGTGAAGATCAATGTTTCAAGATTGTATAAGTTTTTTTTTTCCAAAATACAGAATTCGTAATTGTAGCCATCTATTCCTAGTTTAAAAACTAATATCGATCCCTAAAAAAAATACTCCAAGGAGAAGTCAACAATGAGGAAATGTATAAAAATAAATTTGTAAGAGATTCTAAACTACATACGAATAGTTCATATAATTTATATGATTACATACATACATATATATCATATAAATTATATTTATTATTCAGTGAAAAATATGTTAAAGATAAAATGAGTGTAAAAAAGTAGTGCAAACAAAACAAAATACGTAAGAAAATTAAAATTAAATTAAATACCAAGTTCAGTTAAAAGTGTGCTGGTGGTTGTGGGTGTTTTGTCAAAATTAGTTTTTATTTTATAAAAACCTTGTTGGATCACCAACCAAGCACTTGTACTTTCTTCTGAAAACTTAGCATTTAAAGTGAATATTATTTTTAAATAGGAGTCAACTGCCTCAACAATGTGATTAAAAAAGTATTTTGTTGTATTTACAACAACCATATAACTTTGCACTTCTTTGAGTGATTCACCTACTACAATCATAAGTGGCTGCAGGGTCAAGTTGAATGCTGCTAATTTAGTTTTCCTTTTTATTATCTGTGCTTCGATGTCGGCATCACTCCTCACATGCAGGATAAAACCATCCCTTACTTCGGATTTGGAAGGCCTCCACACTTTGTTGGCGCAGCCCTTCAGTCTAATGGTGCAGACTGAAAGAAGCGATGGAATCAGCAGAAAAGCTGCCAAATTCTCTACCTCCTCGGAAACTGAAAATAAAAAATAATTCGTTTTAGTTAATCATACATCAAATAATATGTGTAGGTATATATTTCGTATACTAACCATTTTGAAGTGAAAGCAGGATTTTAGTAAATTTATCTTTATTCGGCCGGTTCGATGCAACTTTAAAAATTTCCTTTTTGTATGAAGGAAAATTTTCAAAAAGCCCGTTAAAATTTGTTGGATAGCATGTTTTGAAATCTTGTAAGAGCTAGAAAAAAATAAATAAATATACATACATTTTAAAAGGGGAATAATGCAAGACTTAAATTCATCAAATGCTTTTTAATAAAAACTGATTTAACTTACCAAAATGTAGCCTGTTGGTTTTTGTAGAGCTGGATACTCTTTGAAGTACTCGTCAATACTCATGTCCTTGAGGTGGCTTAACCGAAAACTTGAGGTTTCCTCCCATTTTTGTTCTACAGTTTCCCAGGGATGGCTTGAATTCTTAAGCCACTCAAGGCTTTCGCTGCATTCTTTTTCAGCCTCAAAATCAATAGCTTCGAAACGGCTTAATGGCGATGATGGTGATGCTGGCGATGATGGCGATGAGCACCGGGGTGAAGTGGGTGTTGTTGGTGAGTCCAGTTTTGGTCGCTTTGAAATTATTCCCGACTCCCTGTATTTTCTTTTTAGGTTGTGAATCTGGTCTGGGAGTTTTCCCACTAACCTGTTGGTGATACCGCGAGTAGATTCCACCAATTTTGTATGTAAATACACTGCCCTTTGCTCTTTTGTATATAACTCAATTATTTGATTCGTCCAGTAATTGTATATATCCGCTGTTACGTTTCTTTCCAGATGAGTTTTCAGGATGTGCTTTCCAATTATACGTACAAGACGCATTCGTGACAAGTTTTCAAGTGGATTAGTTTTTGAAATATTGAGCAAAGCTTTTCCCTCCAAACTACTTTCAAGCAATTTTGTTAAGGTCTGAAATCATACATTTTAATTTTGCATTTTATTATTTACTACTTGAAAAGTTATTCGACTTGAAAACAAAGAATTTTGAATTGTATTTGTTGATACTCGTAGTTTATATCTTTACGCTCTAATACACGAATTATGAACAAAATGATACAAACATTTTAAATTTGCACATACAATAGATATGTTAGCTTTAAAAAAAGCCCCTTTGTTGAAACATTTAAAAAGTGGACTTATTTTCACAAAATATTGATCTACTTTTGCAAAATAATGGAATTTGATTCAAACATTAATATGTCTATAATCAAAAAACCTTACACGATCTTGTATGCGTTACAGTGTTAAAAAGAGATTTATGCAAATTTACGATAAACTTCGGAATAGAATTTTCAAAACAGTAATATAAAGGATCAGTTAATAATTATAACAAACTAATTTACAAAATGTAAATAGACAAAACCGTACAAGTGTCTCATTCTTGCTTGTGTCATCAGTTCGATTTTCAGTTCCGCTTGTATCAGCGATATAGGAAATAAGCTCATTAAAAGGAAATTCTTGAATTGTTGTAGCTGAATTTATTGTTATGTCGGATAATTGTGTACCAAAAAGCTGAAAATTGTTTATAAAAATTTTTCAATTAATTAACCTAATAGTTTTTAGGAATAAAAAATACTAACGGAGCTACTATCAGAGTTGTGTTCATTTCTTTGATATACGAGTTTTTTGTATTCTGCTAAATTTTTAGTGAACAAAACTCGGTTCCCAATACTTGGAAATAATTCTTTAATTTCTTCACTTCCAAGGAGAGCCATTGCCATGGATGTTATGTTGTTTTCTGATAAGGAAAAAGAAAAATATATGTTTTCCAAAGTTAAATGACTGCAAATTCAAATTTAAACAATTGAATTTAGAAATCTATCTCCAACACTTCAAAACAAATATATAAAAAAAATCTTTTCAATTACAAGTTTTGTTTTGTGAAATTCTGAGAAATGTTTGTATTTAGTTTGATTGCTCAAAGCGAAAAACGGTTCATCGTATCGATGTTAGACTTTAACTTAATACAAGAAAATTTTATGAACTTTAATTATTAACAAAAATTAAAACCACAAAATGCGGACAGATCCATCTTTTGTTTACCATAAACTTTTTTGTAAAACTTACAATTTATGACCCATTTAGTGAACCCGTTTTCTTATTTAATAAAAAGCTGAAATCCATTTTAAAGATCATTTATAAAGGCATTTACAGAAAATTAAGTCTAGCATATTTTTTAAATTTTTTTGTTGAATTTGCATCATTATATTGTATGCGTACTTTGAAATTTTCGACTTTACGCCCGGTAGTCTAACATTAAACGTCTTATAACTCAAAAAGTATGGACATTAAAAAAAAGATTTAAGCAAACGCTGTAGAGGATAAGCTGATCTTTAAAATGGATTTCAGCTTTTTATTGATTAATCCAATATTTTAAAAGTTATCGTCCGAAACAAGAAAACCGGTTCACTAAATGGGTCATAAATTGTAAACGGTAAGTTTTACAAAAAAGTTTATGGAAAAGAAAAAAGGCAAAATTTTATTCTCTACAATAATGGCTTTCAAAACTTTGGCCTAAAATGCATACTTTATGAGATATCGGCCAAGAACCTTTTTTGTAGATGGCAATCGAAGCTCCACCTGGATCTGTCCGCATTTTGTGGTTTTATGATCAGTAAGTGACCCTACACCTTATCCAAAAAAAAAAAAAAATTGGATCGGAAATTTAGTGCGAGGTTAAATTCTATTTTTACTGGCCTAAATGTAAATATTTCTTTTTTAATTGATAAATCTTTTTGAAAAAAAAAGAATGTTGCTTCACATTCTAGTGGCTTTTTTTTCTAAAGGAAACATGTATTTCCATACAAAAATGCTAAGTCTTCTTAGTTAATTTTTTAAACTTCTTTTATAAGGCGTTAATATTTAAAATTTACTCAATTTCAACCGTGCGAGTCTGCTGTATTCTGTTATTCAACTGAGTAGATGGGTAAAAAATAACCGAATATATTTGTAAAAATTACCCATTTGCAACAGTGTGCTTGCTGTATACTGTTAACAACACAACAAACTCAAACTGTTGCAAATGGGTAGTTTTTACAAATTTATTCGGTTAAAAAAAATGCACCACTCACTGACTCAATTGCAAATGTGTATTTTTTACCCATCTACTCGGTTAAACAACACAACACAGCAAACTCAGACTGTTGCAAATGGGTACTTATTCCAAACTTAAATCGAACACAATTCACTGACACGATTATTTTTATTCAATGCATAATTTTGTAATAACTTTTTACAAAATTATGCATTGAATAAATGCAATTTAAAAATATCAATAGTTTTAAAAAATAAACATTTTGACTTACCTTTAAATTTTGGAATGTAGGTTTCCAAGCCCCACTCCCTCAGGAGGCATTCCACATTTTCGTCCATATTTTTGTTTTAATTTTAGAAAACCACAATTAATTATTTTTACTTTTAAGTTTTAAATAAAACACAAATGATTAGGTTAAAGAAATTGTTTATAAAAGTAAATTAATATAAAAGTAAATAATATAAATCACTACGAACCGCACTACGAACCGCACTACGCCAGACTTGAACAAAGAATGGGAAGATTGTGAAATATAATTCATGTATTGAATGAACTTGAGCGTTACCAATACACAGACGGTCACTGAGTAAAATTTACCTAAGCCTGTAAAAATAAATAAGTCGATGGGTAAAATTAACCTTCGCTAGTTTGTATAATTAACCGACTGATGTGTAAATTTAGCACATTTGCTCGGTTAATTTTTACCGATTAAGTGGGTAACTTTATCAAACATTGTTCTGTAAAAGTAAATAAGTCGATGGGTGAAATTAACCTTCGCTAGTATGTATAATTAACCGAGTAATGTGTAATTTTAGCACATTTGCTCGGTTAATTTTTACCGATTAAGTGGGTAACTTCAACAAACATTGTTCTGTAAAAATAAATAAGTCGATGGGTAAAATTAACCTTCACTAGTATGTATAATTACCCGAGTAATGTGTAATTTTAGCACATTTGCTCGGTTAATTTTTACCGATTAAGTGGGTAACTTCAGCAAACATTGTTCTGTAAAAATAAATAAGTCGATGGGTAAAATTAACCTTCGCTAGTATGTATAATTAACCGAGTAATGTGTAATTTTAGCACATTTGCTTGGTTAATTTTTACCGATTAAGTGGGTAACTTCAACAAACATTGTTCTGTAAAAATAAATAAGTCGATGGGTAAAATTAACATTCACTAGTATGTAAAATTACCGAGTAATGTGTAATTTTAGCACATTTGCTCGGTTAATTTTTACCGATTAAGTGGGTAACTTCAGCAAACATTGTTCTGTAAAAATAAATAAGTCGATGGGTAAAATTAACCTTCGCTAGTATGTATAATTAACCGAGTAATGTGTAATTTTAGCACATTTGCTTGGTTAATTTTTACCGATTAAGTGGGTAACTTCAACAAACATTGTTCTGTAAAAATAAATAAGTCGATGGGTAAAATTAACCTTCACTAGTATGTATAATTACCCGAGTAATGTGTAATTTTAGCACATTTGCTCGGTTAATTTTTACCGATTAAGTGGGTAACTTCAGCAAACATTGTTCTGTAAAAATAAATAAGTCGATGGGTAAAATTAACCTTCGCTAGTATGTATAATTAACCGAGTAATGTGTAATTTTAGCACATTTGCTTGGTTAATTTTTACCGATTAAGTGGGTAACTTCAACAAACATTGTTCTGTAAAAATAAATAAGTCGATGGGTAAAATTAACATTCACTAGTATGTAAAATTACCCGAGTAATGTGTAATTTTAGCACATTTGCTCGGTTAATTTTTACCGATTAAGTGGGTAACTTCAGCAAACATTGTTCTGTAAAAATAAATAAGTCGATGGGTAAAATTAACCTTCGCTAGTATGTATAATTAACCGAGTAATGTGTAATTTTAGCACATTTGCTTGGTTAATTTTTACCGATTAAGTGGGTAACTTCAACAGACATTGTTCTGTAAAAATAAATAAGTCGATGGGTAAAATTAACCTTCACTAGTATGTATAATTACCCGAGTAATGTGTAATTTTAGCACATTTGCTCGGTTAATTTTTACCGATTAAGTGGGTAACTTCAGCAAACATTGTTCTGTAAAAATAAATAAGTCGATGGGTAAAATTAACCTTCGCTAGTATGTATAATTAACCGAGTAATGTGTAATTTTAGCACATTTGCTTGGTTAATTTTTACCGATTAAGTGGGTAACTTCAACAAACATTGTTCTGTAAAAATAAATAAGTCGATGGGTAAAATTAACATTCACTAGTATGTAAAATTACCCGAGTAATGTGTAATTTTAGCACATTTGCTCGGTTAATTTTTACCGATTAAGTGGGTAACTTCAGCAAACATTGTTCTGTAAAAATAAATAAGTCGATGGGTAAAATTAACCTTCGCTAGTATGTATAATTAACCGAGTAATGTGTAATTTTAGCACATTTGCTTGGTTAATTTTTACCGATTAAGTGGGTAACTTCAACAGACATTGTTCTGTAAAAATAAATAAGTCGATGGGTAAAATTAACCTTCACTAGTATGTATAATTACCCGAGTAATGTGTAATTTTAGCACATTCGCTCGGTTAATTTTTACCGATTAAGTGGGTAACTTCAACAAACATTGTTCTGTAAAAATAAATAAGTCGATGGGTAAAATTAACCTTCGCTAGTATGTATAATTCACCGACTGATGTGTAATTTTAGCATATTTGCTCGGTTAATTTTTACCGATTAAGTGGGTAACTTTATCAAACATTGTTCTGTAAAAGTAAATAAGTCGATGGGTGAAATTAACCTTCGCTAGTTTGTATAATTAACCGACTGATGTGTAATTTTAGCACATTTGCTCGGTTAATTTTTACCGATTAAGTGGGTAACTTCAGCAAACATTGTTCTGTAAAAATAAATAAGTCGATGGGTAAAATTAACCTTCGCTAGTATGTATAATTAACCGAGTAATGTGTAATTTTAGCACATTTGCTCGGTTAATTTTTACCGATTAAGTGGGTAACTTCAGCAAACATTGTTCTGTAAAAATAAATAAGTCGATGGGTAAAATTAACCTTCGCTAGTATGTATAATTAACCGAGTAATGTGTAATTTTAGCACATTTGCTCGGTTAATTTTTACGGATTAAGTGGGTAACTTCAGCAAACATTGTTCTGTAAAAATAAATAAGTCGCTGGGTAAAATTAACCTTCGCTAGTTTGTATAATTAACCAACTGATGTGTAATTTTAGCACATTTGCTCTGTTGATTTGTACCGATTAAGTGGGTAACTTAAGCAAACATTGTTCTGTAAAAATTAATAAGTCGATGGGTAAAATTTACCTTCGCTAGTTTGTAAAATTAACCGAGTGATGTGTAATTTTAACACATTTTCTCGGTGAAAGTTACAAACCGAATTGGTTATTATTACCTTAATACTCATAACCAAGTAAGTTGGTTGATTTTAAACAAGTTATCTACAAACTTTACTGTTTGTACTCATTAAATTTTACCGAGCACGAGTGGGTAAACGATCATAAGAAAGTTTCTCGGTAAAAGTTACCTATTTCATAAGTATTTTTTACCTATTTCTTTTAACCGAGTTAACTCGTGTAAATATAACAGAGTTAACTACGTAATTTTTAACCGATTTAACAGTATTTTTAACCCTTTTGCTTTTAACCCACGTAAAATCGCACTCGGTTAGAAATTATTTTTCTGCGTGTGTGCACTCATCAAAAGGGTTAAAAGTGTACTTTTGCCTACTTAACTTCCTGTCAAAACCCTAAATACCTTACCTCTTCTCAGGGAGAGTTAAATTTGGGGTATAAATGTTTAAGGGGTAAATTAACTAAATAAGTGGTATAAAAGAATAGAAAAACAATTTCATTATAAGATTATCAAGTTAAGTCATGATTACAGTTGTATAAGAGTGCTTTTTAAAATGCCTTCATTTACGAGAGAAGAATACGCAGACGTTTATGGGTTGTGCATTGGAAATTCAAGAAAAACACAACGAATATACCAGGAACTTTATCCTAACAGACGACTTCCTTATCGAAATGTTTTTGGAAATACCTTTTGAAGGCTTCGAGAAACTGAATTAGTTTCAGTGTCAATTCAAATTACCACCCCGACTTAATTCTACTAACTATCTGGATTTTTACAAAAAAATCTACCAGACCTATTGGAGGAAGTTCCACTGCTTCAACTAGCTTCATCATAGTACCAACAATATGATGCTCCGGCCCAATATGGTCGTGAAGTTAAAGATTGGCTGGATGAAGAATACGGTTATCGAAGGATAGTTAGAAATGGACCAATTCACTGGCTTGCAAGATCTCCCGATCTCACTGTACTGGATTTTTTTGTAAGGGGTAGAATGAAAGAAATCATTTACTCATCTGAAATAACTGAATTAGAACAACGTATTTCGGAAGGATTACTAAAAGTAAGGCAAGAGTTATCGAGAATAAACACTCAAAATAAAATCCTAAAACGGGCTCTAGCATGCATTCAAAACGCAGGAGGGCACTTTGAGCACTTATTATGACTGTATTTGTGTGTACATAAAATAAAAAATTACTTTAAATTACACAAGATATTGTTTTATTCAATCCCTTTATACCTCAGGGCAAAAAATCAGTTTTTTTTATTTTTACCTGTTTTAGATTTTCCCAAGTATCATAATATGTATGGGTTTCTCGGTGCACTTATAAATGAGTTTTTTTTATTAGTGTTTCGTTCATCAGGTAAAAATTAGGAAACTTTATGTTTATTACGCATTTTTTGAAAAAAATTGACCTCAAAGTCGAAATTTTGCTCGGGCAAGAAAAATTGAACACCATTTAAAATTGAATATTTCGCAACCCTAAAAATACATCAGGTCAATTTAAACGTAGTTTTAAAGGTTAGTATTTCTTCTAAAGAAAAAGTTCAAACTGAGGTTCCTACTACTAGTACCGACAGAGAAATTGACCTTAACATGGGTCAGGGTACACCAAAATTTGGTTTTTTTTTTTAAATCGTCAAAAAGTGATGTCAAAGTTGAAAATCAGACTTTAGTGTAGAACAATTTTTTTCTTAGAATATCACCAAGAATCACATCTCAAAGTTTGGCACACGAATTACCGGACACCTTGTATAATGAATCTATTGTTAATGAATTTTGTAATGAATATACACACAAAAAAAAATTTGAAAACATCAAATATTATGCATTTTGTGTTTTTTTATTATTATTTTTTATTACTTTATTTTCATTGTTCTAAAGGGCGGCAAAATTTATCAGCCCGGGGCGCCAAATCCTTAAATACGCCTCTGCACTTAGTTATTTAAGTCATCTCTTAATTTGATTGTTGGAAAGGCCAATTTTTTTTTTATTGTCTTCACTAAGCAAAAAAAGGCACGTCATCATATCTTAGATGTTTTTATTAAGCAAAGATGGCCCGAGTTCATTTTCGTTGCTAAATAACTTAAAATCATGAATTCCATAAAATAAAATAGTTCTTTTTAAATAACAAATATATTTTTTTAATTTGTTCTTACGAAAACTAAATATGAATTTAAATGTATTTCTCTCAAAATTATTCAAATGGAGATACGCAATTTCTTCTTAGAACAGCAGTATTGTAGTGTCAAAAACACATTCATATACGAGTAAGTATATCACTATAACTATATACAGTAAAACCCGCTTAAGAGAAACGGTAAAATGTCACAATATTTCTTTCACTTAAGCGGGTTTTTCTCTTAAGCGAACCCCGCTTAAGTGAAAAATAATTTCACTTAAGCGGAGTTCGGATAAGTGAAAAAAAAATGTCACTTAAGCGGATTTAAAAATTCCATTAAGCGGAGATTTAATGCTAGAAACAATATTGTTTCTTTTGGACTTGCCTTGAAAGAAGTTAAATAAAACAACGATTAAATTACATAAAAATAATTTATTGAACAACGAAAACTAGCAACTTTTGTTCTGTTCGATTCAATTTTTTTTTTTCACTTAAGAGAGTTTTTTTCAATGACAAATATTAAAAATTAACTGAAAATATGTTTCAGTTATCCGGGTTTTTCACTTAAGTGAGTTTCACTTAAGCGGAGTGTTTTAAGGGAAATTGGTCGGAAAATAATTGGGAATGAAGAAAGTGTTTCAGGTAAGCGGGTTTTTCTCTTAAGCGGGTTTCTCTTAAGCGGGTTTTACTGTATTATACAAGTTCTTCTAGTTTTACTCGTCCATGGTTCAAGTTTTTTGACAAATTTGTTTCGCTCAGTTGGACTACGAATGAGATAAAAACTCCTACAACGGCACTTTTTACACAATTACTTTTTAGTGGAATGAGTTGCCAAAAATAGTTTTAATTACAAGTCAAAGGGAACATGTTTGCCTTCCAAAGCAAGTAAAAAAAAGAAACTATTTTGCGAATCGGGGGAATTTCATTAACTGAAAGTTTTGCGTTCGAGCTATGTATCCCCAAGGATATACATATACAGTGACGAGCAAAAGTGGTCAAATGATTTCGCTTAAATCGTTCATTTTAAAACATGTAAGGCTGATTATTGTCAAAATGAAAAAAAATTGTAAAAATACCGTCGACCGCGCTATTTTTTTAACTAAAACGTAGTGAATCATCGCGGGAAGTGTCTAAAATTTTGAAAATTTCAAAAACTTCTGTGCTTAGTATTAAAAAACCAAAAATTTGATGTTCCCCCAATGAAAAAAGGACGGAAATGACTACTTTCTGATTTGGAAGCTAGAAAAATGGAAAGAGAGTTGAGAAGTTGTGGGTCCAAAACACCTAAGCAGGCAGCTCAAAACATAGACAAGCCAGTTAGTGAATGGACTGCATGCCGGGCACTCAAAAGAATTGGGTTAAACGCTAAAGAGAACCCGAAGAAGCCTCTGCTTTCAGCGAAAAATATTAAAGCCAGGTTAGTTTCGCTAAAAAGCGCACAAACTCTGGACCATTGATCAATGGAAAAAAGTCATTTGGTCGGACGAGACGAATGTCAATAGAATAGGAACGGATGGTAGATCTTTTTATTGGTCACGTCCTAGAGAACCACTTCAACAACATCAAGTTCAAAAGACCGTGTAACATGGAGGAGGTTCGGTGATGGCTTAGAGCTGTTTCTCGTGGAACTCTGTTGGTCCTTTGGTGAAAATCGATGGCATCATGAACAAAGAAAAATATTTGGACATTTTGAAGACAAATTTACCACCTTCTACTGCACCAACAGGCTTGAATGAGAAATCAACAGCTTACGACGATAACATGGCCAGCACAAAGCCCTAACCTCAATCCAATTGAAAATGTATGGTCAATTGTGAAGCGACGGTTGGGGCAGCACAAAAATCACCAATCAAACACTCAGGAGCTTTGGCAACGAATGGAGCCATATTCCAGAGCAATTTCTCCATAATTTGGTGGAAAGTATGCCAAAGCGTTGCTCCCAAGTAATTAAAAATAAAGGTTTATGGACTAAATACTAAAGAAAAAACATTGAATTTAAACGTGCATAATTGGACAAGTCTAAAAACTAATGGAATATTTTTTTGTTTTGTATTATATATTATTTTTTAAAAAAGTTTTTATAAATAATAAAATTTAGTTAAATAAACAAAATGAAAAAAAAATAAAAAAAGATTTTAATTCTATTAAAAACTCTTACTTTAAATCAATTTTTCAAGTAAGCGAAAACATTTGACCATTTTTGCTCGTCACTGTATATACATATGTACATATACATAGGTATTCTAGGTTTTATAAACCTAATCGAATCTCCTTTCTTTTATCTCCGACCATGGGGATTAAAGTAATTCTATTTCAAGTGCAAGTCTGCTGGGAGCGCAACCCCAACTTTTGTTCGCTAATAATAAAATGAAAAGTCTAGTCTGAATCGTTCGGATGTTTAACTTTATCTTCTTGTATGGCATCGTTCAGCGGACTTACTTTTATTTTTTTAAGAAGTTCACAAAAAAGCTTTTCACTGCACCAAAAAAATAGCATGGTACTTGGTTCGTTTTATCGATAGTGTAACTTTCCATTCAAGGGTTTCAAATAATGTGAAATGTGTTTTTCTAACTAAAAAGTACATACAACATAAAGTTTAATGTATCGAATCGATTTATCTTTCTTTAAAATGTATTTCGATAACCTTTAAAAGGTTAAAAATAGTATATTTTGAAAAGATAATGTGTATCAACTTTTTGATTTAAATGTGTGTATTTAGGTTAAAGTCTTGTCAATAAAAGTAAAATACAAAGCTACGGAAATTCAAATGAAGCCTACAATTTCCAAAATAAGGTTTTAAAATACAATTTCTACACAGGGTGACTCGAAGAAGATACAATAAATTGCGAGAAAGCAACCGAATGCATATTGCTTTCTAGTAAACGAAAAATTTCAAGGTTATAATCTAACCTGCATTTACATACCTTAGATAGTTTCAGCTAAACTAACGATAGTTGTAAGTAAAACTAACATGTTTAGTAGGCAGCTATTTAGTTTTGTTCAAAGGAATTGAAAGTCTTGAATCTCATAGTTTTAATATTTGCATCTTACACGTTTTAATCTTTTTTAAATTTACAATATCCATTTTTTGTGTGGGTACCTTGTTTATCTTGCGTGTCAATCAAAATTTATTTTAATTTTAAATTACTTACATAAACGTATCTATTGAGAATATTTAATTTACATTCAGTATAGTGAATTGAATGCTATAGCTGTTTGGTATATGAGATTTAAATAACTTGCCAACGCAAATTCATCTATATTAAATTTTTTTAACAAATTTAAACCTTCCATCTAAGAAGAACCCTCATCAATCAAAAAATAAAATTGAAGTTGATACCTACATTATTTTATGCTCGAATGAATCGAAATGTGAAATAAGATACATATTTTTGATATTACAGATAAAATGAATAACAACGTGCCATAAGTTGTCAATTCGACTTCATTCACATGTAAGGAATCCGACAATAATGCTTCAAGATAGGAATATTTTTTAAATCAAAAAAAAAAATAATTTTTGAGAAAAAATAATACCGAAATATCTATACTTATATATAAAAAAAACTAGCTTCTGATTGAATGGTACAAAACATAAAACAAGATTCTTGTTTTCGATTTTTTCAAAAACGTTCAATCAATTAGAATTTTGCTTATCAAAACTGTTTTCTAAAATATTTTTTGAATTTTTAAAAAAGTTTCAGACACATACATACATGTCAAAAAAGTGTACATTTTTTGTTTTGAAATTAATTTAGATTTTATTCGCACAATATATACTTAAAATTGGCGAACCTGTTTTTTTTTAATATTTAAAAAAAATAAAAATTAAGGCACACAATTTTAAAATCGCTTTCTTAATGCTTCTTAATCGCCTAAACT
The DNA here is from genome assembly GCA_963931855.1 of Philhelius festivus. NCBI lineage: Eukaryota > Metazoa > Arthropoda > Insecta > Diptera > Syrphidae > Philhelius > Philhelius festivus. The sequence continues at coordinate 138,734,708 of OZ007555.1, read as the reverse complement.
TCTTCTAAACTATGTATATCAGATTATGTATATCAGATTATCACCAAAAAGGAAATTTTAATTGATAATTTTAAAAGTGTAATAAAACACAAAGTGGCTAATAGAATCACTGTGACAGAAAAGAATACAAATTGAGTGAAGATTTCTAATATATACAGGGTGTCCCTTATTCGTGCATAATATTGTAGGGGCATGATTCTTCGGTATATTATAAGAAACAAAAATCTTTTTACGGCAAGTGCCTATCTCCAATTTGTATATCATACATCGGGGATTTAAGAAACGGCTTTCATTTTTAGAAGAAATAATTAATACTTTCAGACTCAGGTTGTTAAAAAATTTGCACCATTGATTTTAATAACATAAAACATGTTATTATTTATTTAATAAATTAAGACGTGTTTTTGAGTAATTAAAAATGTTATCCTTTATTTATTCTTAATCCATTATAAAAATAAGAGATGATTAATTTTTAAGTGTGGCATTTATGATACTGGGCTCTTAGACGCATTTTCGGTGCTGTGTGTGAGAAGGGCGAATGGAGGAGAAGATATATGTAACTGCGAACTCTACTAGCTGTACCAAGATGTATATGAAGTCCAGAAAGCCAAAACACATGGACTACATTCGCTTGGCCACATTGAGTGAACGGGCAACATGCTCCAGATAAGAGAGGTTTCGAATCCCAGCGCCCCATACTTAATATCTGAAGAACAACTCAGTAAAATAGATTAAAAAATGTTATAACAAAACAAAATATTTATTCAAATAACCCTTAAATTATTCGGCTGTATTGTGGTAACCGTCGGAGCAGAACTTTCTCCGCAACGCATCCTTCGTCGGAGATTCAATTTCAGTTCGAAGTAGCTTTCATCGGAAGAAATTTTACAGAAATCCAGCGACGCATTGCGATAGATATAAATTTCAGACAGAGATGCGCTAATTAACCTATACATATATCGAAAATGCGATATATTTTCGATAGTTTTTTTTATAAAATAAACACCATAAGCGTTTTAAACCATGAAAAATCGGTGAGAGAGTGTAGTTTATTGTTTATAAAAAGTATTTTTTTTTTTTCAATTATAATGCGCTAGCGTTTTTAAGAAATGTAATTAGATGCACCGATTTTTAAATCAAAACTATCGAATAAAGTCCCCTCCCTATTGCCAAACGTCTGTTTTCCATTTGAAGTGTCAAAAAAAGAATGAATTGAAAAAAAAAACTTGAGAAACAATATTTTATATATATTTGACTAATACGTACTTTAATCACAATGGAAATGAATCAGTGCACAAAACAAAAGATCACGAACGAACTTTTTTTCCATTCAAACATCCATTTGTCTTGGTTCCAATTAATTTAACTGACTGGGCCAGATCTTCACAAACACAGCTACAATTTCTGGTGTCTTTTTGGTGCAATCCGCTCATATTGTTGCGAACTTGTTTTTTCGTTCTGCCTAAGAACAAAAAGTCTATTATAAATAGGTAACACAAGTTAACTCAAATAAAGTTAATTTCCTTATTACTTACATTTTAAGTAACTATTTCTTTAAAAAGAAAATACTTTCCGCAACAAGAACTTGTCGGAGGATTTCGGAGATAATTTTGTTTGTATGTGTCAAAAATAAGACCATTAGAAGTGCTTTATCGCACATAAATAGCATGCTTTGAATTTCGTCGGACAGAATTTCCGATCAGCTGATCGGAGAAATACCTTGAAGCAAAATGTCTCCGATTCGGAGGAAATCGGAGAGAATTTCGCTCCGACGGTTACCTCGATAAGGCCGATTAATACAAATTAATAATCTATTTCAGCTGTTATTTTCTTAAAGCATTCAGATCTACTGATATGGATTATCAGGTTATCTGGGATTACTATATTTTGTTCTTCGGATAATAATCTAGTAAATTAAGATTCTTGAATAAACAGGTGGCACTATATCAGTAAATACTCTTTGAAGCTCATTGCAAACTAGGTACGAACAACGAACCCAATTTCAAACAAAATTTACTTGAATGTTTCACACCACCTTACTTTTTTTACATTTCAAAGGAACCTCAGTTTTCACAGGTGTTCCTTAAAAAAGATCTATTGCAATCAACTAAAGTCCTAGTACTTTACACACCCACACATTAAACTTTTTCTTTGGAAACGATTTACTAGCGTATAGTCTCATCTTTTAATAAGTCAATAGCATCCAAATATTAACAGGTATAAACACTTATTTAACCATTACGTATTCTACATAATTTCGACCAAACCTCTTAAGCAAGAAACTAACGCAATTTTGATGTTTATATCTACTTTTCAAAGACCAACAACTATTAAATTATTAAATAAATATCGAACACCTGTCCAAGCGTCCAACTTAATAAAAACCGAAGTAATTGACCAACTCAATCTCATAAAAATACCACGTTTGCCTAATAAGCTGATGGCTCTAAATGCCAACACTTTAATCCTTTATTATTTTCTGCAGTTTCCTACTTAACAATGAATGAATAGCCAAATCCAATTCTGCGTCTCTTCCCCGAATATCTCTTCAAAGCAATTAAAATAAAGGAAAGTGCTTGCAGAGCTAAAAACATAGTCCTTGGCACTAGACCAGTCCTTGGTTTTTCTCTGATAACATCCAATGCTAGAGGACAAATTTATTCAAAACCTGTGCCCAATAAAGCTCTATTATTACAAAGCTAGACAATGTTCTTTGATAAGTTTCCAACAAAAAATATGGTTGTGTAGAACTTTCACATATTTTAATTACAAAATAAATGCCAACCCTCCACAATTGACATTTTTTCAAGCCAAAGTGTATGAATTGGTCGGAATATAAATGACCCTTGGGCTAAATTAACTATGTAAACTTGGTGAAGCATAAATTTACAAACAACTCCTGCCATCCCTGAGCTCGTCAAGTTCTATACAACGCATTGAATTATGATTTCTATTGAATTTGAATGCTCGAATACAGATGTATCCATCCCTCGAAAGCGTTCATCAAGTCGACAGTCCTTTCGTTATGGTTGTTGGTTCTATGGAATTTATGAATTGCTAATTTTTCTATCTGTGTTTTCAACCGAAATTCTCTTCTGATTTTTTTGCTTTTATTTTTCTATTGGATACGAAGAATTCCTTGAATAAGAAATTAAGTTTCATTAATGCAAACAAAGACAGACATGGGGGTTCGTTTTATTTGAGTTCAATGGTTAGGAATGCAAATTTGATTATTTTTCACAACAGCACTTCTAACGCCCAATTTTTCAGTGAAAGGTCATTCGAGGAAAAGTTACTATCCCTTAGTTAAATCAGAGTAAATTACGAAGTGTTGCAAATTCATTAAACACGAGTTAACTTGAAACCATTTTTTTAGTGGAGGATAAAAGTTAAATTTCGGATATTGTTGGAGTGCAAAACTATGGAACTCGCCATTTCAATATCGAAAATAGCTTATTACTTAAATATTTATTTTGTTGATCTTATAGCTAAAGCCTTTTCACGGTGAATCAAAATCTGGGACTTCGATAACAAGACCAAATTGCGGTAGGAGTTACATACATTGCTACTTTTGACAACAAGCGTTCTATTATTTTGTGTTTTATGTTCCAGATCAATTTTATTTGGTGGACGCAAAAATGCGTGAATGAAGTTTGACAGTTGGGATTTGATTTGACAGTGGTAGAAAGCGGTCGGTAACAATTTATTATGGAGCTTTTAACGCAGCAGCAATGCATTAAAACTATTAAAACATTTTATTTAAATGAGTGTTTCATTGTAAATAAATGGTAAGCTGTAATTGGTTGGTTTTGTTAAAAAACAGAAAAGGCACTGAAAACCCTCGATGGATGCTCCAAAGACCACGCTACTCTCGTCGAGTATGAATATGAATTGTGAGAGGGTGGCTTCCACTGCGTCCTAAGGATCTATTATGTCCTCATCTAGAGATAGATCTGTTGCTAGCCTGACAGCACTCTCTCCAAGTGTATCCCTTTGATGAGTTTTACCCTCTCTGGAGCAGCTTCATAAAGGGTAAATCATTCTTTTCTACCTGGTAGCGTCCTAGGTTCTTGTTTCTCTGATGCACTAGTGCTTCGCATCCGCCTAGTATGTGTTACGACTATTGTATAGAATCTGCATTTCGGGCTGTTTACTAGACCTAGAATACATACTTAAGTGACCCGTGTGGAGTTCCGTTTCTATTCGTAGATTTTTCCTACTTAAACCGATACAGTTCTTGAAAAGATATTGGTTATAGTTCCCAAAAAGTAGTTTGGCCTGCCTAAGTGTTGTAAGTTCCTTCCAGTTTTTGGATCTTTTGGCCTGCCCCACTATTTTGATTTCGTTTTCAATCCTGTTTATGTTCCATTCCGCAGTAGGGCTCTGGTCCCACTAGAGGAGTCCTTGCACCTATTTTTGCTAGGGAGTCTGCCTCCTCATTTTCCTGGACACTTACATGTCCAGGTACCCAATTAAGTGAGACATTATCTTGGCAAGTTTACTTATCCTGCCTACAAATTACCACATCTTGACTATCTGACTTAATGGCGATGTTAAGGTTTCGGCAATTACTTTCGAGATTCCGACCTTCACATTCTACTATGGCATTGACTTCCGCATGGAAAATGATAGTGGATTGTCCAATTGTTATGGAAAGTTTGGTTCTAGGCCTAAAAACTCCAGCACCAGTACCTTCTGTCGTTTTCGAATTTTACGCACACTAAAGGGATTTCGATTACCCTTAAAATGTTGAGCACAGTACGATCGTTTAGGAAAGTCGGAGAGACCCAAGGAGATACCAATGTTTAAAAATCATAATGGGAGGAGATATAGAGTCAGGAAAAAGCATTCCATATTCGTGTAGTGCGGCTAAGAATAGAATCTCTGAATTTAACAGTAAGTCCGAACTTGGGCTCAAGTGTTAACTGATGGGTATTCTAATCGGAGGAATTCAACTGGCTATTTCACTGGAATACTGTTTATAAAAATAACGGACATGGGCCTTGAGTATAATTTTCTGATTCTGATTTTGAAAAGCCAGTCACAGAACTTTAAATAGTTTTTCTTTTTCTTTTTTATAAAAATCCCTAAATGTTTGGCATGTTCTCCTTAAGAGCTATTTTAAGGTGCAAAGAATAAAAATGCATTTTGCTTTCAGTTACCTGATAAAAACATTATTATGGAGGAGCAGTTTTACCGAGCCGAAAACTTTTAGACGTAATAGAGCTAAAGATTGTTCAGAATCTCCATTATAGAGATAGATTTTTAAATTTGTTCACCAGGAGGTGCAATCACTTTTAAAATAGAGCTAGGACCTTACATTTAACTTTCTCGGAGCTGTTAAAGAACATTTAAATAACATTTAGCTCCAACGATGTTACTTGGGACCTTAATATTAAAGACCACATAACCGACCGATAAAATATAAATTATAAAATTGTATTTTATATAAAAGTTACAAAATAACTAATTCCAAGTTTGGTCAGATTTATATAGAGACTCTCCATACATACGGTATCGAAAACCTTCTCTACATATCGCATGCTTAATGGAATACTGACGCATTAGGACATAGGTCAAAATTGAGTTACGTAGAGATACAGACTTTTGCAAGCCTCAGATCTCATGAATATACGAATACCAGTAACATGAATAATTAGTTTTAATTTTATCCGTCAACAAGTAGGACAAATCCTCATAGCAAGATCTTTTTTTGCAACTTCCCAAAAATAGTTTTTTCGAGTTAGGTCAGTATTCCATTAAGCATGCGATATATGAACCAGAATATTTTATATCCAAATTTTCGAAAAAAATATATTTTGGACTTAAAAAAAATCAAAATTTCAAATTTCTTAGAATTCGATTATTTTGTCATCAGTTCATAATAAGTACAAAATATTGTGAGTCGCCATCGAAGGCAAACCATTAGTATACAATAATAAACGTTACTCCGTAAAATTCCCCTTGACTAACAGCGCATAATTTTTGTAAGAACTGTTTTCCACACACATAGCAGATAGCACATTCCAATCCTAATTTCTTCTGCAATTCTTTATGGACTTGCAAAAAACAATCAAGTTTCAATTAAAAAAATTACTGATCCATTTTTGAGATCCGAGTTTAAATTAACTTTTTTTTTTAGTTTCGATATGCAATGCTTTATAAAGCCTCATCTCTATACAAAAATAATCAAAAATCCGTTTTCCCATTATGAGAAAGACAAAATTGAAAAAATGTTGACAAAATCGAAAATAAAAAATGGTTTTATGAGTTTACCATTAATAACCATTTTTCGATTTTTTTTTTATATTTAGTAAATGAATTTTTTTTGTATATTCCTTAAATCTGTACAAAGAAAATATATTACAAAATTTCGGAAAAAAATTGTATTTTGACTTAAAAAAGATAAAAACTTGTCGGAGGAAAAATTAACAAAATGGTAATTACCAAGTTTAAAGTAAATCCTTGTTTGAACAAAGTTTCAAGACAAACATAAACATGCAGACACACAGAGTGTTCTCTATCATCGTAATGTCAACTATGATTAAAATCCCGAGTTATATTTTTTCATGAATTCGGAACTTGCCTTAAGTACCCAAATATAATAAGATCGTCTCGTAAAGGTATACAGTCATTGGGAGATTTTTTTCTTTTGTAAAGCTTAATGTCATCAACGTAGATAAGAACAAATAAATTTAGAATGATCAAAACCAAGTTATTTATAAATAAAATAGATAAGATTGGGCCCAAATGACTACCTTGAGGAACACCTGAGTTCACATAGAACTTAGCTGAATGCTCATTTCTAAAAGAAATCTATTTTCTAAACATGACGAAATCCATTTTAGGAAAACATTATTAAGCCCCTGGATGTTGAGTTTCATTAAAAGAGTTTTATGTCACAACTTATCATATGCTTTACTGAAATCAGAAAAACACAGTCAACTTGTTCACTATCCTCAAAAGCATCTAGACAAAAGCACGTTAATTGAAACAGATTTGTAATTGTTGATTTCTTTTTGACAAAATCAACTTGAGTTAGAGTCGTTAATGAGAAAGAAAAAGAAACGGTTCTATGACAAGTACGTTAATAAAAATTTGTTTGGCCAAAATCTATTTTTGACTATTAAGATCGTTTGAGCCGTTTTCGATATAAATAAGATTTTGTGTAATGGCTACATGGCAGGTACCGTTAGTCTTGGACCTACAAAAACAAGTTCAATTTCTTTCTCAACGAAGAACCTTAAAGAAAATCGCCTTAGCGGCTTAGGCTGTAGGTCTTGGTACAGACATACGGAATAGATGGTTTCACTTTTTTCGTGTTCTGTATCATTGTAATGTCAACTTTGATCAAAATCTCGATTTGATTTTTTTTTAATTTAAAACTTGCCATATAAACATGTGTCGCAAAGTAAAAAGTAAATCAAGCTATGCAAATTATTCACATCATTTTCCTTGTCTTGGAAATTGAAATTTTATTTTAAGGTAGGAACGGGAGGGTTAAAAAACAGGACTAAATATTTGCAGGAATAGCTTTGCTTGACTTGAATTCTTTTCATATAAACGGAAAGGAATTCTCGCATTAAAATATAAAAAAAGCAAATAATTGTGTCCTTTTCGTTTTATTGTGCTTTCTTTCCTTTCCAAGAGCCATTCGTCTTCGTATTCACATTCTTTGAGTTGAATACATACATACATACACATATATATGAATGTGAATTTATTGGCAGAAGATATTCGGATACAACTAGCGTTGCCAGACGTCCCGGTTTACCCGGGACATCCCGGAATTCAGACATAAATTCATCTGTCCCGCCGGGACAGCTTTTTTCCCAGGTTGGGACTCAAACTCAAAAAATAACTCTTCGTATGTTATTGAGAGGAAAAATCAAGTTGATGCAATCTACACTGATTTCAGTAAGGCTTTTGATTCTGTAAACCATTTTAGTTTAATACAAGAACTTAAATTATATGGTTTCCATTCTGCATTCTTAAGTTGGATATCTTCCTATTTAATTGGTAGGTCACTAAAGATTTTCATTAATAATTCTTTTTCAAAATCGCTGAATTGTATGTCTGGTGTTCCTCAAGGAAGCCATCTTGGGCCCCTTTTGTTCAATATCTTTATAAACGATATTACATCAGTTATAAAATATTCACATTGCCTTCTCTATGCTGATGACCTGAAATTGTTTATAAAAATTAACAGTGTCGATGACTGTCGCCTTTTGCAATGTGATATGGATCAAATCTCTGAATGGTGTAAATTGAATTGTTTGAAATTAAACATAAAAAAATGTAATGTAATTCATTCTTCAAAATACAATCAAACATAAGCTTTCTCTACCATATTGATTCAATTCCCCTCTCACGGGTGGAAAAAATAAAGGACCTTGGCATTATGTTAGATTCATCTTTTTCATTTAAAGTTCATATTGATTATATGATTGCAAAAGCTAATCTTCTTGTTGGTTTCATCCAACGAAATTGTAATGATTTTTGCGATCCTTATGCCTTGCTTTCTCTCTATACATCTTTAGTTAGACCGATACTTGAATACTCAGATATTGTCTGGAATCCTGATTTGAAAACCTATTCTGATCGTATAGAAAAAGTTCAAAGACGTTGTTCTAAATTTATATTTTATAAAATGAAATGGCCTTTTATTCCGGATTATAAGTCCCGTTGTTTACTATTGGGAATTAAATCACTTGAATGATGTATGCATGATATTGTGTTTGTAAGGGATATTTTGAATAATCAAATTAAATGCCCATCTTTGCTCTCTAAAATATCATTTTATGTTCCTTCAAGAGCCTTACGTCCCAGAGATTTGCTTTTTGAACAATACCACAGAACAAACTACGGTAGAAATGAACCAATTTGTAGATATATAAGGCATTTCAATGAAGTTTGCCAGAGTGTTGAGCTAACTAGAGCAAAAGATTTGTTCAAAACAAAATTATTGTTAATATTGAAATTTGAATATAATTCATTTATGTATTTTCTTTTTGTTTTTGATTGTAATTTATTTTGTATATAATTATATATTTTTATTTGTAAATATTATTTCTAATATCTGTTAGCATAAGCTTGTGGATCAATAAATAAATAAATAATGCCTAATGTACCTAAATATCTTTCAGTGATAAGGAACAACAACTATACATTGCGATTTAACCTTTAGAAATTTCTTTTAAAATTTCAATCAAACAAACCTAACTTAAGGAAAAATTTATTTTTGTAAACCGACATCTTTTGTTAAAATTGACAAAAGAAAAATATTTGCAAATGAAAAATGACAAAAAAGTCATTTAATTAGTAATTAATAAAAGAATTTATTTATTTTGATCTACATACACGCATTATATGATTTTTACTCGCGACTTATAGGTACTATAAAGCAAGATATGCACTCGTAAAAATATCGAACTCGAGATTTTGATCAAAGTTGATAAATTACGATGATAGCGAAGACGAAAAAGTGGGTCTCACAATTCTATCTATGTGTCTGTTCAACTACATCTTAACGGCTCGGCTGATTTTCGTTAAACGTGCGATATCTACCAAGTTTAACGAAAATTTTGTCCCCCAATTGTTTTTTTTTTTTTTTTTGGAAGACCAAAAATAACGGTACATGCCATACTATTTTTTTTCGAAATTTTATAAATATTTTTTTTTTCAAATTTCATTTAGTTAAAGCTAGGTAATGGTTAATGGTAATGGTACGACCGATTTTGATCATTTTTGTTATGTTAAAGCTCCCCAGCAGCTAAGATATTATTGTGTATTCAAATTCAATAATTTATATAAGAATTCTATAATTTAATAAAAAAAAATTTGAAATCAAGATATTACTGACTGTACCTACCACAGAACGATTTATTCGAATTTTGAATTTCTCATTATCGGAATAACGGATTTTAATAAATTTTTGTAAAGAGAAGCTTCTAAGAAGTTTAGAAAAAATTGCATTTCAAAACTCTAAAAATTTTTTTTTTTTAAATTTTGAAAAAAATCAATTTTTTTTTTGAAAATACGATACCTCAAAAACGGCTCAATATCTTTTTTTTGTAAATTAAATTTTTATTCGAACAAAATCAAAAACTTCAAATTGACGTACTAATATTTTATCTTAAAAATGATTTAAAAATTTTGTATATAAAAGCTTATATTTTTAAGAAACCACTACAACGAAGTTTAATTTTGTTCTTGCATTGATCAATATTTGTTTGAATCACATGGCATCCTGTGTTTAGCTAGTTGGAGCTTGTTTTAGGAGTTGTTTTAGTCATTTAAAAAATTAATTTTTCTCTTATAACATTAATTTTTAAAATTCTTAGTCTTTTACGTAACAGCATTTTATTTATTTTGTCCCGGGCAATATGATGAAATCCCGGGATTTTTCATTATTTAGGCCACTTGTCCCGCCGAGGTGCAAGAAAAATCTGGCAACCCTAGATACAACATTCATTGTGCTACCTCTTTTTTGAAATTATTTCAATTATTGGTTTGAGTTAAAAAATATCCTTGCATTCTTGGTTTGGTGACTATCGTTGTTTGCCGTTTTAAGAATTTGACTGCATTTTTACTTGCAACATATAGGTACTTTATGACAAGTTATGCATTCGTAAAAAATAAATAAAATGCACGACTGGAGCGACTTATGTAAAGACTACAAATTTTAAAATGAATTTTACTAGAGAAAAATGTTCATAACAGTAAAATTAATTTTTTAAATGACTTAAACAACTCCTTTAGTATTTGGAGCTAAAATAATATTAGTTTATGCTAGAACAAAAATTTTAAGTCCGCTACAACGACTTTCTTGAAAAAATAATCTCTTGGAACACCTTATTTCAAAGTTTATTACTGTTTCAATAAAAATTTAATTTCATAAAATAAAAATATTGACCCGTTTTTGAGATATCGCATATTAAAAAAATGATTTTTTTTCTAAAAATTCAAAAAATATTTTATATTTAAGTTTTGAAATGTTCTTTAAACTTTCAAGTTTGTAGAAAATCCAGCCCTTTTTTGATAATTTGAATACCATAACACTATCGAAACTTTCAGTGATCGTTTATGAAAAAATCAAAAATGGTTCTAGCGGAAGTACTATCTTTGTATATGTATAACCTATAGTATTATCATGGAGCGTGATTTTGTATTGCGACCGCTAGCCTGGTGGTGGCGCAGAAATTAGCGCACCCTTTAACAGTGGAGAGTAGGATAACATACAAAACAAGTAGTAAAAAGGATAATCATGTCTATTACAGAATTCGCAGAATTTTACTCCCGATGATCTGATTTGATTCGCATCCGCTGTAAAACTCAATTATGAAATTCGTCAGATGAACTACATTGTCGATTCCTAAAATTACTTATCATTTATGAACTTCCGTATCGACACTGTCAGCTACAAACATTTATTCAACTGGCCTAGGCTGCGCTAATAGTATCGCTTTCGATCAACGAAATCAAGCATCGTTGAGAGTGGTTAGTACGAAGATGGGGAACGCTTCAAAACCAACCGTGTGCGCCTTTTTTTTTTTTAGATTTCTTGCTCTCTTGTTGCGTTGCTATTTGTGCGTTTTCTATTCAAATTTGTTAAACAAACACTTTAGCATTCAGTATGATAAGCTTTTGACTTACATTTTCGTTTAATCAAAAATTCACTTCAGATTCGTCTCGAAATTGGTGCGAATGTAAAATGATAGAAATTGTATGGAGTGCGAATGGATTGCGAATTCTGTAATACCATATAAGTTGAACAAAATGTCAGTGGTGCAGGGATTGTTACCGACATTCGTTCAACTTTCATTCGTCGAATTCAGTAATAGTAAAAGTTTGGAAATGAATTGAAACTGTCACTTTAGCTCATTCGCCGAATTCTGTAATAGGGGTGAATATTTTATTACTAAATTTAGCAAAGACAAATCTAGCAATTGCAGTCCCTAGCCTTAATATGTCACCACAATCTTTCGTCTTCTTGATAGTACTATAAGTTTTATATAAAAAGGTACTATTAATAACCATTTTTTCAAAATTTTTGTTAGCTTTATTGAAATGAAATTTTAATTATTTGTGGAACAGATTTTGACAAAAAAAAAATTTTAATCGAAATCGAAGGTACCGTCATTTTTGGTCTTTATTTTTGGATTTATCTTATAATAATATTTAAACTTCAATATCTGGCACATAAAAAAGAACAAAATATAAATAAGAATTATGCCAAAAATATAAGTAAATCAGTAAAAACTTTGTAAAGAGTAAAAAGACATGTGCATAAAATATTTGTATTCATTCAAAGAGATATCTACATATTTGTGTGTTATTTGGAAACTTGACAAAATTAATTTACATGGCGATAAATGATATCAGCGATGATATGCATGCGACATAGATAGTGTCAAGTTCATTAACCGAAATTTAAAACTGCTTTTTCCGATTGTTTCCAGTTGTTTGGGATGGTCCTAAACCATTTGTTTACGAGCACAGCCGAAATTTTCTTTTATAATAAAGTATAAACTGGAACAACCACATTTATCTGGCTTAATCCAAACTTTTTCGTAATCTAAGTTAAATATAGCAAACGTATTATATTACATTAATTTAGAGACAAAAATGAGAACAGAGAATTTGAGCTTGTTTTATTCAAAATTGTTCTAAATAAGATTTGTGTATTGGCAATATTGATATTAAATCAAATACTTAAAACTTTTGTTTGTTTTTACTTTAAGGTTATCGATTAAATAGGTTAATACTCGTATTAATAAGAACTGTACAGCAAAACATTTAGCGTTACACAGAATGCACCGCAAGGAGGGTAAACTTGCATTGTATTCCACGTTCAGTCAGTTTTTGTTAGTCTGTCAGTTAATTAAGTTAATTTAATATTTTTTAAAAATGAGAGACTTAATTTAAATCTGTTATGGTTACTGGTTTCTCATACTAAGATTTTAGGCACAATGTCTGTGTTTTTTTTTTGTTTCTTGTCATCAAGTGGCATAAAAATGAGTCTGTCCTACAGAAGGTCTGGGTTCAATTCTTCGCCCTTACAAAAATGTTTTTCATGTCTCTTGCGAAAAAGTAAAAAATCCTCCAAGAGTATCTGTTGTCATGAAAAGTGCTTCTTATTCTTTTGGACTCGGCAATGAGTTGTCGAGTGGCGGATTCACCAGCAGGCTAAGTAGGCTTGAGCCTAGGGCGGCACGGCAGATTTTAGGGGCGGCAAATTCGAAAACCGATATTTTTTCTTAGACGCTTTTCTAATATCGCTCTAGAAGTCCACAAGACACCTTTCCGACGACTTTTCCCACTTTTCTTTCATTATACATTAAACGGTACCGCAAACTTCTATATTCTACGGTAAGACACCCAGTTCACGGCCCCAACCAGAAATCGGCCTTTGCCCACACTTTCTATGAGAGCGAAATTCCGGAAAATATATTTCACGCTCTTTCCACTCCCACTATGTACTCATACAAGTCCGTACGTATTGGTGATTGCGGTATTGGTGTGGTAGATCTGAATAAAAAATTGTTGCAAAGAAAAATGTTTTATTGGAGATATTCTTCGTTTTGAATGTATCAAAAGATTTCAAAATAATAATCGAATTTTATTAATTTTAATCTTATGTGGTGACTATACTGTTTGTTGAACAGGTGCTAACTTCTGAAAATTTTATTTGACTGCTAAAAAAAAACTGAAATACTTTTCAGATTGAAAACTAGATACAATCAACGACGTTGAATATTCGTACGTGTGAGTGAATCTGTAATCTCGTTGTTATTTTTTCAATTTGTTTTGATATGGAAATTACAAATAGCATAACTATCAATATTGATTATATATTCAATTATGATGGTGCGTGATACAACGATAGTTTTTCTTTTCAGCACAACAAATGTTTTTTCCCCGAACGCGGTGTTTTTTTTTACGCTACAATTTTATCAATGTTCCACGTGCACTTTGCCGGGCCCATTCCCATTCCAAGAAAGGTTTGGGTTCCTTTTTTTTTTGTTTTATTGAACATACTGTTTACAATTTGGCTTACAACTAATAAGATACTACACTACTACATATGTATAAAAAAAATTACATTATTTGTTGGCCGATAGGAAGCCTAACTATAACAGTGACCTGAGTTTAGTTATTTTTATATAAAATTTACATGACGAAAAAAATAAAATTTAAAAGGTCGGTTGACTGTATTTTCCTCAGGGTCGAAGTATAAAGTCCAGTGCAGATCCTCAGTATCTTCATTTCGAAGGTTTTGGTTCCTTCGATTCCTCGAATCATTTTTTCCGAACGGATGGAGAATAGATCTTGAAAAGATGAAACCAAATTCTGAATCATTGGAAATTTTATCTTCATTCCAGCGACAAATTGTTCGGGTGAGAGAAGCTTTTGTGTATAGAGTCAGAATTAATGCACAAGATCACTTACCATGATTTTGCCAACAAAAAATAGCGCAATAAGGTATTGTAAGAAACTTTGATAAGTTAATTGTTATTATTATTTTTTAACTGTTTGTAAGCGCAATAAAGATTATTTTACTACGTTTACCGAATGTACATTATTGTGTGAGTGGCATACCCCGCCTTATTAGTCGTACGAGTACATCATTGAACTTTGATTACCTCAGAAATATACTTAAAAACTATTTCTTGTGCAATTTTAACCGAATTTTTGGATTGTAAAGATAATCTATAGGAACTGACAATTCACAATTGTAGAGGTAAGGGCGGCAAAAATTCAACAGCCTATACTTGGGAAATGTGTAAATCCGCCACTGTGTAAGAGACTAGGTTTAGGCTCTCTACGAGGAGTTAGCCACAAATTTACTTATTTTTACTAAGGTACGTAGAATAAAAAACTCAACGATGAATATGATAGTAAAACAATACCATGTCTTCCTTACATTTTACTGTTGATTTAGAAAACTATTGAAATACGTAACTGGACTGAATGAATCGGAGCAACAGAGTTATTTTAGCCGGGCAGATGATTCAAAATTACTGCTGATTAAGAAACCTATTGTCATAGAATTTATTGTTTTCGATCATTTTTGACAGAAATAATTTTTCCGTTAATTCTTTTTTTTTTTTTTCAATTTAAATAATGTTTTTTAAGCAAATCAAAGTATGGTTTTCAAAAGCCGTATATTTCTCAAAAACGTAACATAGAATTTTAAGGTCTTTTTTCGGTTTTGCTATATTTCTATATGAATCAAGAAATTGAGAATGAAACTAAATATTTTTATTCCAAAAAGTAGTACTTTGGAGCATGCATCGATATTAAAATATACTGCTACTGTGTCAGAATACCCGGAATAAGGGACATTTTAGTTTTAAAAAGTATGTTTCAATAGAATTTCTTTTGAAAGAGTTTTGCTAGTTTTGCTAGTTTTTTAGTTTTTTTTTTGTTAAACCAACGATAGTTTTTCGAAAAGCGTAATTTTTTAAAATATGTATGTCTTCCTCTAAGTCAAAGCATGGGGCTGAAAAGTGGTTTGTATATTCATACGATTTAGGAAATCGAAATTTCGAATGTCATTTGCGTCATTTAAGCTAACTTTATGATGTCAAGAGTGAAAAAGCTTGCTTTCCTTGATTGACCAGTACCTGTCACTATCGCATGATTCTTACAAAGGATAGTTCAGTGACATCTGGTGTATAGTTCAATCATGTTGATATGCATTGATTGATTTCAAATGGAAAGTGTCTTATGGGCATATATCACCTATTTATTCTGATTATTAATTCATTGGACCTACACTTCACAGTTGAACATAAATCGCCAGAGTTGTGTTTTGTGTGTTTCTGATTTTTGAAATAGTAAGTGATTTTTGTGTTGTGTTTTCAAATGTTCGTGATCACGGTCTTATAATTTAATTAAGGAATTATGTTGCTTGCTCAATACAGACATTGTTCTAATATGTACTTTAACTTCATGTGGCTCAAATTTACTGTCCTCAAGCACTACATTCATTATTATTTTACTTATAGGAATCCAAATCATGATACCAATTCAACTTTTAATGAGTTTTATGGGATGTCTGATCCATTTCCCGAATTGTTTCCTTGCACCCTCTCACTGAAATCGTTTTTGCGGGCGATTTAAATGTACACACCCGTAGGAAAATGTTACTAAAATGTCCACACTCTCGACTTGTTTCTTACTTCTCACCCTTATAAGTAAATCATAACAGGAAACTTTCCATTCCAAACTACAGACAATTGTGTAATAAAGCCAATTTCTCATGTACCGCCCACCTAGTTAAAGAGAAACATCCTGCTAGGACCGTTTGGAAATACGAAAAAACCAACTGTTAAGGTTCTAATAACTTCTTCCGAGTCTTCAATTGGTTTCTATCAAGACGAAGATGACATTACAGATTATGATCATAGAAGTAATTTATTTTTTTGGGTTGCGTACTTTTATTTCTTACAGAATTAAGAGTATAAAATTTAAAGAAAATTCTTGGTTCCCTGTATAAAACCAAGGCTTTTCTTTGGGTTTTACAAAGAAGCTATCAGGTTGAGAGAAGTCGGTTTCAGCTTGTACAAGCCCAACCCAACTGAGGAAAACCGGAAAAAAGTAAAAACAAGTTAGAAACCATTGCAACACGGTTATAAAACGAACTGAATTCGCAAATGACCAGAAATCCTGCAATGTCCCAAAGGCAGTAGACATTTCTGGTAATTTGTCAAGAACGTGACAAATTCAATTTCATCCTCGGTTCCAACGGTTCCAACTAGCCGCCAACAACCCTGCTAAATGCTTAAGATTTCTATATCGATGTATGAAATTTTGTTCCCTCCCTCTCTAATCTGGCTACAATTAATAAAGCGTGTATAAGCCCATATTCGAATATAACTGAGAACAGAACGTTTAAACTGGAGAATTATAAACTGAATTATTTGAATAGCTATCTTTGTTTTGTATTTACTTCCTTAATTTCTAGCTCTAGTTCGATGTAAAAATGAAGGCATATATACGAATATATACAGTGCGATTCACATGATTAGACGCACCAATTTTCTCTCAATAAATTGCAGTTTTCTTTTTGTTTTTCTTCATGAACTACGAAAGAATTGCATTCAATTATCTCCTTACAGCTTTCATACTGCTTACCTTTTTCATAAATTTGATGGGTCATGGTTGTGAATCGGAGCATTGTCTAGTTGTCAGATCTACTGGATAGGTCCAAAAAGGTCTCTTATGGCTCGAAAAGCTGTTTGCATAAGGGCTTTATAAGAAATTTCTGTCATTTTGTGACACACAAAACCAACTCAAAGGCGCGGTAGTACGAAATGGCACCCCACATCCATACTTCTCCTTTCTTGGAATGATTTCGGTTCAAAAAGCATTCGGATGTCATAGAAACAAAACTTATGCCCATCAGGTAGTAATGGGAACTATCGAATAAAAACTATCGACTTATTCGATAGTAGCTAAAAGTTCATTCATTCGATAGTACCCAGTCATTCAGTTACTATTTTCAGTTACTATTTTCAGTTACTATTTTCAGTAACTAGTTTTCATTATACTATTTTCGTTCGATTACTTTTTCACTCGATATTAGCTTTGAACGTTTTTAGTAATACTTTTTTCGTTCAAGTAGTTTTTCACCCGATAGTTACTTTGAACGATTTTAGTATACTATTTTCGTTCAATGAACGATTTCAGTATACTTTTTTGTTCAATTACTTTTTTTACCCGATAGTAGAACTAAACGATTTTGCGGATTTAGTTACTATTTTCATTCATTTAATTTTCGATGGTTGATGTTTGTGTTTAGTAAGTTTTGTTTACCTTTGGAATAATATTCTTATAGTCATTTGTGAGATTTGATTGAGACTCGGTAATATTTGAGATATTATTGTGGCTTAAGGTAGGATTTATTTTAAAATGTTGGGTTTAATATTTCAGTGTTTGGCTATGAAAGATTTAATTTTGCGTTCTGTTTCGTGTTTTGTGTTCCTATTATTTTAACATATCGGTACATGTTTAAATTTTTCTTGCATAGAGCTAGTCAATTATGAAGATACAAAAGTGTTTCACAAAAGTTATCCATAACATATTAACAGCAAAAATAAAAGGTTTGCATTTTTGGTCGTTTCTTAATCGATCGACATCGTAGCCATCCTTTGGTGGAATTTTACATTTTATGACTTGACGAATAGAAGACAAATTCAGCTATGATGTACATATAGTATTTCAATAAATAAAATCTTTTTTTTTTTTGCATTTTTGGACTTTTCTTAATCCACCGACATCGTGGCCATCCTTTGATGGAATTTGACATTTTATGACTTGACAAATAGAGGACAAATTTAGCTATGACGTGCATATAGTATTTCGTTCCAAATGTCAGCCGAAAGCCCTAAAATTTCTCTTTTCCGGAGCAATAAATAAAATCTTTTTTTTTGCATTTTTTTACTTTTCTTAATCCACCGACATCGTGGCCATCCTTTGATGGAATTTGACATTTTATGACTTGACAAATAGAGGACAAATTCAGCTATGGCGTACATATAGTATTTCGTTCTAATTGTCAGCCGAAAGCCCTAAAATTGCTCTTTTCCGGAGCAATAAATAAAATTTCTTTTTTTATTTCCATTTTCGGACTTTTCTTAATCCACCGACATAGTAGCCATCATTTGATGTCATTTTGCAATTTATGGCTTACAATATAGAGCATTGAGTATAGAGTATTTTGGGAAAACTGTCATAGACTCTAGTCAATCTTATTGTAACTATAATTTCAGATCAGACCCATTTGGATTATTTTTACAAACATTTTGGTTACAGCAAACAAAAGTAGATAAAACTGGATATTTATTAGGTGAGGTGACCATTACCATTATTACCAAAAAAAATATATTTTAGAACAAAAAAAAGAAAGGTAGGGTTAGTGACAATTTTTCCTCATTGCTTTCATATGATCCACTTGTATTATTCAAATAATAAGCAATTAGTAACAAATCCTACTTGAACTGAACGAATGAATGAATGAATTCGTTCGATAGTTCAAATCAATTAGTTACTAACTATCGATAGTTCAAATCATTCGATAGTGCCCATCACTACCATCAGGACCATCTAGGTTGAACTTTTTCTCATCAGAAAACACCACATTTCTTCAATTTAAAACACTTCCAACCTGCGCATACCATGTCATGTGAAGACGCGCGAACTCCAACCGCTGTTCTTTTCTTGCAGCGTTAAGTTTTTTTTTTTCTTAAGCTTTTTGAATTTCAAGTGTTGAATACCTAAAAAAGCTCGAAGAACAGTTGATTTGATTGAACTTACCCCCGCTAATTGTTTGATTTTCATCGTGGAGTTAGTTAAATTTGAGGCAATTCATATAATTTTTCGCTTCTCGTGTGGTGTAAAGGGTGTTTTTGTCCTTCCTTTGTTGTTTTTTTCGTAGGTGGCAGGATTTGATAAAACATTTCGAACAGCTTTATCATTTCGTTCTATTTTCTTTGCAATTTTGGTCATAGAATACCCTTCTGAGTGGTAAGCCTCAATTTTTGCTATTTCCGCCGCCGTTAACATTTTTTTTTACCCATTTTCACTTTAAACACTCGGAAAAACTTTAATAACGTACACTCATTACCCAAATTTAATTTGTATTACCCAGCATTAAGAAACTAACTGAATTAATTCGTGCGTCTAATCAAGTGAACCGATTTATTTCAGCTTTTTTAGCACTAATGCGAGGAAAGAGATCAAAACAACCGTTAAGTGTCTCTCACTAATCTTGAATTTAGGTTTGTTTTACAGAGAATTTAATAACCTTTCAAATGAGTGCAATTCTTTCGTAGTTCATGAAGAAAAACAAAACGAAAACTGCAATTTATTGAGAGAACAATGGTGCGTCTAATCATGTGAACTGCACTGTATGACGAAAATAAGTTTTTTGGACCTCTCCCCATTTTTTTGACACTAAAGAGCAAGTACAATTTATCAAAATTTTTATATTGTCACATTTGATTTCAGAAAAAAAGGGGAATTATTAGAGTTATTTTATATGTACGAGTACATATATATGTTTACCGTGGAACAGGAGAACTTTATATTAAATTTCTAACATAATAATTTTGACATTTATTTTTAATCTATAGTAAATAAAATTTTAAAAATTAATGAATTTAAAAAAAAAACCTCTATTTATGAAGAACTTTAATATCAACTCAACACCTTTATTTTTAACGAAAAAATATTATTACGAGTATGTCTCAAATCTTTTTGTTTTGCAAATAAGTATACAAAGGTACCTACGTACTATTTTTATTTCTAAGTTATAACCTTCTTAAAATCGTTAGACAAAAATTATTTTTTGATGTAGATTCCTTAGCACTTATTTATGTTTATTTTTTAAGGTAATCGTTTTACTTCACACCAGACTAAATTGACAAAACACAAATAAATTTGACTCCAATAGAATAATGATCGTTTTATTGGGCTTTTGTTGCCTATAAAGAGCTGAGAAATTAAATTTTATTCCTTTGTATTTATTTCCATCTCAATAAGTTTTATTTCCATCTATAAAATAAATAATTAGGGGTGAAAGCTTATAATTTAAAGTTGAAGGGATGAATTGGAATTTTACTTATTTCAGCTTTCTTGTTGTTCAAAAGGAATTCCGGGAAGAGTATTTAATTCCGTAGCACGTCGGTTTGACGATAATTGTAAGCAAATGTTCAGTGAATTGCTCACTCATTTCCCTAAAGATATATAGATAATAATCTGTGTAAAGTTAGCATGACAACTTAATAGCTTTTGACTCACCGAAAGTATTTTTCTGATGGTTAAGAATAAAATGTCCGACTGGATTGAACGTACTTGCTCGTATGTAAAAGTACTTTAGAATTAAAATAATTGTATATAAATAACATGCATTTAATTAGATAAAATAAAAGTGTTAAAATGCATAAGATTTTGCGTTGCCAGATGTCCCGGATTTCAGACATATGTATGTACATATACAGGGTGATTTGCATAAGGTGTGACAAAAAGCTAGAGCGTGTAGGTTGAACTTAGACAAGAAAAAAATCGTATCGGAGGGGGGGGTCTATTTCCCCCCGTTTAGGCGGGAGGGGCAATTTAAGAAAAAAATCACTTAAAACAGAAAAAAAATTATTAAAAAATAACGGTGATACCTACAGTGTAATGCTATAGCATTTGAAAAGCCAGAAATACATTCGTTAATTCTGTTTTTAAATAAAGTTCTTCGAGTGAATAGTTTTTGAAAAATTAATTTTCAAAATCGAAATTTAGAAAAAAAAATGAAATTTTTTTTTTAAACAATTTGTTTTCAAAATTTTACGTGATTAAGTATTATTTTTTTATTCAATATTCAATGCTCTTATTAATTTTTGATAAAACACAAAAAACCGGATGTCAAAATGTTTTGTAGTTTTTGAGAAAATCAAAAATAACAAAAACTACTTTTGTTCTAAGAAAAGCCTTTTATTTTAGTTTTTACGTTTTTGGATTCTTAGGTGAATTTACGATTGAAAGGATTAACTTTCTTTTTACTATTTTTTTTATTATCGTCTTATAAGCAAACAATAATGTGACAAAGTACTGGATTAACCATATTTCACACATTTTTTTATTGAGAACACCAGCGTGAGAGCATTGGTTTAAAATCAAATAATAATGTACTTAAATATCTTTCATTGTTAAAGAACAATCGTTGTATTGTGATTTAACCTTAAGAAATTGCTTTTAAAATTTCAATCAATCAAATCTAACTTAAGAAGATGGTATTTTTGCAAATTGACATCTGTCATTTATATTCTAGGTTTCTGTATTTCCCCTAGAAAATTGAAAATAAGATATTCCTGACTGTACCTATACCATTGAGCCATATTTAAAAATTTTTAATTTCACATTATTGGCATAACGGATTTTAGTGAAACTCTTTATAGAGAAGTTTCTAAGAAGTTTTAAAAACTTTGCACTGTAAAACTAAAAAAGTTTTTTTTTGAATTTTTGAACAAATATAATCACTTTTTTTTTGTGGAAATTTCGATATCCCAAGAACGGCTCAGTATTTTTTTGGAAATTTAATTTTTATTCGTTCAAATGTTTTAAATATAAGTTTCTTTTTTTAAGAAACCACTACAACGACTTATGATTTCTGTTCTTGCATAAAGTAATATTTGCTGGAATGACATCCTGTTTTTAATAGGAGTTGTTTTAGTCATTAAAAAAATTAATTTTATGAAATTCTTAGTATTTTACATAAGAGCAAGTTCGTGCGACCCAGTCGTGCATTTTATTTTCATTGTTTTCATTATGGACATCCAATGTTCCGAATGTAATTTCCGACTTCTAAGAGTGATTTAATTTTTTGCGGAATTTGCCGAAATGGGTTTCATTTTAAATGTACGAAATTGAGCGATTTCGATCGTGATTCACATTCACTTAATTTTAGTGAAAATATATTTTGGATGTGCGGTTTATGCAAAGACATTTCTTCTATGAGCTGCATGTCAATTATTTAAGACTTGTATAGGTTTTTTTAAAGCCGATTCTCATACCCTCGTGAATCCAAAAACATTGCGTTTCAAGTGAAGTCATCGTCTATACGGATCATGGCAAGAAAAACAAACAATTAAAGGTTTTAAAAGAGAAGAAAATTTATTGCTCTCCTCTCTTTCCTTATTTGCCGCTCTCAAAATTTTCTCATCTTCGTAGTCTTCATCAGTGCTGCCGTTTTAGTGACTTTGTCACTATATTTAGCGGAATTTTCAAAAGTTTAGCGACAAAAAATTATTTTTTGTCACTAGATAATTCTAGCGATTTTTCTAGTGACTTTTTGCAAGAACATGTGATGATGTTACATCCCTGGCATTCGATTTTGGCACTTATGTATGTTCGATTGACTCTCTTTTTACCACGACCACTGAACTGAATTTGAAACTTCACCACACAAAATAAGACCAAAAGGAGTGTGATTGCGAGTGAGCGGGTATATGTTTTAGAAACTAGACTACCTGGTCATTTTGTTTATATGATTTATTTTATGTACAATTTTAACTGTAATTGTTTTTGTTTGGTTTTGTCGAATCGGCCAAAGTGGAGATTTCGGGAGCAAACTTAACTTTTTTTGTAAGTATATTTATACTTATTTTCAAAAAATTCAAAAATTTCAATAATGCTTTAGATATTGAAGTCAATGAAATTGATGAAGATGCTATAATGGCTATAATTATTTGTGATTTATTATTTTTATAATAGGTGTTTGAAGTTATTATTAAAACTTCTTTACTTTTCATTTAAAAAATGATTGATTAAAATGATTGATTAAAAAATGATTCCACATATTTTTTATTTAAAAAATGAAAAATGAAAAGTAGTAATATTTTCTAGACTGAATTTGTTTTTGTTTTTTTTTTTTTTAAGATTTTTTATGTTAACTTAATGTTTATAAGTTTTTCTTTACTATTCAAAATAATTTTTTTGTTATAACTGAATATATTTTTTTTTATATGTGTACTGAAATTTTTTTCTAGTGACTTTTTTCAAAATTTTAGCATATCTAGCGGATTTTTAAGGTCGATCTAGCGACTTTTTTTTTTGGCTTGCGGCAACACTGGTCTTCATCGAATCTAACCGCTAACAATAGCAAAATCATCGGAAAAGTAAAAAAAATGGTTTCTTTGAAGCAAAGCACAAAAACAAACAAGCAATATTATTCGAGCTCTTCTACGAGTGATGATTTTGCTAAAGCTTTATTGTGCAAGGATCGACATCGAAAGATAATGCGGTGACTCCGTGCATAGGAATTTTCCCAGCATCTCTAACCAATGGGTCCAATAGAACTAATTTATTATTATATAAAACAAATTCAGAAAAGGGAAAAGTTCAGATGTCGTTATTGTTGATGTTGTTGCTGCTGCTGATACTTCGACTTCCAACGATGCGATGGCTTCATTGACTCTGTTACTTTGGTAGTGGAGAATCGTGTTCCTGATGGCGCTGCTAAAAATGTGGATGATAATGTTGAAGGTGATAATATTGGTGTTGTCAATAATGTCGTTCTTAGTTTTGAAGGAGAACCTATTTTAACTTTGATTGGTGGGGGTGTTGCTGTCGAAAATGATGCAGGTGTTGCCAATGTTGTAGGCCTGTTGAAAACGTACTTTCAACAATAATTCAAATAAAAAGAAAATAGTAAATGGTCATCGTTTTAAAGAAAGATTAGCTGCGGATATTTATGGTGTATAACATACATTGCAGTCTGTTCTCCGCTGATTGTACTTTATATCGATTTGTTGATTTCAAGTTAGGAATTCCGGACAACTTTTTCGATGCGGCCCTAAATCCAAACATTTGGCCCGATAATGTGCAAATCAACAGATTTGTAAATTTTCAAAAGAAGGACGACAATTCATTCCAACGTGAAATAAGCAGTGTTGCCAACTTTACAAATATTGGCAAAATTCAAGTAAGCAATTCATCACCATCTGCGTCGAAACTACGAGTCTACTTTCAAAATGCTGGTGATATAAGAACAAAATCTCATCAATTATTTACTTCGTCATCATTTCATGAGTTTGACGTCATCGTTATTGTAGAAACTTGTCTGAATCTGAATCCACACTTTCTCTCAAAAGAATTCTTTGACAATTCTAACCAAGTATACCGCAAATTCCGATTTACTTCAACAGGTATGGACCGAGGTGGAGGTGTGTTGATATCTGTAAGTTATAAGTTCATCAGCAATGAGCAATATACATTTTTAAATGATTCCGATTATATCAAGCAAATCTGTGTGTGTCAACTCTAAAGGTTTTTCTTCTAAAGAGTTTTATTTTATCGTAAGCTATGCAAGGTGTCTCTTAATTCGTGCATAATATATTAGGGCGCGATTCTTGGGTATATTCTAAGAATATACGCTCTAAAATATTATGCACGAATTAAGGGACACCCTGTATAAGCCACGTAGTCCAATTGAAGTATATTCTATTCATATTAAAAATATTATATTAAAGAATCGACGATTTATCAATATTCCTATGTATTAGGCGATTTCAATCTTGGTGAAATCAACTGAGCAAGAATTAGGTCCATTTAATATGAATGAAGAGATTAAAAATTAAGTCGTTAATTCATTGTCTTGAATCAATCTTTTTCAAATTAATAATTTTATTAATAACGATTATAATATAATAATAATATTAATATTACATAGAAACTGTTCAATTCTCATTATTAAAAAACTCTGTTCACCATATTGAATTCGCGATAAATCTTGAAGTTTATGAATTTTCTCTTCTTATACCTTTTGAAGAGAGAAAATTTAACTTTGTAAATGCCGACTTCATTGCCTTGAATAATTTTTATGCCTAATGCAATTGATTGGGAAAATATTTTTTCAAAATTGTTCCGTTTATGTATACAAAATTTTTAAAAGTCTTCTTTTCGAAGGTATAAAAAGGAAAAATCATTCAAGCTGCCATGGCATAACCGAAAACTACAAAATCTGGAAGATGACAAAAATAAAGCTTTCAGGAGTTTTGAATTTACAGGGCCCTATGTTAATAGAATTTGTTTCCTTCAATTTAGAAGAGAATTCGATTTTCTCAATCGTTTTGTATATAAGCAATACATTAGTTCCACAGAATCCAACATAAAGACAAATAGTAAATCATTCTAGATACTCATAAGCTCAAAGTGGAATAATGTGTCTCAGTTTTCACAATCAATGGAATATGAAAATGAAAAGTCTAACATTTTACAACCTTCTGCCTTCCTTCTTGCACTTTTAACTTGCGACTTATAGGTACTATATAAGGCAAGTTATGCATTCGTAAAAAAAAATCGAACTCGAGATTTTGTTCAAAGTTGACATTACGATGATAGCAAGGACCAAAAAAGTGGGTCTCGCAATTCTGTCTGTCTGTTTGTCGGTTCGACTACAGCCTAAACGGCTCGGCCGATTTTATTCAAACTTGGTAGATATGGGTTTTAATTTTTTCCCCCCACACGTTTTTTTCTTGTTTTTTTTAATACCAAAAATAACGGTACCTGCCATACGATTTTTTTTCGAAATTTTAAAATTATTTTTTTTTCTCAAAAACTGTCCCACAGAATTTAAAAAAAAAAATTAAAAAAAAAAAATTATTTGGTTAAAAATAGCTAATGGTTGAAAAAAATTTTACAAAAAATTGTTATTTTTGGTAGCCACCCTGGGTCCATTTTTTTTGTTTTTGATTTTCTCGAAAACAGTACAGCCGATTTAAATCATTTTTTTATGCCAAAGCTCCTCCAAAGTTTGAATATTATTACATATTCAAATTTTAAATTTTTAATTTTTTGGATTTAAAAAGAAAAATTCAAAATTTTTTTTTGGAAACTCAATATTTCAAAACCCCATTCTCGATTTTTTTCAAACTTGACAAATAAAAGTTTCTTAACAAAATCTATAATATTTGAGAAAAAAATTTTTGTTTTATCTAAAACTAACGGTAGCTTTCATACAAATTTTAAAAAATGGTTTTCGAAAATCTGACTGTACCTACCATAGAACGATTTTTCGAATTTTGAATTTCTCATTATCGACATAACGGATTTTAATGAAATTTTTTATAAATAAGCTCCTAAAAAGTTTAGAAAACATTGGCCCTGAGTAATAGATCCGAATCTAGCCTAAGTTCGATTTTAACCAAACATTCGTAGAAATAAAACAAATTTCAATTATAAATACTTAAAAGCTGCTTTCCTGTAACTAAGTTAAATTTAAAATGATAGAATCACAATAGAACTTTACGAATCTGGTTAATAGAAATCTGTTTGTGTATCAGTTCACAATAACGAAATTATGAAAATGATTCACAATTATTGGTATAAATAAGACTTTTGTAAATTTGATCTGTTACTACGAAATTTTAAAAGCAACTTTTCTACATCTAACAAAAAGTGACTTTAAAACCGGTTCTATGAATGTCTATTACTAAGGGCCATTGCATTTAAAAACTTAAGAAAAAATGTTTTTTTCAATTTTTAGAAAAAAAAAGTAATTTTTTTTTTGAAAAATTCGATATCTCAAGAACGGCTGAGTATTTTCTTTTATTCGTACAATAATAAAAACTTAAGGTTGGCGTACCAAAATTTTTTCTTAAAAATGTTTTAAAAATTTTGTACATAAAAGCTTATTTTTTAAGGAACCACTACAACGACTTATAATTTTTGTTCCTACATAAATTCATATTTACATAGCATTCTGTTTTTATCTTTTACTACTAAAAGAATTTAAAAAATTCGTTTTATCCTTATGAACAGTTTTCTCTAATAACATTCGTTTTTAAAATTCCTAGTCTATTACATAGGAGCAAGTTCGTGCGAAACAGTCGTGCATTTTATTTTAAATCTTCTTATAATACCGACACGATCGAAGATCTTCGGTTAATGTATTCAAATTTCAACCTCGACATTAATTGTTTGCTTTCGAATTAATCTGTTAATGAAGTATTAGAAGCTTTATGTGAAATAGATATTTCCAAAAAAGCAAGGTTTTATAAAATTCCACCCATTCTCTTATCAAAATGTTCCTTATCTATTTCATTTCCTCTCACACTCATCTATAACAAATCTCTTTTGTCAAGGGAGTTTGTGGACGAATGGAAAATATCTTATATCAACCCTATCTATAAAAGTGGTCCCAAACAGTTAATTAAAAATTATAGGCCAGTTTCAAAACTTTCAGCTATACCAAAACTTTTGGAAAAGATTATTTTTGATAAATTTTATTAATCGGTGAAACAGTTATTATCTCCAGGTCAACATTGTTTTATGAAAGGTTGCTCATAGGCCACTAATCTCTGTGCTTTCACTAATTTTTGTTTGAACGAAATTAAAAAAGGATTCCAAATTGATGTTCTCTATACCGATTTAATTAGAGCTTTTGACCGAGTCCATCACGGTTTTCTTCTTCTTCATAAACTAAAGATGTTAGGTTGTGATGGTCGTTTTCTTTTATGGTTAGAGTCGTCCCTATCTCACAGAAGACAAATTAATGATATCAGTGGGCATTTGTCAAATCATATTAATGTTGATTTAGGTCTTCCTCAGAGTACTCACCTTGGTCCTTGGTTTATTAATGATTTAGCTTTCATTTCTCATATATGTTGATGAAGTTAAAATTTTGTATTCCATTCGTTCGTTAAATTATTATGTTTAAGTTGTGAAATGGAAATAGCTAGATCTTTTTATACATTGGTTTAAGTTAAATCTAAAATTTTGTTCAAAATAAACAATACAACTATTGCCTGATAAGTGCCTGAACTTAACGGAATATTAAACTATACAACCGACCGACTTGCGTACTAGTAATTTTATAAAACACAAGACAAGACAAGAGATACTCTTGAATGATTTTCCAATTCTTCGCTTCAATTCGAGCAGCTGATCATGGAACTCTACACCTTCTGCATGACAATCCCACGCTGCCGGACCACTGTGTCATTTTAGCTAATTTCTCATGTTCCACCAATTCAGTTAAAGAAAAAGTACCAAAAAGAACCGTTTGGCATTATGGGAAAGCCAACTGGGGCGGCCGCAATAATTTCTTCCTCGATAGAGACGTAGGTTCAACTCTGGTAACAGGTATTATTCTCGACGGAATGAAAACTTTTATCACCAACATGATTAAAAGCATAAAACCAAAAGAGAATTTTTGGCACGATAATAGCTTCGAAATTTCGGATAAGCCGTGTATAAATAATAAATATTATAATGATGAGTTCTATACCGTACTCACCCCGAACGTTCCGCTATAAAAATGCGGCGAAACGATTAGGTTTCCTCAGAAGATGTGAACAGGTTTTCACCCTTCTGATCTGTCTACAATTTATAAGGCATACATTCGGCCTAACCTTGAGTATAAACCTCATATCTGAATAGGTGCTCCCAAAATTCAGATGCACCTCTTAGATAGAGTCCATAACAGAGCCCTAAGAGAAATTGAAGACAGTTCTATTACTGCAGCTGCATTCCTCCATTGAAAGAATTTTGCAGTAATACTCGTCTTGCAAAGAATGTTCATTAGTTTAATCGTGAGCTCGATTTCGGGCGTACTCTAAAATACAGAGATTTTTTCTCTAGCCGTACTACTCGATAGTAGAATACTTCAACCTACTCGATGTGCATCGCAATTTCCTTTTTTAATCCCCTATTCATTTCCAAACTGCTTGCGCTGTGTTATTTATAACATCATAACCCCTTTAGTGCGGGATAATTATAAAAAAACCATTCTGTTTAAAGCCGGAGCACTCAATACCACCTCAAAGATAATGCCTTTAAATAACTTATAACCTAAATCAAGAACCACTTTCTTAGTATAGTGTTATATTTTTACTAGGTTCGTTAAATAAAACTTATTACTCTTTCTAATATTTCTTCTTTATTTTCACTTTCCAAATCACAACAATAAATCTCAATTTATAATCAACTCAAATAATTTATTCAAATTAAAATCACACTTGTTTTACACTTTCCACAATCCAATAAGCAGAGTTTTGCACACTTTCGTAATCAAAAATAAACTGTGTCGTGCTCACCGCGAGCACTCCCTTATATAGTCATGTTTGTTGTTCTCGAAAATTCGCGAAGCTTCTCGTCTTGAAATGTTCTAGATGGTTGGAATAAGGGGAAATACATTTCACATTGGAAAAGAGCTTTTTGTTTCTTCCATAAATTAGATATGCAATTTTCCAACAGATGGCGCTGTAGTAGTATAAAGCTCTGTTCACAACAATAGTTTAAATATGTACCACAATCAGGTATTATTCAATATTGCGTAAGAAGCTACTATATTCCCCAAATACTCTATTCCAGTAAACATCCTTTAACAACCATATAACAACGAAAATATTAGAAAAACAATTTCAAGAAAAATATGACATGGGGTTGATGTAAATAACAATTCTGAATAATTTGTCTAGGATCGGGTCGAACTTTTGTGTCTGGATGACTAAAAAAAAAGTTCTAACATTATCGTCCCAATAAAGGGACTTTAAGATAATTGACCTTTGTCCGGAAAAAAATCTTCCTTTAACTTCAACATTATCTTAAAGTTAGATTTGAATAAAACCGTATAAACAGATTACACTTAACTTGGTCATGAGTTTAAAGTGATATATATATATCTGAAGACATAATTTATAATTCCTTAGGGCCAGTCTATTCACAGCTTTTTATCATAAATCAATAATTACCCGTATTCATTTCTAGAAATCATTAATCACCCAATTAAGGCTGATTGGTCCAATTCAATTAATTATTATCAGGAATTTTGTTTGTAAATAAAATACACATTATTATTATCATACAAGGATCTGTGAAAATCTTGTACTTAAGTTATTTTTGAATCAATGCAATCAATCAATCAATTATTAGGTATGCGGTTATTCCAAAAAGAAAATCACAAACTACACATTATAAACTTATTAAAAGACGACGAGGCTTCAAAACAATGAAATGGGTTCAATTCAGAAAACTTTCACTCGAGGAATGAAATTCATAATCAAGAGCGCGAAATTTCACGTTTAAGTTCAATCAAATTCCTTTATCTTTCCACTTAGATTGAGTTAAAATGTTGATTGGTAAATCGTAAGAAAGTGGTCACTTGGTTTTCGAAAACATATCTTGCTCGCGGTTTTCAACGGTCACTCAGAATACACCACCAGTTTTGATTGTTTAATCCAAAGAATTAAAAATGTCGTTTCGTTTCGTTGGAAACAATCTTTCATTCTACAGTTTTATAATTTTACTGTAGGAATTCTAGGTATAAAGCATTGTTGTGAGTTGAAGTAGTTTTGGCAAATTACAAAAGTTTGTTTATAAATAATTGTTTTTCAGGAAAATGTTTTCAACCTACACTTTAGCTGTACCTTAAGGTATACTTGTGCCCATGTAGTGGGGTAAGAGACGCAGAAAGAATGAAATGTACAAAGAAACAAGAAGTTAGAGCTTGGAGGTAAAATTAATATTTATCTACCCCTGCGTAGCTGAGAAATTCCGTTTAAAATAGAAACAAAGTACTGTTTTCTTATCATTGTTGTATAGATTTATCTCTGCCTCATGTTAAATTCCTTAACTGTGTTTACTAAGCAATTTTAAGGCAGACTTTTGATAAAGCAAATATTTAAATTTCATCGTTCACAAATTGACTTTAACAGCCGTATCGAGAAGATTTTTAAACTTCATCTTAGAGGTCATTTAGTTAAGCATACTTAAATAGATATTCAATTTGCCTTTAAATGATGGAACTTCAATTCGTATATCAATTCCATAATCGGTTTTTCATTGGTTCTTAACTAAACGATGGTTATGTCGCGTAACGTTGAAGAATATGAAAATCTAATACGCTGGTTTGATGAAAGCTGTAAAAAAAGCAAGAGATGTGTCCTATGCCTGGCTAAATTTTTTCCGAAAAAACAGTACCAGGTTTGCTAAGGAATCTTATTTAAGAGCCAATCAGAGGTTTAAAGCCTTATGTAAAGAAAATAAGAGACAGTTTTTTTAATCTGAGGCCCGTAAACTAAGTCTAGTTATGAACTCTTCTGAATTTTGGACCTTAGCTCGCAATTTAAATGGTACCAAATATATAGTTGACATCAGCCTAAGCCCTCAAGTTTTGCAGAACCATTTTCAGCATCTCTTAAACCCAATATCAAACGAGATATCTAAGTACCACTATGCCCCGCCTGGCTTTCACGATCCTATTTTAGATTCTCCGATCACTATTCAAGAGGTTTCTCAAATCGTCATTGGTCTCAAGGATGGTAAAGCAGCTGGATCGGATAGGATAGGATAGGATAGGATTTTATTCAAACGCTGACCGGCCTGATGAATAACGTGATAGAAAATGGTGTAATACCTGAACAGTTTAAGGAAGCTTTAGTGTTCCCAATTTACAAAAAAGGTTGTACAATGAACCCTGAGAACTATAGAGGTATTTCCTTCCTAAATGCCTCCTACAAAATTTTCACCACAATACTTCTGAATCGGCTAAAAATGTGGATTTCATCAAAAAATCTTTTAAGTGAATTTCAAGCGGGCTTCAGATCGGGTTACTCTACTATTGATCACATTTTTGTTTTCAAAAGTATTGCAGATTCTTACCTTGCTAGAAGTAAAAAGTTGTACGTCCTATTGGTAGGTTTTAGAGCAGCATTCGATACGGTCGACCGGCATGCCCTATTATACGAGTATAAGCTGTATGGGATTGGAATGTCTTTAAAATTTGGTCAACTAATTCAAAATATCACTTTTTATAGACGACTTGGGCTATTGTCTACCTGGTGGCATAGAATTTGCGGGAATGCCAATTAAAGCCCTTCTTTTTGCAGATGATGTAGTTATGATGGCAAACTCACCTGAAACGCTACAGCTAATGATAAATAAGCTCCAAGAATTTTGTAAGCTGTGGAATCTTGTGGTTAATCCGGAAAAGTCCAAAGTTATGGTAATTAGAAAGGGAGGAGGCAGATCTAGCGCAAACGAGAAATGGTTTTATGAAGGGAATGCAGTGGAAGTTGTAAAAGAGTATAAATATCTTGGTGTTCTGTTCTCTCAAAATATGAAAATGGATAAACATTTCAAAGATAGATTCTAAGCAGCGTTACCCTTATGCGACTTTAGTCGCATTTTTGCGACCTTTTTTTTGCTGTGCGACTATGCGACGACCTTTTTAAAATTGTTTAAAATTGCGACTTTTTCTTTGCTTAAACATTTACCATCAAACTTTTCTGAGAATGTGTGAGTATGATTGTCTTTGCTTTGTTTTCTGTTCGCATTCTCGTTTTCGAAATATTTTTGTTTTCCCATTCCCACCACGGGGGCGCTGTCAGATTGTTTTTTTTTGTTCTCTTACGTGTTTGGCACTGACGACTGACACTGACATTTCCTGGAATATCTCCTTACCTTTGTGCTTTGTCTGTAAGATAACATGTAATGTAATATGCCGCATCGTAGAGCAATGGGTTGTTTTGCAACATTTTTTTATTAGGGCCAAATTTGAAGAAAGTACAAATTCAAAAATTGATATTACTCTCGAAAATTTGAACAATGAAAATTTAGTTTATTTAAAGTTTCTAAAATATATTCTTTCAAAAATAAATATTTTAAACAAAGTTTTTCAGAGTGAAACATCACAAATTGCTTATTTGTGCTCTTATATAGAGGATCCTCTATTTATTATTTTTCAAAATTTTTTATTGAAAGAATGTGTTCTTGGAAAATCTATTTCTGAGATTGATTATCGAAACGAAAATTATTTTAAAAAAATTGAAGAAATATATATGGAAGCCGAAAATTGCTTAAAGGATAAAAAATCACAAATTTTGAAATTATTTGCATAAAAAAAATGTACATCAATATTATTTAACGCTTTGCGAAGAAATTTTTTCAAGATTAAATGTTAAAGATGAGAGGCTTTCTATTTTAAAACATATAGATCCCAAAATAATTAGGTCAAATCAGGATTTTAACTATTTTCGGTTTGTTTCAAATTTTAATAGCTCTACAAATGAGCCAGAAAAAGTGATAGAGCAATACAAACACCTACAGCTTCAAGCGTTTGACAAAAACTATGGCAAATTTTTTGAAATTAAAAATATAGAAGAGTTTTGGTACAAGGTTGGTACTTTAAAAAATAGTTTAGCTGATAACCTATACTTTGACCTTTACGAATTTGTTTGTAAAATTTTAACGTTACCACACAGCAGCGCTTGCGTTGAGCTAGTTTTTTCAAAGCTTACGCTTATGAAAAATAAATTAACAAACCGTTTACAACCTGCGAAAATATGTTAGCTTCCACAAATCTCATTGACTGTGATATAAGTGAGTGGGTTCCTGAAAACAACCTAATTAAAAAGTATAGAGAAACTTTATTAAAAAAACGAAACATTAATGTGATTTATCTACATATATTTTTAGGCATTTATTTTAACTTTAAACCTATACACACATATTAATTTATGTAAAATGAAGTCTTTAAATTAGGTTTTCTTTTGTTATTGTTATTTTTTAATGTATACCTATCTAAGTGTTTAAATATATAAATTCAAAAAAATATCTTAATTGTATTTCCTATAGTAAAAAAAAAACAATATTTAGGTATGCGACTTTTTCTTTCAATTGCGACTTTTTGTTCAAAAATGCGACTTTTTCAAAGAATTCGAATTTGCGACTTTTTTTTCTAAAAGCGACTTTTTTCTGCGACTTTTTGAAAAATCCCAGGGGTAACCCTGATTCTAAGGCAAAAACTGCATTAAACACGACTTGGAAAAATTGCTTTACCACAGTAGTAAATATCGTGTCTTTGAATCTGTAGCGGAATCCAACCTCCTTTATGCTGCACAGGTGTGGGGAGGTTCAGAATATGAGTCAGTTGAGAAACTTTTAAGATTCTACCTCAAAAGAGCATTTCATCTCATCTTTCATCTTTCATTTCACCGAACTATATGCTTATGATCGAGACTGGATTGTCTCCATTGATAATTAAGACTCTCAAACTACAAGTTGACTATGTCCTTCGTGTCATGCAATTGCCAGAACACCGGCTTCCTAAGGCGGTTGCCATCCAAGTGGTGCGAAACAAAAGAGGCTTTTATAAAGAATGGGAATTTTTAGCTGAAGATTTGTGGATTTGTATTTAATATAAATTTAAATGATCCAAGTACAGCGAGACCACTATTGTACGATCTAATAGAAAAAGTAGACCTTAGATATAGGGAAAAACATGAGGAAGAAGCAACTAGATCTCTTCTCCGAACTATATATAATCGCCTGGATTACACACTCAATGATAACAACTACTTCAAAGATGAAAATGATATAAGCACAATTTCAATGATGTTCCGTTTACGAGGTGAGTTGCTGCAACTCAATTACATACCACATAGGACGGTGTACACATTGGACTCACTCCGCCGACTTATTTTGATGTCTCTGTGTTTTTTCTCGTTCGAACTTCATGGTAAGAAAGAGAAGGCAAAGTGAGGCAGGATTTTTAAAACAAATTGAAAATTAATGGATTTTTTTTGACATTTGTCTTGGTGACATAATATGACACACGAAGATACAGTGTATCACAAAAGTAAGTAAGCACTCATTTAAAAAAAATTATAATCAAACACTATTTGGAAAATAAATCGGAGTGCGAGAGTGGTAAAATTGTTAACAAAAGTCCATCTACTATACACAAAATAATAACCAAATAAAATAACATTGAAAGTTTGCAAAATGACCCTCGATCAATGACAATGACAAGCAGGAATGCCGTATTATTTTTAGGAAAGTGAAGAGGAATCCCAAAGTAACTCCATCAAAGATATCAGCAGAAATAATCAAAGAAACAGGTAAGTCATGTAACCCTCAAACTATCCGACGAGTGCTCTACCAATCCGGTTATCATGGTCGAAATATTAGAAAGAAACCTTACATAAGTAAAATAAATCGGCAAAAGCGGCTCTTCTTTGCAAAAACCCATGAATCTAAACAAGCAGAATTTTAGAACAGTGTTTTTATTTGAAATGTTACTTTTTAGTTCGAAATACATATCAATTATAGACAAAAATATTAAGTTTGTTTTTTTAACATTACTATCGAAGGAAATGTTCTACTAAGGGGTGCTTACTTACTTTTGTAATTCACTGTATATTTGTAGTGGCATAGCAAATGGCCAACAATTATGACAACTACAAGACGTCAAAGTGAGTCTGGAGTGTTCACACTACTTTTGTGCCTGAACACGACAGGGTGGCCTTACGTCAAAATAAATCGGTTGAGTAAGTCCAATGTGAACACCGTCTAGAAGTGATTTGCCAATTTTATGCGATTTATGCAACCGAGATGAACGTGAAGATATCATTCATTTCTTGGGAATGTGTTTTGCGGGAAATAAGAAGAAACTTATTTGGGAATGATACTTTAACTGAAGATTATTGTATTCTCTTATTAAATCAAATGAATGTAGAAAAATTGTATGGATTCCTTAAAATTGCGCTTAGATATAGGAACAGAATTAAAAATGGTGATTTTTGAATTTAGAACTTATAGTATGTACAAAAAAAAATAATAATAAATAAATTTAAATTGGAAACTTAATCCTTAATTAAAACTATTAACTATTAGATTAAAACTGTAATTTTTTGAAACACATTTAGAGTTTAAATTGGAT
Organism: Philhelius festivus; assembly: GCA_963931855.1. Classification (NCBI taxonomy): domain Eukaryota; kingdom Metazoa; phylum Arthropoda; class Insecta; order Diptera; family Syrphidae; genus Philhelius; species Philhelius festivus. The sequence goes on along the minus strand of OZ007555.1, from coordinate 138,698,491 downwards.
TGTCAATCTGGCAGACGGCAAATGCCATGCTGAAACGATTTTATGTATCCTAATTATTGTATTAAATCTCTTAAAAATATGAACCAATAAATCCAATCTAATCTAAAATCTAATACAAAAAAAAACAAATGTTACTTTAAATTAGTAAACAACTGGAAAACACATTCTTGAATCTGTGAAATTTAGAAAAATGCAATGGAACACTAATGGAAACGTCTTGATTTTAAAATATACCATAATAAATTTAAAAAAAAAAATATTTCCATGCACAGATTCTCCTCCAACTACGAGGACAAAAGTGTTGATACAAACACTTCAAAGGCCAAGCGGGAAGCATGAACGAATATTCTTTGCGCGTACACATACATATTTTATCAATACAAATTTTCTGTATGTTAATTCTTCGCAATTTATAATTCTAAGGCATCACAAGAGAAAATTCAAACTCACAATTTGAAACTTCAAAATTTTAAAGATGACAATTGATATGTCAAAATACATTTTAAAGTGTCTTTAAGTGGCGTTTAAGTTAAGAGGTCCTTAAGTAACGTTACTTAAATGTGAAAATTTATTATATGTAGATACCGATTTCATACATAAGAGCTCTTTGGAGGTATTTTAAATATTTGAAGTTATGTGGTCTTTTCATTGTAGCTTGTATTCAAAGAGAAAATTTAAACACATAGCATAGAGCGATTTTTAAGACATTTTTAAGAGAAAATCTGGGTGCACCATCTTTAAATTTTTATTACTGTGCAATAGGAAATTGAATTTAAAAAAATATTAACCCGTTTTTTGAGATATTGAATTTTCAAAAAAAAAAAAAAAATGATTTCTTTTTTCAAAAATTCAGAACATATTTTTAAAATGCAATGTTTTCCAAACTTGTAAGAAGCTTCACAATCAAAAATTTCATTAAAATTCGCTATGTTCACTGAAATTCAAAATTCAAAAAAAGGTTCTATCGCAACTACAGTCAGTATTATCTTAATTTAAAATTTTTATATTGGATTAAAGATCGTAAAAATTTATCGAAAGAAAAACAATTTTACCAAAATTCTAGATGCTGTTTTCGAGAAAAATACGATTTTCGAAAACCATTTTTTTAAATTTGTGTGATGGGTCTACCGATATTGTAAGATACAATATATTTTCGCTCAATTTTTGTAGGTTGTATCAAAAAATTTTTAATTCTCAAGTTATACAAAACTGGAGGTTAGGGTTTTCGAAATACTAAGTTTCGAATAAAAAAAAACAATGTTGAAATTTTTTTCGAAAATTTCAATGTAAAATACTATCCTATAATCAAAAACAAAAAAATAATGATTCTTAAAGGAGTACCATTAATAACAATTTTTCGGAAATTTGTTTTCAAGCATTACCTAGCCTTAACGAAATGATATTTTGTGATTTTTTTTTTAATCTGTGGAAAAGTGTTTGATAAAAAAAATATTTTCGAAAGAAAATTCTTACAGCAAGTTCCATTATTTTTAGTCCTAAGCTAAAAGAGAAAAAATATAATGCACCACTTTGTCGCACGAACTTGCTCCTATGTAATAGACTAGGAATTTTAAAAACGAATATGTTATTAGAGAAAACTGTTCATAAAGATAAAATTAATTTTTTTTAATTCTTTTAGTAGTAAGAAATAAAACCAGAATGCTATGCAAATATGAATTTATGAAAGAACAAAAATTATAAGTTCTTGTGGTGGTTTCCTTAAAAAATAAGCTTTTATATACAAAATCTTTAAAACACGTTTAAGAAAAAAATATGGTACGCCAGCTTTAAGTTTTTATTGCTGTTCGAATGAAAATTAAACTATTAAATTAATTAATAAATTAAAAAACTAAAACATATTGAGCCGTTTTTGAGATATCGAATTTTCCAAGAAAAAGAAAACAACTTTTTTCAAAAATAAAAAAAAAATATTTTTTTTAAAGTTTGTAAATGCAATATTGTTTTGGAAGCATCTCCATAAAAAAATTTCGTTAAGATCCGTTGTGTCGATAATGAGAAATTCAAAATTTGAAAAAATGGTTCTATGGTAGGTACAAGTTGTACCTAATATCTTAATTTCAAAATTGTTCTTATTAAATTTAAGAACGTAAAAATTAATTGAAAGAGAAAAAATTTTATCAAAATTCTAGGCGCCGTTTTCGAGAAAAATACGATTTTTGAAAACCATTTTTTAAATTTTTTAACATTTGTATGGTAGGTACCTTTATTTTTAGGTAAAATAAAATTTTTTTCTTTAAATCTTGTAGATTATATTGAGAAACTTTTATTTATCAATTTAAAAAAAAATCTAGCATGGGGTTTTCGAAATATTGAGTTTTGAAAAAAAAAAATTGAATTTCTTTTTAAAAATCCAAAAAAAATTGTTTGAAAATTTGAATACACAATTCTATTTTATGTTTTTGAGGAGCTTTAGCAAAAAAAATGATTAAAATCGGTGGTACCGTTTTTGAGAAAATCAAAAAAAATGGTTCCATGGGGGGTACCCTCAATAACCATTTTTCGGAAAAATTTTTTCAAACATTACCTAGCTTCAACTAAATGAAATTTTTTTGTATTTTTATTTTTAAAATCTGTTGAACAGTTTTTGAGAAAAAAAAAATATTTATAAAATTTCGAAAAAAAAACCCTTATGGCAGATACCGTTATTTTTGGTCTTACAAAAAAAAAAGAAGAAAAAAACGTGTGGGGGGGAAAAATTAAAAATGATACCTACCAAGTTTAAAGAAAATTGGTCGAGCCAACAGACAGACAGAATTGCGAGATGTCGTAATGTCAACTTTTGATCAAAATCTCGAGTTTGATTTTTTTACGAATGCCATATAGTACCTGTATGTCGCAAGTAAATCCATATATGTATGTAGATAAATGTGGCAAGATGAATGCAAGTATCATGATGCCTGTGAAAATTTGTATCTGACATTATTATTTATTTTGTTGGTGGCACTTATTTTACTGCTTTTATTATGTGTAAATAAAAAGATATGTCTTTTTTATAAGAATTATTATATTTCTTATACACTACTAGTACTCCTTACCTAAAGGGTCAGTGCGTTGCACTGCCGTGCTGCAGACAATATTCTTTAATAGGTACTTGGTCTTGAAAGGAAGGGAAACATTCTCCTAGAAATTCTCATCCATATAGACGTGAACTTTCATTTGACATTTTTGAATATAAAACCAAACTTTAGAACATTGATAACACACTTGAAAATACTTATCTACATTGAAATTAAATAAAATTCGTTACCAATACACATACGACTATAAAGCGATATTAGCCGTGTTTTTTTGGAAAAGTTATCCGTAGTACAGTAGGATTTTATATGAAAAACAAATACAACATCCGCAGTAGGATCACTGCCGATACTCGAATAAACCTCAAATCTCTATCCGCAGCAGGATTTCACTTCTCCTTTTATCGGCAGTGATCCTACTGCGGATGTTGTATTTGTTAATCATATAAAATCCTACTGTACTACGGATAACTTTTCCAAAAAAACATGGCTATTGTAATTCTATATTAATTTTAATAAGAACTTCTCCATTGGCCTATGTTTTCATAACTTCCTTTCTTTCTCTCCTTGATACATGTATACGACTTAAGGGACAAAACCATTTTTTAATTGGATTAAACCCTTACCCGATGCCATCGGGTGTCCGGTAGGTACCAGGGAAGAATTGTTGAGATACGTTATTTTTTTAATTCATTTACCTAATGATTAACTAAAAGCATGTCTGGATTCATAAAATCTTTTTCTTACTTATCAATAACTTCTAACTATGTACCATACGGGTGCCTAATGTAACCTAAACATTTATTATTAATGTTTAAAGTAGTTTATATGTCAAAATCGTTGCCTTTTCAAATAAACAAGAAGTTGGGAAATATCGAAAGGCTTGTAATATTATTTTATCATAAATTTACTATTGATGCTTTTCGGTCTAAGAACTTATATGTAGGTACATATTTTGTATGCCTATACATACTCATAAATAACCTGGTTTGAAGTCTATGCCAATTCCGATTCTAGCGTTCTCTCTTATCCAAGGCAGCCTCTAAACGTTTTGTGCTGGGTATTACCTACGTGAAACCAAGAACACTTATAGACTGGAGGTGGAATGGCACCCGTCCATTAATTGATGCGCCATATCTTTCATTCCTCGACATAACATACTCTATAGCTATGCACTTCCTGGCCTTTTCATGGAATTCTGCACAGTATAATGATATATGTATGTTTATTATTTTTCAAGGTGTATTGTGTTTGTATTCGTACGTATAAAAATGTTCTTTCATTCTTTGGAATAGATGCTTGTAAGCTTTCATGCGGAATTATAATTTTAAAAAAGGCATTTGAGGACACAAGCTTCCAAAGAAAATTTGCTTTATATTTTTCTACTTTTCTGAGGTTTACCATTATCCTTCTTTTACTTAACTCCTTTGTATTAATTTTAATGTATAGTATCTACATTTTTGTATTTTTGTTTTAACCGCAAAGCGTTTAAATTGCCATGAAATTTTGCAAAGTAAATGTTTAAATATAATATACACGAAGCTCATTTGAGAACAATACTTATTATATAACTCAAAACAAATCTGACTACCATATTATTAATATAAACATTTATCATAAGCATTTAAGCGACATGAATGATGAGAAAAGTATCATAAGACATACGGATGAAATTTTATGATTGGGTTTTCACTTGCGACGTATAAGTTGATACTATGTACATATATGTATGGCAAGTTATGCATTCGTAAAAAATCGAACTATAGATTTTGATCAGGTTTAACATTAAGATGATAGATCAGAGGAAAAAAGTGGGTCTCGCAATTCTGCCTCTGTGTCTGCTTCTCTGTTCGACTACAGCCTTTACCGGATCGATTTTCTTTAAAATTGATTGATATCATTTTTAAATTCCCCCCCCACTAATTTTTTTTCTTTTTCTTAATACCAAAATAATGGTACCTCCCATACGACTTTTTTCTCGAAATCTTATAAAATATTTCTTTTTCTCAAAAACTGTTCTACAGACTTCTTAAAAATGAGGTTTGAATAATATTGTGTATTCAAATTTTCCAAAAATATTTTTTTAATTTTAAAGCAAATTTCAAACAAATTTTATTTTTCAACACAAACACTCAGTATTTAGATTCTCTTAAAATCTTACAGTTAAAAAGTTTTTTAATACAATCTGCAAGGTGTGAGAAAAAAAAACGATTTTATCTAAAAATAACGGTACCCACCATACAAATGTAAAAAAGTGGTTTTCGAAAATCGTATTTTTCTCGAAGAAAGCACCCAGAATTTTGATAATTTTTTTTTCTTTCGATTAATTCTTACAATATCTATCATGTTAATAAGAAAAATTTTGATATTAAGATATTACTGACTGTACCTACCAGAGCCCAAAAAAAATGATTTTTATATTTCTCATTATCGGCATCCTAAAAATATTTTCAAAATTGTACTCGTATATACAAAAGGTTATTTATTCCTAAAAACCGCTTCAACCATTTATACATTTTATCCTTGCATAAACTAGCATTTGCTTGAAAAAATCACATGACATCCTGTTCTTAGCTCCAATTACTAAGGAAGTTGTTTTAGTTATTTAAATAAAATGCACGACTGTGTCGCACGAACTTTTTCTTATGTAAAAGACTAATTGTTTAACAGACTAAAACAACTCCTTTAGTAGTTGGAGCTTAAAACAGGATGCCATGTGATTCCAGCAAATATATGCTTATGCAAGAACAAAAATTATAAGTCTGTACTGTTTTCTTACAAATAAGCTTTTTTATACAAAATTTTTAAAACGTTTTTAAGAAAAAATTTTGGTACGCCAATTTACAGTTTTTATTATTGTTCGAATAAAAATTAAATTTACAAAAAAAAAAATTGAGCCATTTTTGAGATATCGAATTTTCCAGAAAAAAAATAGATTTTTCTTTTAATTCAAAAAATATTGTTTTTTAAGTTTTGAAACGCAATGTTTTTTAAACTTTTTCAAAACTTCACTATATTTTTTTTTAACGGGTGATTTTTTTGAGGTTAGGATTTTCATGCATTAGTATTTGACAGATCACGCGGGATTTCAGACATGGTGTCAAAGAGAAAGATGCTCAGTATGCTTTGACATTTCATCATGAATAGACTTACTAACGAGCAACGCTTGCAAATCATTGAATTTTATTACCAAAATCAGTGTTCGGTTCGAAATGTGTTTCGCGCTTTACGTCCGATTTATGGTCTACATAATCGACCAAGTGAGCAAACAATAATTAATGCGATTGTGACCAAGTTTCGCACTCAGTTTACTTTATTGGACATTAAACCAACCACACGAATGCGTACAGTGCGTACAGAAGAGAATATTGCGTCTATTTCTGAGAGTGTTGCTGAAGACCGTGAAATGTCGATTCGTCGCCGTTCGCAGCAATTGGGTTTGTGTTATTCGACCACATGGAAGATTTTACGCAAAGATCTTGGTGTAAAACCGTATAAAATACAGCTCGTGCAAGAACTGAAGCCGAACGATCTGCCACAACGTCGAATTTTCAGTGAATGGGCCCTAGAAAAGTTGGCAGAAAATCCGCTTTTTTATCGACAAATTTTGTTCAGCGATGAGGCTCATTTCTGGTTGAATGGCTACGTAAATAAGCAAAATTGCCGCATTTGGAGTGAAGAGCAACCAGAAGCCGTTCAAGAACTGCCCATGCATCCCGAAAAATGCACTGTTTGGTGTGGTTTGTACGCTGGTGGAATCATTGGACCGTATTTTTTCAAAGATGCTGTTGGACGCAACGTTACGGTGAATGGCGATCGCTATCGTTCAATGCTAACAAACTTTTTGTTGCCAAAAATGGAAGAACTGAACTTGGTTGACATGTGGTTTCAACAAGATGGCGCTACATGCCACACAGCTCGCGATTCTATGGCCATTTTGAGGGAAAACTTCGGAGAACAATTCATCTCAAGGAATGGACCGGTAAGTTGGCCACCAAGATCATGCGATTTGACGCCTTTAGACTATTTTTTGTGGGGCTACGTCAAGTCTAAAGTCTACACAAATAAGCCAGCAACTATTCCAGCTTTGGAAGACAACATTTCCGAAGAAATTCGGGCTATTCCGGCCGAAATGCTCGAAAAAGTTACCAAAAATTGGACTTTCCGAATGGACCACCTAAGACGCAGCCGCGGTCAACATTTAAATGAAATTATCTTCAAAAAGTAAATGTCATGGACCAATCTAACGTTTCAAATAAAGAATCGATGAGATTTTGCAAATTTTATGCGTTTTTTTTTTTAAAAAAGTTCTCAAGCTCTTAAAAAATCACCCGTTATTATTAAAATTCGTTATGTCGATAATGAGAAATTCAAAATTTGAAAAAATGGTTCTATGGTAGGTACAATCAGTAATATCTTGATTTCAGATTTGTTTTTGTTAAATAATAGATCGTAAAAATTAATCACAAGAAAAACAATTTCAGCAAAATTCTCGAAACCGTTTTCGAGAAAAATACGATTTTCGAAAATCATTTTTTAACATTAGTAGTAAGTAACGTTAGGCTTAGGTAAAAATAAATTTTTATTCTCAAATCTTCTAGATTATGTTAATGAACTTTTGTCTATCAAGTTTGAAAAAAATCGAGCGTGGGGTTTTCGAAATATTGAGTTTCCGAAAAAAAATTTCGAATATGTAAGATTTGAATATGTAATAATATTCAAACTTTGGCAGATCTTTAGCATAAAAAAATGATTTAAATCGGTTGTACCGTTTTCGAGAAAATCAAAAAACAAAAAAAAAAAATGGACCCAGGGGGGCTACCAAAAGTAACAATTTTTGGGAAAATTCTTTTCAACCATTACCTAGTTTTAACGAAATTAAATATTTCCTTTTTTTTTATAAATTCTGTGCAACAGTTTTTGAGAAAAAAAATATTTATAAAATTTCGAAAAAAAATCGTATGGTAGGTACCGTTAGTTTGGGTCTTAAAAAAAAAAGAAAAAAACATGCTGCGGGAAAAAATTAAAACCCATATCTCCCAAGTTTGAAGCAAATCGGCCGAGCCGTTTAGCTTTAGTCGAACAGACAGACAGACATAGACAGGCAGAATTGAGAAACCCACTTTGTTGATATTCGATATCATCGTAATGTCAACTTTGATCAAAATCTCGAGTTCAATTCTTTTACGAATGCATAACTTGCCTTATAGTACCTATAAGTCGCAAGTAAAAATGAACTTTTTGTTAATGAACATTTTTTTCTAATGTCATTCATTTTTAATATTCTTAACAAAAGAGCAAGTACGTGCGATCCAGTCGTGCATTTTATTTACTTTTGGCTTGAAGAAATACTTACCTTAAAGAAATATTTACTACTACTACGAGTAACTTATTGCCACTTGAGAAGAAAACAAATTTAAAACTATTTCCTCCCAATCTGTTTTCATATAGATTTTTAATATTATGTTTGTAAGCGAATTGGTTTGGTGTTTAATTTTTTTTAAGCTAATAAGATTTATACGTAATATCTTTTGCTGTTGGCGCATGGGAGATTTAATTGTAACATGATGCATGAAATAGAAAAATTCGTTGATTTTCAATTCCTGTCCTTCGACCATGTAAGAAGAAAATAAAAAATCAATAATTCCGATTAAAATATGGAAACAAAGTTATACTTTTACATACAATATCCCCAAACGAGCATGGAAAGTCAATTTAGAAATGGAAATATATATCCCAGAAATACGTTTAAAAAAATTCAAAACAAATTTGTTTATTTCACATTACAAAGAAAATATACTCCCCAGATGGTAATTGAATATTCAAACCAATCAATACGCATTCAGAGTAAAAATTGTAGGCCTTAGGTTTAGGGCTGCCCTTAAATGTACAACGAACAATCGCTGAGTAAATGCAAAAATAATTGCCGCTGCAAAAAAGTTTTTTCAGGGGTGCACTGCCTCTTCGAGGAACAAACAAATCCTCTAAGAGTATCTCTTGTCTTGAGAAGTGCTGCTCATTAGCCATTCGGAATCGGCAGAAAATTGTAAGTCCCCTCTATTCCTGGTCACAACCAGGGCTGCCACTTTACTCCTTTAGCAGTAGATCTACTGCGTTTTGGCCCAAATGAATATCTACTGCGCAGCAAAACGAATCTACTCCTCTTTCAAAAATGTTAATAGTACTTAACCAAAGTTTGTTCTCAACCATGTTCACTCTTTCTGAATCACTGATCTCTATAATACACTGGATAGCGCATTCCCTACATTGTATAACAGATTTTTTGACTCCAATTGAAGATGACAGATGGTGGGCAGCTTCATAATTTGACGTCTTCTTTTCACAAAAAAAAATATTTTCACATGAGAAAGAGGAAAACAAATGTGACTACACTTGTTTATGCGGGAAACAGATTGACACAGCAACTTCAACAGCAACTTTAAGGCTAGGTGCACACATTCAATTTTTAGTTTCGTAACTGCTTAGTTCGAGCAACTAAAAAGTTTGTGTTTTGACACAATCTAAACGATTGCCTAAAATGAGTTCGCTATTTTGTGTAACATCTAATTATTTGCACCTGCGCGGACATTCAACCAAATAGTTCATCTCTTTTCTATAAGCAACCAAACAGTTGTTCAACTAAAAATTGAATGTGCGCGCCTAGTCTAACGTCTTAATGTAATCAAAGTCATTTAAAACAAAGGCCCTAAAAAGAGTGACGTGGTTGTTAAAGTTGCTTTTGAACTTGCTGTTGAAGATGATGTGCCAATCTGTTTCTCCTATTTCTCGCATTATTTGTAAATTTTAAATATTTATTATTAAAGTTAAAATAATAAATTGAAAATCATTTGTTTTGATTGACAAATTGACAATTTAATAAAATTGAAGGAATGTCGTTTCAGTTGTCTGTTTTTTAGGCAACAGACTGGCAAGCACAGTAATTTTTTTCATTTATTCAGCGATTTTTTAACACTCACGATAGTTTTTTATTCTTTTTTGCAATTCTCTTTTGCAATTTTAGTTTATCAAAAATTATTTATTGTTTTTTATTGACACGATATTTTCAACCAAAATAAAAAAGTAGCAAAATGGAAAAATTATTTAACGTTCTATTTGGTTTTGCATTGTGATGCCACTAAATATTGCAGTGGGAAAGTTGACATTAGTCGTGTTTTTTTGGAAAAGCTGTCCGTAGTACAGTAGGATTATATATGAATAACAAATACAACTCCGCAGTAGGATCACTGCCGATACTCGAATAAACGTCAAATCTCTATCCGCTACAAGATTTCACTTCTCCTTTTATCGGCAGTGATCCTACTGCGGATGTTGTATTTGTTATTCATATAAAATCCTACTTGACTACGGATAACTTTTCCAAAAAAAACACGGCTAATACTGCACCAGCAACAGCAAGTTTAGGACTTAGGCCTAACGACGCTGTTGGCGTTGCTGTTCTTATGTGTGTTGAACAATTGAAATGCATTGTTGACAGTGCTGTTGCTGGTTCAATCTGTTCCGCGCTTTATGATGCTGTTTTAGATGTTAAACATTTATACTGTTATACGGCACCGTGGTCGGTTTTATAATATAACAATGTTCAATTAGAGTCAACTTTTTTTGATGAATGCGCTATCCAGTGTATTATAGAGATCAGTGCTCTGAATGCATTCAGTGAAAAATTCAAATTCATTTTGGAAGAATTTCCACATTCATCTGAAAATGCGGAAGTGCTCAATATGCAATGGAGGTTCTTGTTAGGCAATAATGATTTTGTTTAAAAATACAATGACCCTTCAGACATAACAAAGTTTTGGTCAAAAGCCAGAATATTTAAAAACTCCGTAGGTGAATTTGCATTGGTGGAGCTAGCAGAATTTATGCTTTTGTTATGCTCTTTACCGCATAGCAGCGTAGCTGCTGAAAGGAAATTTTCGTCATGAAAACCGTCATGTTGAAGCAACGGTTGCTTCGTGTGTAGCTGTGTTGCCGATTAATTTTGAGTTGCTGCAACCGTTGCCAGAAATATCAAAATGTTTTGATATTTTCGGTCGGTTGCTCCAACTGTACTGTGGTTGCGGCAACAGTTGCCTCGTGTGTTGTAAACAAACGAAACACGTTGCTGCATCACGTTGCTTCAACGGTTGCCTCGTGTGCAGCTAGCATAAGAATTCTCAAAATGAAATGTGATTTTTTGTTTATTTAGTTTAAGAAATTTGTTTATTTTTTTTAACTGTTGAGTTAATTTTTTTAAGTTCTGTTGCTTTTATTCATAAATAAAATGTATTTCTATGATTTGAATTTTGCTTTGCATATTTTAAAATCTACTGCGGTGTATTGCAATCTACTGCGCTTTTTTCTGAAAAATACTTCGCTTGATTATCTTTAGGGTGGCAGCGCTGGTCACAACTCACAAGTACACACGAGTGGTTGAGAGTTGTAAGTCACTAGGCTTAGGCTCTGTACAAATATAATTCGATTCAAGGATATCACACGAATGTATACAAGAAATATTTGTATATTTGTCTTAAAATTATATAAACAGCTATAACTGCTTGCATAAAATTTTCATAAATTGTTCTTTTCAAAAATTTTTATTCTATGACAGGTACCGTTAATAACATTTTGCCCCAAATTTTGTTTGACTAAAATGTAGTCCATGTCTATAATATCACACAAAATTTTGTTTTTATCAAAATCGTTAGAGCCGTTTTCGAGATAAATAAGATTTTGCATTACGGGTGTATGGGGGGTACTGTTAGTTTTGGAGCTAAAAAAAAAATATTTCAATTTCTCCTCTAGGGAATAACCGAAGACCCTTAAGTACCGAGTTTGAAAAAATACCTCCAGTAGTTTAGGCTGTAGTTCGAGGTACAGACATACAGACATACAGACAGACGGAATTGCCGGACCCACTTTTTTCGTCTTCGCTATCATCGTAATGTCAACTTTGATCAAAATTTCGAGTTAAATTTTTTTACAAATGCAGAACTTGCCCTATAGTACTTATATCGCAAGTAAAAATGGTACTCACCATTGTATTACAAAGGAGTCAAGAGGAGAAACCGATGTACATTGGTTTTGTATGCCTTTAAATTGAAATTAGTAGGAAATATCAAGCTTGGTAAGGTATTCCACATATGTGTTAATTGGCTAAAGAAGGTATCTCTATATTTACCCGTACGTCCGAAGTTGGGTTCAATTGTAAATTGATGCTTTTTCCTTGTTAAACGAGTATTGAGGAACAATTGCTTCAAGGGAAGAATGGAGCTACCTTTTTCAATAGAACACTGTTTTGTAAAAGAGCCGATAAAATAGGAATAGGAAACGTTGTGTCGATGGTGAAGTTGGTCAATGGCTTCAACTGCAAAACTATTTCTTTTAATTAGCTTGATTGCTTTATTTTGTATTCTAGCGAGTAGATGCAAGGATGTTTGTAAAGCAAAAGATTTGTGTGTGAGGTGTACTGAAAGTTTGGGCAGATGTAAGTTTTATAAGTTGTAGCCAGAAACGATCCGAAGGAGTAAAAAATGTCTTGCAGCCTCCAAGCAAGCATAAGCATTTGTTTATTCTATAGAAGATGGTCGGTAAAATATATTATGTATATCAAGAACTGAAAGCTTTTGGTTTTCTCGATACAAAAACCACTCATTTTACGACAGAAGACAGCAAAGGATTTTTAAGATTCCCTCTCAAAAAATGCTATCAAAATCGGAATTCAATGAATTTATGATAATATTGATGTTGCAGTTCTACATCCGATTTTCATCTTTCTCATAAACGTTTCTATCAGACTGATGAAAATGTCTATACATCTCGTTAGAACTCTAAATCATATTGAATACAGAAATTGGATTTTCCAAATATCTTTTCGGGAATTCAATGTCTCGAAAACGAGTAGAAAATTGTTATTGAATTTTTATTCTTAAAGCCTAGTACTCACCTAGCCTGAAATGAAAAATAAATACGCTCCAAATTACACGCGAAGAATAAAAATGAAAATAGAATAAACTTTTTCACGTGAATTTTTGATACACTTTGAATGAAAAGAAAAAATGACAATTATTTTTAAACTGATTCGTTCTTTCTGTTTATAAATTTTCAATTTTTTGTTTTGAAACAAAATATTCAAATCAACTGACAAATGTCACAGTTTTCCACGTTGCCTTCAACTTTTTCTTGATGGTTGTACATTGAGAAATGAAAATTATAGCGTGGAAAAAGTTGTGGAACATATTTGTTTTTCCAATCCACATTTTAGTACTCACCTCTCGTTGCGGATTTCATGCTAGTGAATCAGCAGTCACTTTTATATGAAATTTTCATTTTCACTTGAACTGAGTACTAGGCTTAAATGTAAATTATGAAATACTTTAAATTCGCGAACCAATTTATTTTTTTGAAACATTTTTAAGAAATGTTGTACAGGTATTCAAAATTTATTATTCATACAACAATTCGCAATACGGCTTGTGTTTAAATACAAACTTTAATTTCAAGTCGTTTAAATTCGCCGTTCATAGGCGTATCATTCATGCATGCGTATTATAAGTTCATTAAATTCTGATCTCATTGCATTGTCAAATGGGGAACGAAAAACCGTGTAGAATTGAATGCTTCAAAAACTCAATGCTGTCCTCTATCGTTAAGGCTGAACTCACTCCCTATGCCGCTATCCATGAGTGTCACTTGCATTGAGGAAGCTTTCATTATATATATTACGTTTTTTTATAAACATTGTTCTAGTGAAATAGCCAGTTGCATTCCTCCCCTTATACAATTTAACCGTAACATTCGCGCTTCAGGGAATGTCCATCAGTTTACCCTTGAGCCCGACTTCGGACGTACTGTCAAATTCAGAGATTTTTTCTCTAGCCGCACTACACGAATGTGGAATACTTTAACCGACTCTATATTTACCCTTCATATGATATTCAGACATTCAAAACTAATGAAAATCGATATTTCCTTCAAAATCCTCTCCAACTCGCTCGCACTGTAATCAAACATTTTAAGGGTAGTCACCGACAATTTTTTAAAGTTCACTTGCATTAACTCATAATTATTCGAGTGGAGACGTGCATATTATTTTTTACTTGCGACTTATAGGTACTATAAGGCAAGTTATGCATTCGTAAAAAAAATGGAACTCGAGATTTTGATCAAAGTTGACATTACGATGATAGCGAAGACCAAAAAAGTGGGTCTCGCAATTCTGTCTGTCTGTCTGTCTGTCTGTCTGTCCGTTCGATTGCAGCTAAACGGCTCGGCCGATTTTCTTTAAACTTGGTAGATATGGGTTTTAATTTTTTCCCCCCGGATGTTTTTTGATTTGATTTTTTAACACCAAAAATAACGGTACCTGTCATACGAATTTTTTTCGAAATTTTATAAATATTTTTTTTTCTCAAAGACTGTCCCACAGATTAAAAAAAAAATTATAAAATTTCTTTTAGTTAAACCTAGGTAATTGTTGAAAAAAAAAAATTCCAAAAAATCGTTATTTTTGGTACCCCCCTTGGAACCATTTTTTTTTTGTTTTTGATTGTCTCTAAAACGGTATCACCGATTTTGATCATTTTTTTTATGTCAAGGCAGTTTCAATATTATTGTGTATTCAAATTTTGAAATAATTTTTTTTTTTGGATTTTTTAAAAAAATTTCAAATTTTTTTTGGAAAACTCAATATTTCGAAAACCCCATGCTCGATTTTTTCAAAACTTGAGAAATAAAAGTTTTTTAATATAAATTACAGTGAACATTGGAAAACGTGAACCCCCCAAAATGTGAACTATCCCAAAACGTGAACACTGTATTTTTTACATTGACTGCTCTAAAACGTGAACAAATCTAAAAGCTCTAAAACGTGACCAGATATTTTCCCAACATTTTTACATCAAAATGCACTGAATTAATTTTTAAAACTTCGGGAAATACCATAATATACAATGCGTAGTATTCGGGGAATCCCATAATATTGACAATGCGTACCTAGTATGTGCATTTGGTACCGGGCGTACGTTCGTTCGTGCGTGTACGTATTGCTATCATCCTTATTCAGTCTTGTTTTGTTTTTCTCTGCATAGTTTGGGTTGATCAACGTCTTTTTCTCTATTTAAAAATGTGTTGAAAGAAAGTTAAGGTTTTAACCTTAATCCTCTACTGCATGAATTATTATTTAAAAAAAATGCTTTTTAAATAGCTTCTTTGGGCTGTTTTAAGACATCTTTTATTAAAAAAAAAGTATTTGTTTAAATAATAAGAATACAGGCCAAATTTGGCTTCGTATGCATTAAAGGTTTTAAAACTAGAACATTTTTGATTTTAGTTTAAGTACTTAAGTAAAATATATAAAAAAGCAACAAAATATAAAGAAAAAAATAATTTATAACAGAAGAAAAAAGAAGATAAAGTGGAAGAAAATGTGTTTTAGCAATAGTAAGACTGTAGGAATACATTTTAAATCATAAAATGTTACATTCCAAAACATGAACAATCTCAAAAACATGAACACCCTCGGTTTTAATTAGTTCACGTTATCCAATGTTCACTGTATAAGATTTAAGAAAGAAAAAAATTGTTTTACCTAAAAATAACGGTACCCTCCATACAAATTTTAAAAAATGGTTTTCGAAAATCGTAATTTACTTTAATTTTACTTAATTTTTTTTTCTTTCAATTAAATTTTAAGATCTATAATTTAATTAAAAAAACATTTGAAACAAGATATTACTGACTGTACCTACCATAGAGCTATTTTTTAAAATTTTGAATTTCTCATTATCGGCATAACGGATTTTAATGAAATTTTTTGGAGAGAAGCTTCTAAAAAGTTTAAAAAAGATTGCATTTCAAAACTTTAAGAAAAATATTTTTTTTTAATTTAAAAAAAAAATTGTTTTTTTTTTGAAAATTCAATATCTCGAAAACGTCTCAATATTTTTTTTTGTAAATTTAATTTTTATTCGAACAATAATAAAATCTATAAATTGGCGTACCAAAATTCTTTCTTAAGAATGTTTTAAACATTTTTTACATAAAAGCTTATTTTTTTAAGAAACCACTACAAAGACTTATAATTTTTGTTCTTGCATGAACCTATATTTGCTTGAATCACATGGCATTCTATTTTTACCTCCAACTACTAAAGAAGTTGTTTTAGTAGTTTAAAAAATTAATTTTTATGCCTATGAACAGTTTTTGAAATTCTTAGTCTATTACATAGGAGCAAGTTCGTGCGACCCAGTCGTGCTGTTTATTTATATTATTTTACCACTGAAAATTTTATTAAAAATATCCGAAAATGAAATTTTTGACGACGGGAACTTCTCTACAACTTTTCCAAATTTTCTTATTTTATTTTTTTTATATATGTATATTTTTCAACTTACGAGTATGTTTCAGAACGGAGCTGTTTTCCATATTTAACAGAAAATTCCTAAAAATATTTTGCAGAAATCAAGAATATCACCTCAAACACTAAGGAAAATTTTCTTGTTTTTAAAAAAACCCGAAAAATATATTTTCTAAACTTTATCGACGCACGGCGATAATGAGAAAGTACAATTAAAAAAAAACACCAAATGCATGAATTTCTCTTTTGTAATAGACTAAGACCTGCCGTATGGTTATCGTTAGTTTTGGAGCTAGGAAATTTTCAAATTCTTCTTTCGAAGGCCCTTAAGTACCGAGTTTGAAGGAAATAGGCCGAAGGGCTTAGGCTGTAGGTTAAGGTACAAACATACAGATAAACAGCAACATGGTTTTTATAAACTTAATTTTCCTTAAATTTTTTACAAGAAAATTTGATATGCAAATTTTTAATATCTAATGACATTCATTTAAGGATACAATTTAAAAATTAATCGTGTACCCGTTTTCAAGATATCGAATTTAAAAAAAAAAATTAGTAATTTTTTTATAAATTCAAAAACTATTTTTCCTAAAATTTTTCTTAACAAAGTTTGATCAAAATCGTTAGACCCGTTAATGAGAAATTCGAAAATAAAAAAGGCCTGTATAAGGTACCGCCATTCACATTTTTTCTTAAAATTTGTCTAACCAAAATACAGTCCATGCCTATAATACGAGTAACACACCTAATTTTTTCTACCCAAATCGTTGGAGCATTTTTCGAGATAGGTATATAAGATTTTACATAACAGCTGTATGGCAGGTATCGTTAGTTTAGGAGCAAAACAAAAAATAATTAAAGTTATCCTCTAGACCAGAAGTCGGCAACGAAGTGCCCGCGGGCACCAAGGTGCCCGTGAGAAAGTCTTGAAATGCCCGCATTATGACATTTTAAATTATGTTTTGACTGAGGACATCTATATTTTGTTAAGTGAGTTGATGAGAAATAGGAAAAACTATTTCTGAGCAAAAAAATAGTGTATTTTCAATAAACACTTTATAAAAATGAGCATTACAACTTTAAAACTATTGTTATCACACCTTTTGATTCTGAAAAATGTAATGAAAGGGATATTTGGTGCATTGGATAGAAGAATCCATATTTATAGAAAAAACGCCAGTAGTGCTTGAGAAACATTATACTAGCGCACACTTCCATTAAAAGCTTTTCGTCTTTCGGGCCCCAGCTTTTGCGTGATTTTTTTGTTTCTACCATTTTCTGTAAGTTGTTATATCAATTAAATCAATTAAAATAATTAGTTCTTTTTTGTATAAAAACTTAGATTTTGTCCTAGAAAGTGTGGCCTTTTAGTAAATAACCAAACACAAAAAGTTTGACAGATATTTCTATTTTGTGTTGATTGTCAATGAAGAAAGTGAGCTTACTCGTACATAGGTGAGTTCTACAAAATAAGGTTTGTTTGTTTTGCAAATCTTCTGATTGCGAGAAGATTTCAAGGAGATTTATTTTAAATCTTCATTTGAGGTGATTTATATTTGTATGGTAAATCTACGAGATTTAAAGGAGATTAATGGTAAATCCACTTAGATCCCGGATTTACTCTTGGTGAAAACGTAGTAATAACTGATTTAATGTTAAAATTAAAAGAACTAAATTTGACATTACAAGGAAAAAATCACCATATTGCTTCAAAAATTCATTTAAGGTGAAATTAAAATTCTGGAAAACACATGTGGAGAAGGACAATTGTTCCCATTTTCCAAATGTAAAAATAATAATTCAAAATTATTGGGATGGAAAAGCCCCAACTCATCAATTTGCCAAACATTTCGATTCCTTATTGGAAGAATTTAATAACCGATTTGAAGATTTCAATAATTTAGAAAAAATCGTTATATTCTTCATTAACTCTTTTACCCAACTGGATGACGATATTGCTATTAAAATTGCAAACTATTTCGATATTTCAAATAAAGAGGACCTAGAATTGAAAATTATAAATTTGACAAATGACATCGAATTAAAGTCATATTATCACGATAAAAAATTTTGGAGCTTGGTTAGCAAATGTAATTACCCATTGTTAAGAAATTGTGCTTTAAAATTGAGCTCTCTTTGCGCATCCACATATTTTTGGGAATGTGTGTTTTCATATATGAAGTTCATAAAATCGAAGTACCGAACGACCCTTGCAGCTGGCTCATTTGGACCAATGCCTAAGAACTGCCATATCGAATTATTTGCCAAATTATAATGAATTAGCTGATTACTTGCAATGTCAAACTTCACATTGAATTTAAATAATAAATGAAATAAATTTAATTTTATTTAATATTATTGCCATATTAAAAAAATTGATTTTTCAATGGGTGGTGCCCGCTGAACTTTTGGATTTCAAAACTGGCCCGACTACTTAAAAAGGTTGCCGATGGCTGCTCTAAACTCTAGGGAATCACCGAAGACCCTCAAGTACCGAGATTTAGGCTGTAGGTCCAGGAACAGGCATACTGAGAGACATACGGAATTGCCGGACCCACTTTTTTCTTGCTCTCTATCATCGTAATGTCAACTTTGATCAAAATCTCGAGTTCGATTTGTTCTCCAAATGCAAAACTTGCCCTATAGTACCTACATAATATATATATCGCAAGTAAGAAGGTACGAGTATGATAGATTCCGCCAATAACCCATCAATTTATATATCTCAACCTTGATACTGTAATGATAATGATATGTAGAGTTTCAAGAATGGAATTTTTTTTTATTATGAAGCAACACAATGTGCGTGTACGAGTACATAATTTATCGAGGTGTGTAGGTATCTTGATACTACACTTTCGCTATTGCGATTTTGTTACTTACTTTTTTGAGTGTCTGATAAATGGTTAAAAACATATGAGAGGAAATTAAGAATCTTCTTGCTCACTCGGTTTGCGAAAAGCCACAAATGCAAGCTATGGCCTATGTGAAAAGCATGTTTAATTCTTTAAGTCTTCAAAGGTACCACATAGCTCTTATTCATAAAACTCGTATCGTCTACGTGCATATGTGCGTTTTATTTGTTAAGCTCTACCACATTTTCAAACATATACTACAAACATTTCAAAAGCCAAATGAATTTGATTTCATAGGGCGTATGTGTTCGCCCTTCATTCTCTGTATCCCAATATTGCAGGGAACACATTCTATTTCCCAAATCGAATTTTCGGCCTGAGCCATAGAAAGTAACCGTAGTGTCTATAGTAACAATGAAAGGTATACGTTTAATGTTTACAGAGAACAGAAATATTTCAATAAGCTTAAGCTGCAGCCCTAATGCAGATATGCCAGCATTATTACCAAGTATTGGTATCCATCCACAATATCCGCCCCTGGGCTATGACTGATGAATTAAGTCTATGGAAACTTTTTGTAAGAAGTTTTACCTTGCCAGTTTCCAAACAATATATGCAGCTATAGTTAGAGAAGTCTTCAGTCAACATTACACAATAAAAATTGCACTCGGACTACTACGAAACTCAAACAAACTCAACTCAAACTCTGTTACAAGCATTGTACTCTATTTTTTTAATTAAATTGGTACGTGATCCGGCCCAAAAGGTGTGTTGTGTAACA
This sequence comes from Philhelius festivus, assembly GCA_963931855.1. Classification (NCBI taxonomy): domain Eukaryota; kingdom Metazoa; phylum Arthropoda; class Insecta; order Diptera; family Syrphidae; genus Philhelius; species Philhelius festivus. The sequence goes on along the minus strand of OZ007555.1, from coordinate 138,678,466 downwards.
GGATGGGTGCCAAAACTGCGAACCCACAGAAATAGTAGTTTTAAGTAACTATTTAATTGAATAATCGCTCTAGATACGTTGAGAATAACTTCTTATGTATAGTAATTTTTGATTCAAATATTCTTTTTAATTTCAATTCTTTTTAATTTTAGTGAGAAATTCCAGGGAAACGAATGAAAATACATATTAACGATAAAAATTGTTTTTGTTTGCGAACTAAGACACGATGGAAGCGTATTCATTCGAATCTAGGTACATGTTAGTTAGCTAGAAATCAATGTGATCGAAAAATGGTTGGTATTACGGGAAAAAGATTGATATTTTTGTGTTGGCCAGCATAAACTTCCAATCCAAATCTTATATCAAAAGACACTAATAGAAAGATGCTAGAGTTATGATTGGGCAACCCCACTTTCTTAGTCTTCGCTATCATCGTAATGTGAACTTTGATCAAAATTTCGAGTTCGACTTTTTTTCCAAATGCAGAACTTGCCCTATAGTACTCGTACCTATATCGCAAGTAAAAATGTTATTCACGGTACCTGTCATGCAACCATTTTTTTGATTTTCGACTTTCTCTGCTCCAACGATTTTAACAAAAATTTGTAAAAATATGGTCTATAAAATTTTTCGAAAAGATGGTTTTTGGATTTTAAAAAATTAATATACATTGTTTATTGAAAATTCAATATCTTGAATTAGACTTTGAAATTCCATTCATCCAAAAATATATGTATATCATTAAATGCTAACAACGGGCATATCTATTTTTTTTTTTATAAAAATTAAGGGTCTTCCGTGATTCCCTAGAGGAGAAATTGAATATTTTTTAGCTCTGAAACTAAAGTACCCCTATAAAGTGCCGTAATGGAAAATCGTATTTATATCAAAAACGGCTCTAACGATTTTGATAAAAAATCGGATCCTACTATGGGCATGGACTATATTTTGTTTAAAAAAATAAATTCAAGAAAAAATGGTGTTAATTTTATTTTCGACTTTCTTAATAACGGCTCTAACCATGTTAAACAAAATTTTTTAACAGGAGCTTCCTTAAATTTTAAATATTATTGTATATAAAAATATTGTATATAAAAATATTCGAAAAAATATATTTTTTGGGTTTTTTGAAAAACAAAAATCGAATTTGAAGAAAAAATATCGAAGTTGCTATGCAGATGGGATGGCAGATTTGGTTGAGGTTCATTTATCTCTATTTACTAGAGACGACACATTTTAATGCTCATTTATGTGATTTTGTTTAAAATAATCTTAAGTTTGTACATAATAAATAATGAAAATATACCTTAATTACGGTGAATTCAAATATGTACAGCATTTTAATTTATTTCGTGTCTTTTTTTCTAGTCCAGTTAAGTTAGTAATATGACTATTATGGGAATTCAATATGAAATGGGGAAGCACTTTTTTCTTTGTCATTTTTAGAGTACCTTTTAGGAAGCTTAAATTCAAGTTTTCGAACATTGAATTTCAGTATTTTTTAAGCAGGACGAGTTTCTTTTTGTAATCGATATTTTTTCTATATATAGAAAGTTGTATGTAAAACAAAAATTTAGGTGGATAGATAACAAAAAATAATTTATTTCTTTTTCTCGTACAGAGTTTTTTGATTCACTAAAAAAAAGTTTTTGACTAATATCATATCTTTTTTATCTGCAGGGTTTATATAAGCTTTACAACATGTAGAAGAGAATATAATAATAATCGAAAATTTTGTTTTTTAATAAACCGAAACATTTCATAAGAAGTTTTGGTATGGTCAAATACATACAGTGTATCACAAAAGTAAGTAAGCACTCATTGATTTCGGATAGACATTAGACATGTTAAAATAAAATCAAACTCCGTTATGAATATTAGGAAAAATGCATTCATAATTAAGCATGTGAACTTAATGTTGTAGGCAAATTTTAGCTTTTAACATTTGGTTTATCTGCAGAACATCACTGTTTGTCCAGTTAATCGCATTTTCTATGCCACAAAAGAAAGTAAGCACCTACAGCATTTTAAGGTTAACTATTTTATTGGTGTAGTTAACTTCGACTTTTTCTTAGTTTTTTGGTTCTCTCATCTCTCTTTTCTATAGTTTTTTTTTTTTCAGTTTAAGATTAATTAATAATAAATAAAAGGAAATGGGCTCCAAGAGGTAATCAACTTAGCTTAAATTAGTAAAATAAATCGCAAAAAGCGGCTCTTCTTTGCAAAAACGCATGAATCTAAGCAAGCAGAACTTTAGAACACAGTTGTTTTCTCCAATGAAAACTAATTTAATATCCACGGCTCAGATGGACGCGGAAAAGTTAAGAGAAAAAAAAAAACACAGAGCTTGAATCATCGAACATGTCAGGAAACGTGAAGCTCGGTGGTGGAAACGTTGTAGTGTGAGAGTGTGTGGCAGCATCTGGTGTCGGCAATTTAGTGTTTATAGATTCTTTTATGAATAGGTTCGACTATTTGAATATTTTAAAGAACAATCTTCAGAAAAGTGCCAATAAGCTGGGTATAGGTAGGTCATTTGTCTTCCAGCAAGACAATGATCCTAAACATACTTAGCATGTTGTCAAAGAATGGCTGCTTTATAAGGTCCCAATCAAGCTCAAATCACCACCCCCGACTTAAATGTTATTGAACATTTATGGGGACATCTTGACCGACAAGTAAGAAAACATGAAATCAGGACGAAAGATGATGTAAAGCGTGTTCTTCAGGATGATTGGTCTAAAATTGGACAAAACGTTATGCAAAATTAGGTTAACTCAATGCCTCGACGTACGAAAGCAGTTATAAAAGCCAAAGGATATCCAACGAAGTACTAAATGGATAAGAGTTACAAAATAACTGTAATGAATTCAAGGTTTATTTGAACTGCTTACTTACTTTTGTGATATAAATTTGTTAGTTTTTTAGTTTAAGTCGAATATTTCTTAAGTTTTCTTTAAATTTTTATTTGAAATATTACTTTTTAGTTCGTAATACATATCAATTACAGATTCAAAATATCTTTTTTGGCCTTTAGTCCAAAAAAATTGGCGTTTCGTCCCGGCGATTCAACAAGTCCATTAATAGTGCTAAGTCTGATTTATTTCAGTATTATATAGAATTTGTATTATAAAAACTTTCATATACATATCAATACAGACAAAAATATTAAATATTACTATCGATTGTTTGAAGGAAGTGATCTTAAAACTAAGAGGTGGTTACTTACTTTTGTGATTCACTGTATACATTTTGTATTTTGAATCAAAAATACACATGAATACAAGAATACCAATACTGTAATACAATATTACTTTTTTTTTATAATCTATTTTATATAAATATAAAACAATATTTTGTTTAAGATGTGAGAAAAGAACTAAATACGCACACAACATTAATATAACAATTTTCCTTTGTTTTACCTAAAAGCACTCATATAGTGAACATATGCAGTTGCACGGGTTGCTATAACATACTTTCTCTTTTTGAAAGGAATCAATTCAGCTTTTAGGTCCTTACGGCGAAAGTGATCTCATTCTGACATCCGTGGTTTGTTTCCTTCCAAATCCGTGGCCGTGGCGCAATGGTTGTGTGTTCGCCTGTCAACCTCATGAATCATGATCACAGGTTCGATCCCTGCTGTCGTCTATGTCGTCTTAATTCCATTAAAACCTTCTAAAAATTTTCATCAATGGGTTGCTGGTTTACTCATTACATGTCGTTCAGGCACAACACTAACAACATGTGATTGAGTTTAAACTAGTATGCATAACAAATATGAATACGAATAAAATAATGTGAATTATAAGGGACATAAAAATAAGACACGGCATTTCTCCGCATTAGTTCAGCCGCCATCCCTGGAGATAAAAATCTGAGACAAACACCTTCAGTCTCAGAACATCGTGCCCAGTGGCGTAGCGTGGGTTTTTTCCGCCCTTGGCAGAGCCAATTTTTCCGCCCCTAGCAATTTTTTTCTGGGCCTTTAATTTTGTTTGCTGTTTAAAAAAACATCAAAGTGAAACAGCTACTTAACTTACCTTGTTATAATTTAATTTTTATTTACAGATTTAATATATGTATTTATGTATATTATATTATGTAGATAGAAGGGTCTAATCGGGTGATGATTGCTAAAAAATAAAACCGGTTTTTAAAAAAATAAACCCGCACTGCCTTTAATTATTATTATTCTTATAGTTATAGTTATAAGTATTATACCTATAATATTTTTTGATTTCAATCATTGTTATACATAAGGAAATGAAGAAACAGAAATATTGGCCAAGGATTATTTTTAGCTTAAACATATTTCACAACAGCCCATCAAAATTAAAATGTTCAAAACTAGTTTTATCTTTTAAAATCTGAAATTGATTTGACACCAACGCGATGTACACCGTCTGATTTATTATTTAAAAATCGTTTTTTATATGAGGTATGTACATTTATGTATATAAAATTTTGAAAATATTAAAAAAAAATTGGTACGCCATTTTTTAGTACTAATTAATGCGGAGTTAGGCTAGTCGCGCACTGGCAATGGCAACTGTGATCGAAATCAAATAGTTTAATAACCAGTTGAAAGAGAACCGCGCACTGGCAACTCTTTACTCACGCTCACAATCTTTTCTCTCTTGCACTTATAAGGCGTTTTTCTTTTTTAGTTCAGAACAGAACCTGAGTTGTCAAAAAATAAATTGTGTTTCTTTTTTAGTTCAGAGTGTTCAGAGTTTCGAAAATGTGTTTCTTTTTTCGTTCTGAGCATGTTCTGAGCGTGTTCAGAGTGCGCTCTATGAGCTCAGAATAAAATAACTGAGCAGACAGAGTAAAATGCTTAACACAAGCATTTGACAGATGGAAATTAAAAAAAAATGGCGACAGCTACATAAGTGTTCAGGTCTGTTTCAAAATATACTCAGAGCGCTCAGAGCACGCTTGGTTCAGAGAATGTTCGGAACATGCTCGACATGCTCGGACTCTGTTCAGAGCTCTATACTGAACTAAAAAAGAAAAACGCCTATAGAAAACAGCTCAACTGTTGCGAAGGCAATCGCTTAGTTTGTGTCAAAACACAAACGTTTTAGTTGCTCGAATCGAGTTGCTCTAAGTGCGCGGTGTCCCAAATAAGCCCATATGTTTCATTTTAGCAATCAAACAGTTGCGAAATTAAAAATTGAATGTGCGCCTTAAAGATTAATTTTGAAAAAAAACTATCCCCTCATTTTTGAAATATCGAATTTTCAAAAAAATAATTTTGATTTTTTTTAATCCAAAATTTGATTTTTTGAAAATTTTGATATGCAATATTATTCAAACAGGAGCTCTTGTTTAAAAAAAAATCATTGAAATCGGTTGAGCAGATAATGAGATATTCGAAAAAAAATGGATAGAAATTTTTTTTACAATAATATTATCGTAGATCGTATTTATGTTTGTTAACTCACAAAAAAATTTTGATCAAAATCGTAGGAGTCGTTTTTGAGAAAAATGAGATTTTCCATTCAGGTTTTTAAACTTTTGTATAGGAGGTACCGTTAGTTTTGGTTATATGAAAAATGTTTATTTAAAATCTGCTAGATAATGTCAAGAAACTGTTGCGTACCAAGTTTAGTAAAATCGACCAACTTGTTTTCGAGATTTTTGAAAATTTTGGTATAAATACTTTTAGAAAACATTCTCTTTAAAAAAAATTGATCAAAATTAGTGGAATCGTTTTTGAGAAAATCGAAAGTCAAAGAAAGGGTTCTATGGGAGGTACCGTTTATAACCATTTTTGGGATTTTTTTTTAAAATGGTAATTTTTTTGTAAAAAAAATTACTGATTTTTTTTAAAGTTGCGGTAACGTTTTTGAAAAAAAATAAGATTTTCATTTATTGCTTAAAAAAAATTGTACTACTGGAACCCACCGTTATTTTTGGTATAAAAATGCCCAAAAAACGCTAGGTACCAAGTTTAAAGAAAATCGACCGAGTCGGTTAGGCTGCAGCCGAAAGGACAGACAGACAGAATTTCAAGACCTACTTTTTTCAACTTCGCTATCATCGTAATCATAGAGATTACGATGTCAACTTTGATCAAAATGTCGAGATTGATTTTTTTACTAATCCATAACTTGCAATAAGTACCTACCTATGTATATATCGCAAGTAAAAATCATTTAACTTTTATTGATTAATTTATTAAAAAAAAATTTCTTGAAATCGTTTCTCTATTTTGAACAATAACTTATTAACTTTCGATTTCTCGGTAAAAAATAGAGAACTCAATTTCTTACAAAAATGTGAGAAAATGTTTTTTATGGAACTTATGGTTCTTGAGATATGGAGAAAACAATATTAATAAAGCCAAACGGTTTCAACTCTGAAAAATCAATGGATTGTTTCCGAGCCATCACCTAGGTATTTCGTTTAATCAATTAATTTACTTTATGTAATCAATCCAAAGGGGTAAAATGAAAATTTCTTGCTCTTATGTAGGTAGGTACTGTACCCGTACATACAATTTTAAAAAATTTTCACAACACACGAAACACAAACAAGATAAATGTTAAACTGCAACTAATTTTGTATTTAACTAGGATGTTTGCAAACTTTACTGCATTTTACGATAAAATAAAACAGAAAAAAATACAACTGACTAACACACCTTAGATAAAAGATACAACAATATACGAATACATGGACTCTTATGAGCCAACTCACATCGAATCAGTCGAAACAAACGAAATGTTTTTGTCTCAACTTCTAGCCTTACGAGCAGGGTTCGAACCGCAGTAGTGAAATTTTGGAGCAGACTTATAAAAATTAAACGAATTGAAAATTTGTGGAGTAGATTTAGATTTAGTAATTCAGAGTCAGAGTTGGTTGCAAAATTTATTAACACAGTGGTCATTCCCTTTCATGTGGTTTGGCTAAAGAAATTTTGAATTTTTCAGTGTGGAAAATAATTAGTACCTACCTAAATCTTAAAAAACGGAGTAACGAAGTCGTTGTCGATCATTGTACTTCACAATTCCTTAGACGTGTATCATTGCCGACAGTAAAACCGTGGCGCGAAAATCTTTTATATTATGTACCTACGTTCCGTGTGTAACTTTCAGCTCAAAAGGAAAAAATATATTTCCGAAAAGGACAGTATATTTTTTCACAATTAAAATTTGTTACAAAAGTAAGCTTACACTTAGCTTAGAAAAAATATAAAAACATAACATACAAAAACCATTTACATTAACGTATTTAGAAAAATTGCAGCAAAATGCCGCCCGGATATTTTGAAATTTGCCGCCCCAAGCAAAGTGCCGCCCGGGGCCTGTGCCCCCTTTGCCCCCGCCTCGCTACGCCACTGATCGTGCCACACATCTTTCCTATCCTTCTAGTCTTAGAGCCCAATTTAAAAGAGAGTGAACAACGAAATAATTTTGCAAATTATTGTAAAAAAAACTGTGGTGACCATTTTGTCTTATGGTTTGATTTTATTTGTCAAAAGTAACATACGAGAATACAAACAAAAAGGTCCAAACTGACAGCCGTATTTATTAGAATTCGCTAAACGCGTGAATAGTTATGCAATGCATAAGGACTTATTCATCCACTATGCAAATTCATATTTATAAAACATTTGCCTACCCTGCATAGTTATAATGAGCTTGTGTCAAATAAAGTACCAAAAAGTAAGAATCTATTACATTTGGCCTTCATAACACTTAGCTGTTTGTCAAAAAAAAAACATCTTGTCTGTCTATCGAATTTAATAAACAAAAACGAAACTACCAACAGCTAATAAATTCGAACAATTAACTTTGATTCATCAGATAAAGTATGTTATTATCTCTAGCACAATACTGGAAATCAAATTGTTATTCGTTTCATCCTAGCTGGAATACTCATCAGACAAGTTCTTGAGGATAAAATTCAATAATGCAAAATAAAAATTACAACACTAACACACCGGATGAAGAAGGATGTGTGGAGAGAGATCACCAACAAGTATATTTATCTATTTAATTCTAAACAATTTTCAATTCAATTTGTTTTTAATATATTAGTATAACAATTTTGTTTCAATAAGTAAAAATAACACAAAGTTTTAGTTTCAATATCAAGTGAAAGGCATTTTATTTTGTTGATAATCTTTATAATTCAATGTGATGTCAAAGTGAATGTGACAGTTCAATACTAAGATTTCCTTATGTAGGCACTATTTAATCTCCAAACGCGTTTAGCTTATAATGCCTCTATTCAACGTCACATAAGTTTTATAAATAACGATTTTGAGTTTAGAGGCATTATAAGGGTTGCATAGCCTTATGTACTCACTATAATGAGTTTATAAATATGGCTGTTAGTCTATAAGTGAATTCTATGATTAAGTTAACAAATCGAAGTTGAATAGCTCTGCGTACCTACACTAAAACGAAAAGTGTTTAAATTTTTCTTGCATTTAAAATTATGACACAATAGAATCGGATCCGCGAGGAAATTCGGCTCGAACGATCAAAATGCTTGACGATAAGACGTTTTCTAAAAAATCTCCAAAACAAAACACATCTATAATATTCTGGTGATAAATTTTTAATGAGAACTTTATTTTGTCCTCTAAACATTAATTATGAATGCAAAAATTGTAATTATGATTGGTATACGATCGTAGGGAAATTTTTCGCAAGTCAACAGGAAGTTGTGTTCAGCACCCTGTAAGATTCGTGTTAATCGAAAGCATTCAACAGCAACTTTGAAAAAATAATAATGACTGAGTCGCACGAACTTGCGACTTTTTTTAAATTTGAAAAAAATCTACATACTCGTTGTATATGTATATGCTTAGAGAAAAATTCTCAGAAAAAATAATCTTTTATTGGTTTGACTAAAAAAGATAGCTAAAGCATATTTAAAAAAAAAATAAGTTTTTTTATATACAATTTTACGACATTTAAAAAAATGTTGAACACACCAATCTGAAGCTTTGATTAATTTGCAAATAATATTAAATTTCAAATTTAAAAAAAAAATGTTTTTTTGAAAGTTTTGAACTATTATGATTCTTAAACTTTAGAGACTGCTGTAAAAAGAAGCTTGTTAAAAGCTTTTGGATACCAAAATTCATCAGAATTAGCTAAAGAGTTTTTGAGAATTTGTAAAAACATTCTATCAGTAAACATTATTCGGAAATATTTTTTTTCAAAATTAGGTAAACTAGCATTTACGAAAATAAAGTTTTTGAATTTTTGTTTTAAATAAAAATGTATGGCAGGTCCCCATTACTTTTGTTCTTGAAAAAAAAAAAATGACTTAGAGCTTTAGCCTTTAGGCAGTAGTCGGCCAGACAGAGAGAATTACGAATTCCTATTTCTAAGTCTACCCTCTCATCGTTCATAATATCAAGTTTGATCAAAATCTCTAGTTCGATTTTCTTAAAAATGCATAAATTGCAAGTATCTATGTATTTAATATATCTCACGCCAAAAAGGAAATTACTATGCTTCACCCTGTGTTAATGTATTTTCATATGCATATACAATTTTTTTTAATTTTCACAAGCTTTTGAACTTCTCTTCTGTGCAAGGAAAGCAAGTAATACCCGCCATGCATTCTGCCATGAAGGGCTTTATTTCTGAGGATTATTCCACACCGACATTGATGGATTTATCGTAAAAAAAATACCTCTGTTGTTTTAATAAATATGTAGAAGGGTATTTGTAGGTGTCCGATTGAAATTTTAATCCAAAATACAAAAGTGCGGAACGAGAACATGTACCTTCGGACAACGTTACCACGTAATCATATGGGTATAAAAGATAGGTATGATGAAAAGAAAAATGTATGCGTGCCTACATGGTAACCGTTAATTTTTTACTGTCAAATACGAGTGTATCAAAATTTCAGTATTTCAAGAGCTGCAAAAACCTTTTTTTAATGGCAGGGAAGTACAACAAAAGTAGGTAAAAATAATACTTTATTATATCAAAAGGACAAAACTCTAAAAATTAATACAGTTTTTGTGAGGTTGTGACTTATGTTGATCCGCCGCGCCGGCCGCTACCCCTTGACAAACGGAGTTTTTAACTCCAAAGTTAAAGTCTTCTGACAGCAAACCAAAAATCTAGAAATCGTAGATTCTCATTCGATGCTGTGTGCGATAGCAAGTGTACAGAGTAAATTGAATTATTCATCCGAATAATTAATTGGAAACAGGACCCTGCTTCACCTTTACTACCCTCTAAACGAAAATTAACTATGTAAATAGACCTTTCGAAAGAGGGTTTAGTTTTGTAAAAATAAGGGGAGATATTGATTAAATCTTATGTTTGGAATGGGCTGCTTTGATGGTCCTGCCACATAAGTGTTGTACTTTAACGCCATTTAGAAGAAAGTTTTTTTTTTTAAATATACAGGTTGATTGGTATAAGGTGCACCAAAAAGCTATAACTAGTAGGTTGAGTTAAGACAAGAAAAAAGTCGTATGTGAGTCTATTTCCCACCGTTTAGCCGGGAGGGCTGATTTTCTAAAAAATTGACTTAAAACGGAAACAAAATTATTTAAAAACAACAATAAAAACAGAAATCTCTTCTTTAATTTTCATTTTAAATTAAGCTATGTTTGTGAATAGTTTTTGAAAAATTAATTTTCAAACTCGAAATTAAAAAAAAAAATTAAATTTCAAACTATTTTTTTTTCAAAATTTTAAGCTAAAATTTAATGCTCTTATTAATTTTCAAAAATAAAAAAAAAACAGAAAACTGGATGCTGAAATGTATCTTAGTTTTTGAAAAATAAAAAAAAATGAAATTGAAAACAAAAATACACTTAATTACAGAACATTTTGAAAAAAAAATAGTTTGAAATTTTGTTTTAATTTTTTTTTCTTTAAAATTTCGATTGAAAATTAATTTTTTAAAAACTATTCAAAAAACAAAACTTAATTTAAAATGAAAATTAAAGAAGAGATTTCTGGCTTTCCAAAAAGGGTATGACAGGGCATTGCAAGTTTTACCGTTGTTTTTAAATATTTTTTTTTTCTGTTTTAAGTCAATTTTTTAAAAATTGGCCCTCCCGCCTAAACAGTGGGAAATAGACTCCCATACGATTTTTTGTCTTGTTTTAACTCAACCTACTTGTTACAGCTTTTTGGTGCAGCTTATACCAAGCACCCTGTAATTGGTATATGTATCAAGGGAACTTGTGTCAAATTCTGAGAATTCAAATGAATTATGTAGATATTTTTAATAGCTTCTGTTTCGATATATGTAATAACTTTAAGAGAAGGTAAGTTTTACAAATGCTTAAAAAACGTTTTAATCAATATGTACATCGCGACACGTTTTTAGATGTACTTAAGAGTTTGCGAAACTTCCCTTGGGTTAAAATTCTCAACTAAAATGCTTATAGAAAAAACCCGAATTAACATGCAGACATATTAACATTTATTACCGAAGCTTTATCAATTTTGACGGTCATTATTATAGTTATCTCAAGTGATTTATTTTATAGTTATATGTTACATAAATCTCAATATAATAATAATTAAATAATACTCGCGCTCTGAATTTTTTTACTTGCGACTTATAGGTACTATAAGCCAAGTTATGCATTCGTAAACGAATTGAACTCGAGATTTTGATCAAAGTTGACATTACGTTGACGATTCCGGAGACGGTACAATCATGAACTGTACGCAATCTACCTTGAAGCAGATATCGTGACAAAAATTAAGCTCGGTAGACTCCGGTGGGCAGGGCACCTAGCTCGCATGAGCGAAGAGGAACCTGCTCGGAAAGTTCTTTGGTACATTCTATGGTAGACGACAGCGTGGTAGACCATGCTTGCGGTGGAGAGATGGCGTAGACCAGGACGCCCGAAACCTTGGGGTGCGCAACTGGATGGCGTCGGCTAGAGACTGGGATAGGTGGAGAGACTTGTTGAAAGAGGCCAGGACCGGAACCCGGTTGTCGAGCCGATGATGATGATGATGACATTACGATGATAGCGAAGATCAACAAAGTGGGTTTCTCAATTCTGCCTGTCTATGTCTGTCTGTCGGTTCGACTACAGCCTCAACGGCTCGGCCGATTTTATTCAAACTTGGTAGATATGGGTTTTAATTTTTTCCCCCCAGACGTTTTTTTTCCTTTTTTTTAAGACCAAAAATAACCTGCCATACGATTTTTTTTCGAAATTTTATAAATATTTTTTTTTTCTCAAAAACTATCCCACAGAATTTTAAAAAAAAAATTTGAAAAATTTCATTTAGTTTGACCTAGCTAATGGTTGAAAAAAAAAAAATTCCAAAAAATTGTTATTTTTGGTAGCCTCCCTGGGTCCATTTTTTTGTTTTTGATTTTCTCGAAAACGGTACAGCCGATTTAAATCATTTTTTTTATGCTAAAGCTCCTCCAAAGTTTGAATATTATTACATATTCAAATTTTCATTTTTTTTTTATTTTTTGGATTTTTTTTAAAAAAATTCAAAATTTTTTTTTGGAAACTCAATATTTCGAATACCCCAAGATCGATTTTTTTCAAACTTGACAAATAAAAGCTTCTTAACATAATCTACAATATTTGAAAAAAAAATTTTTTGTTTTATCTAAAACTAACGGTACCTTCCATACAAATTTTAAAAAATGGTTTTCGAAAATCGTATTTTTCTCGAAAAAAGTTACGAGAATTTTGCTAAATTTTTTTTTTCTTTAGATTAATTTTTACGATCTATAATTTAATAAAACAAAATTTGAAATCTAGATATTACTGACTTTACCTACCATAGAACGATTTTTTTCGAATTTTGAATTTCTCATTATCGGCATAACGGATTTTAATGAAGTTTTGTATAAGGAAGCTCCTAAAAAGTTTAAAAAACATTGCATTTCAAAACTTAAAAAAATATTTTTTTTCAATTTAAAAAAAAAGTCATTTTTTTTGAAAAATTCGATATCTCAAGAGCGGCTTTTTATTTTTTTTGAAATTTTACTGTTATTCGTACAATAATAAAGACTTAAGGTTGGCGTACCAAAATTTTTTCTTAAAAATGTTTTAAGAATTTTGTACATAAAAGCTTATTTTTTTAAGGTACCACTACAACGACTTATAATTTTTGTTCTTGCATAAATTCATATTTGCATAGCATTCTGTTTTTGCCTCTTACTACTAAAAGAACCAAAAAATTCATTTTATCCTTATGAACAGTTTTCTCTAATAACATTCGTTTTTAAAATTCCTAGTCTATTACAAAGGAGCAAGTTCGTGCGACCCAGTCGTCCATTTTATTTCTTTTGACACTTCAGATTGTTGTAGTGAGCGTAGAGCAAGCTGCTACAAGATGAAATCAGAGGCTCAGTAAGTAAAGTAATATATAAACTAACACATGTAAATAAACTAGAATATAAAAGTAATCAAAATTCAAATAAACAGTTAACAAAATTTTATATGCACAAAACATTTGAAACATTTATTAATAAAGAATTACTCACCATCAAGAGCACTGGTTTGAAATAATTTTGTAATCCCATTTTGCTAATGTTAACGTCAACAGAAGAGACGTTGGAATTGAAAAGCTTACACATACGATTAAGAGGCTGAAGTTGGTTCTGTAATCTTAGTATAGAAGTTCAAATCTTCGATGAAATGCTCCGTTATAATTCATGCTGATACAGGCTACTAAATCAGGAGCATTAATTTGATCATTAATAAGTTGATGAATAAATATTATATCATTATTAACTTTGATATAAGGTTCGAGCCTGCACAAGCTGGATCCGATGTTCATATGGTGGAAGGTTGTACGAATCAGCTCATGAAATACATAGCGAATTAATTTATGTTTTATTTATTCAATACGACTTTTGGGAATTTCATAGAAGTGAGTCCATACTCTTGAGGAGAACTCAAGATGTGGTCGTGCATAACAGTTGTATAAGGAATGAGTCGCATATGTATCCTTGAATTCCTTTGGCCAAAATTTAATAAATCCAAGCACGAAAAACACTAACGTGTTCCGTGAATTCGAAATTAGAACTAAAGTGAATCTCAAGTCCTTGAACCTGAAGACACCTCATGCATAGTTCATACTCAGCACTTCTATCTAATTTTAACAGTAATCACATCTAAGTGCTATGATCTAACTATAGAAAATGTTCTTGTCCACTTCAGTTATTTTTTCTTATGGCAAATTGGAATTTTATTTTTATTAAACATAAACAAGTGAGATTTCTAAGACGAAAGGCTAATTTGTGTGGACTTAAACCCAATACTTAATTAAATTAGACGAAAACAAACTCAAAATATTTTGCAGAACAGTTTATCAAATACAAAAACTTTCATGCCTGCAGTGCAGAGCAACTGTATAAAAGTTATCCAAATAGAAATATTATTGTTATCAAATGGAAACTTTTCCAACAACTTTATCTGCAGAAAATTATTGTAGCGAGCAAGGAAAACGACCTTCAATTAAACTATATGCATGAAAATCCTAATTAAAAGTAAACTGTTTTTCGTTAAATTAAAATGAATAGAAATTTAAAAAGCAAGAAATTGGAAATGAAATCAATGGAACGATTTGTTTCAATTTGTTTGAATTGACAATCAGCTTGCATTAGGAAAATAATTAAATAAATTTTAAACAGAAAATAGTTAGTCGATTGAAAATTTTATTAACACAAACAATTCTTTAAGTTGTTTGTCATTGATACTCTTTCATTTCAAAAATAATTAATTAGAAAGCTTTTTTCACGCCTAACTTATTGTAATAAAACTGCTATTTTGGCCTTAAGCAAAAACTGCAATGTAAAATAGTAAAAGCCATAGGGGAATAATTGAATAAGATTCGGAGGATTTTTGCTTCGAGGTATTCTTCCGAACAGCTGTTCGGAATTTTTTTCGACATTCGGCCCTATCGAAGTAACCGTCGGAGCGGAACATTCTCCGCAACGCATCCTTCGTCGGAAATTCAATTTCGGTTCGTAGTAGCTTTCATCGGAAGAAATCTTACAGAAATCCAACGACGCATTGCGATGGATATAAATTTCAGACAGAGTGTTTTGAACCATGACAAATCCATGAGAGAGTGTAATTTATTGTTTATAAAAAGTATTTTTTTCAATTATAATGCGCTAGCGTTTTTAGGAAATGTAATTAGATGCACCGATTTTTAAATCAAAACTATCGAATAAGGTCCCCTACCTATTTCCATACATTTTTTTTTCCATTTGAAGTGTCAAAAAAAAAATAAATTGAAAAAAAAAACTTTTGAAACACAATATTTTATATTTATTTGACTAATAGGTACTTTAATAACAATGGAAATGGATCAATTCACAAAACAAAAGATCACGAACATACTTTTTTTCCATCCAAACATCCATTTATCTTGGTCCCAATTAATTTAACTGATTGGGCCAGATCTTCACAAACACAGCTACTTGTGCTGGTCTTTTTGGTGTAATCCGCTCATATTGTTGCGAAGTTGTTTTTTCGTTCTGCCTAAGAACAAAAAGTCTATTATAAATAGGTAACACAAGTTAACGCAAATAAAGGTAATGGCGCAAAATTTTAAAGAGTTCTCGTTTAAGCAATAAAACCGGCTCTACTTAACGCAGTCGTTTAGCTTGGAGACTTTGTCTAACTTTTTCATAATTTTAATCAAGTTAGACAACTCTTCTAACTAATGTGGGCTTTACAACAGAACCTAAGCGAATTTGCGTTGAACAACCCTTAATTTGACAGATACACAACTCACAGCTACAAAAACACAAAAAAAAGGAAAAAGCACAGACAACTTCAAACCAAATGATTTTTCGCCGACAAAAGTGCATTTTATATACTACCTCGGTACAGATTTTGATTGTTTATAAGTTATTTACATTATTTTAGATGGCAATAAAGTATAAATCGCAAATTCACAGCATAAAAACTCAATTTGCTGTTGCAAGGTGCAGATTCATTTAGCTATAGGTACTCGTCTACTAGCTGCACATTTGTATGTACAGATTTGTTAACCGTAGACCACTTTTGTACGATTGTTTCGAATTTATAATATTCAGTGATTCAGTCTATTTACAAAAAACATCTTTAAAAAATCGAATAAAACATCAGTAAACATATTTTCTTCGATTTGCTTTGGTATGAAATGACCATTGTCAATATGGATAAAGTATACTTTTAAAAGATAAACTAGCTATTTGCTGTTGTTAAAGTAAGACGAGCACTTTAACGTTAAAGTATAGTTTATGTCCTTTAAAATTAACAAAAAGTCGGTTCTCGTTTTATACTCAATATTTAGAGTTGACTCCCATTCTAAAATTGACTTAGAGTAGGTTTTAAATGTTTAAAATTTTGCGCCAATTTGTTTTATTATTTACATTTTAATTAACTATTTCTTTAAAAAGAAAACACTTTCCGCAACAAGAACTTGTCGGAGGATTTCGGAGAAAATTTTGTTTGTATGTGTCATAAATAAGGCCATTAGAAATCCTTGATCGCATGCAACGGTTACCTCGATAGGGCCGATTATCTTAACGCACCCGGCAAACTGCATTGAAGTGCGATCAAGTGCCTTATTTGTGAATTTTCCGACAGCTTAATGCAATTATTTTTCCGATTTCGTCCGACACAAATTCTTCGAGGAAAAAATTGCGCCAACGCGTTTGTGTATTATTATTCTTTCCGATTAGATAGGATACCTCGAACGAAAATAATTTGAACCTCCGACAAAGTATGCGTTGCGGACAATTTTCCGCTCCGAACGGATACCTTGCTAGGGCCAATTATAACAAGTTTAAAAAAAATCAAACAAAAAGTTATCTATCTAAGGATTTGTATGTTCATACTACCTGTGGACCTGGACAGTTCCTTTCTTCAATCTCTGTTAAAAGTAATTAATAGCAATTTTGACTGTTTTCTTCTGCCCATATTTAATTATTTTGCGGGTTTGATCTTGGAACTTGACTAATACTTCAGTTGTAGACAGGCCTTTTCAAGCTGATAGGTATCGCATGATATTTTATTCGAAGTTTTCTCGCATGATAGTTGTCCGACATGAAAGTTTACTCGCATGTTCTAAAATTTCCGCAGCGATAAAAAAGAAACGATCAGAAATGGGGCTTATCGCCACACTACACGGGCCCAATTTTAGTTGAATAAGTACGATGTTAAAGCTGTTTTAGTATGAAACTACGAGTATAGGTTAAAACCAGGGTTGTAAAAGCTTAAGTCACTTGTTAGCTTAAGCTTCGCTTTAATTCACAAGCTAGTGAGTGACTTATGAATTAAAAAAAATATAATTCAGCAGATAGGAACTGACTTAGGAATTAAAAAAAATTAATTCATAAGTCAGTTGGTGACTTGTGACTAAGTGACTTAGGAATTAAAAAAATTCAAATCATGAGCAAGTAAGTGACTTATGAATTAAGAAATTCAAATCATCAGCAAGTAAGTGACTTATGAATTAAAAAAATTTAATTCAAAACCAACTTAGTGACTTATGAATTAAAAAAAAATTAATTCTTAAGTGGATAATTGCTGATTAGAAAAAATTTTTGTTGTTGTTTAAAAATGTTATACTTACTGAGTAGGTACCAAAAGTTTCGAAGTGCTTAATTAAGAAAACGGAATGTTTTTTTTTCAATTTTATTAAAAATACATATTGAATTAGTTTCAGGTACCTACTTGAAACAATTTTACAAAAAAATATCAAATAATCAACTCATGTAAAATATGAAAACCAAAAAATTTAAAGGCATATGCATAAAAATATGCACTCACGAAATTAATATAATAATAACCCATCATTTGCTCAACACAAAGATTTTATCAATATTGCTTTTTATTTAATTGGATTATAGGGACTGGCATAAATGGCAACTCCCAAAAAATTCTCCAAAAGCTTTCGTTAATAATTAAATAATTATGTAGTCAAAACAAGCTTAAAAATTTCCAATTTATGTTCCACATAAACACTTAAGTAACACATATTGGTTTGCACCAAACTCAAACCTAAACATAAAAGTCGTTAAGTCGAACATAACTTATGTATAGAAAAAAGTGTCACATAAAATATTTTAGTCAAGAAATAATTGAAGCACTCGAAGTAGTATTTTTTGAATATTAATTATTGCTAAATATTATAAAGCAATTTCAACAAAATCAATATAAAAACTAAATTAAACTAAATTAAAATGGATTTTGAAATTCTGGATGTGTTTGATGATGACGTTGAAATCCTTGAAATCGTTGAATTTGGGGTTCCCCGACAAATATACGATAGAAGTGAATATTTTTCTTCATTTGATGAAGTCTCTTTTTACAAAAGATTTCGCTTAACAAGGGAAATAACAATTGCTGTTTTAGAGAAAATAGAAAGCCTTTTAGAATGCCCTTCAAACAGGTACAATACTTAATGCTAATTATAAACTGAACTATAGAATATAATTGCGCTTTTAGAAACAACTCTATCGCTCCTACGAGTATTAATCAACTTTTGGTCACCTTGCGTTTTTTTGCAACTGGAAACCATCTTCTTAGTATAGCTGATTTTGGAGGAGTGCATGTCTCGACAGTTTCAAGGATAGTTTTGAAAGTTTCCAAGGCAATAGCTAGACTTGGGAATGACTATATCAAATTTCCTGAAAGTACAACCGACATTTTAAAAACTAAAACGGATTTTTTTGAAATAGCATCGTTTCCAAATGTGATTGGCGCTATTGATGGCACTCATGTGAAAATTCAGTCTCCTGGTAAACTATGTTTGTTTTTTTTTGTTTTATTTATAAATTGATTTCGGATATACATGAATGGATGTATGTTAAGGTGGGCTTGATGGAGAAGTTTTTCGAAACAGAAAAAGTTATTTTTCTATAAACGTCCAGGCAATTTGCAATGCTAAAATGATTTTCACTAATGTGGTGGCAAGGTGGCCTGGTTCTAGTCATGATGCAACGATTTTCAATAGTTGCAGGATAAAAAATGTTTTGGAAAGGCATTCTAGTTCATACACAGATTGTTTCATTTTGGGTAAGTCTTATAAAATTGTCCGTATGTGTAACAATGTTATTTTTGTTAAATATTAGGTGATTCGGCTTATCCTCAAAAATCTTATTTGATGACCCCCCTTCTCAATCCACGTGGCGCAGCAGAGCAGTTGTATAACGAGTCTCAAATTCGTTCCAGAGGTGTAATCGAAAAAGCTTTTGGTATTTTAAAACGAAGATTTCCCGTTTTAGCATACGGTGCACGTTTAAAGTTAAATACTGTTTTAACCATTATTATTGCAACTTGTGTTTTGCACAACATATTGAGGTTTAATAATATACTCGATAATCGGCCTGAAAGCTTAGACTTTAGTAATGAAGATTTAGAACGTTTTATCACCGCTGGACAGATAGATATTGAACATTCTTCCCAACAAAACAATTCAAGATCAAATTCCTCCAATTTGAACATGCAAAAACGCATGAATTTGATAAATAATTATTTTGCACGCTTGTAATTATTTCCATTGTTAATAAATAAAACTTATTATATTCAATAAAAAGATATTTATTTTATTTGATTCAAAAACGATAAGAAGGTTATAAAGAACAAACTAAAAAGTAACGACAAAAAAGTAAAGTACGAGTAACAATTAAAAAATTCATTTAAGGATATATGTATGTAAATATTGATACATAGTAAAAATATGAACGAAGGTACTTAAGTAGGTTCGAATAATCTTAACGAAAATTATTGTCTATTTTTCTGATCAAAATACACTTCTATGTCATGCAAAACATTATGAGCCTCTTTGGCAGTAAAGTTTTCCTTTTTCATTTTCTTCAAAACTTCTGTTTTTATTTCAATATCGAGTTCCATCGACTTCCTCTTCAGCTCATGCTCTTGCTTCTTCTTTCAGAGTTCCTCTAATTTATTTATTTTGTCTTTATCGAAATCGGTTCACCAGGACCAGACACTTCTTGACGAATCTCAATTCGACATACGATTTCTGTCGCTGTATTAATTATTTTTTTCTCAACCCATTACCCAATCATTTGTAAAATGTTTCACTCTTATTTTTAAATACACATCTAAAAGAATGATTGGAATACAAATAAGCCCAGATCGCTTATTTACAATTCATACACACTTTTTCTTAAATTTTGTATTCTTGACACTTTTTTTATTGTAACTATTGTAAGTAACTATTTCGAGAGGTTTGAAACGGAAACAATGGCTATCAACAAAATTCATCTTGCGTCAAAATCTATATGTCCATATCCATTGGTTGCTTCTAATATTCCTGAATCGCAAATTGAAAACATCTTAACTGAGGCATAAAGTCATAATCCATCAAGTTTGGAAGGAAGTACGTCAGTCCTTTGTAGGCCAATCCAATTGTCAAAAGCAAATTTGAATTTTAAGTGGATTGAGACATACATACATACATAACTGCTCAATTCCATTTTACACCCTATTGATCTTTCATTACTTCTTTGTTCTTGATCTGAGGTCCTTTCGTCTACACAGTTCAATTTCGCATTTATGATTTTATGATGATTGAAACACAAAGTCGGATGGCTGGATGATATGAATGTCAACGTCATTTGGTTCCAACACATAACGGGTTAGATGTCACAAGGATATATAACTGGTTCATTTGGTAAATTTCCTTATTAGTAAACATATTTTTGATACATGATATCTAGATATCTTTGCATATGCTTATAATTGCTTATATTCACAGATTTACTGATTTTTACTGTGATAAAAAGTTGATAGTTCACCGAACGTGAAATTCGGCGATTTAAAATCATCCACTCGCTGCCACGTCTTACAGGTTATTCAATATGTATTAATAAGTATTAAAAGTTAACAGATGGATAAGTGGTATCTTGCTACTGTTCTTCGTTTAGTAGGGGGTATGAGTAAAACAGTGGAGATATAAGCCTCTTCTGCTTAGCTCATTTCCGTAAATCTACTCAAATCATTTTAAAATTTGAATTAAAAAACAATTTTGCTATCACAAGAAATTTTATTATGCTGTGAATTGAGTTAAAAAATAAATAAAATAAAAATAAACGTAAACACATTTAAACTTTAAATTTATCGACATGGGGACCCACTCACCCTTTGTATAAAGCAGATTGGAACTAAATTTTGATATACACAATTTTTAATCTCAGTTATGGTTGTAAGTATAGTTTGGGGAAAATGTTTTCCATTTTCAAAAGCGTAATAATACCTCAAAAACTTACGTGACTTAGGTGAACGTTGTCATTCTTATTTCAAAAATGTAACCGATATTATTCGTAAGCATGTGTAATTAAATGAATGACTATTATTTTATCCAACTAACTGCCGTTGTGTACTTTTTTATGCTTTTTATTTATACATATATTTGAATCAAGCTAATTATGGCTAATCAAGCTAATGATAATATAATATGAGAGCGATCTATTGTACCTCCATCTAAATCTGGAGGCCAAGCTCATCTATCTTATAACTCTTCCTCCGAATCTATTGCTCTCATAAATCAAAGGGCACGGTAGTGCCCAGCCAAGTTCTGGCACTACACCCTTTTTACAGGAACAAACTCAGGCGATTTTTGAACCCTTCCGTATCTTCAGTACCAATGATGTCAGAAACTTAGGCATAGGCGACTCACCAAATTTCAATTTTCTAGCATAAGCGGTTCCAGAGATATAAGGCCTCAAAAATCACAAAAACCGTAACTGACTGACAAATCATCAAAATTATGGGGCACTTCCCGACATCGTAGAGTCTTGAAATTTTGCACAGCGGTAGGTCTTGCCATGCAAGCAGAGGAAAAAAAATTGAGGTTCACCATTCAGAGGGCGTGGTATCCGCCCACTTTCTCCGAATTGGTGTTGGTTGAATGGCGCACTTCCGACTGCTGTAAAACAAATAAATTTGGTAAAGTGGTAGGGCTTAAATTGCATACAAAGAAAAAAATCTAAAATTTGAGGTTTTCCATTCAGGGGCGTGGTTTCCGCCCACTTCCTCAGAACTGATGTAAATTATATATGGCACACTTCCGATTGCAGTAGAACAATGAAATTTGGTAGAACGGTAGGGCTCGAATTGCATATAAGGGAACAAAAATAAAAATTGAGGTTTTCCATTCACGGGGCGTGGTATCCGCTCACTTTCTGAGAAAATGTTTAATTTATATGGAGCACTTCCGATTGCTGTAGAATGATGAAATTTGGTGGAGCAGTATAGCTTAATGTACTCGTACATTCAAAGCGAAATATATAAAATCTAAAATTTTTCATTCGAAGTGTCTTTTTATTGTCATTTTGAAACTATGCATGCATCTTGAAAATTCATGACTTTTCTTAGAACTAGAGTGGCAAGTTTTTTTAATGCCATATTAGAAAGGTTTTAAAAACTTGACCAGTGAACCCATCAAATTTTAGTCAGTAATCATTAAATAATAAAATTTCTCTATTACTATTATTTTTCTACTTTAAATATTCGGTATTAAACCTTCATGAAGTAAGAACTTGGCGTACTTTTAGATCTCAGTATTTTTCACGGCTGACTGTCCACTAATCTCCACTAATTTAGAGCTAATGGTCTAGGAGTTCAGTGCCTTGAGCGCAGCTTGGATATCTGTGACATGATGGCAATGTTCTGGTTATTACGAGTATATTTATACTTTAGAATTCGTTGGTAGTAATCAGTAAATACAATTCTTACAATTTTGTATCCATATGTAGGTGGTTTGAGAGGTCCCTTAGCATTCTACGATACCTTCGCGTTATATATAAAGATAATGTGGCAAAGTGAAATTGCCACATTATCTTCCTCTTCGAGTAAAACAAAACAAAAATAGGTACATACATCCATCTTCTAAATCAAATATACAAATCTTGAAGACAAATCTAATAAGCACCCCATTAAACTCTTTTTAAGAGAAGGTATTAACTTACCTTTTAAAACCTTGTGCGAAAGAAATCAGGGGCCGAATTACCGCTTCAGTGACGAGTGAGTGAGTCCCATCAGTGATCGAATGAAAATGTCAAATTGGAGTAATTTATTGCTCGATAACGTAAACGGTAATGCCAAACTCACATAATTCAGTCACGTATTACTCGATAACTGATGCGGTAATTTGGCCCCAGTACTTTAAAATAATATCTATATTATAAGAGAATAATTTTTGAAGTCAGCAACATTAAAGTCAAAACTTGATTGACAGCTCATGTAAATTGACCCAGCTGATTTCGAAAATACTTTTTTAATTTCAAGTTACTTGTACTGCACATTGAATCCGTTCGGAAGTGAGAACAACATCTTTTAATCCGTGCGGATAAAATTTTCGTTTCCGTTTCACAATTCGGTCGGAAATCAGAACTGCAATGTATTTAATTTTCGACCGGGTTTTCAATGAATATTGTGATTAGTGCAATTTAAGTTGAACCTTTTAGATCAGTAGTACTAAGAAACAGTTCTCAAATACTATAATTCAGTTAAGACACCTACATACATAAAATATTCACAATCAAAAATACAATACATACTGTATTTCGATTTCTGTTAGCCTTTGGCGAAGTTACTACTTTAAGTTTGTAGGTATGTACCTTTTTCCTTAAGAATTTTGTGACAGTATTTTTCCAATTCCATTTTAAACGTCAGTGAATGTAGGTGTTTTTTATTAACGTACAGATGCATGCATACTCTTTCTGATTCATTTCGTACTTTTTTATACATATACTCGTATACAAATGTCTCTCGGTTTTGATTAAATGCAAAAAAAGTGGCTGTGTTTGGCACGTTTTTCCCAATTTCTTAACTTCCTACTTTGCAGATTAACAGAACTTGAAACTACTCCTTTTAAAAAAAAGTATTCTCTTCTCTTAGTATAAAAAAAAAAACTTTTTTTTATACTTATAAATGCAACCAATTAAAATTACCTACAATTAATTGAGAAAAAAATTATTAGTTTTTATTTTATTTCCTAAATCTTAAGAAGTTCTCTTTATGTCAGTTTTCTTGACATAAAAAAATATTGATGATAAAATAAAACATGACTTTGTAAAATCTCAGAGCAAAATTGAAAAGGACAGAAAACATTTTTTAAGGTATGAGTGGCTCATTAAAAATAACACTTGGCTAAATTACTACCAAAAATTAAAAGGGGCTTGAGCCCATCTTGTCTAGAATTATTTTTTTGTGGAATTAATGATCCACCATTAAGAGGAAAGAAATCAGATTCCAGAGTTTTTCACGATCTTCTTCAGTATCGCAGGGTGGAGATATAAGGTTACAGGCTCATTTGGAAAATGATGCCAAAAATGCAAAATATACATCTCATAGGATTCAAAAAGCATTTCCTTCTTTCTATTAAGAAGAAACGAAAGCTATTTTAATGAAGGAAGCCAATGTAGCCAATGCGTTTTCAGTCGTTGCGGATGAAACGTTAGACATTTCAGGACAATTTCCAGTGCGATACTCAAGTTTTTAGAAGACGCCGGACTTGACTTAAAAAAATTATCTGGTCAAGGATGGATGTGAAGGAGGTGTTTGCTATAATTATATAAAACAAGTACGCGAAAGCTTTATTTTATCACTGTGCTAATCACAAATTAAATTTAGTGATCAATAATCAAAATAATATTCCACTCATTAGAAACACAACTGGGACTATTAAGCTACTATTAAGAAAATAGTATTAGAGAAAGCCCTATGAGAAGATCTAAGGCCTGCAATTCGCCTTTGTTTAGTAAAACAAGGTGGTCTTCGAAATATAAATCAATAAGATTTTTTTCTGAAAATTTTACATCGATTATGAAAGCCTTAAAAACGCTTTCTAGTGAGGCAGCTACTATTCAGGCAAAACAAAATGACATATTAAAATATTAAATTTAGTTCTTCTAGTAAATTTTCGGACCAACACCAGAAAAACCAACACTGGCTGAATATAATTGAATGTGCCTATAGTATTAGTTAAAAATGGCTGAACACACTAGCGAAAATGGTACAAGTGCATTCAGCCTTGTGAAATTGTCGGTTACGTTTGATGGACAACAGTTCGCTCTGCTGAAAGCTGTAAATGAATGGTAAGTTAACTTATTCCTTTCAGCGAAGAAGCCCGTCTGTTAAAATTTAACCAGTTGCTTTAACTCAAACTCAATCCTCTTTCAGATCATGCGCATTTGGGCCTCGACTCAACGAGTATTCACTCACAAAAGTACCTTTAATCTACATCTCAAATATATTACTCTTGTTTATTCCGAATTTAGTTCACTTCGCGACGTGAATCTGAATTGTTTGATACCAGACCAACGAGTATCTCCTTTTAAAGATTGAATCTCCTTCTATTGTGACGTTGTGTCTAGTGTCTAGTCTAAGGTGCCGGCTTTTTTTTATAGAAATTCGATAAAGCCGTGCCAATCATGTACCTATACATATATTTATCATATCTTAATTTGAACACAAGCTAACTTTTTGTACTTTTACTCGTGTTCGTCATCTAATCGATAAAACATGTGGCCAAATGAAATTTAATATATTTTCTCTTCTTTTGAGCAAACATCACAACAATTCTACCAAGCCGTAATAATTGTGTTCTGACCGCAAAAAATTGTTTTAAAAACAAAACTGTACATATGTATGTGCATGAAGTGTAAACTTGGAATTTGTGGCGCCCCCTTTCTAATTTTCTCGTCCTTTAGCCCAGTTCGTTGTCGTTGGCGTTGTTATTGTGACAGTGTCCCCTTTGGAAAAGTTTAAATGTGCGGGCTGACTAAGCGAATATTTGTATATGTACGTGTATAAGAAGAGTTTTTGCGATGTTTTTGAGCTTGTGCTACAATAAGGTCCTTGCCCTGAGTAAATAAATCTAATTGGATACGCTTTTGTCACCACTCAAGATACAAATCTTGTTAAAGGTATGTTTTATGTTGAAGTTGTTATGTCTGCAGGATAAGAGTGCAATTATGGTTTTATATTTATTGTGTCCATCTCCTTTCGCTTTGAAATTAAGTTACTGAGTAAAGGGAAAAAGGACGAACTCAAATAATGTTACCTATCTACCTGAGGGTAATCTGAAGGATTTATTTGAAGAGTGCTTTGTAAAGCTGAAGGCAATTTCACCGATTTGGAAGGACATTCAAAATCACGTGCACATAATGTGAATATTAAGATTTTGATAAAGCACAATTCTGGCTATTGCCTAGTATAGCACTATTTACATTTTTGTCGCATCTGTATCCTTCTGTACCTAGATAGGCTTACAGATTAAACGGTAGGATGGATTATAGGCAGTCTGTACCATCAAAATTACCTTTACTGTGGAAATGAAGAATGCCTCGAAAAATCAACTGCTAAAAACATACGAATAAAATGATATTGTTATGAAATGAATATTATATATGAATATTAAATATTTTATCTAAAAAGTAAGTACGTAAATGAGAAAATTTTAAGGAAAAATAAAACCTGTTCCTTAAATAACTCCGCAAACCGTTTTCAGTTGAAAAACAGAATTCCGACTGATTTTTTGATTAAACATAAATGTTTGCACAAAACATTTCAAAAATCTTTTAAGCGATTTTTTTCAAAATTTATTTTATATACTTTATGAATCATTTCTTAAATATTAAATTTAAGTGTTTATCAATGTCAAACTTGAACCCTTATTGAAAAAAAAATCATCCGCAATAATTAAAATAGTGAATTTAAAAAAAATGATTTTAAGAAACATAGAAAAAAATTTGTTTACGTTTTCATGCAATTTAATTAAGATTTTATTAAGATTTCGAGCTCAATTGTATTTGATTGAAACAGGTATGGCCGTGAACGACAAAGACAAAAATAAAAACAAAACATGGCAGTTACAATTAAAAATAATTTTTGAAAAAAGTTATTGTATGAAAATATAAACCACCTTACTGCTGTCGCTGTGGACATAATTTTGTCTTTAGAATCATTAGGGAGGTATTAAATCTTTTACTTCTATTTTCGGGGCTTCACAAAATTCAATTTCCTCTGTAGGAATTAACCTACCTATATAAAATCCGCAACTCACAATTGAGGCATTGAGAGCAGAAGCGCGTAACCTTCATTTGTTTCAATTTTGACTTTATAATCCACAATGGTCAAAAATAAATTTTCTTCCATCGCAGAAATGACGTTACTTATATTTGCTCATAAATCAATCCAAAAATGCTGAAACATTGTTTCTGCACGGAACTTTTCTTAGAGAAGATATGGTGTAACCCACTTACGCCACTTCTGTGCTAGTTCAATTTGAAATGCGTAGGTTTCAAACACATTTACGTCAATCATAGTATAAGCCTTGCATTGATGAAAATATTTGTTCACGCAAAAACAAATGCGCTAAAAAATTTCGATTGATCAACGCATTATAAGCTTCAAAAATGTTTATGAATTATCTTCTTTTGATCTTCAGAATTCATTTGCATTATCATTGATTGACATTGTTTCTAAGGCAAAGGCTTACACAAATGCTGAAAATTCTAGAAGGAAAAGAAGCTGCTTATATTATATGCCTTATAATGAAGGCCAGAAGGTAAGGTTTTGTAAAACGTTTTTCTTGAAAACATTCCAAGTATCCAATGGAATTGGAATATACAGATTTCTAAAACGCAAAGCTTCAACACAAACTCTACCCTTAGACCAACGCGTCAAGGCAGAGTCTGGAAATAAGACCAATGGACCAAAATTGAAAGAACTTAGAGAGTTCATAAATGAATTTCCTTCTTATGAATCGCATTACACCCGTCATAAGTCGGAGAGAAAATTCTTATCCCCTGACTTTAACATATTTAAAATGTTCAATTTTATAAGAATTCTCACACCAGTCATGTATCAGAGCACGTATTCCGGCAGACTTTTAATCGTGATTTTAACCTTTCATTGCAAGCTCCAATAAAGGATTCTTGTAAGAAGTGTGACTTTTTGAACAATGAACTAAAGTTTGCGACTGATCACGAGAAGCCTCAAATACAAATTGAACATAAACTTCATCTTAGAAAAGCGGATTCTGTTAGAAATGGCATGACAGATGACGCAACAAAAGCAAAGGACTCTGCTGACACTTCGGCGATTGCATTTGATCTCATGAAGACCTTGCCACTCCAGTCATGTCAACGGGTGTGTGCTATTACAAGACACGCAACTTTGGACATACTGTCTAGGTCTTTATGACTTGGTAAGAAACAAAGCTTACATGTATATTTGGAATGAGTCGGTTGGATCAAGAGGTCCCCAAGAAATTGTCAGCTGCTTATTGGATTTTATTAAAAATTTTGTGAGTACTTCAAAGTTAATTATGTACACTGACCAGTGTGGTGGGCAAAATAGAAACATTAAGATGTCCGTTTTGTGACAATATGTATATTGTTTCTCATAGTCAATTAAATTGATCACAAATTTCTTATGAGTGGCCAGTCTTACTTACCTTGTGACCAAGACTTTGGTCTTATCAAAAAGCAGAAAAAGTATTTTAAAGACATGTTTTGCCCTATGAATTGGCAGAGGGTTATAGCAGCGGCAAGAAAGAAGGATCCATTTCAAATTGTTGATATGGATGAATCTACATATGATGTTTTCGATGAAAAAATTGTAAAAGAATATAACAAATTGGAAAATTAATGTTAATTAAGGGAAGGTGGAATGGCTTAAAATTCAACGGCTGAGACACCTTTCAATATTTTTTACAAGTACAGTAGTAATGACTAACGAAGACGTGCTTTTTGATACTGTGATTTTGAAAAAAATAACACCTGTACTCATCACAGACCTCGAACTATTGTTTCCAAAATGGAATGCCGTAAGTGAAGCAAAAAAGATAAACTTCTTGGAATTACCACGACTTTTATGAAAAATAGGAAACTGTTTCAATGGAAAGAGACGTTGGGCTGGTTGAGTACGTAGTGACGAAGAAGAATGAAAGTACCATAGTAGTGTAAACTTAAACTTAACTTTCTAACTATTTTGTACTCAAAAGCGATAGTGAATTTGTTTTTTCATCACCTGCTTTTCAAATTATTTGTGTAACCAAGTTTCTTTTTTAACTTTATTCCAATATCCAAGAAGCAGTAGTGGTGTAACCCACATAAAATCCAGTAATTAATAATTTAAAGAGAAGATTAATGTCTTAAAAATAAGATATCCCACTAGTTATGCTATAACTGAAGTTTATTAACAATTTTTTTTAAATAGGAAGCCAATAACAAACATTTCTTTTTCGTTTACTTTTTAAACCGTGATTTTCTCAATAAGTGCTTATTGGGGTTACGCCACTTCTGCTCTCAATGCCTCAATTGTGAAAAAGATTTACAGTGATTAAGGTTGTAGGGCGTGGTACACACAGGATCGGACCAAGCTAAATTAGAGCCCTGCGCAAGCTTCATCAGTGGCGCCCCTCATTTTTGGTGAGTGGCGGAAGAAGTCATTTCCTCATTAGCTAAGGGGTACCATTTGCAATGCGTTTTTTTAACGAAGTATCCCCAAGAGGCCTATTCCCAGATAAAACTTATATCTAATTAAAAGAAATATGATTTTTAATAAAAACTAAGAAATCAAAAATATATCACAAAAATAATAGTAACTAAGGAATATAAAAATAATTGTAAACTAAATTCAAAAAATATATCATAAAAATTTAGGAACTGAAAAAAATATTTTTTGAAGTAAAAAGTATTTAAAAACTAATTCAAAGGCATAACAACATACAAAAAATAATTAACTCATTAATTATTGTTGAACTAAAAGTTTTATATTCATATTAACATATTTATTCAGTGTAGGAAATAATAATAAAATTATTATTTTAATAAAAAATAAATGGAACCGAATTTATTACAATAGATTAACTTTTCTTGCTTCTGTTTTAGCAAACTCAGTTATCAGATCATCATAATCTAATTACTTGACAAGCTCTTTCTCTACAGCCATGATTGACTGTAGAGGTCCTGAAGTAGTTTTTTATTAATTTTAGTTTCGAAAAATTACATTATTAATTTCAGGAAACTGTGATGGTATTTCTAGATTTAGAGCTATGACTTCAAGTGATTGTACGTTAGTGAACCGTTCTTCTAATCGCATTTCCAATAAAAAGTAGCTTTAGTAGCTTCCAGAACTAGAACGTTGTTATATAAATTATCAGACGGACTTTGTAAATACTTACTAGTTATATTATTTTTTTCTAAAATATCAAAATAGATTAATATGTAACATATAAACTTGACCCAATGCATTGTTGAACCTGATACAAAGTTTTATAGGCATTGAGCAATGTCGAAAAACTTAACAGCTTCCAACCAACAGCAAGCTGAACCATTATCAACCAACAACAACCAAAGAAAATGCAATATTATCAATATTGGTGTGAGCTATAAAAAGAAATGAGACTTACAAAGCTAGCACGTATAGCTAGTCCGTCCCTGGGTACACACAGACAAACAAAATATTTTAATGTATTCAAGCTTTTATCAAAATGTCTAGTTCATTTTTTTACCAATCCAAAACTTGCCTTCTAGTTTCTATATCGCAACTTTAAATTTGTACTATCTTAAGAATACAAATTAAATTTACAACCCGTTTTTTTAGATATTGAATTTAAAAAAAAAATGTTTTGAAATATAATGTTTTTCAAACTTATCAAACTTTATCAAAATTCCAGGTGTTGTTTTCGTTCTCGATACATTTTTCGAAAACCAACAACAAAAAAATGGTTCGAAGGAGGGCACCATTAATAACCATTTTTTGGATTTTTTTTTCAAGCATTATCTTGCTTTAACTATAAATGAAATTAAGTCCATTTTTTTTTCAATCTGTGGAACTCTTTTTGGACAAGAAAATATAATATAAAGCTTCGTTATTTTTGGTCTTAAAAATAAAAAGAAAAAACGTTTATCTGTCTATCTATGTAGCAAGTTTAAAGAAAAACTCTTAAAGAAAATCGGCTGAACCGTGTGGAACAGACAGACACAGACAAACAGAATTGATAGACCCCCTTTTTGCGACTTCCCTATCATCGTAGTGTCAAAGTCTGATCAAAATCTCGACATCAATTTTTTTTTAAATTATATATACCAGATTATTAAATTGTATAACTTTGTTATTGTGTAAGCTTTCAATTCATTTAGATGTCGGTAAGAAAATTAAATAATGTTTATCCATATGTCCGCTATGTTTTTCTAGGTTTATGTCATTGGTATCCATTTTAAGATCCATATTTTACAAACAAACATTTATTTGCTTTTCACCTTTCATTTGCTTTTACCTTGTTGAATAATGGCATTGTGTTTTGAAAGGATATAAGTTTGAGTAGGTATACAATATCATTCTGTAATACATATTTTCTTTTCTTGATTATCTTGTTTTTCCTTTGGTTAGGCTTTACGAGACCATTGTTTAATATTGTAAGTGATATATCCTTTCGAACTTTCATTACGTTACTTGAGTAAAAACTTGTGTTAAAGGTAAACAAATCACAAAGATTTATTATTATTTGTGTAGGTGTGTGTTCTCTATTGTCAAAGTGGGCTTATATATTATGTCGACATAGTTACATTTTTAAAATTAAAATTCAAAGTTCTTGTCTTCAAAGTTTCGTTGTAATGAAACCAACAAAATAAACAAAAAGTTTCCCAAGGATATCATTCAAAAAATACTTATACTTATAAAAAAATATGCAGCTAACTTTAACACAGGGATTCCTTACAGCCCTAGAACTGAGGGAAATGCGGATATGTATACTCTCAGACCAACTTTTCAACGTTTGTCGTATAGTTATATATATAAGTTAAAATGTTCGTGTCTTTCAAATCAACTTTGAAACGCGCTATGGCTGACAGATAAAATGCACCAGTTGGGACTTAATGGGAACTTAAAAAAAGATTTTAAGCACCGTATTACATTAACAAAAAATAAATACTAATTCTTCAGGAGTTTTCAATACTCAGATTATTTTAAAAATAATCTCCCTTTAAGAACCTACAAGTACAAGGAGCTATAACTAAATGAGATATTCAGTTCTGTATCGAATTTGAAGAAAATAGCTCCATCGGCTTACGCTGTTGGTTGAGATACAGACATACAGACGGAATTAAGGGACCCACTTTTTTCGTGTTCTCTATCATCGTAATGTCAAAATCACGAGTTCGATTTTTATTCCAAATCCATTTTAAGCTACCTTTATCGCAGAAATGTAACTGATTTTTAACAAATGAATAAAACTATGTATCTTTATCTAGTACCTACAAATATCGCAAGATGGAGTGAATATAAAAGTTAAAAAAAGCGATTTTTCAAATTCTAGTTGCTGCGCTGGTTATGTTGTACCAAAACACACCTTAAGATATACTGAACTTAAAATTTCATGGCTCATATAGGCCCGTCCAGTCATAAAATAAATACAAATACATGAGCGCTTAATATTAGAAGTGAGATGGTCTTCGGATTATTCAGTGCTGGTTGTTCAGTGGTAGTTTTTGGTAAAATTGGTATTTAGCCGCAGTGGTAGGCTGAGCCTGAGTCAGAATAAAATGAAACTACTCCTTCATAGTTGACAGCGAATATGTTGTAACAGTTTGCGAAGCTCTATGGGACTTTGCCTGCAGATGTCGGGGATCTTTGCTTGTTGGCTTAGTCTAAGATTTTTCTCAACAATGGATTAAAAGTGGCCCAACAAGCATTTCTGTCCACATTTCTTCTTAAAAAAAGATTTCTGGAATTTGCTGCTGTGTAGATGCTGTTAAATTTCCAAGAAAAATAGTAAGCCGTTCTTGAGATATCGAATTTTTCAAAAAAAAAAATGACTTTTTTTTTTCCAAAAAATGAAAAAATATTTTATTTTTAAGTTTTGATATGTAATGGTTTTAAAACTTTTTAAAAGCTTCTCTGTAAAAAATTTCATTAAAATCCGTTATGCCGATAATAAGAAATTCAGAATTCGAAAAAATCGTTCTATGGTTGGTACAGTCAGTAATATCTAGATCTAAAATTTTTTTATTAAATTATAGATCGTTAAAATTAACCAAAAGAAAAAAATTTAAGCAAAATTCTCGGAACCGTTTTCGAGAAAAGTACGATTTTCGAAAACCATTTTTTAACATTTTATGGAAGGTACCGTTAGTTTAAGATAAAACAAAATTTTTTTCTCAAATCTTGTAGATTTTGTTAAGAACCTTTTATTTATCAAGTTTGAAAAAAATCAAGCATGGGGTTTTCGATACATTGAGTTTCCAAAAAAAAAAATTTTTGAATGGAAAATTTGAATATGTAATAATATTCAAACTTTGGAGGAGCTTTATCATAAAGAAAATGATCAAAATCGGTAGTATCATTTTCGAGAAAATAAAAGAAAAAAAATTGACAATAACAATTTTTTGAAAATTTGTTTTCTACCATTACCTAGTTTTAACTAAATGAAATTTTCATTTTTTTTTAAATTCTGTGGGACAGTTTTTGAGAAAAAAAAATATTTATAAAATTTCGAAAAATCGTATGGCAGGTATTTTTGGTCTTAAGAAAAAAAGAAAAAAAACGTGTGTGGGGGAAAAAAATCAAAACCCATATCTACAAAGTTTGAAAAAAATCGGCCGAGCCGTTTTAGTCCAGTCAAAGCGTCATTTGACCTTGCGCGCAGAGGCATGGTCAATTTTTTTTTCATGGATCGATAGGTGCTTATGAGAAAAGCTTAAAACCAAATTTGCACCACATGACAACTTTTTTTACCAAAGTTATTGGTAAAAATGTGTTTTGTGTCATTTTTTGGTCATTTGCGAATATCTCGGCTCCACTATGTTGTACAAACAAAAATTAAACATTTATTTATTCCTTATAACATTATCTATTATGTTCTAAAAAAAACCATTTGTTTAAACAAATGAAAAAAAAGTTATAGTAAGTTAAACAAATTTTTTGTTGTTTAAAAATCACTTTTTCGTGATTATTAAGAAAAAAGCTCATTTAACGATGAAATTTTTATTTTTTATTATTAAAGTTCTTGTAATTCCCTACAATTTAAAAAAAAATCAACACTCTACGATGAACGAAAGCCGAGTAATAAATTATTGAACATGGGTAAGTCAGCGCACCCACGCATTTTATGATTTTATGTTTTAATTAATATCTCAGCCCCAGTATGTCGCAAAGTGAAAATAAAAAATTGTATTGCTAATAACAATATTTTCTATCAAATTGCATTTAATTTAATATGTTTGAGCAAAAACATAAAAAGTTACCGTTGGTTTCAACGTTTTTTTTCTTGTTTTTAATACCTTTTTTTCATAGTTATTGAGAAAAAAACTGCTGGCGACACCAAAATTACAAGCTACAAGGTTAAGACACTAAATTGTAAGCTTTCCTAAGTTTTTAAATCATGAATATCTTGGCTCCCGTTTGTCGTAATGGACTAATTTTTTTTTTAATTTGAAGAAAATTAGCAGGACTATAAAATAAAAATCCAAAACTGAAAAGTATTTACCGTGAAATACAGTTTTTTTTCTCAATAACTATGAAAAAAAGGTATTAAAAACAAGAAAAAAAACGTTGAAACCAACGGTAACTTTTTATGTTTTTGATCAAACATATTAAATTAAATGCAAGTTGATAGAAAATATTGTTATTAGCAATACAGTTTTTATTTTCACTTTGCGACATACTGGGGCTGAGATATTAATTAAAATATAAAATCATAAAATGCGTGGGTGCGCTGACTTACCCATGTTCAATAATTTATTACTCGGCTGTCGTTCATCGTAGAGTGTTGATTTTTTTTTAAATTGTAGGGAATTACAAGAACTTTAATAATAAAAAATAAAAATTTCATCGTTAAATGAGCTTTTTTCTTAATAATCACGAAAAAGTGATTTTTAAACAACAAAAAATTATTTTAACTTACTATAACTTTTTTTTCATTTGTTTAAACAAATAGTTTTTTTAGAACATAATAGATAATGTTATAAGGAATAAATAAATGTTTAATTTTTGTTTGTACAACATAGTGGAGCCGAGATATTCGCAAATGACCAAAAAATGACACAAAACACATTTTTACCAATAACTTTGGTAAAAAAAGTTGTCATGTGGTGCAAATTTGGTTTTAAGCTTTTCTCATAAGCACCTATCGATCCATGAAAAAAAAATTGACCATGCCTCTGCGCGCAAGGTCAGGCCCTTTTTCATGACGCTTTGACTGGACTATTTAGAGTGTAGTAGAACCGACAGACAGGCAGACAGAATTGCGAGACCCACTTTTTTTTCTTCGCTATGATCGTAATGTCAACTTTGATCAAAATCTTGAGTTTAATTTTTTTAAGAAGTCATAACTTGCATTATAGTACCTATAAGTCGCAAGTAAAAATTTAAGGGTGACGTTGTTGAAGCGTAAGTGAGCTAGTCGTCTGCTGAAGAAATGTTATCGTATTCAGCTGACATTATTCTGAAGTTTCGAGCATTGATCGACTTCAGCTTCGATATTCTTCATTGACGATTTGCAATTGATCAGCTGTACCAAAAAAGTTTCTGGAAAAAGAAAAAAAGGATTTTTATTAGTGATCAAGGTAATCCTAGCAGATGGAGCTTAGAACTTCTATCCTAAACTACAGAAGGCTTTCTCAAAATGAAAAAAAGGTTCCCAAGAGGAATAGCGAGTGTTATGTGGTGCTGAAAGTTTAGTACATGATTTGCGGCACGTATTTTTCAAGAAAACCGCTTTAACAACATACCTGCCTTACGAATTTCGAGGATGTCTATTTTTTATATTTCCTTCCAATTGTACGATTTCGATTAAGAGCTGGTTTTTTCTTTCACAATGCTTTCGTCATAAAACTATATATTCTTATACTAATGCACATAAGTCTGTTGAATCTATTATTTCACTCAAGTCACTAAAGACTGCATGTTTGAAAAGGTGCATCTCACCAAAGAGAAAAACAGATTCTTACATTGTTATGGAGAAAGAAATCTTATAGCGTTTGATATTTCTAAGGCATTTGATAAAGTTTGGTACCAGACTTTCTTATCGAAAATAAGTACGTTTGATATCAACGGAACCCTTATTCTTTGGATTTGAAATTACCTTCTGGATCGCTTAATACCTACAGGATTTATGCTTCGAAAACTCAATACTGTCTATCTTCATCTTCGATGGCCACTTCCAACTCTGACCTAGAACTTAAGCTGTCATCCTAGGACAAAATCTGGGAACCACCAAATGCCAAATAAACCTTCCCTCCTAAAGAAAGCGTCAATTAAGTGTACAAAAAACTTGATATGCAAATTGTTAGTATTCAATAAAATACATTTTAAAACGTAATCTAAAAATTTAATCGTGTATCCGTCTTCAAAAAAAAAAAAAAAAATTGTATTATTATATTTTGTCAAATGCAAAGGAGCTCCAGCATACAAATTTTGGTTAAAATCCTTAGAGCCGTTGATGAGAAATTCGAAAATAAAAAAAATTTAGTCCATGTTCCATGGAATCACCGAAAACCCTTGAGTACCGAGTTTGAAGAAAATAGGCCTAGTGGCTTGGGCTCTAGATCGAGGTACAGACATACAGACAGACAGACGGAATTGTCGGACCCACTTTATTCGTCTTCAATATCATAGTAATGTCAACTTTGATGAAAATCTGGAGTTCGATTTTTTTCCAAATGCAGAATTTGCCCTACACTACCTACATATGTATATCGCAAGTTAAAAGGTATACATATACACAGAAATACTGTCACATATAAAAGCCATGGGTTTGTCGGGTTAATGGCTTTGGGAATAGTTTGCATCGTCTCCTTAAGCTTGACCTCGCTACGCCCCGGGTTTGTGGGGTTAAGAATGTTTTAAAAATCGTCACTCGGGTGTCTATCGATTTCGGAGGGGGTGTCCACCGACCTCTAGGGGATGTCCGGACACCCTGTACAACCCCCGTTGTTGCGCCCCTGTTTTGGAGTCAACACTTTAGACTAAGAGCCCAGAGTAATTTTTGGGTGCGATTGATACTCGTAACAAAAAATAATTAACATAATTAGATAGGCCTTTAGTAGTTATTTACAGCCTTCTGCTTGCAAGACGCGTTAAAAATAGGGCACGTCTTGCACGAAAAAGACCGCCAGGAAAACGTCTTGGACCTCGATATTTGCAATCAGGGCGCTTAGCTCTACATTTTGAAGTTGTGGCAAAATTGTTATTACAATTATTTAGAGTTTGGAAAAAACGGCATATTTGATGCACTATTATGCACTATTGCCCCACTAGAGCATGCAAGACGTTCACATTTGTAAATAACTATTTAAGTCCTATATGCTAATTATTTTTTGTTATCAATCACACCCAGAAATTACTGTGGGCTCTCGGTCTACTGTACTTGCCTCATTACTTATTTTATTATTTGAACATACGTTACTGAATATGGTAGCCAATATAGCAAGTGGACTTATAAGCTTGAATTGAGTGATTGAACAACTCAAGGTGGGTGTGCGGAATTCTTTCTGCTATATGGGTTTCAAGGAATATAAGGTTTATCCAGTCATAATAAGAAATTGCTTCCAGCCCCAATGATTAAGCCCACACCACTCCCATTAATTCTTCCAGTTTCGTAGTAGATTATTGGTTTTTCTTCACGCCTATCATGGTAATAAATAATTATAGCTGTTATTTACATCATAGGATGAAAGGAGGGCGATTTATGAATTGAAATTACAGCAGAAGATTAGCAATCTGGAGCACTTGGTTGCTGGGGTGATGGGGTGGGCACACTGGCATATATATTTTTCCATAAAGACAAACAATATTAAGTGTTATTTAAAAAGATAAATCTCTTTTTTGAAGGGATACAATGAAAGCCAACGCAAAACTGGAAAACAACATGTTGTTTCTTCTTTGATTTAAGAACTAAAAATTAAGACTTTATAGCAAAAAATACACACTTTCGATGTATAAATACAGGTTCTAAAGGGCAGTCTAGGCATTTTGATTTTATTTTATTAGCTTTAACAAAATTAATGAAAATCATGTTTTTCTCAAAAACGTCACGCCATAGCTAAAATGAGGTGTCTCAAGTTTCACTTGCATACATAATTGGTAGAAAACTAGAATTTGCAGATTTTTATATTTTCTAAGAAAAATCACCATATATTTTGAGACCACGTTTTATCCTCCAATTTTTAGAGAGAAAAATACAAGGTGGCGCATAATTAATCACTCTATCGGAAGATGTTATAATTTTTGCAAGTGGCGTCGTACGTCAATCATGTTTGACATTTGTCAACTAGACAGCTGCAGAACACAAAGGGGCATATTCATAGATGTTTGCTAAACTTTTGCTAAGTTGTTACTAAGCAATTTCAGAGTTTAGGCTCTTCATAAGTAAATTTAATCCTAAGTTTACTGCTAGACCTGTGGTTTAACTTTAAACATAGGAAATGCTGTATTTAAGTAGTTATTATCAAAGTCAAATGTCAAATTTGATTGATTCAAACATGTTACAGAGACTCTTAAAGCCCTCTGCATTGCAGCATTGCTTTTGTTGTTCTTTTAAAAATTATTACAAAATATTTGTTTGAGCTTCTTGTTTGATTTTTTATTTAATAATTTTGTCTTACTTAATTTTTATCGACGTTCAGTATCAAAAAATACCACACAAAATTTAACATGACGGGTAATAGAGAAGCTAAACCTAGGGTTTTTCAACTCTCAACCATTAAATTTTGTTCAACCTACAATTTTTTGCAGATTCCGAAAGGGTAATAAGCAGAGATACTCTCGGAGGATTTGTCAATTCCTCGCATGGCGTAGTACACCACTGAAAAAAACTTTTGCAGCGGCTGAGAATAGAACCCCTGCGAAGACAGTCCAACGCACTAACCATTATGTCAAGGCGTACGACACAAAATTTGCACTTTCTTTGACCCGTCATTATTTAAAGGATGATTGTAGTAGAACACAGCCTTAACCTGGTGTTCTACTAAAAACAACTGGGAAACTGACTATGAATAGTAGCTGTGTTTATTTAACCAACAAGCCTTAAACTAAGGATCTAGCAATCACAACTTTAGTAATTCTGTATGAATACGCTCCAAAAAGTCTAGCAGTGAAGCGCTTTACTCTGCAAGAGCATTGAATAATTGTGTCAATTTTTTTTTGACTTCTTTTTTTGATTTCTTAATCTGGTCGTGCCAACTGGGCAAACATTCCAAAACTTAGCTACTCGACTCGAACAGACTGGAACCACAAGAAACCATGCAGGGCATGACCGCCGCCGGACTGGTCGTTCTGTCGATGTCGCTGAGAAAGAAGAAACATTAACCAGAGATGGGCCACGCAATTGAACATCGAGATCTCGTTTCTGGGGCACTGAGAATTGGCATGTGATGCATTATTTAATCAAAGCCACAGTGTGATGCGGCGAGGTTCACGCAAGAGGAGTGGTAGGGCCGTATTTTTTTGAGGACGCCATTGGCAACTTAGTCACTGTTCGTTGCAAATGCTACATGGCCATTATAAACGTCTCCTTACTGCCGGAATTGGATGAGTGGGGCGTGGTGAACATGTGAACCGCACACACAGCACGAACCACAATGGATATTGTGAAGAAAGCGTTCCTTAGTAGCGTAATCTCCCGTTTTGATGATTAGGCATGGCCAGCAAAATCACCCGATTAAACTATCCCAGACTCATTTCTGGGGCTACTTGAAGTTGCGGCATAGAAAATCGTAGCCCTGAGGGAGAATATTCGACAAGAATGTGAAAACTTGCGAAAGTTATAAGAAATGCGATGAAATGGGCATAGATGTATATCAACACTGGCGGCAGCCACTTGACGGATATCATCTTTTCCACTTAACAGAAATAAAATAAGGGGCTCCTGCTGAAAATTTTTGGTTAAAATCGTTGGAGGCACTAATGAGGAAGTTGAAAATCAAAAACACGGTCCTACCACAGGCACCGTTAATAACATTTTGCCCCAAAATTTTGTTGACCAAAATGTAGTCGAATTCCATAATATCACACCCAATTTTTACTTGCGACTTAAAGGTACTATAAGGCAAGTTATGCATTCGTAAAAAAATCGAACTCGAGATTTTGATCAAAGTTGACATTACGATGATAGCGAAGACTAAAAAAGTGGGTCTCGCAATTCTGTCTGTCTGTTCGACTACAGCCTAAACGGCACGGCCGATTTTCTTTAAACTTGGTAGATATCATTTTTATTTTTTTTCCCCCCAAACGTTTTTTCATTTTTTTTAAGACCAAAAATAACGGTACCTTCAATACGAATTTTTTCGAAATTTCATAAATATTTTTTTCTCAAAAACTGTTGAACAGATTCAAAAAATAAAAACACAAAAAATTTTCATTTAGTTAAAGCTAGGTAGTGGTTGAAAAAAATTTGCGAGAAATGATTATTGAGGGTATCCCCCATGGAACCATTTTTTTCGTTTTTGATTTTCTCAAAAACGGTACAACCGATTTTGATAATTTTTTGTTTGCTAAAGCTCCACAAAAACTTTAATAGAATTCAAATTTTCAAAATTTTTTTTTGGGTTTAAAAAAAAAAATCAAAATTTTTTTTTCAAAACTCAATATTTCGAAAACCTCATGCTAATTTTTTTTTTTAAATTTGATAAATAAAAGTTTTTTAATATAATCTACAAGATGTGAGAAAAAAAAATTTATTTTACCTAAAAGTAAAGGTACCCACCATACAAATGTAAAAAATAAAATGCACGACTGGGTCGCACGAACTTGCTCCTATGTAATAGAGTAGGAATTTTAAAAACGAATGTTATTAGAGAAAACTGTTCATAAGGATAAAATTAATTTTTTAAATTCTTTTAGTAGTAAGAGACAAAAACAGAATGCTATGCAAATATAAATTTATGCAAGAACAAAAATTATAAGTCGTTGTAGTGGTTTCTTAAAAAAAAGCTTTTATATACAAACTTTTTAAAAGGTTTTCAAAAAAAAATTTTGGTACGCCAATTTAAAGTTTTTATTATTGTTCGAACAAAAACTAAATTTACGAAAAAAAAATATTGACCCGTTCGGAGATATCGAATTTTCAAAAAAAAAAGAAAAAATAGATTTTTTTTTCAAAAATTCAAAAAATATTTATTTTAAAGTTTTCAAAAGCAAAGTGTTTTAGACTTTTTAGAAGCTTCTCTTTAAAAAATTTCATTAAGATCCGTTATGTGGATAATGAGAAATTCAAAATTCGAAAAAATGGCTCTACGATAGGTACAAGCTATAATATCTTAATTTCAAAATTTTTTTTATTAAATTAAAGATCGTAAAAATTAATTGAAAGAAAAAAAATTTTATCAAAATTCTAGGTGGCGTTTTCGAGAAAAATACGATTTTTGAAAACCATTTTTTTTAATTTTTTAGCATTTGTATGATAGGTACCTTTATTTTTAGGTAAAATAAATTTTTTTTGTCTCACATCTTGTAGATTGTATTAAGAAACTTTTATTTACTAATTTTAAAAAAAATCTAACATGGGGTTTTCGAAATATTGAGTTTTGAAAAAAAAAAATTAAAGTTTTTTTTAAAAATCCAAAAAATTCGTTTTGAAAATTTGAGTACACAATTCTATTTATGTTTTTGGGGAACTTTTAGCAAAAAAAAAATATCAAAATCGGTTCTACCCTTTTTGAGAAAATCAAAAACCAAAAAAATGGTTCCATGGGGGTACCCTCAATAACCATTTTTCGGAAATTTTTTTCAACCATTACTTTGCTTTAACTAAATGAAATTTTTTTGCATTTTTATTTTTTAAATCCGTCGAACAGATTTTGAGAAAAAAAAATAATTATAAAATTTCGAAAAAAATTCGTATGGCAGGTACCGTTATTTTTGGTCTTAAAAAAAAAAGAAAAAAAACGTGTGGGGGGAAAAAATTAAAAGTGATATCTACCAAGTTTTAAAAAAATCGGCAGTGCCGTTTAGGCTGTAGCCGAACAGACAGACAGACAGACAGAATTGCGAAACCCACTTTTTTAGTCTTCGCTATCATCGTAATGTCAACTTTGATCAAAATCTCGAGTTCGATTTTTTTTACGAATGCATAACTTGCCTTATAGTACCTATAAGTCGCAAGTAAAAATTAAAAAATGGTTTTCAAAAATATTATTTTTCTCGAAAACGACGCCTAGAATTTTGATACATTTTTTTTCTTTCAATTAATTTTTATGATCTTTAATTTAATAAAAAAAAAATTTAAATTAAGATATAACAGCTTGTACCTACCATAGAACCATTTTTTCGAATTTTGAATTCGTCATTAATGACAAAACGGATCTTAATGAAATGTTTTACAGAGATTCTTTTAAGAAATTTAAAAAACATTATAGTACAAAACTTTAAGAAAATATATTTTTTTTTAATTTTGAAAAAAAAAATCTATTTTTTTTTTTTTGAAAATTCAATATTTCAAAAAGGGCTTAATATTTTTTTTTGTATATTTAATTTTGAATCAAACAATAATAAAACTTTAAATTGGCGTACCAAAATTTTTTCTTAAAAATTTTTTACATTTTTTTTATATAAAATCTAATTTTTTTAAGAAAGCACTACAACGACTTATCATTTTTGTTCTTGCAGAAATTCATATTTGCATAACATTCTGTTTCTATCTCTTAGTACTAAAAGAGCTTAAAAAATAAAATGTATCCTTCGTAACAGTTTTCTCATTTCTTTATTTTTAAATTCCTAGTCTATAACATAGGAGCAAGTTCGTGCGACCCAGTCGTGCATTTTATTTATTTAATATAATCTACAAGACATGAGCAAAAGAAATTTATTGTACCCAAAAATAACGGTACCCTCCATACAAATGTTAAAAAATGGTTTTCGAAAATCGTATTTTTGTCGAAAACGGTTCCGAGAATTTTGCATATTTTTTTTTCTTTTGATTAATTTTTAAGGTCTATAATTTAATAAAAAAAAAAAGTTTGAAAGCAAAATATTACTGACTCTACCTACCATAGAACGGTTTTTTAAAATTTTGAATTTCTCATTATCAGCATAACGGATTTTAATGAATTTTTTTTAGAGAGAAGCTTCTAAAAAGCTTACAAAACATTTCATTTCAAAACTTTAAGAAAAAAAATTTTTTTTTTGAATTTTGAAAAAAAAAATCTATTTTTTTTTTGGAAAATTCAATATCTCGAAAACAGCTCAATAGTTTTTTTGTAAATTTAATTTTTATTCGAACAATAATAAAACCTTTAAATTGGCATACCAAAATTTTTTCTTATTTTTTTAAAAAGTTTTTACATAAAAGCTTATTTTTTTAAGAAACCACTACAAAGACTTATGATTTTTATTCTTGCATCAACCTTTATTTGCTTGAATCACATGGCATCCTATTTTTACCTCCTAAGAAAGTTGTTTTTGTCATTTAAAAAATTAATTTTATGCTCATGAACAGTTTTTCTCTAATAACATTAATTTTTGAAATTCTTAGACTATTACATAGAAGCAAAATCGTGCGACACAGTGGTGCATTTTATTTTTTATCAAAATCGTTATAGCTGTTATCGAGATTAATAAGATTATGCATTACGTGTGTATGGGGGGTACCGTTTGTTTTACAGCTAAAAAAAAAAATTCAATTTCCCCTCAAGGGAATCATCGTAGACTCTTAAGTACCGAGTTTGAAGAAAATAGCTCCAGTGGCTTAGGCTGTAGATCGAGGTACAGTCATACAGACAGACGGAATTATCGGACCCACTTTACTCGTCTTCGCTATCATCGTAATGTCAACTTTGATCAAAATCTCGAGTTCGATATTTTTTTTTCAAATACAGAACTTGCCCTATAGTATCTATATCGCAAGTAAAAATTGTAGCGATATCTTCATGCCTTCAAAAGTTATGATTTTTCTAAGAAAAAAGGCATTTTGGACCATTGTACGACGTGCACATTTGACCGCAAATATGGATCTGTTATTTAATATTTTTATATTAAATATTAATCTTTTTATGCAAATGAGGTTTTTTTAGG
The DNA here is from genome assembly GCA_963931855.1 of Philhelius festivus. Classification (NCBI taxonomy): domain Eukaryota; kingdom Metazoa; phylum Arthropoda; class Insecta; order Diptera; family Syrphidae; genus Philhelius; species Philhelius festivus. The sequence continues at coordinate 138,634,488 of OZ007555.1, read as the reverse complement.
AGGCTGAGAAATTGGTTCCATTTGAAGAGTAATTTTATGGCGTTAATGTATGAATAGTAAAAGTACCCCTCACCATATTTTTAGTGCTTTGGATTGTCACGCAGAATGTCTGAATTCGGTTCCACTCGTTGCAAAATGTTTTTCACGGGTGCACTGCCACTTACAAGGATGTGTCTAAATCCTTCAAGAGCCGTTCGGACTCGTCAGACATTTAGTCCCGCTCCTTTACTGATAAAATGCACACAAGAATAGTTAACAGTTTTAAGTTGTTTGCCAGTGGAATAATTAATTTAAAATGGTGATGATGATTTCTTACTTTTCGCACTTGAATTGGGATTAATGTTGCAAGCATTCAAAGCCTTTTTTTGTTGAAAATTTGACTTAATTTTATAAAATCTAATTAAATACAAAAACAATATACTACGAGTGTCCTTTTTTCCGATGACAATGATAGACGCAAGAAAAATCTTCACAGAACGACCATTACAATGAGGTTTGATAATACAGATATATTGGAAATGATTATAAGACGATATAACACAGAAGTCCACAAAGAGGTATAATTCAACATGTTCATGAAGCTGATGAAATGGACAGGAATAGGTGTGAGAATCAATAAATCAATATATCTATCAAACAGAACAAGCCAAAATAGTCATGATTTTTTGTATTACAAACAATTAAATTTATTGAAAACAATCTCTTTATTTTTATATCCCACATATAATCCCACATATATCACACATATAAAGGTATCTTCTTAAATATATCGTTTTGGGAAACAAATTCAATTCGTGATGTACTTTCTGGATCAATTAAAATTGTTATATCATAAGTCAGCTGATAACTTTAACTCACCAAATTTTAGGTTCCAGGAAGTTCATTAAACTTCTTGATATCTGCAATTTCGTTTCTCAATGAAAGCATTCATTTCCTAAATCCGTGAATCGTTCTACAAAAATCGTGTTTATATATCAAAAAAGTAAAATATTTTTATTAATGAAAAAGTTATCAAATGCATAAGGTATGTATAATCAGTTTACAACTATCACATGTGTTAAGGAGCGAAAAGTTTTGCCTTATTTAATCTTTAAAGTTCTAAGCAATTTTAATAACTTGTATACCTAAGAATAATACGAGTAGCATGAGCATTTTATTCTGTATTCGAATACAGTAGCCAGCATATACATTCCCTGCCCACAAACCTTACAAGTAGAAGTAGAATGCTGCATGTATTACATGATTTCTACTTTGACCACAAGGCCAATGATGGTGCCCTAGGGAGGACGAAGTTTTTATAGCCTGGGTTGTTACGTGACAATATTTATAATGTTGGATGAATAAGTTTCGGCACAGATGTGAATAACAAAAAAGAAATTATACTTTGAGCAAACCCTCATCGTAACTCAGGGAGACATCTATTTCTACAATAAATTCAATGATATCAAGAAGTAAAATAATAAATAAATAATATAATCTGATAAAGAAGATCTTTGATGAACCGAACTCAAATTCTTTTAAGTGACTGTCTAACATTTTCTTAAACAAGTTAATCTGTTTTTAATCATAAATTCAAGTGTACCTTTTTAGTTACGATAAAGGTATTATAGGGCAAGTTTTCCATTTAGAAAAAAAATCGAAATCGAAATATTGATCAAAGTGAGTCCAGCAATTCCACCTGTCTTTTTGTATGTCTGTTTGTACGTACTTCAACCTACAGACTAAGCCACTGAAGCTATTTTCTTCAAACTTGGTATTTAAGATTCCTCGTTGATTTCCTAAAGGAGAAATTGAAATTTGTTTTAGCTCTAAAACTAACGGTACCTGCTATACGGACGTTATAAAAATTTTATTTATCTCGAAAAGGGCTCTAACAATTTTGAAAAAAATAATGGTGCATACCTTTGTAGACATTGTCTACACGAAATCGTTTTTTTTTTTTTATTTTCGATTTTTTCACTAACGGTTGTACCGATTTCGATTAAAATTTTTATACGGCAGCGTATTTTTTTTAATTTTAAAATTTTAAATTATCCTATGTAACAGACTAAGAATTTCAAAAATGAATGTTATTAGAGAAACTGTTCATAAGCATAAAATTCATTTTTTAAATGACTAAAAAAAACTTCTTTAGTAGTTAAAGGTAAGAATAGGATGCCATGTGTTTCAAGCAAATATAGATTTATACAAGAAAAAAAATTATAAGTCTTTGTAGTGGTTTCTTAAAAAATAATGTTTTAATAAGAAAATTTTAAAACATTTTTAAGAACAAATGCTGGTACGCCAATTTGAAGTTTTTATTATTGTATGAATAAAAATTCAATTTATAAAAAAAAAGTATTGAGCCGTTTTCGAGATATTAAATTTTCAAAAAAAACAAAAAATTGATTTTTTTTTTCAAAATTCAAAAAAAGTATTTTTTTTTAAGTTTTGAAATGCAATGTTTTTTAAACTTTTCAGAAGCTTCTCTCTACGAAATTTCATTAAAATCCGTTGTGCTGATAATAAGAAATTCAAAATTTTAAAAAATCCTTCTAAAATTTAAGCAAAATTCTCGGAACCGTTTTCGAGAAAAATACGATTTTCGAAAACCATTTTTTAACATTTGTATGGAAGGTACCGTTATTTTTGGTCTCAAAAAATCAAATCAAAAAACATCCGGGGGTAAAAAATTAAAACCCATATCTACCAAGTTTGAAGAAAATCGGCCGAGCCGTTTAGCTGTAATCGAACAGACAGACAGACAGATAGACAGACAGACAGACAGACAGTCAGACAGACAGACAGAATTGCCAGACCCACTTTTTTCGTCTTCGCTATCATCGTAATGTCAACTTTGATCAAAATCTCGATCTTGATCAAAATTACGAGTGCATACCTTGCCTCATAGTATGTTTTTTTTTTTTTTAGGGGTTCTGCCGCTTCTGAGAAAGTGGCAAAGTTCTTCAAGATAATCACTTGTCATGAGAATCACTTCGCATCTTTTCAATTTTGGAAAATTAACATGAGAACAACACATGAAATTGAGACTTGCAAGTCAATAGGCCTTGGTTCTTTACAAGCTATTATTCGATTATTTTCGTTTAAAGTAATTTCAGTTTTTAGTTTTTCAAAAAGTTCCCTAAGAAAAAGGATTTATCATTCTTAAACAATGTATTGAAACAAGTATTTCCTGTAAATGTATTTTGTTTAGCTTTAAGATAAATATAAAATAAACATGAGTTAATAAATAATACAAGAAAACAAAAACTTATTTAAATAAAGACAAGCTATGAAATGTTAATTAAGCTTTGTAATAAAAAGTAATAACGATAATGTTATAAGTGATAAAGTTATGAAACGCCAAGTGCTGAGAGAGGCAATTATGAGTAACACATTTGTAAACGACACAGTTTATTAATAATGTGGACACTTAATACTTTCGTTTTTATTTTAATCTGGAAACAATTGATATGTTCTAGTGATAATACAAAATCTGAGGGTGATTATTTCTGATACTCATCATAGTTTTTCTTTAATGACATTATTCTTTTCCACAAAAGCCAATATAAAACATTCTTACCATGAAAGCAACTTTGTGCGACCTAGTAGTGTATTTTAATTTAAAATTGAGTTGGAGATTTTGTGTACACTCGGGCGTATGTGTACTTTTTTTGTATTTTTGATGGTTTAAACATTTCCGCATGGACAAAATACTGAAAATCATATCAAAAACAGTTGCACATATATAAATTCAAACTTTAAGTCAAACTATGCCATATATTTGACATAAATAAATATATTAAAGGTAGGTAGATACTAGATACCTTCAATTGGGTATTGGGGTTTCAGTGAGGATAAAGATGTAGGTAGGTTTCAGTTGCTTCTACATAAACAGTATCAATATGACTTAAGATGGGTATTTATCGTAGATACATTTTCAAAATAGAATGTGATGTAAATAATTTTTAGGTTGTAGGTTTGATAATGCAGACGAAGTTTTCAAATAGAAAGAATACTCAGACGGAGAGAGGTTTAAAATAGTAAATTTGGTCAGCCGAAAAGCTTGTGTGGTTAAAAAATCAACTTTCTTTCATAATTTCTAAGTTATACGACAAAACTAACCATCAATGTCTTTCTTAAACACTTCTTTGATAAAAGGTAAAAAAGAGGAAGTTAGGTTAGATGATGTTTAGTGAGGTAAATACACCTGTATGCAGGGTGTCCAGTAATTCGTGTGGCATACTTTGGGATGTGAGTCTTGGTCATATTCTAAGAAAAAAATTGTTCTACAGTAAAGTCTGATTTTCAACTTTGACATCACCTTTTGACGATTTAAAAAAAGGCTAACTGTGGTGTACCCTGACCCATGTTAAGGTCAATTTCTCTGTCAGTACTAATAATAGGGACGTTATTTTGAACTTTTTTTTAGTAGAAATACTAACCTTTAAGGCAACGTTTAAATTATGCTGATATGTTTTTAGGGTTACCAGATATTCAATCTTAAATGGTGTTCAATTTTTCTTGTCCGAGCAAAATTTTGACTTTAAGGTCAATTTTTTTTAAATAAACGGTAATAAACATAAAGTTTTCTTATTTTTACCTGATGAACAAAACAACAATAAAAAAAACTCATTAATAAATGCACCCAAAAACACATACCTTTTATGATACTTGGGAAAATCTAAAACAGGTAGAAAATCGAAATTTTGGTTTTTTACCTACTTTTATTGGAGCACTTGACAATTGGAGTGGTTTTCCAAGAAAAGATAGTTTATAGGTAATTTTTAAGACTGTGCACTCATCAAAAGGGTTCAAAGTGTACTTATGCCTACTTGAATTGCTGTCAAAACCCTAATTACCTTACCTCTTCTCAGGGAGAGTTAAATTTGGGGTATGGGTTAATTAAGAAAATAAGTGGTAGAAAAGAATAGAAAAACAAATCCAGATTATCAAGTTAAGTCATGAATACAGATGGATAAGAGCGCTTTTTGAAATGCCTTCATTTACGAGAGAAGTATACGCAAACATTTTATTCGTTTATGGGTTGTGCAAAGGAAATTCAAGAAGGGCACAATGAAGATACCAGGAACTTTATCCTAACAGCCGACTTCCTTCTCGATATATTTTTGAAAATATCTTTCGAAGGCTTCGAGAAATTGGATCACTTTCAACTGCAAGAGCTGCAAGGACAAGAAGAGTTTTGGTCATCCGCAGCCAGGCCAGGACAGATTACTGGCAGCTGTTGGAATCGATCCTTCCATCAACATAAGACGCTTGGCTCTACAGATCGTCTTTGGGTTTAACATGGATACCTGCCGATTACCGGCTCTATACCACGGGAGGCCTATGTCCAATTGGAGTCAGATTGGGTACTGACCATTAACCCCGACATAGCCGAAGCCATCTCGGTCGCAAAGTTGTGACAGGTTGCAGGCATGAACACACCTCTTGCTTAGGAGGCGAGGTCTATCTAACACCTCTTGAATTCAGGCACGGCTGGAAACCATGTGTCTCCGCATTTGGAATAAACCAAGCCACCACGATACTCCCACTAGGGGGCCTACCTCATAGATATTCTGAGAAAGAGAGCACGCCTGCGACAGCTGCACTTCACTATCCGAAGGTAGAATAAGAGAGCCGGAAGACGTACGCTATAGCCCTCATATTCCTTGCCAATACCTCCCATGGGCCATGGTGCCAGAATATAGCTTCCGTTCGAGCTTCGCCACCACTATGGTCACTTACAGATGAAGTTCCTGCAAAACCTCGGGGCCTGTCAACCCTGATATGCACACACCCAGCTATAGTCGAGGTAGAAACCACAACCAAGAACCACAACCAAGAATGTGGTGAGTTGTTACACACTCCTTGGCGGATTCCTACCTTAAGGACACCGTCCAGACTGTTCCTATCAAGTTAGTTCAGTTACTATTACAGTAACCTATCCACAGGCACCGCGAGGTTTTTGGGTGCACTTATTAATGAGTTTTCTTTTATTATTATTTTGTTCATCAGGTAAAAATAAGAAAACTTTATGTTTGTTACGCATTTTTTGAACAAAATTGACCTCAATTGAATATCTGGTAAAAAAAAAGTTCAAAATGAGGCTCTATCATTTTTACTGACAGAGAAATTGACCTAAACATGGGTCAGGGTACACCAAACTTAGCCTTTTTTTAAATCGTCAAAAAGTGATGTCAAAGTTGAAAATCGGACTTTACTGTAGAACAGTTTTTTTCTTAGAATATGACCAAGAATCACATACCAAAGTATGGCACACGAATTACCGGACACCCTGTACATACTGTTATTTTGTTTACATAATTTCACAATTTCATTCTTTTTAAAAGGAATTTAAAGGATTTAAATTGTTTCTTTAAATCTTTCTTAATACTTTTTTACCCTTTCTAAAATGCATAGGTATTTTCTTAATCCTTCAAACAGACTTCTTTAATACTTCGTGAGTCTTTTTGAAGGGTATGGTATTTTTTAAAAAACCTTTTTTTGTTTTTATTTTTTAACCTTAAGTTTTGTCTTTTATTGTAATGCAAAAATTTGTAAACTTTCAGAAGGCTTAAAGAAATATTAAAAAAATCACAAAAATTCCGATTTAATGCCTCAAAAATACACCAATTTTAGAAGGATTAAAAAAGTATATAAAAAAAAAACTCATTTAAGAAATGCCAATCGAAGAAGTTTTATAGAATGCTTTAAGTAGAAGTGAATACACCAATGTATGTTCTTGATAAAAATAAATCATAAAGAACAAATGAAGATTTAACAAAGAACCATTAATTGGCATACCAATTAATATTAAATAAAGTATGAATTTATGAAATGTGGTGCCGAAATTATATTATTTTGTTCTTTCTTGTGTTACTAAGAGTCTTAAGTAATTCAGCCAACTAATAATAATATTAACTCAGTTAACTATGACACATCTCCTTGAATAATTTTCTAATTCCGCTCTACTAGAGTAATAAAGAATATACATATTATGATGAGCTAGAACATGATACTTTAAGTAGATTTGTTAAGTACTTGAGTATTTCAGGACTTCAGTCCTTTGAATTATAATTTTTATGTACTGGTACCTGAAATAGTTGACGTACCAGTATTTTGTAAAACAGTTGTGTTCAGCTAATTAACCTTTGTTTTTGCTGCTTTTTAAAGGAGAAAATCAGCGTACATTGAATTGACTCAATACACATCAAGGGTAGACGTCTTTCCTAGGCCTTTCCAGCATGGTTACACATGCTCGTGTTATTTATGTCAAAGCTATTTTTTTATAGATTGAACAGGTTACAATAACGAGTGGAAAGGTTATTTCCGGGACACGGAACTCAGGAAGTGGTTTTCGTCATACTAGTGCTAGCATCTGTGTATGCCTATCTACTTCCACTTATTTAGAATTGGAAGCTCTCGAAAAAAGGTTTTGTTATTTCTTTTATGATTTTAAATACTTAATACGAAAACTTTTCAGGTTTGTGCATTAAAGTCCGCGCAAGAAGTGTTTTTTTTTTTTGAAAATTGTCTTATTTTTGAGTAGACTGTGAGCCGCCAACGAGTAGAGACGTGTGTGTTTTTTTGATCTTGTCTAAGTAATGGCTGTGTGTAAGCTTTGTAAATTATCAATCGCAAGAAACGCGTGTAAAATAACTTGCACTGAGTGTCATTGCACTTTGCATGCAAACTGCGCCAGGCTTGAGAAAGCTGATGTTGAAAATTTTACCAAAAACAATACATTGTGGCGCTGTGTTACTTGCAACAGATTATCACTGTCATCCAGTAGAAACATTATAAATTATTCTACCTCTACGGACGGAAAAATTTCACTACAGGGAATCCACCAACTTGTAATTAGTCTACAAAATTCTCTAACATCCACAGCTGAGTCTCTGAAAGCCATCCAAAAACAACTTGATGCACTTGAAAAGTCTACGGAAATTCTCGCACAGATAAGAGAAGAGAATGAAAACCTGAAGTCCCAGTTAAATTCGACTTTACATAGGCTAAATAGTGCTGATCAGCTTATCCACGAAAAGTTCATTGAACTCCGTGATGTCCCGCTAATCCCAAATGAAAATTTATATAACACGGTAGTGGACATCATTACAAATGGAATTGGTGTCGTCATATCAGATAATGACATTGACTCGCGCTATAGAAAAAACATGAAAAACAAACCGACTTCTACTGTTGTTGTAAAGCTCTGCTGCAAAAGAACGAAGGAGCGTATATTGTCTGCAGTGTATGCAAAAAAATCTCCGATCGATGCTAATGATGTTTTTCCATTGAGTAAGGGGAATATTTTTGTGAGCGACTGGCTATCTGCGGAAAACAAATTTTTACTAAACGAAGCGAAGAAGGCGAAAAGTAAATCACATTACAAATACCTATGGGTGCGCAATGGGAGGATCATGATGAGAGAAAAAGAAGGCAGTAAGATTAAATATATTCAAAGCTTAATTGATCTTAATCACTTGATTAAGACATCTACTTAATTATTTGTAGTATATATTGACTTAATATGGAAAACATAAATGAAATATTTGATCTTGATTTAAGTAGTAACATTAATGAAATCTTAGTTGATACAAATTTAACGGCTAATCATAATGATTTAATAATTTTGCATCAAAACATTAGAAGCATGAGGAAAAATTTTGATTCTTTTTGTCTATATTTGCAGAATAATGTTGTAAATCTTCCTCAAATAATAGTCTTGTCAGAAATCTGGATATTCAGTCATGAGCTTTGCTATTATTCTTTACCAGGTTACAAGCTCGTTGCAAATTGTAATGAAAAATATCCTTCGGGAGGTATAGCTGTGTTCATTAAAAATACACTTGCAGTTGAAAATGTTCTTAAACCGCTTTTCGACAGTGCTGACTGTATCATAGTCAAAATAATTTTAAACTCGACTGTATTAAATATTATTTGCATGTATCGTCTCCAGTTTGTTGCAAAGGAATCTTTTTTGAGTAACCTTGAAGTAACTTTACTTCCAATAAGAAGTGAAAATGTTTGCTTAGTTGGGGACTTAAATATTGATATTCTAGGTATGCCTTCTAGTAGTGATAATTATGTACTCCTTTTATCGTCAATGGGCTTTCAGTCGTTTATAAATGTTCCTACAAGAGTAACAACAAATACCCAAACGTGCATTGATCATATCTTTCTCAATAGTAGGTACAATTTTGAAGTAATTCCGTTTGTATTACATTGGGATGTTACGGATCATTACGCGATAGGAGTCTCATTACTGGATATTTGCAAAGGTAATATTGATAATTCTCGGAAAAAATTCCTTCCAATTAATGATGATGCTAAGAAAATCAACTTCTTCAACCTCTTCGGCTATCTTCAGAATGAAAATTGGGAACTTGTTTATGATTCCGTGTGTCCTTCAATTGCATTCGATAAATTTATTAAGTTAGTAAACAGTTTCATAGAAAATTCGATGTATAGCTGCAAAAAACGTAAAATAAAGAAAATTAAACCTTGGATAACGGATGACCTTTGTAATAAAATAAGGAAAAAAAATCGTTTCTATTCTCTAAATAAAAACCGTTTGCACATTCAATCTATTAGCTTACATTACAAACAACTGAAAAAAGATATCTGGAATCTAACTAAATATCAAAAGGAAACATATTATATACGCCAATTTAATAACTGTTCTAACAATCCCAAAAGACAATGGCAATTAATCAACAATATATTGGGCAAAGAGTTCGACTCAAATCACATTAATAGTCTCAAGCTATCAAACTGCGGTAGCTATACCCAGAGTTAGAACTGAGCATTATAGAAGATTTTTTACAACCATGGGTCCTACAATCTTTAACAAACTGCCTTGGGATATACGCAAATTAATTACACATAAATCAATTTTTTTTAAGAAACTACGTTCATGGTTATTAAACCTAAACGATGTAGAAATATTATTACAAGTGATGATCTAGTGTTACTACTCTAATTAATAAACAGCTCGCTCTTGAAGTATCTTTTTCGCCCCATAAAAATAAAAAAAAAAAAAAAAAAAAAAAAACTCTTTCTCATTCTTACGCGGCTCTCTACTCTTCAAATTTTTTACCACTTGCTACTGGCACTTCATGCCACAAAGTGTATTCCTGTCTTTTCTTGGTGCATTACTGAATATCCACAGGTAGTTTATATGATTATATGATTAAACTTTGTAGCTATTTTATATACACTTAAATCTATTGCAATACATTCTTTTTTATACTATTTTGAATATTGTACTTTGTATGAATTGTATCCTTGAAAAACATGAATAAAAATCTAATCTAATCTAATCTAATCTAAATAAATAAATAAATACATAAATGAATGAATAAAAAGCTAATTAAAGAAATAAGCAACAAAAAAATAAATAAATTAATAAATAAATATATGTAAATAAATTAAGAAATAAATATGTATGCATTTTTGTTTTGGCAGTATTACCCGTGACAACTACAACTCCGGAAAGATCATTTTCTACCTAAAGAAGAGAATGAAATCTATCTTTGAAATTCTGACAGACATGAATGGTCCTGCTTCTTTAAACATACATACTCAGATACAACTTTCTAATGAAGACATTCTTGGAGAATTCTCAAAACATAAAGAAAACTTAAATACAAATAAAACTGACGTGGTTTTAGTCGTGATATTTTTGTCTTTATAGTTTTTAATATTATTTTAATATATTATATATATTTTATTTTAAGTATTTTTCACACCTTTTATTCTCAAACGCAATATGTAGATCACATATTCATTCATATTAACTCAGAAGAAAAATAAAAAAAAATATAAGCAAATGGAATTTCTGTTTATTCATTTATGCGAGAAAATCTGAACTACCTCCATCAAATATTCTTGGTTTGAGTCAAAAAAAAATAGAAATGTATCTCTATATATATTATTGATTTACCCTTCAAAGTTTCAAGTACACCTGGGAGACAGACTTGAAGTATATGTGTATAAAAAGCACCACTTTCATTTATCACAGCGATATAGCAAATTGATAGATATAAATTGGGATGTTTATTGACCAGAAAATTCTGATTGAGAGTTCCTTCTTTTTGAATGACAAGTTAATGGTTTTTGTTTTAAATCCTCTTAGAAATAAACACAAGCGAAGATTCTCTCTTCACTTAAAATTAATGAAAGAACAAATTGTAAGAATTATACGTTCTTTATATTTTTACTGAGTTCCATAGTATTTGAAATGTAAAGACTGTAAATATTGATGGAGAAAAAGGTTAACATTGATAAAATACCGGCATTAAAAGTAAGAAGGTAAAAGTAGAAGACGACATGAGATCAAAAGTAATGTTTGCTACCCATGGAATAAAGATAGCACATACATACGCATAAGAAAGTTGATGCTCATTTCAGACGTACATGCTGCGTTGGTAGTATTTTCTTCTATTTTTCAAACAAATGATTTTTCTCCGTACGTAAGATAAATTTTAAATTACCCTGCTTCTCCTGCCTCACATACTTCGTTACTGAAGTGGGTAGTATTTGAAGTTGTACACTATCAGTTTTTAATCGTTAATTCGAGACCATTGCTGTTACTATGACAGTTATACTAGTTCTTACTTCAACGTTGCTTAAAAACGTTCTTTAAATCTTAGACTTGTTATTTGGTTTAAAATAAAATGCTCCAATGTAAAACAGTAAGAATTTCAAATATGAATGCTATTAGAGAAAAACTGTTCAAAAGCATAAAATTCATTTTTAAATTACTAAAACAACTCCTTTAGTAGTTGGAGCTAAAAACAGGATGTCATGTGATTGTGTGATTGAAGCAAATATTAGTTTATGCAAGAACAAAAATTATAAGTCGTTGTAGTGGTTTCTTAAAAAAGTAAGCTCTTGTGTAAATTTTTTTTTTGGCATATCTGATGCACTTTTATGCACTATTGTCCCCACTAGAGCATGCAAGACGTTCACATTTGTAAATAACTACTAAAGGCTTATCTAATTATGCTAATTATTTTTTGTTATCAATCACACCCAAAAATTGCTGTGGGCTCTTAGTCTATAGGCAACAGGAGTAGGGATAGAAACAATACAGACAAGAATTAGATTATATTAGTTAAGATTAGATATTGATCATGCTAGGAAACTAATCATCAGATATAAAATTGCATGAAATGTATCATGGCAGAAAACTATCATGCGTAAAAACCTATCATGCAAGGAAACTATAAACTATAAAAACTATCATGCTATAAAAACTATAATGCCGGAAAAATATTATACGATAAAACTTAGAAGGGTACCTTACATACGTACATCAATTTATCATTTTGATTCAAGAAAACAATCATGCGAAAACACTATCATGCGAGAAATGTATTAAGCAAGATTATTAGCGTATGGAAAAACTCTCACGCACATAGTTTTTTCGCATAGTAATTTTATAGCGTTATATCTGTTTTCTTATAAATATAAGATTGAATTTAATGAGATAAGATTTCAAACGAACTTTTAACATTTTTGGTTACTTTTTTAAGGCATAGAGGAAGAATGGCCCAAAAAAGTGTGCCAAATACACCGATGTTCTGTGAAAATAAAAAGCCGAACACTTTTCATGTAATTTTGTATGTAAAATTGAGTTATAAAAGTGCAGACGGAGAACAAAATATAAACAAATAAGAAGATTGAAAGGAAATTATAAATTCATTATTATTGGTATTTGCGTACTAAGAAAAAATACTGTCAATGACTATCTCTTTTGAACTTTTTTTTGCTTTTGAATTTTTTTTCTTTTATCTTACTTTCAGTCTATTAAGACATCCCCACCTTGGCTTAAGTTTGTATTGTCTCTTTGCCACAGTTATGTTCGATCTCTTAACACTATTTATATCACTTAGAAGGAACACTGCTAAACGAGATAGTAAATAAGTAAAATACTATAGTTTATCAAAAAAATTTTTTTTTTAATTTTTAAGCTGCAGTGTATCCGTTAAATAAAAATTCGTTTTTGACTTCAATTTCTGATAACAATATCTTTATTAATATACGCAGGAACGCTCTTTATTCCATCAGTGTTAACGATCAGCTCTGAATGTCAACGAACTCAAGGCTGAGATAAATATAATACAGTGAAAGCTTTACTTACGGACAGCTCCAATAAGCGGACAGCTCCCTTAAACGGACACATTTTCGGGGACGAACTTCTTTTTCGAAAATCTCATACAAATAACTTTCCTATAAACGGACACTCTCATAAACGGACGCGGACACGTTTTCTTGCCCATTTTAGATAGAAAACCTCCCATACGCGGACACATTATTTTATTTAGGGATTATTTTTTCTCAAAAATGTAACGGAAAAGAACAGCAGATCTGTTTTAAGTACAGTTTATGTTTAATACGTAAGTAAATCTATAGAAAATCTCCGATAACCGGACGCGAAGCTCTAATAACTGGACAGTGGGATGTTATGTTGAAAGGTTATTAGGGGATTTCCCGAGTTAGTTACTGGGGGTAGTTGGTGTAATTTTGAGAGGGTATGGTTCCCTTTTTTCATCGCGTTTCGTTTTTACACATGTTATTTCCTTTCCTTCAGCTACTCATTCATCACACTGAAAAGTTTTTTGTATACCCTTAATATGTCAGAGATACAGTGTGAGCAATAGGAAAAAAGGGAGGGGTCAGAAAGGAGGTGTCGGTGTACATTGGTTTTGAATTTTTGAACATAGCAATGACTGGGAAAGACAGAGCGTGGTAAGGAATTCCACATTAGCATAGTACGGCTAAAGAACGAATCTCTGTACTTCACAGTACGTCCGAAGTTGGGCTCAAGGGTAAACTGATGGGCATTCCTAGAAGTGCGAATATTACGGTTGAATTGTTTAAGGGGAGGAATCCAGCTGGCTATTTCGCTAGGGCATAGTCCGTTAAAATAACGGTAAAAAAGGGTAAGGCAAGAAAAGTTGTAAATTGCCAATGCATTGGGCAACAAAAACTTATTGGTTCGCGCTTTGGCAAAAAGGTTTGTTTTTTTTTTCAGCCACGACATGAAATATTTTATCTATGCAAAGTTTTTTAGATTTAATATTGGACAAACACAAGCTGCAGAGATTTCAAGAAATAAAGAAGATGTTCGTGGAAAATGGCAAGGTAGATCGTAGATCCAATATTAATCAGAATTAATATGAAGTTAAAAAAAAAGTTTTTTTTTATTGCTTTCCCTTAACCGGACAGTTCTCATAACCAGACAAAAATTGGGGGACCATGAGTGTCCGCTTATTAGAGCTTTTACTGTAATATGACAACTTATTCTACCCGCAGCTCTTTTTGATTCTTTCTAAAGTTTTTGTTTATTAGGTTTTCAAAACTGCTATATACGAGTAACAAATTTTCAGAATTACAAATTGTTTTCTTAAACGCATCACTGGTTCTTACTCCACAGTTCTTCATTATTTCAAAAAAATCATGGCTATTGTCTTTTCAGTCGAGTTCTTATTTTTATTTTTCGAGCACGCAAAATGAGCCATCAAATTCTACGACAAATCGAGAAAATTTACTTCTTTTTTTTTTTGAGTCGAATAACATAATGTAGGTGGAAGCTTATAATGGGTGATTTTTGTTTGCTATTTTCTTTTTGGTAACACTGGTTTTGACAGCTTACGCACGTTTCGTGTTTCGTGTCACTGTCAAACATCTTCAGTTTGGTCTATTATTTAACCAGAAATCGTCTTACAAACTAACAACGCTTGCAAATTATTGAATTTTATTATCAAAATGCGTGCTCTGTTAAGAAAGTTCATAGCGCGCTTTTTCCATTTTATTGTCAGTTTAATCGACCTACTGAGGCGGCTATTCGGGTTACTGTGACTAAATTTCTCACCAAATTTACATTGTTGGATATTAAACCACCAACACGCTTACGTAGAGTGCGAACTGAAAAAAATATCGCAGCTGTATCGGCCAGAGTTAGTGATGACCGTGAATTGTCGATTCGTTACTCCACTACGTGGAACATTTTGCGGAAGGATTTAGGTGTGAAGCCTTTCAAAATACAGCTGGTGCAAGAATTGAAGCCGAATGAATTTTTGGTGAATGGGCTCTTGAAAAGTTTGCCGAAGATCCACTTTTTTATCGAAATATTGTTTTCAGCGACGAAGCTCATTTCTGGTTGAATGGATACGTGAACAAGCAAAACTGCAGTATTTGGACTGAAGAGCAGCCAGAAGCAGAAGAAGAGCTACCAATGCATCCAGAAAAAGTCACTGTTTGGTGCGGATTATGGGTTGGCGAAATCATTGGGCCGTATTTCTTCAAAGATGATGCGAATCGCAACGTTACTGTGAATAGTGAGTGCTACCGTGCGATGATAACAAACTTTTTTTGTGCAAAATGGAAGAGCTTGACTTGCATTACATGTGGTTTCAACAAGACGCTGCCACATGACACCCAGCACACATAACAATGGAACAATCGGGAGGCGAGTTCGGTGAACAGTATATTTCACATTTATAGCCGGTTAATTTGCCGCCAGATCGCGCGATTTAACGCCTCTAGACTATTTGTTGTGGGGCTATGTTAAAGTTCATGTCTATAGCGACAAGCCCGCTTCGATTGACGCACTGGAAGCCAACGTTGAAGCATTTATTCGTGAGATACCGGCCAAAATTTTAGAAAGAGTATGCCAAAATTTGACTAAGCGGATGGACCATTTGAGGCGCAGTCGCGGCAACATTTGCATGAAATAATCTTCAAATATTAAATTATATCGACCGTACTATCGATTCAAATAAGGATTTCATGCATTTTTCTGAATTTTATTTTTTTTTAATTTCCGATAGCTCTTAAAAAATCACTCGTTACATATAAACAAATTGTTTATTTCGAGGCGAGAGATAGATCTACTAAAAATTATATCGGATTTAATATTAGCCAGTTACTTAAGCTTAGTAGTTAAATATTTAATAATTTAAATAGATAATTTCTTTGCATATTATGAAAATATTACATATTTTTACCGAAATAAATAAATTTGAGGTGCGGGAGCTCAAAGAGAAGTGACCCAGTGACTTACTCAACCATTCTTATGTAGCTGTTAGCGCTAGGATTTGACGGACCAACAGTTTTGAGCAGCGTCCTTAAGGGTAATATGAGAAGCAGTTTTCATGACAATATACTCTTGGAGAATTTGTCACTTCTTCACAAAAAGCTGTTCCCCTAAAAAATATATCTCATGATGGCAGCGTAAGTGTAACACACTAACTATTACATAAAGGTGTACTAGAATTGAGATATAGTTTAGCTTATAGCGCTCGCATTGGGTTAGTAAGTTAGATGTAAGTTATTGGATAAGTAGGCTGTTTTAATGAATTTTTGTCTAGCTTTAAGATAGTTTTAAGATTAATGTTAATAAAAATTAATTTAAAAAAGCGTTCTGCGGTTAACCGAAAGAGGTGTCCACCCGCGGGCCTCTTTTTTTTAATTAATACAAGATCAAAAATAATATGCATAACTGGAATAGATTTAGGTTTTTAATGTGCGAGTTTAGTGACAGACTTTTCAATGATACTAAGGAATGCGCATGGTACAAAGTTAAATGTGTGTCTTTTTAGAACTTGTTTTTTTAAAGAGTTTTTCACTATGAGACATTGCCATGTTCAAATTATTTGAAAAAATAACTTCTACGTACTTACACTTTTTCATATTTCTTTGCTTTGTTGGTTGATTTGGCAATATCAGGCTATACCATTTTTGCATACCACCATCTCTGACTAATTCAAATTTCCATGACTTTGAATATTCGAATAATCTTCTTCGGTTCTTCTATATAAACTTTTACAAGGATTGGAATAATTATAGGATCTTTGAAGTGTTGTGAAATAATATAAATGAATATAATTTGGTTAAACATGTTTAATGTGCCAGAGTAATGGAAAATTAGACTTTTTGGTTGTGCGCCACCAAGCGAAACTGCGGTGGACATTTGAATGATGTCATAGGCCATACATAATGACATAGATGGGCCTTCTAACAAATGAAATTAATTGAGAATTTCGTAGTTTGTTTTAATAAAAATTTATGGATAGAAAGCGCCGAATGCAAAACCCTTTACCTATTAAAGACATTTAATGAAAACACATATCGTTTTCAATTTTGTCAGTTTCCTTAAACTTAAATTTGAGTAGGTAACTAGTGAACTGCTGATGTTGACCTCCTTTTGATGATGATGATGATGTCATTCCACCAGAAAAAATGTCCCTTTTGCCTTTTTTCATATTTTGAGTTTCGGGTGAAAAAATTTCATGTTCGAAAAATTCCCTTTATTAGGAGCATTCAGTTCGGGTGAAATGCAACACGATTTAAATTTAAAATATTCACTTGCATTTTAATTTCTTTAGTATGATTTTCTTAGTTTATTATTTATATTTTTAGATTACACTTTTTTCTTTTAAATACAAATTATCAACCAAACAAATTGTTTTTATTCGTCGCTTGATTTAATCCTTACTTTCAACAACTGACAAGACAAAACAAAAAGTCAGATTGTTAGATTTGTTCATGTATCGATCCCGAATCGGCCCCATGGGTAAGCACGGAGAGGGAAATTTTATATCTTATATCTGCTAATTCAGAAATTTGGTTTTTTTAAATAAATTGATTGGAGAAGGATTAAAAATCGTATCATTGCACTAAATGGCCACTATTTTAACAGGAAAATGTAAACCAGAAAAAAATAAGTTCAGATTTTATTCTCTGTTTCCATCACAGAGATACGGAAATTTATTAATAGCTCAGTTTTCTAAAATACCTATTTTTCGAACCGTGTCGGTCGTGTCAGTTCTAAATTCGAAGAAACTCTTGATTGCTTTTTAAAATCCGGGAGGACAAAAATATTTCGTGTGAAAGGTTATTCGGGCGAAACTCCTGATAGGGCTGATTATTTTCAGGAGTAGTGCCTATTCTGAGAAAGTGGCGAATCCTCCAAAAATATATTTTGTGTTGCAAAGCCATGTGGGAGGATCTACACCAGTTTATATTTTCAAAATTGGTTATTGGAAATGACTTTCTATAGCGGTTTAAGCAAATTAGGAGGCATTTTTGTCCAAATGTACCAGTCAGTGTATTTTACAATGTAAGCTTATGCTGATACTGAAATTAAAGTAAAGCACGTGGGTATTGCATTTTAAGGCTATTTATTTTTTAATAAAAGATATTTATTTGGAATTAGCTGCGATAGTTGAGCTTCACATTTATTAATAATATTTTGATCTACATAAATGTATGTATATTTTGTATAAATTGTTGAATTCAATATGTATATTGTTAAAATCCCTCTATAAAGTCGGGTAGACAAAAATTGAATTAAAAAAACTGTGTGTGAGATTCTAACGAATGTTTTGTGTTATTTGAAAGAAATAATGACATTTTATTTGGAATATGTCATTATTTCAAGAAAAACTTGTAAAAATTCTTGAACCCGAGATATTGAAATTGAATTTAAAGATAAACATGGAAAATAGACTCTCGTAAAATATAAATTTAAATTTTGTAAAATTAAATTAATGAAATAATAAAAAGATTTAAAAAATCCATTACTGGCAACACGCTCACAGAAATGGTTTAGAGTTTTAATAAGTCACGAGGAGGTGCTGGTTCTCTTCAAGCTTCGAGTAAAGATCGAGGAAGTTTAACTATTGTTTCCGAAACTCAGATTTTTAATAGGTTTAAGTTGATAATACATTGGATTATTTTTATATTATGGAATCTAAAAGTCTGGTAGATGTTTTTCTCAATTTTGTCGATTTTTTCAAGTACCGCTACAACTTTTTGAATTTATATATCAATAAAATGCACGACTGGGTCGCTCGAACTTGCTCCTATGTAAAAGACTAAGAATTTCAAAAATGAATGTTATTAGAGAAACTGTTCATAAGCATAAAATTCATTTTTAAATTACTAAAAAAAACTTCTTTAGTAGGTAAAGGTAAGAATAGGATGCCATGTGATTCAAGCAAATATACATTTATGAAAGAACAAAAATTATAAGTGTTTGTAGTGGTTTCTTAAAAAATTAGGTTTTATATAAGAAAATGGTACGCCAATATGAAGTTTTTATTATTGTATGAATAAAAATTAAATTTACAAAAAAAGTATTGAGCCGTTTTCGAGATATTGAATTTTCAAAAAACAAAAAATTGTTTTTTTTTTTCAAAATTCAAAAAAATATTTTTGTTAAAGTTTTGAAATGCAATGTTTTTTAAACTTTTTAGAAGCTTCTCTCTACGAAATTTCATTAATAAAGAATTAACAATTAAAAATTGTGCTAATAATGAGAAATTCAAAATTTAAAAAAAATCGTTCTATGGTAGGTACAGTCAGTAATATCTTGTTTTCAAAATTTTTTTTATTACATAACAGATATTAGAAAATAATAGAAAGAAAAAAAATTTAAGCAAAATTCTCGTAACCGTTTTCGAGAAAAATACGATTTTCGAAAACCATTTTTTAACATTTGTATGGAGGGTACCGTTATTTTTAGGTAAAACGAATATATTTTTCCCATTTACTGTAGATTATTTTTCCAAACTCTTACTTATCAACTTTTGAAAAAATCAAGCATGGGGTTTTCGAAATATTGAGTTTTCAAAAAAAAATTTGGAAAGTTTTTTTTAAAAATCCAAAAAAATTATTTTGGAAAATTTGAATACACAATAATATTTAAACTGCTGGGAAGCTTTAGCATAAAGAAAATGATCAAAATCGGTGATACCGTCTTTGAGAAAATCAAAAACAAAACAAATGGTCCCAAAGGGGGTACCAAAACTACTCATTTTTTGGAAATTTTTTTTCAACCATTACCTAGGTTTAAGTAAATTAAATTTTTTGATTTTTTTTTTTTTAAATCGTTGGGACAGTTTTTGAGAAAAAAAATAGTTATAAAATTTCGAAAAAAAAAAAATCGTATGGCAGGTACCGTTATTTTTGGTCTTAAAAAATCAAATCAAAAAACATCCAGGGGTAACAAATCAAAACCCATATCTACCAAGTTTGAAGAAAATCGGCCGAGCCGTTTAGCTGTAATCGAACAGACAGACAGACAGAATTGCCAGACCCACTTTTTTCGTTTTCGCTATCATCGTAATGTCAACTTTGATCAAAATCTCGAGTTCGATTTTTTTTACCGAATGCATAACTTGCCTTATAGTACCTATAAGTCGCAAGTAAAAATCATTAAATTCTTACATTTATTTTATACTAAATGTCTTTACTATATTATACACAAATCAAATATATATAAAATCACATGTAATTGAAGTTATTTCAATTAAAAACAAAATTGTCCAAATGAAAAACACATACATAACATACATACAATCATATATAATATACAAAACAATTTCTTTATATAGACTACGTAAATAAAACATACAAAAAAAACATTGCAAAAATTTTAATATAGATAATTCCACTTTGGTACTTTTTATGATCACACTCATCAGCACTTCAGTATTTAATATTATATTTGTTTACATGCATATTTTACTGACTTTCTGTAACGGTCAGTTCTCTTCTTTTTATTTTAATTAGGGATGGTCACGAGCGGAGACAAGAGACATTTCTCGGTCTCGGTCTCGTTGCATTCGAAAAAAATTACATATCTGGGCATCGGTGCGGTATAACTCGTTTCGATATCATAAGGTTTTTTTTTTGCGGAAGAAATATTCAAATAAAGTTGTAATCTAGAAGCTGCGATTATTTAAGTAGGTAACCTGAGATCTGAGAGTGGCGAGACGGAAACGATACCTAGACGAGATCGATACTTTTCTCGTCTCATTTCCAGCCCTAAGTTCAACGTTTTTAACACTACCTGCCACTCCCAAGAGTCAGTTCAGCATACAAAAATATTTTTATACTCATTACATTCATTGCCATAAATTTTTTACAATTAACAAAAGTTAATGCATTAGGGGTTCGTCTTGTTTCGTGAAATTTATTTTGGACATAATGTTGTAATGTTTATAAGAATTTTTATTAGAAATGATCTTTAACGCGGAACAACTATTGACGTGCTATATAATGTATGATATACATACATGTAGCAATGTATTTACAACTAATTTTATGAGTTTTTAAAAAATCTGATTTGGTTGTGTGAATTTGGTAAAATTTTAAGGTACTCGTATATTATACATTTTTGTATTATATATTTTTGTACTATATACTTTTTAATTCAAAAAATTCCAAACAAATCAAAATGATTGTAAATTTGTTTTAGAGTTAATCAGCAATAAAAAAAATATCAACGACTAATGCATATTTAACAACTTGTCTTGTTCAAAGCGTGAACGTTTGAAGCAACCTGAATCCTGAATTAGAAGAGCTAGTATGTGGGTGAAACCTAGTTGTGCATTTTATTAATGTTGTCCACATTGCATTGGAAGAGATCCCGTTCTAACGAAAATTCACCATCAGGACAACCCAAAAATAAAGAAATAAGTACAAGCAAGACGAAAACTACAATAGTTGGATCAACTGACATTAACCCCAGGAGACAACCCATGAACCCGATCATGAAATTTCTGACTCAACAAAATACGAACGAACTGATAGAAAAAGGAAATAGCCCACGATGTTCAAAACAACGCAGCTCCAACTACAATGAAACAAACGATAACAAATAGCAATTTAAACATACCAACCATCAACTTTACAATCATCTGCCAATACAAACAATGAACGCCGAACAAGACTCAAACATAAATACAAATATATCAAGACAAAAATCCTTCCCAAGCCGATCGATCACCGTGGGAAGAGTAGATCAAAACCCCCCATACACAAATAAGCAAACAGAGAACATAACAATCAAAAATCAACAAAATATACTAAGAATTTGTACTTTTAATGTCAGGACACTTTCTTCAGACGAAAAACAGGAAGAATTAAGACTAGCATTGAAAAACATAAATTGGGATATAATAGGACTAGCCGAAATTAGACTATTTGGACAAAGAATAATTAATAACGACAACGATATCTTCTGTTACATAGGAGAAACTAAAGGACTCTATGGAGTAGGATTTCTGATTAAAAAAGAACTAAAAGACAAAATAATTAACATCCGATTTCATAATGAGAGAATATGCAGTATACAGCTTAACATCCAAAACACAAAAATGACTATAATACAAGTATATGCACCGACAGAAAAAGCTGATGACGAAGAAATAATAAAATTTTACGACATTCTAGAAGAAACATTCAATAACAACAAAACAGAGTTAATGTACGTAATAGGTGATTTTAATGCAAAACTAGGAAAAAGATTGACCGAAGAAGAAAACTCAGCTATAGGACCTCATGGATATGGATTAAGAAATGAAAGAGGGGAGAGACTCATCAAGTGGCTAGGAGAAATGAATTTGAAATTCGGGAACTCATTCTTCAAAAAGAAAGATAGCAGGAAATGGACGTGGATCTCACCGAATGGAAAGACTAAAAACGAAATAGACCTCATCCTCACGAACAAAATTGAAACCATCCAAGACATATCTGTCCTTAATAAGATAGATTTTGACAGCGATCACAGACTAGTAAGAATGAAGATAAAAGTTGACCACAAAACATTAAGAAGAAATCGACAAATCTATTTTATTCCTACAATAGTTCCCGATCAAAAAATAATTACCTATAACGAAAATATAAAGACAAAAATCAATCAGCTTTTAGAACAGTCAAACACAAATAATGACCTTCAAAATAAATATGACAATCTAGAAAATATTATAAAGACTACAGCAAAAATCTCAATAATGAACACAAAGACTTCCAAAGACAAAATATCAGACGAAACCAAAGCTCTTATTTTTAGAAGAGAAACCTTAAGAACAAAACCACAACTACTTAACCAAGAAAAATTAGAACTAAGCGAACTCAGAAGAACTATAAGATATAAAATAACGAAAGATATACGTGAATTTAATGAAAACATTATAAAGGATACAATTAGACAAACAAAATCAATAAAAAAAGCAAAAACATATTTGAATAATAAACAAGAATGGATAACAAGTATGAAGGACCAAAACACAGCCGTTATAACAAACCGAAAAGACATCAATGAAAACGCAACAAAATTTTTTGAAAAACTGTTCACCTCGACCAAAATTATCACAGAAGAAGATACTCGTACAATGGACAACATAGATTCACCGACACACACCCCTGTGTTCAGCAAAGAAATTATCGAACAGACCATAGACGACCTGAAGAAAGACAAATGCACCGGAAATGACGGAATATCATCAGAAATGTTAATATATGGAAAAAACTCACTTTCCAACATTTTAACGAACATATTTAACGAAATAATTCAAACAAGACAAATCCCGGAACAATGGAAGGAAACAACGATAACATTAATACACAAAAAAGGAAAGAAGGACGATATCAATAACTATAGACCCATAAGTAACATCTCGACAATTTACAAGCTCTTTTCCAAAACACTTTACAGGACCATCAAAGAAGATTTTAATAACAAGCAACCAAGAGAACAAGCTGGATTTAGAGAAGGATTCTCAACAACAGACCACTTACAGACAATGAATCAGCTAATAGAAAAATGCAATGAATTTAGACTACCGATTTATTTTCTATTTATTGACTTTAGTAAAGCTTTTGACTCCGTTGAACACGAAATGATATGGTCCTCCCTGAAAAATCAAAACATAAACCCAAATGTAATAGAAACAATTAAAAACATATACAAAAATAACACAGCACGAATAAAAACAGAGAATAAAGGACGCAAATTTAATATAACAAGAGGAGTTAGACAAGGAGATCCGCTTTCACCACCTCTATTTAGTTCAGTTCTGGAAGACATTTTTCAAAAAACTAACTGGAAGACAAAATATGGACTAAGGATATGCGGACAAGTTCTTAACAACTTAAGATTTGCAGACGATATAGTTCTTATTTCTACAAAAGCAACACACATTCAAGAAATGTTGACGGAGCTAACTACCTTGTGTAAAAATTATGGACTTCAAATAAACAAATCGAAAACTAAAGTCATGACAAATCACACAAAAGACGATATAACGTTGGACGAAGAAAAAATTGAGTACGTAGAAGATTACATATATTTGGGACAACTAAAATCATTTAAGGACCAAGAAAATAAAGAAATTAACAGACGCATTACAAATAGCTGGAAACAATTCTGGAGCCTTAAACATATTTTACAATTGGACCAAAGTGTAGACACAATGAAATATATCTTCGACTCTGCTATTCTACCGATTCTTACTTACGGACTACAAACAATGAGCTTGACTGCAAAAACACTTGACCAGCTAAGGATATGTCAGACGAAAATGGAAAGGAAAATACTGAACATACGACCAAGCCAAAGGGTACGAAATGAAGATATTCGTAATAGAACCGGAATTATTGACGTCATAAATAGAACAAAAAGGCTGAAATGGAGCTGGGCAGGTCATGTATCTAGACTTCAGGACCAAAGATGGACAAAAATGACAACGAAATGGAGACCAGAGAACAAGAGACCAGCAGGACGACCCAATAAAAGATGGAGTGACGACCTATCCCAATTAAGTACAAATTGGTACAACGAAGCCAAAAATAGAGACATATGGGCAGCCTTGGGGGAGGCTTATGCCAGTAACCAACACTTTTAACTTTTATCCAATTATTTTCTTACAAATACAAAAAAAAAAAAAAAAAAAATTTGATTTATAACCTTAATACATATTACAAATTTTGAATTTAAGAAAAAAAAAAAAAAAAAAATTATGTCTGTCATTTTCTAGTAATAAGTGTTAAATTCTCACGATCTTAATATCTAAAATTTCTTTTAAAAATTATATATAAAAAAAAAAAAAAAAAAAATAAATAAATAAATAAATTGTAAATATCTAATATTGTAATCCAAATACCTGAGGCAATAAAAGGCTTATAATAATAATAATAATAATAATAATAACATTGCATTGGAAGACCTTGTTAAACGTTATTTTAAAATGTTTGCAACAACTAGTTGAAGATGTTATTATTTTTCTTCTGATGACTATGAAACTGATCCCACATTTTCTGGTGAGGATCAATACAAAAGTTCTAAAAAACCATATTCGACCTTGAAAAGAAATGCTCATAAAATATAATACTCCCGTATACCATCATCGGTAGCTGTAGAACGACTTTTTTCAATAGCGGGGTTTTTGAATGCTCCTAGGCGAGGAGCACTTTCAGACAACAATTTTCAAAAATTGCTGCTTCTGAAATTAACTCCTCTATAACTTAAAAATAATTTTTCATTTTTTTTTAAATTTATTTTGATTCAATAAATTAAATTTTGTTATGTATTTTTTTTTGTTTTATTTATGTAATCTATACAAAGAAATTGTTTTTCGTTTTCTGTATTACCACAATGTATGTATGTATAAATGTATGTCATGTATGTATTTTACATTTGGTAAATTTTTTACTTGCGATATAGGTACTATAGGGCAAGTTCTGCATTTGGAAAAAAAATCGAACTCGAGATTTTGATCAAAGTTGACATTACGATGATAGCGAAGACGAAAAAAGTGGGTCCGACAATTCCGTCTGTCTGTCTGTATGTCTGTATGTCTGTATGCCTGTATGTCTGTATGTCTGTATGTCTGTATGTCTGTACCTCGAACTACAGCCTAAACTACCGGAGGTATTTTCTTCAAACTCGGTAGTTAAGGGTCTTCGGTAATTCCCTAGAGGAGAAATTGAATTTTTTTTTTAGCTCCAAAACTAAGGGTACCCCCCATACACCCGTAATGCAAAATCTTATTTATCTCGAAAACGGCTCTAACGATTTTGATAAAAAAAAATAGGTGTGATATTATGGACATGGACTATATTTTAGTGAAAAAAAAAAATTTGGGGGGAAATGTTATTAGGGGTACCTGTCATAGAACGGTTTTTTTGATTTTCGAATTTCTCACCAACGGCTCTAACGATTTTAACCAAAATTTTTATGCAGGAGCTGCTTTGCATTTGAAAAAATATAAACTAAAAATTTTTTCGAAAAAATAGTTTTTGGATTTTTAAAAAAATAATACATATTTTTTTTTTGAAAATTCAATATTTTGAAAACCGATACACGATTAAATTTTTAAATTACGTTATAAAATGTATTTTATTAAATACTAACAATTTGCATATCAATTTTTTTTATAAAAATTTTAAGGAAAATTTAGTACCCAAAAAACATGTTTCAGTGTGTCTGTATGTCTGTACCTCTCACTACAGCCAAAACCACTGGACCTATTTCTTTCAATCTCGGTAGTTAAGAGTCTTCGGTGACTCCCTAGAGGAGAAATTGAAATTTTTTTTAGCTCCAAAACTAAGGGTACCCCCCATACACCCGTAATGCAAAATCTTATTTATCTCGAAAACGGCTCTAACGATTTTGATAAAAAAAATTAAGTGTGATATTATGGACATGGACTATATTTTAGTGAAAAAAAAATTTGGGGGGAAATGTTATTAGGGGTACCTGTCATAGAACGGTTTTTTTGATTTTCGAATTTCTCACCAACGGCTCTAACGATTTTAACCAAAATTTTTATGCAGGAGCTGCTTTGCATTTGAAAAAATATAAACTAAAAATTTTTTCGAAAAAATAGTTTTTGGATTTTTAAAAAAATAATACATATTTTTTTTTTGAAAATTCAATATTTTGAAAACCGATACACGATTAAATTTTTAAATTACGTTATAAAATGTATTTTATTAAATACTAACAATTTGCATATCAATTTTTTTTATAAAAATTTTAAGGAAAATTTAGTACCCAAAAAACATGTTTCAGTGTGTCTGTATGTCTGTACCTCTCACTACAGCCTAAACCACTGGACCTATTTCTTTCAATCTCGGTAGTTAATAGTCTTCGGTGATTCCCTAGAGGAGAAATTGAAATTTTTTTTTTAGCACCAAAACTAAGGGTACCCCCCATACACCCGTAATGCAAAATCTTATTTATCTCGAAAACGGCTCTAACGATTTTGATAAAAAAAATTAAGTGTGATATTATAGACATGGACTACATTTGGGTCAAAAAAAATTTTGGGGCAAAATGTTATTAGGGGTACCTGCCATAGACCCTTTTTTTTGATTTTCGACTTTCTCATTAACGGCTCTAAGGATTTTGACCCAAAATTTTTAGCAGGATTCCCCTTAAGTTTAAAATAATATTGTATAAAAAAATATTCGAAAAAATATTTATTGGGTTAAAAAAAAATAAAAATTTAAATCAATATCTTCAAAACCTATAAACGATTATTTTTTGAAATTATTTCCTAAAACCAATATTATTAAATACTTAAAATTCGCATCCGACATTTTTTTCTTGAAAAATTTTAGAGAAATTTCTTATATAAAAATTTTATTTAATAATAAAACGATTTTTTAAAGTTTATTTGCATAAATTCATACTTTTCCGGAAACCAGACGGCAATTTTATGCATTTGAACATTATTATCTCATTAAATCCATGTTTTATACTTATAAAATGTATCTTAAATTCCAAAGTACTTTTACATAAGAGCAAGTTCGTGCGATCCAGTCGTGCATTTTATTTTAATTGAAATAACTTTAATTACATGTGATCTTATATGTATTTGTGTATAATATAATAATGACATTTAGTATAAAATAAATTTAAAAATTTAATGATTGTTTTTATAACATTTATGTAGGTACCAAATGGCACATGCCGCATGTGACATATAACATGCAATATGTCATATATGCCACATGCCATTCCCAACATGCTACATGCAAAATATCTCATCCTGTGGTTTTGTAAGTACAAGTCTCAAGTATTTTGTTAAGAGACTAAAAATAAGTTAATTAACTTACAGTTAATTAACTGCAGTTAAAAGACTTAATGACTAAAACCAAAACAAGGCCAGTACTGAAGAGTTTTGAGGGACTAAAAAGACTAAAACCAATTAAAAAGTACTGCAGTTAATTAACTTTTAGTCAATTAACTGTGTTATTAACTGAACAGTACTAATATTAGTACTGACTGCGACGGCCTGGATTACAGTTAATGTCTTTTTGTAAGTTAAAAGACTTAAGGAAATTAGTCTTTTTAGTCAATTAACTACAGTACCGAAAAGACTGCATTTTTTACAACTCCGTCACCGACCATATTGGCGTTTTTAAAAAATGTTCCTAAAAAAAAAATTAAATAAAAAAAATTCCAAAATAAGAATCTGTATGGTTTGTTGCATTATTGCAAGTAAAATTGATTGTGTTTTAAAAATCCCCTATACAAATTCAAGATCCTACCTATATTTTAAAAACTGAAAAGATAAATCGATGGTTTACACCGTACATACTCGTAACAGTCGAAAGCATACGAAGTATAACTCCAAACCTCAAAAATAGAACATTATGTATCTCTTTTTGTATACTATCCAACGTATAGCCAGCCAGCCACACCATCTAGGTCCATAGTAATGCTCTAGGAAATCTAGAGGTACCTATTCTAAGGTAATCCTTAAAATATTTTTCGTCTGTGTTTTCTGTCTATAATAAATCCTTTATTATGAAGAAAGGGTGAAGTGTTTTTAAAACGAAAAGACTTTAGAAGTTCATGAAACCTTTTTTTGTTTTTCTTTCTTCGCTTCAGGCGTTTTTTTCCTTAGTCTTTTCCGAAAATTCACTCCGAAACATTTCAGTAAATTAATCTGATGTTATTTATGTAGAAACTTCGTTGGTTTTATTGGTTGTGCAACTTTCTGGGTTGTGTATATTAATAAATAACAGAACATTTTGGTTTTTTTTTTTTTTGACTAGAAGCTTTATAAGAATGTTTATGTACATAGATGAATGAGTTGAGGGATTACTTTTGTTTGTTTTATAAGACTATTAGACTCACATGCCGAATTCCAAATCTTTTTTTTTACACGAAAAAACAGCACCCATTAACAACAAAATGTTAAGAAGAAGCTTTCTTTAAGATTCAATTAGGTATCGGAAGAAATTTTGTAATTTTATAAAGGAAGAAAAGGTTTTGAATTCGCGCGGAGGGGATAGTTGAACAAAATTTTTAAAATCGGTTACTATCAGCTTTTCTTAACCCAAGAAATTACAAAAGGTCAACAGCCGCGATTAATTTAGATTTTCCTAAGACTTGTCTTAGAAATTGTTTAGAAAATCTTGCGCAGGGTACATCAAATTAAGTGATAACTTAATAATAATAAATAATTGGTTGTTTTATAAGTGACAGCGATAACAGCTGATTTATATTTTCATATAAAATTGAGAGTTTATTCAACAGCTTCATAAAGAAGCATATGCGACGCAAATTTGTATAGATAAGCTAACTCTAATATTTTATTATTGTACGAATACCAATTAAATTTCAAAAAAAAATATTGACCCGTTTTTGAGATATCGAAAATTCAAAACAAAATTTATGTTTTTCTCAAAAATTCAAAAAATAAATATATATAAATATAAGTTTTAAAACACAATGTTTTCCAAGATTCTTAGAAGACTGTTTATAAAATATTTCATTAAAATCGTTTATGCCAATAGTGAGAAATACAAAATTCGAAAAAGTGGTTCTATGGTAGGTACAGTCAGTATTATCTTAATTTCATTTTTTTTTTTTTGAATTATAGATCGTAAGAATTTATTCAAGGATAAGAAATATCGTACAAATTCTAAGTGCCGTTTTCGAGGAAAATACAATTTTTGAAATCCATTTTTAACATTTGTATGGGTACAGTTATTTTAAGATAAAATAAAAATTTTTTTCTCAATTCATACAGATTATATAAAAAAAAAAAACATTTAACTGTTAAGTTTTAAGAAAATCTAGCATGGGGTTTTCAAAATATTGAATTTTGAAAAAAAATTCGATTGTTGTTTAAAAATTTGAATACACAATACTATTTATATCTTTAGTGCCACGTAATGAGCGACAAGCGGCAAAATCCTAAGGGGCAAAACAAAATTAAAACACATGAAGTTATATGGGGGTTACCACACGCAGTCGATTAGCGGCAAGCGTTATTTCTGAGCGGCAGAGCGGCGCATTAATAACCATTTTCGGAAAATATTTTCAACCATTACCTAAACTAAATTAACTAAAATAAATTTTGTGATTTTTTTTTTTGTTTTAAATCTGTCGAACAGTTTTTGAGAAAAAAACAAATATTTATAAGATTTCGAAAAATATTCGTATGGCAGATACCGTTATTTCCGGTCTTATAAAAAAAAAGAAGAAAAAAACGTTTGGGGGAAATAATTTAAAACCGATATCTACCAAGTTTGTAGCAAGTTGGCCAAGCCGTTTAGGCTGTAGTCGAACAGACAGACAGGCAGAATTGCGGGACCCATAATTCGTCTTCGCTTTCATCGTAATGTCAATGTTTCGGATATGTTGGCCACAACTGAAAACTTATTTGTTAACCAGCAAATTGAAACAGATTGGTTACTTTGCATACATATGTATGTTACAAATCCCTTATAGGGAATAAAACTATGTTAAAATTCAGATATGTACATTTTTTTTAAATTTACTTACTTAGCCTTCTTATAATGTTTTTGTATTTACTTCGAGTAAGAACAAGTTAGTAATTTAAGTAAGTTAAATGCAAAGATAAAAACCACCTCGTGGCTGGGGAAAAATCGGTAATAAAAAGGCTCAAAGACAAAGTAAGTGAGAAGTAAAGTGTGATAAATGAATATTTAGTTTAGTGGTTCCACCCAACGACCAATCTGAGAAGCTACTTTTATATCGCACGCTAGGGCTAGGATTTTCATGCACTTAAAAATGCAAAATATTCTCTCAAAACTGTTAAATATGCACTTAAAATATGCATTTAAAACCATATTCCTTGCGAACCATTTGTATTGGAAAAAATATAGTATTTGGTTTCTTTATTAGATAGGTATACCAATAAAAACAGAAAAATAAAAGTCTTCATTTCAATTAAAACAGAAAAAAAAATTCAAAATAGCACAGAATTTCAATTACATCCATTATTGTATTAAATCTAAGCTTCAAAATTTTCGTATGTTTTTTCGCATAAATCATAAAGTTTTTTTCTCAATTTTTTAAACACGAAACTTTGACGATTCGGTCTCTAAAATGCTTTATAAAGGGTTTTTCAACAGGGACGCTACAAAAGTAGAGCGACAGGGACAGCAAACGACGACGCCATATTTCTTGCCGCTCTTTTGACATTTCTCTTCAGTAAGGTTTGCCATTTCGTGAGCCAACAACGAGTCAAAATTATTAAAATTTACTATCGAAATTCGGAGTCAGTGGCCTCAACGTTAAGAGCGCTACGTCCAATTTATGGTCGTCATAATCGTCCTAGCAGATTAACAATTGAGCGTCTAGTGGAAAAATTTGAATCCACATCAGGCACAAAATGTTCCCGTGCCAGTGAGACAAAGAAGTGCCCGTAGTGTCGAGAATATTGCTACCGCTGAGGCTTCAGTTGCAGAAAGCCCAAATGTTTCTCTCACACGTCGTTCTCAAGCATTGGTCATCTCTGTGACGTCGTTGTGGCGAATTTGAAAACCGTCGAAAATTGGGTTCAGCGTCAGGTTCTGCAAGCGTGCCCGTGGTGGCCATGCAAAAGAAATCGAGTTCCATATAATATAATGGCATCGAACGTACTTTTACAGGAATAAAGAATTTCATTGATATCCAAAACCGTTTTTGTTTTATTTAAAAAAAAAACTTTCGTAGCGCTCTTATTGAAAAACCCGATACATAGAGAATGATCGCTCAACGTTAACTGACGTTAATGGGGCATTCTTTAAAGAACATATTTCCTGAGGTGCTAAGTTCTCAATGTAATTCTCATCGACACAACTCAGTGTTAATGCCTTGCACTTTTTATTTTTGCAAAACCTTCATTTTTTCCAGAACTTTATCCAGTTGCTGCTCCAAAAGGTCCTTCAACGGTACTAATTTTTGAAACAGCTATTTCAACTATTTTCCTTCAAACTGTATCGCACAGGAAACTGTAGTTCGAACTGATGAATATAATTTGACTCCTTACCAAAGACTGATTCAATGCTTTTTTTAAATTTTTAAAGGCAACGGCATCCGGGTCAGCAAGATCATTCACAACATCTTCAAAATGTTCATAGTTTTTGGCGTAGTAAGCAACAGCTTCCAAGTTGTTCACAAAAACTGGTTAAAGTAAAAATTTAAAGGCATGTGTGCATTTTTTATTTCAGGATTGTTTTGTTTTTCGAAAATATACACAAATATGCATTTATTATTGAAAATATGCAATTAAAAGTAAAATATGTGTTTCTAAAGTTTCTCAAAAAAAATATGCATTCGCATGGAAATCCTAACCCTAGTTATAACCATTAGTAAGCTTTTCCTATATGAAATTTTGAAATTAAGATATTACTGACTGTAGATACCATAGAACCTCTTTTTTGAATTTTGTGTTTCTCACTTTAAGCATAACCGACTTAAATGAATTTTTTTATTGAGAAGCTTCAAAAGGGTTTGAAAAACATTGCGTTTCAAAACTTAAAAAAAATATTTTTTGAATTTTTGAAAAAAAAACATTTTTTTTTTGAAAATTCGATATAACAAAAACGGGTCAATATTTTTCTTTGAAATTGATTTTAAATTTTGATAAATAAATTTGTTAATGGTACAAATTTATTTTTTTCTAAGTTACGTTGACGTAATGACCTACAACATCGGGTTTTCTGGCTGTTTCGTTCATAAGCCTAGTTAAATGGTTTAGTTCAGCAAAGCCCGGCACATGTTGTCAAGCTAAAATGTTTAGTCCGAGAGTAATTACGAAAATTAAAATCCCACGAAATTACCATTTTCGTGCGGTGTCATTGTATTCTGAAAGCGCATGAAATTAATTAGAAGTCAAATTGATATCTTAGCTTGAGCTTTATAAATGCATGATGTGCTTACCTACAGCAGTGGCGTAGATAGGGGGGGGGATCAGAGGGATATATCCCCCCATTGCGATCGATAATTGTTCAACATAACCAGTCACGAACCAAATAAGTTAAAGAAACGCACTCTGAAATTTTTTTTTACATCTCTCACCAATTGATAATAGGTTACTTATGGTTTTCCAATTCCGTTTCATGTTTTGCTGGGAAAATTCTTACTTTTTTGTAGATTATTGTCAAATTTGGAGCTGGCATCATTTTGCCCCGAACAATCACTTTACTGCTTTTTAAGGCACGAAAAACCGTTGAAACCGAAATTCCTAAGCCCAATTCGTCACGAACGTCCGGCAAAGAATGCGCCGAATTGGATGCAGCATTTATTAAACGCCTCTTATCTCGACGTGTCAGCTTCTGCAGATGCCCGGGTCTTATTTTCATCTCATAAGATTGTGGATCTTGTAAGAAATTTCGGACGACACGATCGGATCTTTAAATTTTCCTACCAACAGCCCTTAAGCTTAGGCCAGTTAACCGAAAAGCTTGAATTTTTCCGTATCTCTTAAATGTTTACCACGCGGCATTGTTGCTTGTCATTTCCAAGCACATAACTGAATGAAGCTTCAGAGAGGTTTGCATTGTTCGGTTATACTTTTGCAATATATAAAAATCTGTTTTTAATTTTTAAACACCCAGAAGAGAAAATAACGAACTTTTTTTCTTCTCAATTTACTTGATTAGTGATGCCATTCAATAAAAATAAAATGCACGACTGGATCGCACGAACTTGCTCTTATGTAAAAGTACTTTGGAATTTAAGATACATTTTATAAATATAAAACATGGATTTAATGAGATAATAATGTTCAAATGCATAAAATTGCCGTCTGGTTTCCGGAAAAGTATGAATTTATGCAAATTAACTTTAAAAAATCGTTTTATTATTAAATAAAATGTTTAGGTATATAAGAAATTTCTCTAAAATTTTTCAAGAAAAAAATGTGGGATGCGAATTTTAAGTAATTAATAATATTGGTTTTAATAATTTAAATAATTTCAAAAAATAATCGTTCATAGGTTTTGAAGATATTGATTTAAATTTTTTTTTAAACCCAATAAATATTTTTTCGAATATTATTATATACAATATTTTTATATACAATATTATTTTAAACTTAAGGGGACTTCTGCTAAAAATTTTTGGTTAAAATCCTTAGAGCCGTTAATGAGAAAGTCGAAAATCAAAAAAAAAACGGGTCTATGGCAGGTACCCCTAATAACATTTTGCCCCAAAATTTTTTTTGACCAAAATGTAGTCCATGTATATAATATCACACTTAATTTTTTTTATCAAAATCGTTAGAGCCGTTTTCGAGATAAATAAGATTTTGCATTACGGGTGTATGGGGGGTACCCTTAGTTTTGGAGCTAAAAAAAAAATTTCAATTTTTCCTCTAGGGAATCACCGAAGACCCTTAACTACCGAGATTGAAAGAAATAGGTCCAGTGGTTTAGGCTGCAGTTCGAGGTACAGACATACAGACACACTGAAACATGTCTTTTGTGTACTAAATTTTCCTTAAAATTTTTATAAAAAAAATTGATATGCAAATTGTTAGTATTTAATAAAATACATGTTAAAACGTAATTTAAAAATTTAATCGTGTATCGGTTTTTTTTTTTTTTTTTTTTTTTTTTTTTTTAATTTACTCACGCTCAAGGGAATATGAATACCCTTTAAATGTTTCAACACAGCGTGGGCGTGAAGTTACGGAAGAGAAAGAAGGATAGGAAAGATGTGTGGCACGATGTTCTGAGACTAAGGTGGTTGTCTCAGATTTTTTATCTCCAGGGATGGCGGCTTAACTAAAGCGGAGAATTGCCGTGTCTTATTTCTATGTCCCTTATAATTCGCATTATTTTATTCGTTTTTCATCCTTGTTGGGCATACTAGTTTAACTGAATCACATGTTGTTAGTGTTATGCCTAAACAACATGTAATGAGTGAACCAGCATCCCATTGATGACAATTTATAGAAGGTTTTAATGGAATTAAAGAAGACATAGACGACGGCAGGAATCGAACCTGTTATATTGAGGTTGACAGGCGAGCACACAACCATCGTGCCACGGCCACCCCTAAAGATATTGAATTTTCAAAAAAAAAATTGTATTATTTTTTTAAAAATCCAAAAAATATTTTTTCGAAAAAATTTTTAGTTTATATTTTTTCAAATGTAAAGCAGCTCCTGCATAAAAATTTTGGTTAAAATCGTTAGAGCCGTTGGTGAGAAATTCGAAAATCAAAAAAACCGTTCTATGACAGGTACCCCTAATAACATTTCCCCCCAAATTTTTTTTTCACCAAAATATAGTCCGTGTCCATAATACCACACTTAATTTTTTTTATCAAAATCGTTAGAGCTGTTTTCGAGATAAATAAGATTTTGTATTACGGGTGTACGGGGGGTACCCTTAGTTTTGGAGCTAAAAAAAAAATTTCAATTTCTCCTCTAGGGAATCACCGAAGACCCTTAACTAATGAGTTTGAAGAAAATACCTTTGGTAGTTTAGGCTGTAGTTCGAGGTACAGACATACAGACATACAGACATACAGACATACAGACAGACAGACGGAATTGTCTGACCCACTTTTTTCGTCTTCGCTATCATCGTAATGTCAACTTTGATCAAAATCTCGAGTTCGATTTTTTTTCCAAATGCAGAACTTGCCCTATATAGTACCTATATCGCAAGTAAAAATAGTAAAGTGTCATTCCAATTTTAATATTCAAATTAATGCGTATAATATATTATCTTTAAAAAATATAATTTTATAATGAATTCAATGAAGTCTTGTTGTTTGTTTTTTTTTTTAATTAATAAAACTTAAAAAAAATGAGCGAACTAGATCCATCCCCCCCCCATAGCGAAAAGCTATCTACGCCGCTGACCTACAGTAATTTTAAGCCACACAAAATTCAAAATTTGCATTAGAAAAGTAGCCGAACTGAAACTGAAGCAGGTAAGCCGTATTTATTTTAATCTTCGAAAGGCTTATTTTTTTCGCCTTTTTGAGAAATAATAATCGAAAGTTTATTCTTATCGCCATGGGCCATGTTCCAAACAGTCCATACGTTAATACATCTTTGGATGTAAATGTTAAACAATTTAATAAATTTTAATTTTTAAATCAAAATTAAACACATTGCCACAAAATTTTAAACTGCTTAGTATTAAGGCATTAGTATGATACTACTTAACAATTTCTTAACTTTCTAGTACATTACTAACTCTTTCTTAACTTTAAACATTTTCTAACTAGTATCGTGCTAGGGCTAGTTTTTAATAAATTGCTTCGGAACACACCTTAAGTAATGACATTTTTGGCAAAAAACTAAGAAAACAGACTTGTTTTGATGTTTGTAAAAATGTTAAAGGATAATATGAAGATAGTACGATACTAAAAAGATAAAATAGGTATTCCATGATTTAAATTTTAATAAAAGGGTAGAGAAAGTGTGATGCTATATTTGATTAAAATTTGCAAAATCGTCGTCTTAACCTAGTTTCATACTAAAACAGCTTTAATATCGTACTAATTCAACTAAAATTTTGAGCCAGTATCAATTATGATACATGAAATACGAAAACATTTCGGTTTAAGTGGAATGATTGAATTTAATTCAATTGAAGTAAACATTTATCATAGTTTTTATTTCACCATTACTTGGAGACGACACCAAAATGCATTCATACACGATCACACCGAATGCATACAATTTTCAATTTAGAAATATATAAACTTTAATACTATTTACTTGGATTTAATATTCCTCAACTTATAAGAAATAAACTTATCCCATTCAATTTCCATTCACAGAACCGCTCTGAATTTTGAATTGGAAATGTAATCCACGAACATATCGATTGATTTTATCCTGTAAATTCATGTTACTATTCATTTATCATATCAATATGTCATGTCAGTCAAAGTTGGTTTCAGGATGCTTATATCCTCATCATACAGCTTCGACAGATGTTGCGAATGTTGATGTACGTAAATAGAAATTTATGAAATAAGAAAATAAATCAAATCATAAAATATGAGTGAGACCCATGGGTGTTAAATTAACATTCAGCTCACTGAAGTGAAAATCGTTTTTTCAAAAAGAAAATGCAAATGTCATAAATTCAACAACGCCCAACATCAATGTGTGAGACAATTTTATAGAATAAAGTAATATCATCTACTTTCTCAAACCACAGACATTCTCAAGATCCATGAAACCTATAAAAGGCAATGAAGTTGATATGAATTTTGAGTGAATCGATTTTCATATAAAATCAGATTTATTTTTGATTTATTCTTGATTATGACTTAAAGGTTGGAATGAATCCTTTGTTCTCAGAGAGATTTTGATTGTTAAGGCAAGAAAAGAAAAGACTCTTCTGAACATCATTTATTTGGATTTGCTGCCCAAAGAAAGTAAACACCAAAACTTCAAGTAGACAAGTCTCTGGAGGACAGAATTTTTGTCGCGATATAAAATTATTCATAAACATAGAACAAGGGTTGAAAGGATTGTTTTCTTTTTTTACAGCTCTTCTTTCCCGTATTTAAGGATGACATGTTTTCCATTAGAATACTCCAAACTAATATATTCTATATTCAATATTCTCTTATATCTGCATAAAGCCCTTAACGAGTTTTTTTCTTCAAACAATATGCAGTCTTCAAAATGGTATTGTTGTCGTTCCGTTTTAGCACAAATAATTATATGTATATCGATACCTTCCCGCAAGAATGTATTAAACGACATTTTTAAATTTGTTTCGTCCAATAAAATACACACAAAAATAACTAAATGAGACGTTTTTTTCGTTTCCTGAACAATTTTAAAAATGTCGCTTAATACATTTTTGCGGGAAGGTATCGATATACTCGTAATTATAATTATCTGTGGTACTATCATGAAGGCGAACGTTTGTGGCGACATCTTAAGCATAGCGACAGAACTTGTCAGATTTGTCTTTGCTAAATTTGACAATAAAATATTCTCTTTTTTACTACTTGTTTTGTAAAAAGAATATATATGATACGTGTAAAATAATACAAACATATGTACGTGTGTTGCAAGAACTTTCTTATTTATTTTAAGAAACTAAGAACTTTAAAAATTAATGCCGCAAAATTTTTAAAACAACGATCTTGCTAATTTTAATCGAATATAGCATCATACTTTCTCTCCCCTTTTATTAAAGTTAAGATCATCGAAGAATACCTATACAATACTAGTTAAAAAATGTTTAAAATTTAGAATGAGTTAGTAAACTACTTTAAAATTAGCAAATTGCTAAGTAGTATCATACTAATAACTTAATAACATGCTGTTTAAAATGTTACGCCAATCTTATAAGAGACAAATGATCATAATTCATAACCATAGCTAAAACACTCCTTTTAGTAGTTGGAGCTAAGAAACGAATCTCCTGTGATTTCTTAAGCAAATATCAATTGTTTAGAAGCTTTTGTATACAAAATTTAATTTAAATCCATTGTTATGCCGATAATGAAAAAGTCAAAAATATCTCAATTTCAATTTTTGTGTTCTATACCATTAAAATTAATCAAAACAACATTTGTATAGTGAATACCGTTATTTAAGGATAAAAAACTATCTTGTAGATAGTATTAAAAAACTGTAAATTGTCATGCTTCAAAAATAAAATGCACGACTGGGTCGCACGAACTTGCTCCTATGTAATAGACTATAGGAATTTTAAATACGAATGTTATTAGAGAAAACTGTTCATGAGGATAAAATTAATTTTTAAATTCTTTTAGTAGTAAGAGACAAAAACAGAATGCTATGAAAATATGAATTTATGCAAGAACAAAAATTATAAGTCGTTGTAGCGGTTTCTTAAAAAAAAGCTTTTATATACAAAATTTAAAAAAAAAATTTGGTGTCCTTACTTTAAGTTTTTATTACTGTACGAATGAAAATTAAATTTCCAAAAAAAATATTGAGCCGTTTTGAGATATCGAATTTTCAAAAAAAAAATAATTTTTTTTTTCAAAAATTCAAAAAATATTATTTTTAAAGTTTTGAAATGCAATAGTCTTAAAACTTTTTAAAAGCATCTCTGCAAAAAATTTCATTTAAATCCATTATGTCGGTAATGAGTAAATCAAAATTTAAAAAATGGTTTTATGGTAGGTACAAGCTGTAATATCTTAATTTCAAAATTTTTACTTCCGACTTATAGGTACTATAAGGCAAGTTATGCATTCGTAAAAAAATCGAACTCGAGATTTTGATCAAAGTTGACATTACGATGATAGCGGAGACCAAAAAAGTGGGTCTCGCAATTCTGTCTGTCTGTCTGTCGGTTCGACTACAGCCTAAATGGCTCGGCCGATTTTCTTTAAACTTGATATGGGTTTTTTTTTCCCCCCGGACGTTTTTTTCTGTTTTTTTTTAAGACAAAAAATAACGGTACCGCCATACGATTTTTTTTCGAAATTTTATAAATATTTTTTTTCTCAAAAACTGTCCCACAGAATTAAAAAAAAAAAAATTGAAAAAAATTTTACAAAAAATTGTTATTTTTGTTAGCCCCCCTGGGTCCATTTTTTTTTTGTTGTTGATTTTCTCGAAAACGGTACAGCCGATTTAAATGATTTCTTTTTTATAAAGAAGCTCCTAAAAAGTTTGAAAAACATTGCATTTAAAAACTTAAGAAAAAATATTTTTTCAATTTTTAGAAAAAAAAAGCATTTTTTTTTTTGAAAAATTCGATATCTCAAGAACGGCAGTATTCTTTTTGGAAATTTAACTGTTATTCGTACAATAATAAAGACTTAAAGTTGGCGTACCAAAATTTTTTCTTAAAAATGTTTTAAAAATTTTGTACATAAAAGCTTATTTTTTTAAGGAACCACTACAACGACTTATAATTTTTGTTCCTGCATATAATATGCATAGCATTCTGTTTTTATCTCTTACTACTAAAAGAATTTAAAAAATTCATTTTATCCTTATGAACAGTTTTCTCTAATGACATTCGTTTTTAAAATTCCTAGTCTATTACAAAGGAGCAAGTTCGTGCGACCCAGTCGTGCATTTTATTTTGTAATGTTTTTTTAAAATTCTAAGCCTCTTGAGCAATTACATTCTATACCCCATGGTGCATTTTGTTTCAGAATCTTTCAAAATGATAAAACTGTTATAAATAGATGCTTAGAAAATATAATTAATAATAAATGTTATTCCGACCATAATTAACAGTATCTTCAACATTTCCAAGGTTATTTATTGATAGATTTATTTTAAGAAAATAATGGTTCTTCAAGTAACATACGAGTACATATCTATCAGACTTCAGAATAAAACATTTTTCGGTTAATGACTTGCGTTGTGCGTGTGTATCTTATCAAGGGATCAGAAGGGATAAGCAAC
The DNA here is from genome assembly GCA_963931855.1 of Philhelius festivus. Taxonomy (NCBI): domain Eukaryota; kingdom Metazoa; phylum Arthropoda; class Insecta; order Diptera; family Syrphidae; genus Philhelius; species Philhelius festivus. The sequence continues at coordinate 138,594,070 of OZ007555.1, read as the reverse complement.
CTATTTATAACATCTGTCAAATTATCCTTTTGTGATGTCTTCCTGCTGAATTGTTCCCGACATATTTTTAAATCTCTATTTCCCTCCTTCTGAACTTATTGGCCAATGATAGTGATTTTGTAAATACTTCTTTCACATGGGATACCAGGAATAGTGTACCACGTAAGGTGTGGCTGTTTCTAGGCAAAAACACCCAATTCTTTCCGCATGTATCTAAAACAGATTTAATATAAAGCAAAAAACTAACCAAAAAAAAACAATATGATTCACTAAAAAGCTTAAATTTTAAATTCTATTCGTCAGATGCTCAACAGTGAGGTACCTCAACTTAGGTACGGAATTTTTGAATTTGATATCATGATAAACATACCTATTAATTTACGTACTCATATTTTGGCTAAACATCCACTACCAAAACTTTGCGTCGGCTTTTGTATCATTTATTTATTAAACCGCGAACTCAAACAGTGATATCTCAAATTTGTGCACCTTACTTTCACTTCTGTTTTTTTATAACAAATATTTCTTCTTTCATTCTGTATACTTAAATTTAAAAGTTCTCTGTGCTAATTAAGAAAAAAAAAACATTTTAATGATCTACTTGCCCGAGAGTAAAACGTTCTTCTATTTATGTATTTTATACTTTTGAAACGAAAATAAAAATGTAGATACTTGCAATCTACATCTACATATTATGTATATTATATCTTGGTCAACAAACGACATATATTTTTTTTTCTGTAACGAATTTAACTTTTAAAAATAAAAAAAAAAACTTCACAAAATTGAACTTACACGGAAGAACCAATGACAACTTAAAATTCAACTTAAGTGTACCTTAACTTGCCCAGTAGACGAAGAGGGAAGATAATACTTACGAATGACATGTAGTATACTATTTAAGTATATTGAGTGGGCACTTATTTTTTTTTTAATTGACAAAAATAAAAAAAACGGTATTTTGAACACTGTTGTGTATGGAGAGAACCCTCTGTGCGTCGTCGGTTCAAATGTAAAACTCACTAGCTATCAAAATACACTTATAAAAAAAATTACGTTGAAACATACGAGTACTTTTAAAAACTTAAAAGTTCAGACATACCTTGCAGACTAGCATATCTTTTAATATTTGTATCAATATCCTCCAAAACGATACTTTTTAGATGAAAAAAATACATTTTCTTGAGCATCCTTTTGCTACTCAGTGAGTTTTGCATATAAGCCGACGATATTATGTAAAACACTTATTGGTTTTTGCTTTTGCCAAGTAGGTATTTGCAGAACATAGTTTATCATAGAATTAAATTTGCCTTCTAAGCATTTCCATGTACCATAAAACTACTATAAAACACATCAATAGATTCGTATGAATCTATAAATTTGCTTTACTGTTCTTCTCTTAAATCAGAATAATATATACAAGAAAATACAAAGTTTCTAATGTCTGTGGTTTTCGTAGAAGTAATACAAGCAAGCTATGTATTCACCCAAAGGATTTTGTGGATTTGAGAAAACAAATGCATGAGGAAAAATCATTTGACGAGGGATTAAGAGTATCTACCTATGGCCATTCAATTCTATAAACTTCTTTTTACTTGCAACTTATAGGTACTATAAGGCAAGTTATGCATTCGTAAAAAAAATCGAACTCGAGATTTTGATCAAAGTTGTCATTACGATGATAGCGAAGACGAAAAAAGTGGGTCTGCCAATTCTGTCTGTCTGTCTGTTTGTTCGATTACAGCTAAACGGCTCGGCCGATTTTCTTCAAACTTGGTAGATATGGGTTTTGATTTTTTACCCCCGGATATTTTTTGATTTGATTTTTTATGACCAAAAATAACAGTACCTGCAATACGATTTTTTTTCGAAATTTTATAAATATTTTTTTTCTCTAAAACTGTCCCAACGATTTTCTTAAAAAAAATTCAAAAAATTTAATTTAGTTAAACCTAGGTAATGGTTGAAAAAAATGTTCCAAGAAATGAGTAGTTTTGGTAGCCCCCTTGTGGCCATTTTTTTGTTCTTGATTTTCTCAAAAACGGTACCACCGATTTTAATCATTTTTTTTATGCTAAAGCTTCCCAGCAATTTGAATATTATTGTGTATTCAAATTTTACAAAACAAATTTTTTGGATTTTTAAAAAAACGTTCAAAATTTTTTTTTGAAAACTCAATATTTCGAAAACCCCATGCTTGATTTTTTCAAAACTTGGTAAATAAAAGTTTGAAAAAATAATCTACAATATATGAGTAAAATAAATTCATTTTACCTAAAAATAACGGTACCCTCCATACAAATTATAAAAAATGGTTTTCGAAAATCGTATTATACGGTTCCGAGAATTTTGGTTAAAGTTTTTTTTCTTTTTATTATTTTTTAATATATGTAATTTAATAAAAACAAATTTGAAAACAAGATATTACTGACCATAGGACTACCATAGAACGATTTTTTAAAATTTTGAATTTTTTATTATTAGCATAACGGATTTTAATGAAATTTCGCAGAGGGAAGCTTCTAAAAAGTTTAAAAAACATTGCATTTCAAAACTTTAAGAAAAATATTTTTTGAATTTGGAAAAAAAAAATCAATTTTGTGTTTTTTGAAATTTAATTTAATTAATTTTTATTCATACAATAATAAAAACTTCAAATTGGCGTACCAACATTTTTTCTTAAAAATTTTTTAAAATTTTCTTATATAAAACCTTATTTTTTAAGAAACCACTACAAAGACTTATAATTTTTGTTCTTCCATAAATCTATATTTGCTGGAATCACATGGCATCCTATTCTTACCTTTAACTACTAAAGAATTTTTTTTAGTCATTTAAAAAATAAATTTTATGCTTATGAACAGTTTCTCTAACAACATTCATTTTTGAAATTCTTAGTCTTTTACATAAAAGCAAGTTCGTGCGACCCAGTCGTGCATTTTATTTATCTGTATTCTAGTTTCAAAAATAAAAACATCATATTTTTGTTTCAAATAAATGGTAATGATGGTAACTCCGAGAAACGAAATATTTGTCAATATTTGTTCTTACAAACTAAAATACTTTAATGGACTTATGGAAAAATGGGCGACAAGATTGCACGAATTTAAATAGCAAAATGATTTGGTTTACTCAGTAATACTTGTTTATATTTAATTGGAAAAAATCAGTGATGTCATATTAGAAAAATACAGGAATTAAGAAAATAAAAATAAAAATAGGCTATCGCACGAACTTGCTGTTGGAGTTGAAGTGACTTAGAATTTAAAAGCTGCTTCAAACTTTAATAAAATGTATTTCGCATTAATTCATATATTTCAATAAGAAATTAAACGGCTTTCTCTTTCTTGTGTCTGATATCTAAACAACTTAACCAGTTCAAAATTCGATGCTTTAATCAAATTTCATTTCCAAACAAAAGGGGTTCTACGGCTTTCGGAATAAGCACTCTACGACACAGTCCCTGCTGGGACTTCATATGACGTTACACTTGTACTTAACAAAAAGGAAATTACCATAGCGTGCTTGCTGAACATTGAAAAAGTTTTCGACAATGTTTGGATAAAGGCACTACTATTCAAACTATCGAAACGGGAAATGCATAATAACTTGGTAAGAATAATCAGAAATTTCCAAATACAATACAGGAATCATCAACTAAATGAATCTACTCTGAAGTGCCTCAAGCTAAAGAATCAAAATTCTTGACCAGGAGAACGCATGCAGGAGCACACTAAAAACCTATATGGGAATACTATCTCAAAAGGGGGCTTAAGATAAACAGCGAAAAGAACAAACTCAACAGTAATTGTCCATCGAAGATACGCCTTAATAACACGTTGTGGTGCCATCAAACAATCCACCAGACAACGCTGAAGTATCAATCAAATCATCACAGGAAACACTTGGGAATCAACGTAGCATACAGACTTGATGTTGATTGGATCCAACTTTTATCTGCACTTGGTTCACCCGCTACTCAGTAGGCTGAATGGACTAAATTAGAAGACCAAACTGCTTGTTTGCAACTTATCCGACCCGTTCTGACTCACGCCTTTTCTATGTGGCATACTATATCACCTACAGCATTAAAGAAGATGCGGCGGCGTCTTGAAAAAAGATGTTCCGCACTTGCACTGGACTTCATCGAAACAAACTGACGAACAAATATAAACCAACTAAGAAGCTGTACCAGCACGCAAAATTAGTACCACTGGACGATTATTTGCTGCAGCTTCATCAGGAACATGGAAGATTATCCCGACTAAGAAGTGCAACAACTCGTCCAGCTACAACTAAAGTCTAGTGACAGGTATACATAAGTATATGCCCGAGCCATCACTGACGATCAGTTTGTAGACATTATCCACAACGATGCACGATGCACCGTTCTGCGAGGAAGAACATCAATTAGCACTACTGGAGATATTAACCTTTTCATCAAAAATTATTATTCTTATTCTCGTTTCGGAGAAAACGTAAGCTAAGATAAACAAAAAAAGAATACATGACTGAATTGCACGCTCTTGCCTTTGGATTTGGATCAGTTTGGAATTTCAAGAACTGCTTTAGAAGCATGAAATTCATCGTTTAAATTTCTTAATCAACTCAAAAATAGTTTGAGTTAAAAAAGTTCAATTCTGTCTGATTTCTTGAACAATTATTAAAAAACGCAAACAAAATTTAAAAAGTCTAACTGAAATTTTATTAATAATATATTTTTACTTGTGATATATGTATGTAGGTACTATAGGGCAAGTTCTGCATTTGGAAAAAAAATCGAACTCGAGATTTTGATCAAAATTGACATTACGATGATAGCGAAGACGAATAAAGTGGGTCCGACAATTCCGTCTGTCTGTCGGTATGTCTGAATGTCTGTATATCTGTACCTCTCCCTACAGCCTAAACCACTGGAGGTATTTTCTTCAAACTTGGTACTTAAGGGTCTTCGGTGATTCCCTAGAGGAGAAATTGAAAATTTTTTTTTAGCTCTAAAACTAACGTTACCCCCGATACACCCGTAATGCATAATCTTATTTATTTCGAAAACGGCTCTAACGATTTTGATAAACAAAATTAGGTGTGATATTATGGACATGGACTATTTTTTTTTTGATTTTCGAATTTCTCATCAACGGTTCTACCGATTTTTACCAAAATTTTTATGCAGAAGCTCCTATGCATTTATAAATGTTAAATTTAAAATTTTTTTCGAAAAAATAGTATGTATTTGGATTTTTAAAAAAATAATACAATTTTTTTTTTTAAATTCAATATCTTGAAAACGGATAGGTACACAAATAAACTTTTAAATTACGTTATAAATCTTATTTTATTGAATACTAAAAATTTGCATATCAATTTTTTATGAAAATTTTAAGAAAAATTTAGTACACAAAAAACACGTTTCAGTGTGTCTGTATGTCTGTACCTCTCCCTACAGCCTAAACCACTAGACCTATGTTCTTCAATCCCGGTAGTTAACGGTCTTCGGTGATTCCCTAGAGGGGAAATAGAAATTTATTTTGTTTAGCTCCGAAACTAACGGTACCCCCCATACACCCGTAATGCAAAATCTTCTTTATCTCGAAAACGGCTTTAACGATTTTGATAAAAAAAAAATCACGTGTGATATTATGGACATGGACTACATTTTTGTAAAAACCGTTTTTTTTTTTTTTTTTTGATTTTCCACTTTCTCATTAACGACTCTAACGATCAATATCTTGAAAACGTGTGGCCGATTATTTTTTGAAATTATTTCCTAAAATCTATATTACTAAACACTTAAAATTGGCATCCTAAATTTTGTTCTAGAAAATTTTTAAAGAAATATGTTATATAAAAAATTACTTTAATAAAACGATTTTTAAACTTTCATCGCGTAAATTCATACTTTTCCGGAAATCAGACGGCAATTCCATGCATTGCATTTATAAAATGTATTTTAAATCCCAAAGTACTTTTACATAAGAGCAAGTTCGTGCGATCCAGTCGTGCATTTTATTTATATTAGAAATAATTCGCTTCACGCTTGAACAACGTTGGGAAACATTTAAAAGTTATTTCCAAAGTGAGTGCTGTGTAGCCCTGCTGTACTCCTGCCGTAAGTAAGTTTGTGCAAAAAGTTTGTGAGACTGGTATGCTATAGTTGACAACACTCATGGTCCCCCTCGTCGTACGGTGCGCACAGACGAGAATGTGGCTGCTGTAGCCGAGAGTGTGAGACTCAATTCACGAACATCAACTCGCCATCGCCATCGATCTCAACAGCTCAACATTTCACGCACTAGCCTGAAGAGAATTTCACACAAAGATCTCAGATTATTCGCTTACAAGGTCCAATTGACTCAGCATATGAAGGCGCACGACCATTAATTTATGCTTATTAACATGTTTCTCCAATTCTAAGTCAATTACATAAGAGTAAAGTCGTGCGTTTTTCAAAAAATTTACTAGTTTTTTTTTTTATTGGAAAAAATGTTTTGAAATAGTATTTTTCTTTAAGCTTCTTCGTAGCTTGATAAAAAAAGTTTCTTAATTTTAAAGAATAATTGATCAGTTATATTGAAATTAATTGTATGCGTAAAATGGGCTTTTTGATCTTTTATTTTTTTATGCAATTAATAAAACAAATTAATCCATTTTTTAAATTATTCCCGACGTTTCGTTGGGTATTTTCCAACCTTTTCAAGGGATATTTTTATTGGACTAGTGGCAGTTACATTTATAGTTTTTAAACATTTATATAAGATCAAAAGGTGTGAGAAAAAAAATGTATTTTACCTAAGATAACGGTACACACCATACAAATGTTAAAAAATGGTTTTCGAAATTCGTATTTTTCTCGAAAGCGGCTCCGAGAATTTTGTTAATTTTTTTTTTAGGTATGACAAATTTTTACGATCCATAATTAAATTAAAAAAAATTAAATCAAGATATTACTGACTGGTACACATCAAAAAAACATTTTTTCGATTTTTTGATATCTCATTGCCGGCTCAACGGATTTTAATGAAATTTCCTGTATTTTTTTCGAAAAATTCGATAGCTCAAAACAGGGCTCAATATCTTTTTTGGAAATTAATTTTTTATTCGTACAGCAATAAAAACTTTTAAGTTGGCGTACAACATTTTTTTTAAATGTCTTAAACATTTTTATATAAAACTTATTTTACTCATAACTTTTAACTTTGTTATAAGTTTTGTTCTTGCATAAGCTAATATATGCTTGAATCACATGGCATTCTGTACTTAGCTCCAGCTACTAAAGGTGTTGTTTAAGTCATTAAATAAATGAATTTTATATTCATGAACAGTTTTTCTCTAATAGCATTCATTTTTGAAATTCTTAGTCTTTACATAAGAGGACGTTCGTGCGACCCAGTCGTGCATTTTATATTGAGATACATAAAATGGAGCGATTGCGAATAATTTTCTTCAACAAAACCATTTTCAAAATGCAAAGGTTCAAAAACTTAGTTCGTCCTTTGGTAAAAATCAATAGTTTATAGTAGTGGTGGGCGCATTCGAATGAAATAATCGACTATAATCGATTCAGGCAACATCTCGAGATATATCGATTCTACACACAAATCATTCGAATACTCAAATCATTCGAATGAGTTTTTCTTATCTACTTTCTCTTAGCGCGATGACGACTCGAGTGCCTATTCGAGACCGAGAAGCGAATATTGAACGAAAAGACAGAAAAGAAAACACACAAACATCGTACATACACAATGCATTCAATGACTGAGTTTATAACTATTTTATTATTCATTTTTGCACTCGATGCATAGTTGAGGGATGAATATGGAATTGTAAAGGAAAGACGAGAAGCGCGAAACATTATGTTATGATTTTCTTGTTTTGTGTTTTGCTTTTTTTTTCCTACTTTCCTACTTTTTGCTACTTTTTTTACTATGATATTCCTTCGAAAATCATTCGAATGATCATTCGATTCTTTAAATCATTCGAATACTAATATCTCGATTCTTTAAATCATTCGATTATGCCCAACACTAGTTTATAGCTTGACAGAAAGACGACAAAGTAGTTTTTGATATTTTTAGAAGTTTTTGTTTGCACTTTCTCTCTAAAACGCTTAATCATTTACTTCCGAAGCTGGAGTGGATTTTGTTGGAAGCTTTTTAATTCCTTTACATCTTAGGTATCTTTTGATAGAATATGACAAGTTTTGGCTTTTGTACGAACTATATTTTGATATAAATAGAGTCTGAACTCTGAATGTCGATTCAAAGTTCAAATTCAAGCGACCAATGAAACTTTAAATTTCTGGGTTATTCTGATTTTGTTCAATCCCTTGACATTTAAGTTATTTATCAATTCAATTCCAAAATAAATTAAAAATATCTAGCTTTTATTTCGTGTTATTAATCCACCAATTATACTTATGTACTTATTTAACTTGATTTTGATATTACTCATACATAAGTCATAATATAGTTAACGCATTATTTATTTTTTCAGTTTTCAAACTTGCATCGCATTGTAGTGCATTTTCGTAATGGGATCAATGCTGAGAAAATACGCAGAGCCAACGTTTAGAATTATCTTCAAGTTAAAGAACGCATTTTTTCTAAACTAATGATGCATTTCTGCTACAAAAAGAAGAGTGCATAATTGAAGGTTTCCTCCTTAAAACAACAAATGCAACATGGGAGCAAATTCATCTTCTCGCACGGATGCCAGTTTGCTCTCTGATGAAGAAGGTAAGCTAAAATATCAACTTCAATCTTAAAAGACATTATTGATTTAGCAGTTAGTTCAGTTCATCTAAGTTAGTTATTGACAAAACACAATTGTTATTTGGATACCAAAATAATTTTTTAAATTAGTATTGTATTTATAGAAATTTAGTTTTATGACAACTTTCAATAAGAATTAACTTTTATCAATAATTTCAATATAAACTTATTCACTAATGATGAAGAATATTTCCAACAAGAATGAAATTATAATCACTAAAGATGGAAGATTTTGCTTTGAGATTTCATTACCTATTTATTTTTACAAGCTGTTACTTAAACTAAAATTATCTCTTGAATGAACACAGTCAGCTAAAAAAAACTGTCAAATTATCATTTTCTACAATTACACTTAAATTTTCGGAGCCGCGGATTCTGCTTGGTTGCAACATCTATATTTATAACGGTAGAATTTAACTCACTTGAGTATATCCAAACCATAACCCTAGTTGAGAATTTTTATAAATTAAAATCATTTCAAAATTTTATCAATAATAATTTATAATAAATACCACTGTTAGATTTTCTCAGCTTTGTGATGTATAAAGGTGAGACAGCTAACTTCGGTCGAAAAAGGCCGTTTCTCAATATGACAAAGACAATAAAAATCGACTAGTTCAAATAAAAAAATATTTTATAACCATACTGTGGTGTTATATTCTTTTTCAAAGAGTTACAAAAAAAAAAAAAAAAAAAAATTAAATTAAAGAGCCTTTTCCATTTTTGAAAAAAAAATCTTAAGAAAGTTCGCTGCATCCATTGTATATGAATATATGAAATCTTTATTTTATATACAATGGTTGAGACCAAAAAAAATGTCAGTTGATTTCTTAAAGAAATATAAATTTATGGAATAACAAAAATTATTTATTTATTTCTTTTGAATTGAAGAAGCTTTTGTATAAAAAATTTCATTTAAATCAGATATGCCTATAATGAGAAAGTCAAAATTATATCATCAAAATTAGGCGAAACAGAAAATTTATGAATTTTGAAGTTAGTGAAAATTGAAGGTAGTGACTTTTTCGAGAAAAATAAGATTTTCGAAACCCTTTTTAACATTTTTATAGTAAGTAGCGTTATTTTTAAATAATTAATAATTTTTTTTCTACATCTTGTATAATATTATAAAGCTGTTAATTGTCAATCGTGCATTCGAATTCAAAACAGTTTTATTATTAAATTATTTTTGTATATGACAACTTTTTTTCAAAAACCCAAAATACATTTTCTCGAATATTGGTATTCAAAGCAGCTCTTGTACAAAACTGTCTGTCAAAATCGGCCGAGTCATTTAGGCGGTAGTCGAACAGATAGACAGGGAGACAGACAGAATTGCGAGACCCACTTTTTTATCTTCTCATAGTAATGTTAGTCCTGATCAAAATCTCGAGTTCGATTCTTTTACGAATGCTTAACTTGCCATTTAGTTCCTATATGTCGCAAGTAAACATTTGAAATCAAGATATTACTGACTGTAACTACCATAAACCATTTTTTTTTTCGAATTTTGAATTTCGCATTATCGGCATACGGATTTTTATGAAATATTTTATAGTGAAGCTTCTAAAAGATTTGAAAACCATTGCACTTCAAAATTTATTGTTGAATATTGCTCAGTACCTTAAGAACGGGTCAGTATTTTCTTTAAGAATTCAATTTTTATTTGTACAATAATAAAAAATCAAGAGTTGGCGTACGATTGTTTTTTCTTAAAAAGCTTTTTAAAATTGTGTGTATAAAAGCTTATTTTATTATTATAGATAATGCTTATACTTATGAACAGTTTTTTCTTATAACATAGGCGCAACATTTTAAACAGACTATTATTAAATTATTAGGATGATACTATTTAACAAATTGCTAACTTTAAAGTAGTTTACTAACTCATTCTTAATTTTAACCAATTTATAACTAGTAACCAGTAAAGCAATTTTCTTAATAAATTTCTTCTGAACACACCTAAAACAATGGCAGTTCGCGTAGAAAATTAAGTAAACAGACAAATTTTTTTGTTCTGAATCGGACAAAGAAATAATCAGCTTTGAAAAAATAAAGCGCCATTTATTCCGATTTATTAAAGAAATTTTTAACTTACTCATAATATCATTTGTTTGACAAGCACTTTATGTTTTGGGTCATAAGCCTCAGGGCTAGTGGTCGAGTTAAAATTTGGCACCATATACCAGTCTTCTTATTTGCGATATAGGTGGTATAGGGCTAGTCCTGCATTTGGAAAAAAATAGAACTCGAAAAAGAGAACAGGAAAAAAGTGTGTCCGCAAACTTAATGTCTGCTGATGTGGTTTGTTTCGGACCTTAAAGAGATTTTATTATAACGAAAAGTGGCTAAACCATATTAATTTGTATGTTTTCTACATATTATTAGATTCCTTTTTTAAACTTTTTCCCGGGCAATAGATTTAGAATTTTTTTTATCGCACACAATACTTTTGAATACTCTCAACTTCTCAACGACATAATAGATACTTAATGTAACTTTTTTGCCTTTTTCATTTTCAGTAAATTTCGATCATTTTCAAATTCTCAGAGCCATAGGAAAGGGAAGTTTTGGCAAGGTAAGTGAAAACAGTCAACAGTCTTTTCTATTTAATTTTCAATCACTTCATTTTTGCCCGAGTGTTTTTGAAAAATCACTCGAGAGGAAGAAGACAATAATCTTATTATTTTGGTTTTCATCTTCTAACCCGAAAAAAAAACAAATTCTTTTGCACCTCGTACTAGTATACAAACAAAAAGAAAAATTTATGAGGGATTAGTGTGTGGGGCTGTGAGGTTGATGCAGATTATTATAGAAAAAGAGAATAAACGCGTCAATTTAATTTTAAGAGCTTTTTGTAAAGATGCCGAAAACGTAAAGTGTGTTGTTTTCATTAAATCCTGTTGTTATAGATGTGTTTTCGTCGCAAAAGTATCTTTATTATTTGAAGACATTATCCTCGACTTTTAAGTGACAATAAGTGATATAGACAATTTTTGAAGTGGCTTAAATTGAACTTTAAATGGGGAGTAAAGCCGATTAAACGAAAGTGACTTGGTTGTCACTCCGATGAGATCCTTCAAAAAATAATCATATATGTACACATTCATGAAAAAAAATGGATATATCTAACTTCATTCTTTACCATACTCGTAGGAGGAAGTATTGGGTTGTTATATGATGTGACCACCGCCAAAGATATAAATGGTTTATTTATCCTTTGTTTTATTATAAAACTTCAAAGAGTTTTAAGAATTTAGTTTTTTACAAAGATTGCCATTTCAAATAAAAACAAAGAGATTTTCAAACTAATCATGTTGTTTAATAAAATTAATTATAAGTACAATAATACTATAATAATTTTTATCAAAGTTAAAAGAAATAAAAAGTTCATCATTTGAAATATGTATACAATCGTCTTTTATTCGATAAAAACGTTTCAAAATCTTCGAGAACTAAGAGAGGTTTGTGATGCTATATCATATGTTTTTTGTAAATTTTTTTTGGCAACTTAACAAAAAATGAAAACGTTTTTGTTGAAATGACAAATATTTTGTTCTGGGGTTGAGTTATTTTGTAATATTGATAAAATAATATTATTAGATATATACAACTATTTTGTAAGGAAAGCAAAAAATTCTGCGCGTATATTTATTTGATCATGACATTTCTTTTGTGTATGACATAGTTCACATTTGATATAGTTCACATTTGGTTTTCGTCAAAAAATCGATGTAAGATTAACTGAACTTAACAAAAATTGCGTATTGTCCATACGCCCTCACAGATGGTTGCATGTGAGATCGTAGGGACGAAACGCCAAATTTTGTGGACTTAAATCCCAAAAAGAAAAATATTTTGACAAAATTAATTATGTGAAATATGTAAAATTGATAAAATATTTTGTTGAATTGACAAAATATTTTGTTGAATTGACAAAATATTTTGTTAATTTAACAAAATATAGCAAAAAAGTTTTGTTAATTAAACAAAAAAATTTTGTTAATCCGATAATAATAAAAAAAAACAAATTTTTAACATTAACAAAAAAATTTGTTAATACAAAAAAAATTATTAATATGACAAATTAATATTGTAAATTCTACGAAATTTTGTTATTTCAACAAATTAATCTGTTAGCACAACAAAATAATTTTGTGGATACAACAAAATATATTTTGTTACCTCAACAAAATTCTATAATTTTTTCAATTTGATAAAACTTTTTGTTGGACGTATATTGACATAATTTTTGTCAGATCAACCTACATTTTTATTATATATACCTACATATACCTATTCACTTTACAAAATTCGGTTGAAGGCCATACCTTTTTGACGTAACTGTAACAGAGCCCATGCTAAAATCAGTGTAAACAGCATCAATATACATAGTTCCCTTTTCCCATTTCTAGAAGAACATACGAAGTGTCGAAATATAATCTTCTCTGCCCCCAAAATAGCAAATTTTCGCTATTTGGCGAAAAGGAGATTATTATTTTAAATTGAAATAATATTATAAAATAAATACCTACCTATGTACCTACCAGCAACTAGGCAAAATATAACAAAATAAAATGATAAGATGCCACAAATCAGTGGTCACAAGGCATAACCGCTTAAGTCGATTTTTCATATTTTTCAGAAGAGCAGTTTTAAGTTTCATAATCTCTCTATGAATCAGGAATTATGAATTTTTAAATTTCTTAAATGCAGAAATGAAGAAAGAATACACATTTCTCATATACTAGAAGTAATAAAATGTATGTCTTATATTTAGTGAGTAATTAAGGAAAAAAACACTTAAGCTGTTATGGCTTATTGAACTTTAAAAAAATAAAAAGCTTAGGTCGAGTTAGGTTGTTATGGCATATTAAGAAAGAATGATTAAAATTTCTTTTGTCGACTTAGGTCGTTATTCCATGTGTGAGATTGTGGGAAAAAATTTCATATGTTGACTTAAGTTCTTTTTCCTTACCAATAAACCGGGGTATTCATTAACTTAAGTTAATTTTCCATGTTTGTTTTCTTTTGGTCGTGAAAGTAACATACAAGTAAAGGAACATTTTGTAATAAGAATATTTTAGTTATTCAAGTTTTTAATATGCATAAGTTTAAATTATGTATTGTACATTATTGATTAAATTTTGAGCAAAATTGATATTTAAGTATCTTCTGAGTTGTCAGGGCCTGTTAAATGAGGATAAGTATTTGGCTCGTCCATATTGGATGGAAGATTGTCATAGAAAGACTGAAAATCAAGACTTGATGTTTTAAGTCCATGAAATCTTCTTTTCTTTCGGGAAAAAAGTTGTTTAGATTTAAAGAAGCTCTCGTCTTTTTTTTACTTTTTATAATTTTAGAAACCTCATCTTTGTGCAAGAAATTTGTGTAGGGCATTTGATGCAGTTTTTTAGTAACGTAGCTACCGAATAGAGTTCCAAGTTATTTTGTTACCATCTTCATCTATTCGTTTCCAAGAAACTTTAGATCTATAAAATTTGGCAAAATCGGAAAAATCATTGTCGTTGTTCTTCGTGTCAATTAAATCAGTCTAATTTTTTTTAGTTTTTTTTTAATCCGATGGAAATCTTCAAAAGACACTCGGTAAGAATCGGTACCGAGTAGTGTGGGACTCTTACCGCACTAAAACCACCATCAGTCTTATTGACGAAATAAAAATCAATTTGGACCTTCGTTTTTTTTCTCACTAAGCTAATTGAGCTTGTGATGGGCGCAATCACATCTGTAAGCCCTGGTTCAAGGATCGATGAAGGTAAAAGCTTTAATTTAAAAGTGTTTGGTTTTTATTGCTTCTTTTTTTCGTTGCGTTTTGCTTCACTTGCAATGCGAACTTTTCATTCTCGGATTCGGTAACCTTTCTCTTCGAAGCAAAAGAACACTTGTCTACTTTTGGGGCATTAAACTCTTGGCCGATAAATCCAAACATTTTTAAGTATTTTGATAAGCTTGCCAGATTCAAAGATTATGATTTATAATGGCCGTGTATTGATGTAAGATTAAAGCTGGCGTTTAAATATTTTGTACACGAGTCTTTTCAAATAAAGTGGCTTTCATGTGCAGTAAACCTCGAAATATGTCGTTTTATTGTTAGAAGCACGTTTTTCTCTGATATCCTTAAATGGAATCGAACAACACTAACGACAGTGAAGTTTTTTGTTTTGATGACGGATTTAAAGAAGCTCTCAGTTTCGTCAAAGAACTGAAGAAAATATTTTTTTACAAAAAACATTAAAAATATTTTCGTATTCTTTATACTACGGTCGCGTTTTGGCTTCCAGTTAACTGCGTACACCAAGGTGTCAAATTTTGTATCCTCAATGTGTTGGAGGGAACCAATATATAAAATTCTTTGGTAATAGCTTTCTAATGACCAGTAATAGCTGTTGAACTACAGTTCAAGTTTTTAAAATTTAATGCTCTCGGTGTATTTACTTCTACAAATATAAAGAGGCTTGCAAGCCTTAACCTTATTAGTCTTTCTGCTGATTGAAAGTTTAATATAAAACTTTTTATTAGCTTTGCATTTAGGTCTTGCAAATGTTTCTTCTAGTTGAGCTCTCAGAAATTGAATTACTAGACTTATTAAATAAGTGTATCTATTCTGGTTTATTAAAAAAAATACCATCAAATTCGGGATCATTTTCAACGTTCTCAGTTTCATGTACATATTATGTATTTCACCTGAACAACAAAAAACTGTTTGCATATCTTAACATAAACCTTAGAATTCTATTAAATATTGAAAGTTTTGTTGCTATAACTGATGACTTAAAAATAAGAGTTTGGCTATTCTTTAATGACTGTATTTCGTTATACTCGGTTCAAAATATGGAAACAATTTTGTTTGGTTTAATTGTAACAAAAGTAATAATATTATATTTTGATTTAAAGCAAAAATATATTTCTAAAAGTACACTCTCAAATCATGAAAACAGGGATTGGCAACAGGAATTCTTTAATTTCATTCCATTTTATTCACGCACAAGCTGATCTCTATTATTACATTGTCCTGCAAAAAAAATAATAGACAATAATGTTTTTGAGGTTTGCACAAGCGTAGTGAAAAAAAAAATGCTCAATGGAAGATCAATTCTTACGACTTCTTATTTTGATATTTCTTTTTGAATTTTGTTTTAATTTGACACCCCAAATTTATTTAAGAACAAATGAAAAACAAATATTTTTATAAACCGTTTTTCTAATTTCGATCACCAATTTACATAGGAATTTTTTTAAGGGGAGATAGAAAAGCACTGAAACCACGCTTGTTGTTGTAATGAGTACTTTCTCTTATTGAGTACTCGTACCTAATACCTAAACAAATTTTGTTCGTAGGGCACTGCCCCAATGATATCACAGCTCCTAAATACATCACATAACTATATCGTGTAATCAGAATGATAATAGATAATAATTATCTTGTAAATTGTAAGCATCCTTGCTAATTCCATTATTTGCACAGCTCTAATCGATATCTTACGCACTTCTTTAATTAAACCTTTCAATTTTAAACAGTACTTACACTACAGATACAACTGTTCGTTAGGACCTATCTTCACTTATGACTCATTTTTACAGTAAACTGATTAAGGCAAAAGAACATAAGTCAACTTAGATTTGTGATTTTCTAAATTGAAACACGGAATAACGGCCTAACTCGATTTAAGATTTTCATGCAATCATAGTCTGGTTAGCCAAAAGAACTTAAGTTCAGTTAAGTTGGTCAAAAAATAGAATTGTGGTTTTCCATAACAACCTAACTCAAGTTAAGAAAAGTAAATATTTGTTCTACATCAGGGAATAAAAGCCTATGTTGATATAAGAAAAATGAAAAATAAGCATTTTTAATTCTCGGCAGATTTTAAATTGATTAACTTGACTTATGTTGTTATTGCCGATTATTTTTTTTTAAATACAGAATAATAAAAACTTAACTTAAGTTATGAAACCGCCGTTGTATTTTTATTGAGTTAAGTTGTTATGGCTAATTATAATTTTTGAAAAGCGAGTTAGGTTGTTAGGTTTTTTGTTTATAACTTTTGTTTAAAAAAAGATACAGACGTAAAAAATTGAGTGGGGACAGATTTTTATATTCTCAGCACGATTATGATAAAAACTCAATTTCGTCATAACTCGAGTTAGGCGGTTATGGTTTGCGGCCACAGAAATATACGAATAACAAAACAAATTGTAGGTTGTCACTGACTTCTGATAGCTCAAATTATTAGGTCCGTTCGCCAGATTTAGTTTTGTTTTCGTGTACAAATGCACCGTTTTTAATAAAAGTGAATTAGTATTTCACGAAACAAAGGTTTAAACTTTTCAAAGAGCTTAGCTAAAAGTTTAAAAACCTTTTTGAGGTTTGTAAATGTCAAAGAATCATATGAAGCTAGCACGATTTTAGCTTAAAAGGGTAGATATAGTATGATGCTATATTCTATTAAAATTTACAAAATTGTCATTTTAACCTAATTTCATACTAAAAGAGCTTAAACGTCGCCGGCCGTATTCCAGAAAAATACGATTTTTGAAAACCATTTTTTAACATTTGTATGGTGGGTACCTTTATTTTTAGGTAAAATAAAACTTCATACATCTTGTAGACTATGTTGAGAAACTTTTATTTTCCAAGTTTAAAAAAAATCTAGCAAAAGGTTTTCGAAGAATTGAGTTTTGAAAAAAAAAAAATTGACATTTTTTTTTAAAATCCAACAAAAATTTGTTTGAAAATTTGAATACACAATTCTATTCAAGTTTTTGGGGAACTTTAGCAAAAAAAATGATCAAAATCGGTGGAACCGTTTTTGAGAAAATCAAAAACAAAAAATATGGTTCTCTGGGGGGTCCCCTCAATAACCATTTTCAAAAAAAATGTTTCAATTAGTACCTAGCTTTAACTAAATGAAATTTTTTTGTTTCTTTTTTTAAATCTGTCGAACAGTTTTTGAGAAAAAAAAATATTTACAAAATTTCGAAAAAAAATCGTATGGCAGGTACCGTTATTTTTAGTCTTAAAAAAAAAAAAAACCTGTGGGGGGAAAAATTAAAAATGATATCTAGCTGTAGTCGAGCCGACAGACAGACCGACAGACAGACAAAATTGCGAGACCCACTTTTTTAGTCTTCGCTATCATCGTAATGTCATCTTTGATCAAAATCTAGAGGGCGATTTTTTTACAAATTCATAATTTTTTTTTAATTTTTAATTTTGGTGAGAGCAAAACCCCCATTTATTCGGCTTAGTTACAAGCTAATGCGTAATCTTACTTAAGAACTAAGAAAATTATTGCTACTTTTTATGGTTAGTGAGGAGGTTGATTCAGGAGACGGCATTTTAGGCAAGGGGTAATGAGATTAAAGTCAAAGTTTCTAGTGTTTGAGTCAACACTGCGGAGCATACGAGAGACTGGTTCATTAGAGCCATAAGAGGTACAGTGGGTGGGTATATAAAAGAGAGGGGGATTTCGTATGTTACGTTTTGTGATTATTGAGAGGGTTGTTCCAGGAAACGGAATTTTAGGCAAGGGGTACTGAGGTTAAAGTCGAAGTTGCTAGTGTTTGAATTAACACGCCGGAGCATAGAGAATGGTTCATTAGAGCCATAAGACGTAAGGTGGGTGGGTATATAAAAGAGAGGGGATTTCGTATGTTACGAGAGCTTGTATTAAAGAAGATAGAGTTGTAAAGAGTAATGCAGTCAACCTGAACCTGTAAGCCGATAAATGAAGGGGATTTCATAAATTTTTCTTCGTTCTTCTAGTGAATTAAGGTTGTATAGTTTAAGGCGGTCTTGATAGGGAGGTATGAACAAGGAATTATTTCATAACAGATACTCGAATACTATCGATTCTGGCGATTTGAATTTGCTGGTAAGGGGACCATACTTCACAGGCGTATTCGAGCAGAGGACGAACAAAGGTTACATAGGGGGATTGGGTCACGTATGGGTTGGAGAATTCCTTCGTTTAAAAAAGCCAAGTACTGAATTGGTCTTAAAAATTATACTGTCATAATGGGAGATGAATTTAAGTTCCTGATCACATAATATACCAAGGTCGTGTATCGATTCGACGAAAGTTAGGGGCTGATCATGAAGAAAATAAGGACGGGGAGAAGATTTGAAACTAGCCTTATATTACTTATAAGTCGCAATTAAAAACAGTATGCCAATTTTAAGCATTTAATAATACAGAATTAAGAAAATAATTTAGAAAATTTATGACATTTTTTTTTAAATGTTTTTTGACCAAAATTTGAACCATGCCTAAATAGTGAAGAAATTTTTGTTATCAAAATCTCTTGAGCCGTTTTCTAGAAAAGGGGAATCACACAAGACCCTTTATTAGCGACTTTAAAGAAAATGGCGAAAAATTTTAAACAGCATATATTTAGGGCTAATTTGCTATTTTTAAACTAGTTTACTAACTCATTCTTAAACAAAATTTATTTCTCAGCTAAATCAAAGTGGTTGCTTTCAATTTGACAATGTTTTTTTGTTCTTTTGCCGCAACATTTATCTGTACACATTACAAAACATGTTGATGATATAACTTATTTTTGTCTATATGACAAAGTAGGCAAAGGTATGCAATTAGAATTTTTCCTTCATACCAACAAAATGGATAAATTTATCCCTAAATTTTGATTTAAATGATAAGTTTTGTTTTGATATTTGACTGTAACAAATTTTTTGTTAATAGCTACTGGTCTTATTGAAAAAAAAAAAACAAAAGTTTTGTCATGATCAAAAAAAAATATCCGTAGAATTTAAAAAGAAATTATAAATAGAATTACAAAATATGTTTATCAATCTGACAATTTTATTTTATCAATATTACAAAATAACTCAAAAGCAAAAATAAGTATTTGTCATTGTAAGAAAACTGTTTTGGTTTTCTGTTAAATTGACAAAAAAAAAAATAACAAAAACTTTGTGACATTGACAAACATTTATAAAATAAATTTTTTGTAGATACAACAAACGTTTTGTTTACATCACAAAAAAATTTGTGGATGTGACTAAAATCTCTGTTTTATTTTTTTTATTAACAAAACTTGTTTTGTTAAACTGATAAAATTATTTGTAAGGTAAATTTTGTTAAACTGACGAAGAATCATGTAAGATTATAACAATTTTGTGAAATCAACAAAATCATTCTTTCGTATTGATATCATTTAATCGCAACTATAAAATTGTTTTGTTGAAGGTCAACGAAAACGTTTTTATCAATATTACCTTGGATTTTATTTTCAGTACAGTATCATACTAAAGCAATCTTAATAAATTGCTTCTGAATACACCTAAAACAATGACAGTACCTGCAAAAAACTTAGTAAGCAGACCTTGGGCCTTACCAATAAACAAATTTAGAGACGACTTTAATATCTGAGCAAAATTAACCATTATTTAATGGACTCTATATAACTGACCATACATGTTACATTTTATTTTTTTAGTTCCGTATAATAAATGGTTCATAATTTAGAGTCCAATTAAATATTAAGTTTACAACATGTATGGCTAACTATATAGAGCTCATTACATATTGGTTCATTTCACTCAAATATTAAAGTCGTCTCTAAATTTGATTATTGGTAAGGCCCCTTGTGTTGCGCTTGTGAATAGCACGATACTAAAATAGAGAAAGTCTGATGATATATTCGATTAAAATTTGCAAAATCGTTGTTTTAACTTAGTTTCATACTAAAACACCTTTAACATCGTAGCCAAAATCTTTATCGGTTTCGGCCTTAGGTCGTGGTACATACAGACAGACAGACGGAATTCTGGGATGGTTGCTCGTGGTGTATATCATCATATAGAGATATAAATCTCGAGATCAATCGATTTTTTTTTTAAATGCAAAACTTGCCCTAAAGTACCTATATGCACACTATATCGCAAGGAATGGAATGATTAAAAGTTGTATTTTTGTACTTTCTTGACGGTCTTAATTTAAAATAGAGGAAGATGCAGTAAGTTTTTGTATATTTCTGTTTTTCAGGTTTGTATCGTTCAGAAACGCGATTCTGGAATATTATATGCCATGAAATATGTAAGTCGAGGAGCTTGTGAGAATCGTGGTGCTTTAGGTGGTGTTATCAAAGAAGTTCAACTGCTGTCATCATTGGAGCATCCTTTCTTGGTGAATTTATGGTTTTCTTTTCAAGGTAAGTAGTATAGCTAAGGATATTCTATACAAACATATATTCATTCAACTTTTTAATTTGTCATTATGCACAAATGTATAAAATAGAAGACATTCAGTCGAGAACTATACGAGTACATACCTATAGGTATTTACCTATATACTTTACTGTCTCATTGTAAGGAAAAGTTTATAAACTTGTGAAATTTTCAGCGTATGCTTTTAAGATTATTGTAAATAGTTGTTTATTTTTAAGAATTTTCCTTCTCTTTTTCTTTGTACTGATTTTCTTGTTCTTCTTTTTAGACGAGGAGGACTTATTTATGGTGAGTGATTTACTTACCGGAGGAGATCTCAGATATCATCTTCAACAAAGGGTATGTTCCATTGGATATTAAATGAATTATCAGTAAAACCTTTTCACTTTCAAAAAAAGATATTTCTTTTTATTTGTTATTTTGATTTGGTGTTTAGAGTTATATACTATTTTTTAATATGGAAAGAGTTACTTAAAATATGTATACACTTTCAGCTTCTTCTTAAAAAAATCAAACATAAAAACAAATTGTGAACTTTTATATGTTTTCAAATAAAAGAGTGTTTTCGGAGCACAACTAATGGGTTCAATTTGTTTTTAGACTCTAATTCATTGTAGTTACATATAATTTACAAGTCGCACAAAAGGCTCTTTGTGACCTCTAGTCCAAACTATATTCGCCCAGGTACGACAGTTGAGCCCAACAGTTAGATGCTGTCATACCCTCCTAGGACGCAATATATTAGTCGATGATTATCAACAAAGATAAAATTGACAGCACGAACGCAAAGTAAAAAAACTATTCGCAACCAAAGAAAGGAAATGCCCTGACGTAAATAAAACTACTATTGCTACTGCCACTAACAAGTGTTTTTTTACCATAACATTGGAGGTATGAAAAAAAAAGAAGATACATTTCTTTCATATTTGATTAAGAATAGGAGACTATGTTTTATTTGCAAATCTATATGTAAATTTGAATAAAACAAACTGTGAGATATTATTTAAATTGAAATATATCCTCATTGAAAATCACTCATGCGAACTGTCCCATTGCGGCATGGTCTGTGTGGCACATTGTGCCGTCCTGTTGAAACCACATGTTGTAGCTGTCCATATTATCCCATTCGGACAGAATAAACTTATTTGTCATCTATCAATAGTGCTCACCGTTACCGTAATTACCTGGCCAACGTTGTTCTCAAATAAGTATTGATCAATAATGCCGCCAGCCAAAATCTACACCAAACAGTGATTTCCTCTGGATGCATTGCAATTTGGCGGATATTGTGTGGATTGTGATTGTCCTAAATTTGACAATTTCACATATTTACGAACCAATTCATCCAGAAACGGGCCTCGTCTCTGAATATGATTTTTCGGCCGAAGCTTGCGAACACAAGATACAATTTCATAAAACAGTTCAATCATTTGCACAAGTTTTTGAACGCTATATAACTCTCCATGGCAAGACTGAATAAATGACAGCCAATTGATAGATAAAGAGTCAACAATATTGCGGCAAAATTTCAAATTTGCCTATTAGAAAACATTTTATATGCAAGTTGAGTCTAGCGCACTACTAAATTCTAAAGGAATCAGGCGAGTGAAAATAATTTATCAAGAATTACGAAAAAAAATAAAATGCACGACTGGATCGCACGAAATTGCTCTTATGTAAAAGTACTTTAGGTTTTAAAATATGTACAAACATTTTATAAATATAAAACATGGATTTAATGAGATAAAAATGTTCAAATGCATGGAATTTCCGTCTGATTTTCGAAAAAGTATGAGTTTACGCAAACAAAGTTTAAAAATAGTTTTATTAAATTAATTAAATTTGGGATGCCAATTTTAAGTGTTAAGTAATATAAATTTTAGGAAATAATTTCAAAAAATAATCCGCTCATACGTTTTCAACATATTGATTTTCCAAAAAATAAATAGGTTTTTTTTTTTTTTTTAGTCCATGTTCATAATATCAAACCCATTTTTTTTTTATCAAAATCGTTAGAGGCGTTTTTTAGATAAATAAGATTTTGCATTACGGGTGTATGGGGAGTACCGTTAGTTTTGGAGCTAAAACAAAATTTCAATTTCCTCTCTAGGGAATCACCGAAGTCCCTTAACTACCGAAATTAAAAGAAAAATACTAGTGGTGGGCGCATTCGAATGAAATAATCGATTATAATCGATTCAGGCAACATCTCGAGATATCTCGATTCTTCACACAAATCATTCGAATGATTTGAGTATTCGAATGATTTTTCTTATCTACTTTCTCTAAGCGAAATGAGGACTCGAGTGCCTATTCGAGACCGAGAAGCGAATATTGAACGAAAAGACAGAAAAGAAAACACACAAAATCGAGAAGTTGGTTATTTGTATATCTCGTGGGTATGTATTCAATGACTGAGTTTATATTTACATATATTCATTTTTGCACTCGATGCATCGTTGAGGGTTGAATATGGAATTTTAAAGGAAAGGTGAAAGCGAGAACCATTATGTTATGATTTTCTTGTTTTGTTTTTGCTGTTTTTTCCTTGGAATGGAGTGTTTGTTTCCTACTTTTTTTTACTATGATAGTCCTTCGAAAATCATTCGTATGATCATTCGATTCTTTAAATCATTCGAATACTAATGTCTCGATTCTTTAAATCATTCGATTATGCCCAACACTAAAAAATACGTTCAGTGAGTTAGGCTGTAGGGAGAGGTACAGACGTACAGACACACATGTTTCTTGTGTACTAAATTTTCCTTACAATTTGTACAAAAGAATTGATATGCAAATTGTTAGTATTCAATAAAATGCGTTTTAAAACGTAATTTTAAAATTTAATCGTGCATCCGTTTTCAAGATATTAAATTTTTTAAAACAAAATTTGTATTATTTTTTTTTTTTAATTAAAAAACTATTTTTTCTAAAAAATTTTAAGATTATATTTTGTAAAATGCAATGGAGCTCCTGCTTAAAAAAATTTGTTAAAAAACCGTTCTATGACAGTTACCGTTAATAACGTAACACTGCATATTATTTGTTAATTAAATATAATACACGACTGGATTGCTTGTACTTGATAAAAGTAGGTTGGAATTTATAAATATTGCTTATATAAAAACATAGATGTAAGATTTTTAAAATGCATTAAGAAAATTCTTTAAATTGTTAAACAAAAACTCATTAAAGTTTTGAACTCAACAAATAGAATGACGTATGATTTCAGGAAAGAATATGAATTAATGCAAGCATTATGATATTGTTATCAATAAATTAATTTGTATATTCGGCCCTATCGAAGTAACCGTCGGAGCGGAACTTTCTCCGCAACGCATCATTCTTCGGAAATTCAATTTCGGTTCGTAGTAGCTTTCAACGGAAGAAATTTTACAGAAATCCAACTACGCATTGCGATGGATATAAATTTCAGACAGAGATGTGCTAATTAACCGATATATAGAAAATGCGATACATTTTCGATAATTTTTTATAAAATAAACACCATAAGCATTTTAAACCATGACAAATCCATGAGAGAGTGTAATTTATTGTTTATAAAAAGTATTTTTTTCAATTTTAATGCGCTAGCGGTTTTAAAAAATGTACATAATTAGATGCACCGATTTTTAAATCAAAACTATCGAATAAAGTCCCCTACCTATTTCCATACATGTTTTTTGTTTTCATTTGAAGTGTCAAAAAAAGAATAAATTGAAAAAAAAAAAACTTTTGAAACACAATATCTTATATTTATTTGACTAATAGGTACTTTAATCACAATGGAAATGGATCAATGCACAAAACAAAAGATCACGAACAAACTTTTGTGTAATCCGTTCATATTGTTGCGAACTTGTTTTTTTGTTCTGGCTAAGAACGAAAAGTCTATTATACCTAGTCTAGCCATAAATTCTGTTACAATTATCTAAGTACCTCTAGCTCATAATTTTGAATAATCCCATTATTTTTTTTTCTTAGCACGTGTACTTATAAGTAAGGAATAGAAGCTAATTTGGTTTAAGCCTTCCAGCAGTTAACATGGAATGGGACACTAAAGAAAATCGTGTCGCGGTAAATAGGTAACACAAGTTAACGCAAATAAAGTTAATTTCTTTATTACTTACATTTTAAATAACTATTTCTCTAAAAAGAAAACACTTTCCGCAACAAGAACTTGTCGGAGGATTTTGGAGAAAATTTTGTTTGTATGTGTCAGAAATAAGACCATTAGAAGTGCTTCATCGCACACAAATGGCATGCGTTGAATTTCGTCGGACAGAATTTCCGATCAGCTGATCGGAGAAATACCATGAAGCAAAATGTCTCCGATTCGTAGGAAATCGGAGAGAATTCCGCTCTGGCGGTTACCTCGATAGTGCTGAATATTCAATAAAATCAAGCTGATTCAAGTAAGAAAAGTCTTAATACAATTGTGCTCACCAAGATAATGTGTTTTTCTTAATTGTAATTTTTCTGGACTTCTCCGAAAAAAACCGCATATTCATTTGATGTTTTATAAATATCAAACTGATATCACATCAATTTTTAAATACATCATGCAAATTTTGTATACACTGATATTTTTAAGACAGAACTTACATATATTTCTAATATCGTTATATAAATTCTTCATATTAAATATTCATATCAATTATGACTTTAATAAAATGTTAGAGATATCAAGATGCTAAATTCGATTAATCTAGTATCATACCAAAATAGCTTTAACATCTTACTAATTCGATTAAAATTTTGCACAACTGATTTATTAGTGCGATTGTACTAGAAATAAGCTAAATACAATGGAATAAAACTAAAATGAAGGTCGGCTGAACTTCAACTGCGTCTGTAGTCATATCACAACATGGCAACCTCCCATCACAGTTGGTTCCTTTCTCACGCATCTTCCAAAGAAACTCTAACCGCTGATAATTGGAACCAATTTAACGCCCCCAATAAAAAACCATAACATATTGATTCACAAATGAATCACCACTGGGTCATCATAAGACGATCACTAACCATAAGCACGATACAAACCAAGACCATAAGCTGCTATGAGTATTAAAGGGTGGTTAAATTTTAAGGGCCGATGTTGATTTTGAATAAAACACAAATTATTTAGGAATTATTGTCATTTCTTTTTATTATGATAATATAGTATGGTTCAATTATGTATATAGAACAAAATATCGGCCAAATGGCCGCCGCAACTTCGGCGGCACACCTCCATCCGATGGTCCAAATTTTCGATGACGCTGAGGCATACACCTTTTCTTTCAAATAACCCCAAAGAAAGAAGTCCAATGGTGTCAAATCACATAATCTTGGCAGCCAATTGACATAGCCACCACGTGAGATACCATTGAATTTGTCGCACAAAAGAGCAATTGTTTCGTTAGCTGTGTGGCAAGTGGCACCGTCCTGTTGAAACCACATATCGTCCACATCCATATCTTCCAATTCGGGCCATAAGAAGTTTGTTATCATTTCACGATAGCGAACATCATTCACAGTAACTGCCTGCCGCCAGCCAATTGTAAGCGTGTAAATGCAAGTCTTTATGCATAATGTTCATCAACGACGAGCGCGAGAGGTGCAATTGTTGGGCACAACGACGAGTTGAGGTGGACGGCTCTTCAGCCACACTATCTCGAACAGTACCAATATTTTCTGCAGTACGAGCTGTACGTGCATGCACTGGTGTTTTCACATCTCCTACAGACCCGGATTGCTCACATTTTTGCACGATTTTTCCGATTGTTCGCACATTTGGAAGATTAAGTTGACCAAAAATCACGAACTGCACGATATGCATTTTGATTTGAACGCCCATTTTCATAATAAGCCTGAATAACTTTAACGTGTTGCTCGATTGTGTATCTTTCCATGGTTCAAATTGAGTTAGTCTGAAATTGAGAAATATCAAATGAAATGCAGAAAAAAACTTGACGTTTAGTCGTGGTTCATATTCAAAATCGGCCCTTAAAATTTAACCACCCTTTAGATACCCAATGTCCAACGTATGTAAACAAATCCAATACAATAATTGCTGGCATTGAGTGAATCCAAATGCTGATAATGCATCTTAGCAAGGACGTGTGTCGGTATGTGCGCAGTGTATCCTGTAATATGATGCGGCGGTACATTTGTGAGGAACAATTAACTAGGTTACTATTTGGTTGGTAAATATTCTTCGTAATTCCAATATTAATATATATTGGAAAATTTACTATTAGACCGAGAGCTCACAGCAATTTTTGGGTGTGATTGACAACAAAAAATAATTAGCATAATTAGATAGGCCTTTTAAAGTTATTTGTAAATGTGAACGTCTTGCCAGTGGCGTAGCGTGCCATCTCGGCGCCCGGGGCGGGAGACCCATTTTTCCGCCCCCATTCAATACTAAATTAAAATTAAATTTCGAGTTTCGAGACATCATTTCACAGGCAATGAGGTATCTTTTATTGAAGTTAAAATAGGATCAGCGGTTTCATAAACGGATTCTACGGGCCTTACGAATGAGGATCGTGAGACAAAGCTGCATCTGCGGATTCATCGCCATGCATGCGTTTTTTCTTGCGATTTCTTCTCGTTTTGAGTTCGATTCCAAGTTTTTCACAGAGAGTCTTAGAAAAGTCGATTGCGGCTTAGACAAAACGGTCTCTGCTCTCCATTAAGAAAGCTTTTGAAGCGCAGAGTTTCTGAGCACACTTATCCACACTCAGTCCACTTTTGCAGCAGGTAAATCTGTACTTCATCTTTTTCAGGTAGCTCTGCAGCTCAAAAGCCAAGAAAAGTGAGGAAGTTGAATGACTGCATGACTGTCAGAAGAAGTCTGGCTCCCGATCCGTCAATTCTTCCAGTACCTCAAGAACTTGCACAAACTTATTCTTAAGCGTCTTTACAGCTTCATATCTTTGGCAAGACGAGGTTCACTTCTTCTGCAGGCTTGTGGCTAGATGCTTGAGGTACTTCTGCTGAGTCGACTTCGTCTTGACCCTGCTCTGTGGTGGG
The DNA here is from genome assembly GCA_963931855.1 of Philhelius festivus. Taxonomy (NCBI): domain Eukaryota; kingdom Metazoa; phylum Arthropoda; class Insecta; order Diptera; family Syrphidae; genus Philhelius; species Philhelius festivus. Next base: position 138,566,062 of record OZ007555.1, on the reverse strand, counting down.
ACCAGAACGACTTCCAACTTCGACGGCAGGCACGTCTTCTTCTTCTGCCTATAAAATAAGTCATGCATTCCCATGAATATTGGCCGAAGGACAATTCTAGGCAACTCACGATTGTAGATGGAGGAATCATACTTACATTGGAATTACTTCCGCTGCTGCTGGATGCCGCCGAACCGGCCGAAGACGTTAACGTAGCTTTCGAACCAGAACTAGAACTGAAATATTTCAGTAATGCACCTGGAGACTTCTTCGCATCTGCTTCTTTCTTAGCCTTTTTCTTGTGGTATTCCGCACCGCTTGCTTCAACTCTTTTCATTTCCAAAATCTAGTTCAAAGGTTGAGTGAAGTACTAAGTGTTTAGTTTTAGAAGATTCAACAGTATTTAAACTATAAACAACACAATCGAAATAACCTTCTGTGATGCGGGAGGGAGCATAAACATTGCGCTGGCTGAGACTAGAATAACGTTTCCGTCGAATCCTAGTTATCTTATCATATCTCGCATATGCATATCATATGTTTCGGAACGCTCCCTTTCAGTTTCGAGCGAGTTTCGGAACGTTTTGTTTTTAGTTTCGCGCGACAATACGGAATGCACTCTTATGGCCCTACTCACCGTTTACGAATTCACGGAAATCAGCCGAGAGCGTCAACGACGAACCACAGATAGGGTGGCAAATTTCAAATTTACATTATTGTTGTTTGTTGACTTGTCAAACGATTTGTCATGAAACATATGATTTCTACTCTACCCGCATCACCGGCGACATTTTGCCGCCCCCCTAGGCCTGCCGCCCGGGGCGGACCGCCCCCCCCGCCCCCCCTACGCTACGCCACTGCGTCTTGCATACTCTAGTGGGCGCAATAGTGCTTTATAGTGCATCAAGTATGCAGTTCTTTCCAAAATCTAAAAAATATTTATTAGGAAATCACATGGCATAGTCATTTTAGCTCCAACTATAAGTAAGGTGTTTTGTTAGTCTTTTAAAAGATAAATTTCATGGTTATTAACATTTTTCTCTGGTACCGTACTAAATCAATTTTCTTAATAAATCGCTTCTGAACATAACTAAATCCATGACACTTCGTGCAAAAAACTTAGTAAACAGACCATTTTTTGACCTTATTTCGACTATGTTGCTTATGCATAGTCTAACTCTCGCTATCTGTTTTCCCCCCCCATCCCAACCATTCCCATTTTCCGACTCACATTTTAAGTGAAAATGTTTTTGTGAATAAATCTAGATACGGACTTGGTTTCGCCAAATTTTGGGACGGCACCAACAACTTGAGGAATCGAGTAATTGTGTGGGTGAGAGCGAGTTTCGTTGGAACTTAACATCGGTTCCTCGAAAGCTTGTGATTGAGAATGTGAGTGTTTGAAAGAAAGAGGAGGCCAATAGAGGAATAAAGACTAAGCTTCTTGGTTGACTGGTTAAGCCGACAGACGTTTTGGAACTTTTTGTAGTGAAAAAAGGAAATACATATCGTCACCTGAGTTCTATCTTGTTCAAAGTCCATTTTGGAAAATGTTGGGAAAACGATTTTTTAACTTCAGAAGCAAAATTTTTACTTAAATTTGAAAGGAAATACTGTGGAGTTTTTTTCTCCATTAAACTCAATAATTTTTGTTTGCAAAATGATTTATAAATCTAGGTTTTATTAAATCCTGAAATAGTTAAAAAATAAAATCAAGTGGGATGTCATTTTGGATATTGAACAACGTTGTATGGGCTGTAAACAAGTTGATTAAATTGGTGGATATTGAACAAAAAAGCTAAATATTGAACAAAATAGAAGCACTTAATAGTTAAATCATTGAAACTAAGAAAATACTATGAAAATAGAACAAAAAATTCTAACTCATTCTTTGAGTTAAGCACTAGAACATAATGGGTGATCAGAAAAAATATTGCTGCTGCTCGGTAGGTAATGAAATTCAAAATTTGTTAAACATTTTTTTGAATTCACTTTTTACCCTTCTTTTTTCAAATAAATACATTATTTATTTTACATAAAATTTTTAATTTAAATTTTGTTATTGTTTTAAACTGGCGCAAAATTTTAATTAAATTAGTACGATGCTAAAGCTGTTTTAGTATGATACTAAAATCGTCGAATACCTATATTATTTTTTTAGTATCGTGCTATTTACAAACGCCACACAAGGACTTAGTTCTTTGCACGAACTTTGATTGTTTTAGGTGCAATTTATTAAGGAAATTGCCTTAGCACGATAATAGAGTTAGAAAATTGTAAGAATTAAGAATGAGTTAGTAAACTACTTTAAAGTTAGCAAATCGTTAAGAATTACTCGTATCATACTAATACCTTAATAAAAGGCTGTTTAAAATTTTGCGCCACTGAGTTTTATTGTAATTGGTTTCTTATTATTTTTTCATAAAAATCGTTGTTTAAACCTAGTTTCATACTAAAACAGATTTAACATCGTAATAATTCAACTAAAATTTTGTGCCATTATGATTTTATTTGTAATGCATTGAAAGAAGATCAGGGGCCTGTTGCTCAGGTCATACACATAATACATTTTATACAACATACAACATTTTTATACAACATACACATCATTGTTTTTCTCAGATTTCATTGGAAGTGTTGTATGACATTTGTTTTGTTGTATGATGTGTATGATTCTGACATTTCATCATTATTTGAGTGTGAGGTTAATATAAATCTCAATTTTTGGTGAAGACGTGTTGGAACTAGTTGAAATTTTTTTTTTTTTTTTTTTTTTATAATCTACACGCGCTCAAGGGATTATGATTACCCTTTAAATGTTTGAACACAGCGCGGGCGTGAAGTTAAGATGTCAGATGACGCCCTAAAATAATAAAAGAACTTGTTAATTTCAATCTTAAAGATCCATATTTTGTTGAAAAATTTAGATTGCCAAACATTTTTAGTGGACAAATTGGGAAGATCAATTGTGCAACGAAGCCTTGTCACCTTTGCAACAAATATTGTTAACCCTTCATTAGCTTGGAAATGGAATCCATTATCATGAGTTCGGCATAATGCAAGCCCATAAGACAACCCCAATGAAACTACCTCTCTCTATGACCTACAGGCTCTACCATGTTTTGTGAATGTCGAGCCAGAGAACTTCTCAAATAAATTTTGTTTCCCCAGCTTTGACTGATGTAAACAATGTTGCTACATGTTACATGCAGCAGCCACTTTACAACAGAATTTTGTGCTGTATTAAATGTATGATCATTTATAGGTAAATTTGCTGTATGATGTAAATGACACATTTCTGAGAAACAGAATCATATAACATTCCAATATTTCTAGTGTAATCTTCAGTCATACATTGTTGTATGACAGTGGATCATACAACAAAATTGAGAAACAGAAATCATACAGCAGAACTGTCAATATCATACAATGTATGATGTGTATGATCTGAGAAACAGGCCCCAGATTGTCGATATTGTATTTGTCTACATTGAAAGTAAGCTTTTTTCTTGAAATTACTTTAGCTACTCTCTTTCATTTTGGTTCCGATCTTATCACAAATTTGGAATAAAACTGTCCTTTTTCAGACTCTTTTAAGCTAGGCGCGCAAATTCAATTTTTACTTTCGCAACTGCTTGGGTCGAGCAACTAAACAGTTTGTGTTTTGACACAAACTAAACGATATCCTAAAATGAGTTCGCTATTTTGTGTAACATATATGTAATTATATGTTTTCTAAAAACAACCAAACAGTTATGCAACTAAAAATTGAATGTGCGCGCCTAGCCTTAAAGTCCAAAATGAATCAAATATTTTCACACGTTCATCATAAGAAAATTTGGTGAAACAATTATGACTGCAACTAACGTTGCAAGCGGATGTCATTTGAATATTGCTTACCACCTTGACCCATCCGTTTTTGTATATTTTGTTTCCACAAAAATGGTTTTCGATTTTTTTTACTCGATCCAGGGCTTCTCTTGGTGTAAAGCATGTAATTTGTTTAGATGAAACGGAACCTTCTGCTGGTACTACATTTTCCAATGAAGGTACTGAAATGACTTCTTCAGATAAAGGAGCTATATTAGAATTCTGAATCATAGAATTCTGAAATACCAGATCCTGGATGAGCTGGATATATCATACTGTAAGCGACAAATATTGTATTCAAAAACTGTCTAAAGATAAAAGGGTTTCTCAGAATACCTTAAAAGCGTTTGAAGATTACGTTCCAACTTTTCGCTTACATCATATTGTGCTTACAGCTTCGAATGTTATATCAGTATTAATTTTGTGTGGTACATTACAGTGCAGTGATATTGAACAAAAATGCGGTTTTCCGTCCGCATAACTTTTTTTAATAGGATTTTGTTCAATAACATACAAAACTAAATGGATTCGATATGGATATTGAACAACAAAGAAATACATGGTAGTTTTTTTTAAAGTTAATATAAAATTGTTCAATTTCATATAAAAACAAAAAGCAGTGGTTGATTGAATAAAAAAGACACTCAAAATATTTAATAAAGTGGTTTATTGAACAAAATAGTTATTCATAACTTTAAAACTAAAAGAGATAGAAAACAATGGAGTACGCCATTCGAAAGAGCATGTTCGATTTATAAAAACTGCATTTCTAACTCAATTTCGCCAAAAATGGTCTTTTGAACAAGATAGAACTCAGGCGACGATATGTATAAAAAGTTGAAGAAAAAGAAAATAGTTTTGAGAAAAGTAAAATAAAAGTGTTTGGTAAAAATTAGCATTGGAAAGATTCGAAGGAGGAATTTTTTTAGGAGAGAGAGAAGATCAGGCGATTAAATCATTCAGAAAAGAAGGAGAAAGGAAAGGAAACAGGATAAAATAAAATGCACGACTGGGTCGCACGAACTTGCTCTTATGTAAAAGTACTTTGGAATTTAAGATACATTTTATGAATATAAAACATGGATTTAATGAGATAATAATGTTCAAATGCATACAATTGCCGTCTGGTTTCCGGAAAAGTATGAATGTCTGCAAATAAACTTTAAAAAACCGTTTTATTATTAAATACATTTTTTATATAAGAAATTTCTCTAAAATTTTTCAAGAAAGAAATGTGGGATGCGAATTTTAAGTATTAAATAATATTGATTTTAGGAAATAATTTCAAAAAATAATCCTTCATAGGTTTTGAAGACATTGATTTAAAAAAAAAAACAAATATTTTTTCGAATATTTTTATAACAATATTATTTTAAACTGAAGGGGACTCCTGCTGAAAATTTTCGGTTAAAATCCTTAGAGCCGTTAATGAGAAAGTCGAAAATCAAAAAAAAACGGGTCTATGGCAGGTACCCCTGATAACATTTTGCCCCAATTTTTTTTTTTGACCAGAATGTAGCCTATGTTCATAATATCACACCTAATTTTTTTTATCAAAGTCGTTAGAGCCGTTTTCGAGATAAATAAGATTTTGCATTACGGGTGTATGGGGGGTACCCTTAGTTTTGGAGCTAAAAAAAAAATTTCAATTTTTCCTCTAGGGAATCACCGAAGACCCTAAACTACCGAGATTGAAAGAAATAGGTCCAGTGGTTTAGGCTGTAGTGAGAAGTACAGACATACGGACACACTGAAACATGTTTTTTGTGTACTAAATTTTCCTTAAAATTTTTATAAAAAAAATTGATATGCAAATTGTTAGTATTTAATAAAATACATCTTAAAACGTAATTTAAAAATTTAATCGTGTATCGGTTTTCAAGATATTGAATTTTCAAAAAAAAATGTATTATTTTTTTAAAAATCTAAAAACTATTTTTTCAAAAAAAAATTGTAGTTTACATTTTTTCAAATGCAAAGCAGCTCCTGCATAAAAATTCTGGTTAAAGTCGTTTGAGCCGTTGGTGATAAATTCGAAAATCAAAAAAACCGTTCTATGACAGGTACCCCTAATAACATTTCCCCCCAAATTTTTTTTGACCAAAATATAGTCCATGTCCATAATATCACACTTGAGTTTTTTTTATCAAAATCGTTAGAGCCGTTTTCGAGATAAATAAGATTTTGCATTACGGGTGTATGGGGTACCGTTAGTTAGCTAAAAAAAATTTCAATTTCTCCTCTAGTTAATCACCGAAAACCATGTTTTAACATTTGTATGGAGGGTAGGTACCGTTGTTTTTAGGTAAAATAATTTTTTTTCTCATATCTTGTAGATTATTTTAAGAAACTTTTATTTATCGAGTTTCAAAAAAATCGAGCATGGGATTTCGAAATATTGAGTTTTCAAAAAAAATTTTGAAATTTTTTTTAAGAATTTAAAAAAAAATCTTCCTAACTTCCCATTGGAAAATTAAATTTGTGTTTCCTTCATATTTTTTGCAGAAGATTTTTTTTTTGATGATAGTAATTGGAGCCGTATAATCCTAAGTCGGGATTTGTAAACTAATCGTCATAATAAATCTTTCTAAATTCGGTAAAAATATTGCAACAACGATACTAAGCAACAGAGATACTAAAAATACTAAACATATAAAATAGCTATTTTATGGAGAAAATACGATGCTTAACTCAATTAAAATGTACAAAATTATCGTTTTATCCAAGGATCATACTAAATAGTTTTAACATCTTACCTTTTTATAAATAGTATTATCATGGAGCGTGATTTTTTGATACCAACCCTATCCTGGTGGTGGCGCTGAAATTAGAGCACGATTTTACAGTGGAGATTAGGATAGCATAAAAAAGAAGTAGTAAGAAGGATAATATCTATTTTGTTTTTAAATTTAGCAGAGAAAAATCTAACAAGTACTATCGCTAGGCCTAAGATGTCGCCCCAATTGTTCGTCTTCATGCGAGTACTATAAGTTTTATATACAAAGATCGTACTAATTCGATGAAAATTTTGGGCATATGTGTTTTTATCTGGTAAATTAAAATGATACTTTTCGTGGTTTTAACGAGCCTTCGTAATATTTTAATGAACCAGGAAATTTTTAAAATAAAACAACAATCAATCCTAGCCAAAGTGAGATTTAAAAAATAAAAACATCAGTATCTATCTATTAATATTCTTTCTTTTTTATTCCATTACAGATTGAGTTTTCTGAGGAAAGTGTTGCCTTATTAATATGTGAACTAGGTTCAGCATTAGAATACCTACAAAAGCAGAGAGTAGTGCATAGGTAAATTAAAATTGATTCAATGTTCCATAAAATATTGTCCAAGCCAATAAAGCCAAAAAACAAAAACTATTCAAAAATACAATGGAATTCAAACGCAAACTTATCCAAAATATAGTATATTAGATGACCTGGTAAACGTTGCTCTGCCTTAAATATTTTTTTAATAATGTTTTGAAATGTATTTCAATTAGCTTACGTTAGTAATTTTTTTGATAATATGAAGTTCATTATGTTATTATACTCGTACTTTTGATTTTATAAATTTAATTTTGATTCATATAATACAATGTTCGTCTGATCTTAGTAAAACATAAGTTATTTGAAAGCCAATATTTGTTTCTTTATATTTTTTTATATTATACGCACACTCCAGGGGTTATAAAATACACTTATAATGTTAAACACAGTGGCAGCAATTAGGAAAGAAGGATAGGATTAGAAAGGAGATACCGATGCACATTGGTTTTGAACGTCTGTACAGAGTAAGAAATATTGAGCCGGGTAAAGCATTCCAATTCGTGTAGTGCGGCTAAAAAAAGAATCTCTGTACTTGACAGTACGTCCTAAATCGGGCTCAAGGGTAAATTGATGAGCATTCCTAGAAGTACGAGTATTACGGTTGAATTGTTTGAACGGAGAGAACTGTTCATGAAAATAGCGGTAAAATAATGATAGACATGAAACATTGCGGTGGTGCTCGGGAGATACAAATGTTTCAGTTAAACAACGGTCGTCTATCATTTTTAGAGTTCTTTTTTTAATTCTGTCCAAGATACTCACGTGTGTTTTTGGAACACCTGCCCAGATATGGGAATTGTACTCGAGTTTCGGAAAAATTAAGGCTTTATATATTACAACCAGATCAGAAAGGGTAAAAACTTCTTGCTTCGGCGGAGAAGACCTTAACACTTAGCAGCGTTTTTAGCGACGTCATATATGTGATCACTCCACAAAAAATGGTCTATGAAGCATATACCTAGAACTCTATGCATGTGCCATCCATGAAGAGTGGCATTGAGAGAGGGTTATGCTTTAACGACAGGAAACAACATTAAGTTTTCGAAGCATTAAATACGATTTTTGATTCCCCATTGTAAAATGCTTTCAAGATCAGAATTTGATGAGCTTATCATACGGTACTACTGAAAATCCACATCCGAAAGACAAAAATGTTAATCTAAAATCGAATATGAAAAGCTGAGGGTTCTGTCCTCAGCGAAACAATTTAGTGGATTAGAAGTTTCATTAATGAACATAAAGATGAGTGTCGGAGACAAAACGGAGCCCTGGGGCACACCAACCAACGTTTATTTTGTGGATATCAGATTTGAAACCATTTAATACTACTTTTACTCAACGGTCCTAAAAGGTAATTTCTAATCCAACGAAGAGAGATTCATCGATACCAAATGCACGCATTTCTATCAAATACTTTCTCCAAAATGATGTATTGATTTGTTCCACTGTTTGGTTAGATTAACCATGAGATCACCAGACCTTTTGCTAAGAAAGTAATACTGTTCCTCAATATACATATTTCTTAAGCTGAAAATTGATCATCGTTTCCATGACATTGGAAAAAAGGGACGAAAGTGCAATATTAAACGATAGTTAGAGAGGGAGAAGGATTGGCCTTTTTTAGGGACAGGCTGGACAAATACTGTTTTCGATCAACTGGGGAAGAGACCTGTAGAGTAGGACAGATGCAATAGCTTACACAGTGGTTTTTGCCAGAGTTGAAGAACACCTCTACAGAACAATAGCAAGCATACTATCCGGGCCAGCGGATTTGTGAATGTCAAGATATTTTAATACTCTAGCAACTGCACGAGTGCAAAAGAAGATTCGTTCCATTAAATCGTGTACGCTCTCAAGTACAGGAGGAGTCATTTCACTCTCTGGTAGCGTCGAATTGTGCAAACTGTGCTGCGAGAAAATTGGCTTTATTTTTATTTATCGAGCATACAAGAGGAGTGTCGTTGAAGACGACGTTTGAACCGAGGATTTCGTACCGTTTTTTACAAATGACAAAAAAAATTTACTACCTTTGGGACATAATAGTATTTTTTTGCCATAATTTTTAGTCATGCAAAAATTTAGTTCGTCGGATATGCACGTTACAGGTCCTTCTAGCCTGCTCGTACTTATTCCGGTTTTTCTCAGTAGGGTTGGCTTTTAATACAGTAAAACCCGCTTAAGAGAAACCCGCTTAAGAGAAAAACCCGCTTACCTGAAACACTTTTTTTATCCTCAAGTATTTTCCGACCAATTTCCCTTAAAACACTCCGCTTAAGTGAAACCCGCTTAAGTGAAAAACCCGGGTAACTGAAACATATTTTCAGTTAATTTTTAATATTTTTCATTGAAAAAAACTCTCTTAAGTGAAAAAAAAAATTGAATCGAACAGAACAAAAATTTGATAGTTTTCGTTTTTCAATAAATTATTTTTGTGTTATTTAATAGTTGTTTTATTTAACTTCTTTCAAGGCAAGTTCAAAAGATAAGAACAATATTGTTTTTAGCATTAAATTGTGATGGAATTTTTATGGAATGTAATTTTTAAATCCGCTTAAGTGAAATTTTTTTTTCATTTATCCGAACTCCGCTTAAGTGAAATTATTTTTCACTTAAGCGGGGTCCGTTTAAGTGAAAAACCCGCTTAAGTGAAGGAAAGACTGTGACATTTTGCCATTTCTCTTAAGCGGGTTTTACTGTATACGGAAACTTACTTCTCTTAGCCTGATAGCCTCTTTACAGCTCAAATCAAACCTGGAGTTTTCTTTTGGTTTAATATATTTTATCCTATTCGGAATTAAATTTCTCATACCGTACAAAATCAGATTTCTGACCATATTTGCACTGGAGTCTACGTCACTATCGAGGAAGCTTAGTGGCCAGTTCAATATGCCCAAAAAATCGTTGAGACTATCCAAGTTGGTTTTCTCGTACAAAAGGTTCTTATAGTTCACAATGGTCTGATGTTCCTGGAAGCGATAATACACTTATGGTGTATTTATCAGGGTGTATTAATTCGGCGTGAACAACCAAATCGATGCAGCAAGCTATCCTGTATCCTCTTTTGACGCTTACTGTTGTTGTGGTGTTAAATTTGTATTTAATTGTTGCCTTTTGCGAGTTTGCCGGCCACCTCGATCAATGAATATCACTGTCCAGTCATATTTCGCAGTATTATGTTAACGTTTGCGTTTGTTATGATATTTGAGTCGGAATTCTAATTGGAATGTTATATATAACATTAATATCACATTAAAAATTGTTTTTGTTTTGTATTTTATTATAATCAGTTATATTATGAAATTTCGTATTATTGCCTTTTTAAAATTGATAGAAAGTTAATTTTGAATTTTTGAAGAACTTATTTTTAACTATGGGCGTAACTGGACTGTAGATGTAGATAAATAGATATTGCGAAGAATTGACAAATCCACCAAGAATATCTTTTATCATGAAAAGTGCTGCTCATTACCCGTTTGGAATAGAGCTGTGTAAATCTTTCATTTCAAATGATCGAATCGTTCAACAATCGATTACGAAAATGATCCGATCTTTTCAATCAATCGATCATTCGATCATTTTGATTTCACTGAAATGATTCAATACTGTTCCTATTCGATATTAATTTCGATTTCGATGATAAAATTGACTTGTGGCTTTGATAGTTCTCACAAAATACTCTATGATTCATTCATGGATTAAAAAGTGTCAAAAAATTCAAGAAAAAGAGATTTTATTTGTTCCTTCGGAAAAGAGCAATTTTAGGGCTTTTGGCTGACATTTGGTACGAAATATACTTTGTACGTCATAACTGAATTCGTCCTCTATTCGTCAAGTCATAAACTGTCAAATTCCATCAAAGGATGGCTACGATGTGGATGGATTAAGAAACGTCTAAAAATACCAAAAAAAAGAGATTTTATTTGCTGCTCCGGAAAAGTGCAATTTTAGGGCTTTCGGGTGACATTTGGTACGAAATATTCTTTGTACGTCATAACTGAATTCGTCCTCTATTCGTCAAGTCATAAACTGTCAAATTCCGTCAAAGGATGGCTACGATGTCAATGGATTAAAAAACGTCTAAAAATACCAAAAAAAAGAGATTTTATTTATTGCTCCGGAAAAGTGCAATTTTAGAGCTTTCGGCTGACATTTGGTACGAAATATACTTTGTACGTCATAACTGAATTCGTCCTCTATTCGTCAAGTCATAAACTGTCAAATTCCATCAAAGGATGGCTACGATGTCGATGGATTAAGAAACGTCTAAAAATACCAAAAAAAAAGAGATTTTATTTATTGCTCCGGAAAAGTGCAATTTTAGGGCTTTCGGCTGACATTTGGTACGAAATATACTTTGTACGTCATAACTGAATTCGTCCTCTATTCGTCAAGTCATAAACTGTCAAATTCCGTCAAAGGATGGCTACGATGTCAATGGATTAAAAAACGTCTAAAAATACCAAAAAAAAGAGATTTTATTTATTGCTCCGGAAAAGTGCAATTTTAGGGCTTTCGGCTGACATTTGGTACGAAATATACTTTGTACGTCATAACTGAATTCGTCCTCTATTCGTCAAGTCATAAACTGTCAAATTCCATCAAAGGATGGCTACGATGTCGATGGATTAAGAAACGTCTAAAAATACAAAAAAAAAGAGATTTTATTTGCTGCTCCGGAAAAGTGCAATTTTAGGGCTTTCGGCTGACATTTGGTACGAAATATACTTTGTACGTCATAACTGAATTCGTCTTCTATTCGTCAAGTCATAAACTGTCAAAGTCCATCAAAGAATGGCTACGATGCCGATGGATTAAGAAACGTCCAAAAATCCACATTAAACATACCGGATCCTGATACATTAAATAACATCAGTTCAACCCAACAATTGTTTTTGCGGCCTACAACATCTACGACCAACCCGATTAATCATGTTGTTCAATGCCGAGTTCAACCCAGAAGTTCCAGTCCACCGTCCGTTTGGCGTTCATAATCCACGTTGATTGAATCGGAAGAAATGGAATCAAGTAAATCATGATTAATCGAGTCAACTGCTATCGAAAATCGAGACACATTGAAATGATTGAGATTGAAATAGAAAATCGAGAATCCAGAATCGAGAATCATGTAAATGATTGAGATTGAGATCGATTAAAATGATTGATTTCGATCATCAATACTTTTCGATGATCGGATCAAAAAAATCGAATCGATCCCGATTGACACAGCTCTAGTTTGGAATCGGTAAAAAATTTATTATTCCTTGTACGAATACATCTCTATTAAAGATGATGAAATGTATTAAACGGGTTACCTATAAACAAAATATAGATGACTAATCTAGTATAAATCTTAGTATACTACTTTTCGCATCACTCAGATAGAGTTGAAGTTAATAGGTTGCAATATGCTTATTCTCTTACTTTCTTGTGGAATTTCTATTTTATCACCTAATTACATTATTGTTTTGCCTTGCTGCTTTTCTATGACCAGAACAACAAATTCCTTCTTTCTTAAACTTTTCTCTTATGATGCATATTTATGTTATCATTACTAAGGCAATATGTAAAACGAGTATAAAGGGAATGATTCCCTTGTTCGACACACAGTACCTATTTGGAAACCTAACATCGATCTATTTGCACAATGTCCGGCTCGTTGTCCTTTGTGTAAATCATTGTGATTCATAGCACTCTGCCGAATAGAGCCTGTCGTTGTTTTTATATGTGATGTCGGACATCTATAAATCTGTGTTGTTGGACACTAATGGAAGTTTCCTAATCATTTAATGATGACAAGAAAATCTTGCAGTGGAAACATTGTGGCTGCTGTAGGGACATGAATTCGGTTTGATCTAAATTAAAAAAAAATCCCCAAAACAAATACGTAGTCAGCCAACTGTTTTGTTATGCAAAACAAAAAAGTATTTAGCTATCTGTTTTACGTAATTTTTTTTGCAAATGGTTTTAACTTATAAGGCACATTGTCTGTAATGATATATGTATGTATAACGTTAAAAAATGTTCGAAACGGTAGTTTGTCGTGTTCCTAGTCATCTGTCATCCTAATAATAATTAATTGGATTTGGACTTTATTTTATGGCACGAAATGGTTGTTACATAAAGCTTGCATTTTTTTCATTTCCAGGGATATAAAACCAGACAATATTCTTCTGGATGATGCTGGTAAGTTAAATTAAAGTTCAAATTTCTCTACGCTTATATTTATTTAAGCTAAGTTTTAAGTTTTTTTAATATCTTTAATAGTTATAAGAGAATACAAAAGTTTTAAATATTCAATTTTAAAGAGTAAATAACACGATTGTATTTGTGAATCTAAAAACCACCACACTTTTGTAACCAAAAAGAATTAAAAAATAACTCTAGTAAACAATAAGAACATATTTGAGAGCGGGCAATTAAAAAAATAAAATGCACGACTGGATCGCACGAACTTGATGCTCTTATGTAAAAGTACTTTGGAATTTAAAATACATTTTATAAATATAAAACAAGGATTTAATGAGATAAAAATGTTCAAATGCATAGAATTGCCGTCTGATCTCTGGGAAAGTATGAATTTACGCAAATAAAGTTTAAAAATCATTTTATTAAAGTAATTTTTTATATGTAAAGGGCTTTTCAACAGGGACGCTACAAAAGTAGAGCGACAGGGACAGCAAACGATGCCATATTTCTTGCCGCTCTTTTGACATTTCTCTTCAGTAAGGTTTGCCATTTAGTGATGGACACTATCGAATGATTTGAACTATCGATAGTTAGTAACTAATTGATTTGAACTATCGAACGAATTCATTCATTCATTCATTCGTTCATTTCAAGTAGAATTTGTTACTAATTGCTTATTATTTGAATAATACAAATGGGTCATATAAAGGCAATGAGGAAACATTGTCACTAACCCCACCTTTCTTATTTTTTCTAAAATATATTTTATTTGGTAATAATGGTAATGGTCATCTCACCTAATAAATATCCAGTTTTATCAACTCTGATTTGCTGTTACCAAAATGTTTGTAAAAATCTAAATGGGTCTGAACTTATAGTTACAATAAGATTGACTAGAGTTTATGATAGTTCTCCCACAGTACTCTATATTCAATGCTCTATATTGTAAGCCATATATTGCCAAATGACATCAAATGATGGCTACTATGTGGGTGGATTAAGAAAAGTCCAAAAATGCAAAAAAATAAAGATTTTATTCATTGCTCCGGAAAAGAGCAATTTTAGGGCTTTCGGCTGACATTTGGAACGAAATACTATACGTACGTCATAACTGAATTTGTCCTCTATTTGTCAAGTCATAAAATGTCAAATTCCATGAAAGGATGGCCACGATGTCGGTGGATTAAGAAAAGTCCAAAAATGCAAAAAAAAGAGATTTTATTGCTCCGGAAAAGAGCAATTTTGGGGCTTTCGGCTGACATTTGGAACGAAATACTATACGTACGTCATAACTGAATTTGTCCTCTATTTGTCAAGTCATAAAATGTCAAATTCCATGAAAGGATGGCCACGATGTCGGTGGATTAAGAAAAGTCCAAAAATGCAAAAAAAAGAGATTTTATTGCTCCGGAAAAGAGCAATTTTGGGGCTTTCGGCTGACATTTGGAACGAAATACTATACGTACGTCATAGCTGAATTTGTCCTCTATTTGTCAAGTCATAAAATGTCAAATTCCATCAAAGGATGGCCACGATGTCGGTGGATTAAGAAAAGTTCAAAAATGCAAAAAAAAAGAGATTTTATTGCTCCGGAAAAGAGCAATTTTGGGGCTTTCGGCTGATATTTGGAACGAAATACTATACGTACGTCATAACTGAATTTGTCCTCTATTTGTCAAGTCATAAAATGTCAAATTCCATGAAAGGCTGGCCACGATGTCGGTGGATTAAGAAAAGTCCAAAAATGCAAAAAAAGAGATTTTATTGCTCCGGAAAAGAGCAATTTTGGGGCTTTCGGCTGACATTTGGAACGAAATACTATATGTACGTCATAGCTGAATTTGTCCTCTATTCTTCAAGTCATAAAATGTCAAATTCCATCAAAGGACAGCCGCGATGTCGGTGGATTAAGAAAAGTAAAAAAATGCAAAAAAAAGAGATTTTATTTATTGCTCCGGAAAAGAGCAATTTTATGGCTTTCGGCTGACATTTGGAACGAATTACTATATGTACGTCATAGCTGAATTTGTCCTCTATTTGTCAAGTCATAAAATGTCAAATTCCATCAAAGGATGGCCACGATGTCGGTGGATTAAGAAAAGTCCAAAAATGCAAAAAAAAGAGATTTTATTGCTCCGGAAAAGAGCAATTTTGGGGCTTTCGGCTGACATTTGGAACGAAATACTATTTGTACGTCATAGCTGAATTTGTCCTCTATTTGTCAAGTCATAAAATGTCAAATTCCATTGAAGGATGGCTACGATGTCGATCTATTAAGAAACGACCAAAAATGCAAACTTTTTATTTTTGCTGTAAATATATTATGGATAACTTTTGCGAAACACTTTTGTATCTTCATAATTGACTAGCTCTATGCAACAAAAATTTAAACATGTACCGATATGTTAAAATAATAGGAACACAAAAGACGAAACAGAAACCAAAATTTAATCTTTCATAGCCAAACACTGAAATATTAAACCCAACATTTTAAAATAAACCCTACACTTAGCCATAATAATATTTCAAATAATACCGAGTCTCAATCAAATCTCACAAATGACGATAAGAATATTATTCCAAAGGTAAACCAAACTTACTAAACACAAACATAAGCCATCGAAAATTATATGAATGAAAATAGTAACTAAATCAGTAAAATCGTTCAGTTCTAATATCGGGTAAAAAAAGTAATTGAACAAAAAAGTATACTGAAATCGTTCATTGAACAAAAGTAGTATACTAAAATCGTTCAAAGTAACTATCGGGTGAAAAACTAGTTGAACGAAAAAAGTATTACTAAAAACGTTCAAAGCTAATATCGAGTGAAAAAGTAATCGAACGAAAATAGTATAATGAAAACTAGTTACTGAAAATAGCTACTGAAAATAGTAACTGAAAATAGTAACTGAAAATAGTAACCGAATGACTGGGTACTATCGAATGAATGAACTTTTAGCTACTATCGAATAAGTCGATAGTTTTTATTCGATAGTTCCCATTACTATTGCCATTTCATGATGGAAAGATATACGAGCCAACAACGAGTCGAAATTTTTAAAATTTTCTACCGAAATTCGGAGTCAGTAGCCTTAACGTTAAGAGCGCTACGTCTAATTAATGGTCGCCATAATCGTCCTAGCAGATCATAAGCGTCTAGTCGCTTGGCCGCTTCGGTCGTGCGATTAGACGCCGTTAGACTATTTCCTGTGGGGCTACGTCAAGTCTATGGTCCAATGCCACTGCGGATGTTGTATTTGTTAATCATATAAAATCCTACTGCACTACGGATAACTTTCCCAAAAAAATTAAAAAAAAAATGTTTGGATTTTTTTTTTAAAACTCAATATTTCAAAAAACCCATGCTTGATTTTTTTTAAAACTTGATAAATAAAAGTTACTAAATATAAGTTACAAGATGTGAGAAAATGTATTTTGATTAATTTTCACGACCTGCGATTTAATAAAAATAAAATGCACGACTGGGTCGCAGGAACTTGCTCCTATGTAATAGACTAGGAATTTTGAAAACGGATGTTATTAAAGAAAACTGTTCATAAGGATAAAATGAATTTTTTAAATTCTTTGAGTAGGTAGTAAGAGATAAAAACAGAATGCAATGCAAACATGAATTTATGCAAGAACAAAAATTATAAGTCGTTGTAGTGGTTCCTTAAAAAATAAGCTTTTATGTACAAAATTTTTAAAACATTTTTACGAAAAAAATTTGGTACCCCAACTTTAAGTCTTTATTATTGTACGAATAAGAGTTAAATTTCCAAGAAAAATACTTAGCCGTTCTTGAGATATAGAATTTTCCAAAAAAAAATCGACTTTTTTTTCTCTAAAAATTGAAAAAATATTTTTTCTTACGTTTTGAAATGCAATGTTTTTTAAACTTTTTAGAAGCTTCTTTATAAAAAATTTCATCAAAATCCGTTATGCCGATAATGAGAAGTTCAAAATTCGAAAAAATCGTTCTATGGAAGGTACAGTCAGTAATATCTAGATTTCAATTTTTTTTATTAAATTATATATCGTAAAAATTAATCAAAAGAAAAAAAATTTTAGCAAAATTCTCGGAACCGTTTTTGAGAAAAATACGATTTTCGAAAGCCATTTTTTTTTCCTCAAATCTTGTAGGTTATATTAGGAAAGTTTTAAAAAAATTGCCCATGGAGTTTTCGAAATATTGAGTTTCCAAAAAAAAAAATTTAAATTTCTTTTAAAAATCCAAAAAATAAAAAATTGACAATTTGAATATGTTATAATATTTAAACTTTGGAGGAGCTTAAGCATAAAAAAAATGGTTTAAATCGGCTGTACCGTTTTCGAGAAAATCAAAAACAAAAAAAATGGACCCAGGGGGGCTACCAAAAATAACAATTTTTTGGAAAAATTTTTTCAACCATTACCTAGTTTTAACTAAATGAAATTTTTATATTTGTTTTTTTAAATTCTGTGGGACAGTTTTTGAGAAAAAAAATATTTATAAAATTTCGAAAAAAAACCGTAGGGTAGGTACCGTTATTTTTGGTGTTAAAAAAAAAATTGGGGGAAAAAATCAAAACCCATATCTACCAAGTTTGTAGAAAATCGGCCGAGCCGTTTAGGCTGTAGACAGAATTGCGAGACCCACTTTTTTGGTCTCCGCTATCATCGCAATGTCAACTTTGATCAAAATCTCCAATTCGATTTTTTTCCGAATGCATAACTTGCTTATAGTACATACCTATAAGTCGCAAGTAAAAAACTAGCATGGGCAGGAAAAATGGAACATGCTAGAAACTGGACATCAAATTTGTTTAAGCGCAATTACAAAGGCTGGTATTTCTTCTAAAAATAAAGGCCTGAATAAAGTAATGATAGATTAGTAATAACAGCGTAGTTATCGTTAACATGGGTCGGGGTAGACCAAAGTAAGCCTTTTCTTAAATTCCTTATATGTGATGTAAAAATTGGAGATAAGCTCTTATTGTAAGACGATTACTTTCTTAGAATATACCCAAGAATCACGTCCTTAAATATTATGCACGAATTAATGGACACCCCGTATATCCTTGGCAAACAAAAATTGTGCTAACCACTGTAGTAAATCATTACATAATTTAATTTTCTTTGACGGGAGATATAAGTATTATTAAACTTATAAATCCCAACCACCAAATAACTGAGCTTCGTATCCAAAAGCTCATCTATACATACATCTTAACCATCAAAAATGCATTCACATCCTATAAAATTGTGTATAAAACACGATATTTTGCTGGTAAGCCGCATCCACGCGACTTAACACAGAGTAATTAAAATTATTGTTCCAATAGATATCGTGTCCACTCGACTCGAAGGATTGGAATATGATGATAAGCAATTTAAGTCCACCACAAAATTCCTTGTCATTTATCTTAGACTGCATTCATTAGGATTTAAATGCATACGGCTGCATAAGTATTCATTAAATTGATAACTCAACCTAAGCCTTAACTATTATTTTGAGATAATAGGGTATTGAATGGTTTCTATCAACCCAAATGTGTGTTTTGAGATGCGAGCTCTATAAGTAGATATCATTAATTATTATACTTCAGTCGTATTAAATTTAATACCAAAGATATCTTTGGATTGCTTTTCATATGTTGACCCTGGAGTACACAAAGTTATTCACAACAAACGTAGGTACTACGGTTCACCGCACTTGTTTGATCCTCTAAATTATACTCGTATGTTGGTCTTATAATCGCTGTTGATTTCCCAATAACATGATGTGCAACACAAGAAATATTTAAAGTGGATTTTGAATTCTGTATGGAGGATAATGTAGTCCAAATTCAACTGATAAAAGACTATCACACAGAAATTAAACACATATCAAAGATGTGTGAAAAAATCGACAGTCCATTTTACTTCCACGTAAAGCTGCTAGTTTGTTTCTATGGCCATAACACATCTTTTTTTTATAATTGGCGCACACACAAAGGTTTTTATTTATGCCAGAGAATAAAGAAAAAAGCGAGGGGTTAGAAAGGAGTTGTCGGTGTACATTGGTTTTGAATTCTTGAACATTGCAAAGAGAGGGAAAGACAGAGCATGGTAAGGCATTCCACATTCTCGTAGTACGGCTAAAGAACGAATCTCTGTTCTTCACAGTACGGCCGAAGTTGGGCTCACGGATAAACTGATGGGCATTCTTAGAAGCGCGAGTATTGCGGTTGAATTGTTTAAGGGGAGAAATGCAACGGACTATTTCACTAGAGCATAATCCGTTACAATAGCGGTAAGTAAGGGTCAGGTAAGAAACATTACGACGATGTTCGAGTCAATGATTCTATTGTCACCAATCTTTTTAAAAGCACTTCTTAGAATACGTACGCATTTTCGATAAGAGAGCAAGATGCCAGACTTTATCAAATACCTTTGAAATATCAAGTGCAATAATCTTTCTTTCTCCGAAACGATTTAAAGATTTGTTCCATCGTTGGGTTATATAAATCATCAAATCGCCGGTGGACCTATTGCTAAGAAAGCCATACTGCCGGTCATTAAGAAGCTTTCGTTCCGCAAGATATTTCTTAAACTGATAATTAATCAGCGTTTCCGTGACCTTGGAATGAAGGGACGTTAGTACAATCGGTCGATAATTTGAAAGAGAAAAAAATTCGCCTTTTTTGGGAATTGGCTGAACAACTACTCGGAACGAGCCCAGAAGAATAGGATAGATAGAAAAGCTTACGCAGGGGTTTTGCTTGCGTGGATGATAGCGGGGATATCATCCGGACTAGCGGATTGGTGTATGTTGACTCTCGCCACAGTACGAGTACGAAAACAGATTTGTCCCATAGAATCATTAACGCTCTCAGAAACTGGGGGAGTCACAACTCTATCCAGCAAGGTGGAATTTGCGGCGATCTGCCTTATATAAACAAGCTAGCTTTCTCAATCGAGCTAACAAAAGGAGTGTCATTGACAACAAGCGTAGTAATAGTAATCGAGGAAGAATTCCTCATATTTTTTTGCAAAAACCCAAAAGTTCTTACTGCTTTGGGACATTGCCATACAGTTCTCCTAGGAGGTCTTTCTCTAACTGTATTTGTTTGACACGAGAAATTTGCAGATATAACACTATGATCAGATGAGCCTAGAGGCGTCAATACACTGATCGTCTATTTATCAGGGTCAGAGGTAAGAAACAAGTCAAGAGTATTGTCTGCTCAGCCATTAACGTCCGATATTCGAGTGGGCTCGTTGACACGCTGAGTTAGGTGGTTAAACTCAGCAAAAATCTCAGCACACATTCCTTCGGGTGTTGTCTGGCCCGAATGGGGAAGCCAAGAAGAATTGTGGGAATAGAATCACCTTTTTACTTTTGAGTGCTTGACGTTATGTGGGTGCAAAATATGAAAATCATTATCATCCCACACAGGCGAATGGGACTAAACGGTCTAAAAGACCAATAATGGTGTCAATACACCGCTCGTGTCAAGCTGTCGGGAGTGTGAAACAACGTCAATAATAAAAATAAAAAATAAATATGTACATAAATAAATTGCAACAATAAAGAAACAAAATTATAAAAAGCATTAGTTGGTTAACGGCCGGCGCGCGGCGGCCGGCGGCGGCGCTCTCTCTCAATCTCCCATCCACTTTCATTCTCTATTTGACCAGTAACTGTTACTTGCTACCCATTTCATGTCTCTGGTGATGCTTATCGCATGATTTTTGCAATTGATAGTTTCGTGACATCTGATGCTTAGTTCGATTGTGTTCGTAAACATTGATTGATTTCAAATGCAAAGTTTTCTATGGGCATAACACCTAGAACGGTTTGTATGCTGATTCTCAGTTGAATTTAGATTATCAGAGTTGTGTTTGTGGTGTTTGAAATGATTAGTAATGTTTGAGCTTTGTTTTCCAATATTTGTGCACTAAATAGGAATTTTTGTTTACGTGTACGCCCATTCAGTTAAGTACAGACCTGTTTTGGTAGTAGGTGAAACATAGGTTGGTACGAACACTGATCTTTTAGAATTTTGCCTGCCTGGTTATAGCTTTACGCCATTCCTCTTACGCCATTCTCTTTCAATGACCACATTTTAAGTTGGCTCCACTATTCAGGACAGACATCACCCTAAGGAAGATATGTTGAGATATTTGCAGAGATGCATCGCCTTACTCAGCTTGTAGATGAGCCCACTCGAATACCGAAAGTTATTGGGTAAAATACTTACACTCTCGATTTGTTAATTACTTCTAACCCTGATAAGTATACTGTAAACTCTCAATTTGGCATTTCGGACCATTACATTGTGTAGTATCAGCCAGTTTCTCATGACCCATTCATCCAGTTAAAGAGAGGCATCTCACTAGGACGAGGACCGTTTGACAATACAAGAAAGCCAACTGGAACGGTCTGAATAAGTTTTTACGAAATTTCAACTGGCCATTGCTGATATGATCACAGAAGTGATTTTTTTAGGATGTGTACATTTATTCCTAACAGAAGAGTATAAAAAGATGAGAAAGGTCTTGGTTCGATATAAGCTGTAAAGAAAGTTGAGAGAAGTAAGTTTTAGCTCTTAAAAAATTCAACCCAATTGAAGAAAATCGGGAAAAGTATAAACAAGTCAGAAACCATTGTAACGCTGTAATAAAAATAACCAAATTCTTAAATGATCAAAAATTATGCAAAAAATTCTGCAATGTCCCAAAGGCAGTAGATATTATGTCTAATTTGTCAATAACGTAAAAAATTCAACTTTACCTTCGGTTCCAACGCTCATCTACGATTTATGACAACCCGATAACTAGCTCTTTAAGGCCCATTTGCTGAATGCTCCAAGAGTTCAACTAGACTAATTTAGAGGAGCTAAAAGTAATCTTTAAGAATACTACGAGATTGTTATAATACTGTTAAAAGCCTTAAATGGCCTAGTTATGAGAGGCTCTTCCTGCTCATAGCAAGAACAGAAGTTTCTTTATATTGAAATGGCACTTCTAAGGCTCTAATAAAGATCGGCAAAATCTTATTATGAGAAAGTGTCTCTTCCAATGAGAGGTGATAAAGAGACACGAATATTTGTAAACTTAATAAAGAAAGAAACAAAATACTTTTTAGGCTTGTGTGTATACATAATGTGCTATGTCAACAAACAGATAGACTTGATATTTGTGATAGTATTTATTTTGTAAGTCGATCAATTATTATATTATAATGGCGATGCATTATATTTATTATTTTGCACACATGGGAACAGAAATATAAATGCGGTTGAAATTTTATCTACTAATTCTAACATTTTACATCGAAAAATAACAAAACGCCTTCAAAATAATGCATATTTAAATTATTTTATTTATCAGAAAAGGGGTTACC
The DNA here is from genome assembly GCA_963931855.1 of Philhelius festivus. Classification (NCBI taxonomy): domain Eukaryota; kingdom Metazoa; phylum Arthropoda; class Insecta; order Diptera; family Syrphidae; genus Philhelius; species Philhelius festivus. Next base: position 138,543,331 of record OZ007555.1, on the reverse strand, counting down.
ATATATTTTTTTTCGTAAGCAAATAAAATCCAAATTAATTTTATTAATTTTATTTAGCTCATGAGTCATTGTGAGAGTTAATAGGAAACCGGAAACGTACAAAAATAAATTAAAGGTCATATCTAATATAAATTATTCCAAATTACACACTGATGTTTATGCTGCATTTACAAGAGTAATAAAATATCATCTTTTCTGTAATGTTCTACTATTAGAGTAAGTGCGGCAAATGTGGCTTACGTGGGTAATATGGCCTACTGCTCTATTTCGCAAACCAAAACCCACAGCGAAATAAAAAAAAATTCATTGCGAACACCTTCAAACCGGTTTAGCCTCAGCGTTTTGTGGTGAGTGTGGCGCGACGATCATGGAAGATATACGGCGTATTCCGTTTTTTTATTTTTTTGTAATTTTTTGGCAAGTTTCCTTAAGCGTTTTTATATCGAATTTTGTATTAAAATGGTAACTTTTTTCTAAAATTAAATACTGTTATGTATTTTCTTAATTTGTGTGATATGATTTAAGAAAAAAAGTTTACGAAGTGTAGTTAAAATTAAAATGAATGAAATAATCACAATGTGTTTAATATGGCCTACCCCATGAGTTGGTAATATGGCCCAGTAGGCCATATTTGACACGTTTGCCTGAATGAAATTAAATTATTTTAATTTTTTATTTTGAAGACTAAAATGTCTAAATGAAGCCAAAAACCATGGAAGAAATATAGAGCTTGTGGACCTCGCAAGAAAAAATCGTCTCCACGTTCTATCCATTCATCCGCATTCGAGCCATAAGATACAACCGCTGGACAAGACTTTTATGGGACACTTAAATAACGGTACTTGACCGAGGAAACTCGACGATTGGTCATCAACAACTATAAATCCTTATCACACTTCGACATAATTGAGCTATTCGGTCGAGCTATTCGATTTTTTATCAGCAGAAGAAGTTGATTCAACAAAATCTCAATGCAACGTATAGAAAATCTTAAGGTTAAAAAATACATCGAATCGTGGACGAAAACGAGGAAAATCGGAGATCATTTCCTCATCTCCTTATAAAACTTCTCTAGACGAATCAATAAATCTGAAGAATAAGAGGGAAAAGAAACTAAGAAAAAGAAAATGATGTTGGAAAGCGAACAGATACCGAACAAAAAAAAAACACATTCGCGCAGAAACGACTTCTTCATAAGAAAGTCAGGAAAGCTATTTCATTCCAAAGTACAATTTCATTCCAAAGTCAATGGGGCCTATCGTGAATAAAATTTCCTTGGGAATTGTGACTAACTTTCAAAATTGTCATCTCGACTAATTTCGAGAGTTTCCCTTGGAATTTATTGATATCGGGAATTAAGTTTTATAGTGACTTTGGCTATCATTTAAAAAGGCCAGTCGCCAGCTTACAATGAACAGTGCAGAAGTATTGACCTTCCCAACTTTCAAAGATGGGGAAAATTCAGATGGAAATTTTGTTCCCCATAGTCCCCAATTAAAAGATATTTAGTATTTAGTTCCACTAAAAAACATTGTGTTAAATATGGCCTACCCTGGGCCATATTTAACACCAGGGGCCGAATTACCGCTTCAGTGACGAGTGAGTGAGTCCCATCAGTGATCGAATGAAAATGTCAAATTGGAGTAATTTATTGCTCGACTCACAAACTCACATAATTCAGTCACGTATTACTAGATAACTGATGCGGTAATTTGGCTTCAGGTGTGCCATATTAGCCGCAAATTTTTTACAACTCAAATATGAAGTCCCTTTAAGTTTTTGTTTTTAACTTTTTGTTATGTTTGTTTTTTTGATTATAGTTTCTGTTTACGAAAAAAATAAATGAATAAGACTTAAATTTATAGTTTTATTTAAAAAAATGTTAAGGGTAGGCCATATTTGCCGCACTTACTCTACTTGTCACAAAAAATTACTACTCGTCTAATACAACACTAGGAATACAATTTTTTTTGTCAATTTTGCATGAAAAGATAGTAGTAGCAACAAAGTCTTCAAGATGTTAATGTATTTAGTTTTAATTAAAAAAAAAGTTACACAGTATATTTTATTATAAAATACTTTTTATGCCATCACAATAATGTGAAATGAAAACTTGAACATCCCACCTAATAAATTTTAAGTCAGTGCTACAGCCAATTTATTTTATTGAGATCATAATTTTTTAAGTTATGGTAACCCTCAAATATACAGGCAACCACTTTGCTGGTGTATATAAATATGGCTGCTGCTGACGAGACACTAACTCTTCTAGTAACATCTTTATTCTTTCTATGGGATCACAAATGCATCTTTACGATTTATGTTCACAGAAGTATAGGCGAAACATAAACGGCTAAAATAAAATTTACTCAACTCGACCTTACGTGCGAGTGAGAAGAGAACGTTGACATCAGCTCCTGGTGTTCTAAGATCTTCCCTACAAGATGGAAAACAGTATTTGCCCCAGCCTATTCTTTAAAAAGGCGACTCTTCCTAGCCATCCTCCTATCGACCAATTGCACTTAAGTATACGTCCTTTACGTCACTGATAAATCATCAGCTCAAGAAATATCTCGTAGATCAAAAGCTTCTTAATGACAGGCAATGATTTTGTAGCTTGTTATAGGTTTTTAGTTTAAACTATTGTATACATATAAATGAAAAAAAATACGGCTTAGGCAGCAATAGTTCTGATATTTGGATTAATTGGACGGTTTCAAGTCTCAAGTTTCAAGTTTTTTCTTGAATTTTATAGGATTTTGTAAAAGTTCAAAAGTAAAATGTCTGAGTTGTTTAGCAATTTAGGTGTATTGATGAACTAATAGCTACAATTTCATAATGCTTTTCCAATGATAGCTTGACCCTCAAGAGCAAAAGCGTTCTACCCATTCGTGCATTTAATATTTGTACTCTCATATTAATAAACGACAAATAAATGAATGTTGTGTGAGCCTGTCACATGCGAAAGCGACCATATACATAGTTTCAACTCGCAAAAATGATGCTTTCAACGAACGGATAGTGCTCTTTTTGTTAAAACAGCAGCTAGCATTCTATAATTGGTCATTTTGTTTAAAATTTTCCTCTATCGTTTTTATAACACTACTTAAAGATAAGGAAAATTTTGTTCCTCTAATTTTTTTAATGTTTTTCATAAACCGCGTTTTTTTAAGTTCAAACTAATGAAGAAGAAATTGGTTTTATCAATTAGGAATGAATTAATTTCATGTTTTTATAAAAACAATTTTTAAATTCTAAGAATCTGCAACATAAGCGCTATTAAGTGCGACCAAGTCGAAAATTTTGTTTCTTGTGATCTTGACGCATCTTTTGGATAGCGTGCTAATGATTCATGACACTTTACAATTAGGAAGTGGTTTATGAATCGTGCTAGTTGAAAATTTTGATATAGAACAAGTAGTTTGTTGCGAACTTTGTTCCGTTAAAAGCGTTTTCACATATCATTTATGGCTTCCCATTCGTGCCTTAAATTTGCATGATTCTGGCAAACAAATAAATTCTCAGGCAATAACTTTAACTCTTGAAACGTAATCCACGGAAGGGAATTCGCATAAATTATTTCATATTCTTTTCTGGCCTTAAGTTATTACGTACTTCCAGGTATTCTGTAGTAAGTCGTATAGGAATATACATACTTTGCCTGATTAAAGTTGAGAAGGTTGCCACAACCATTATTTCCGAATTTACACGTTTTAACATTTAAGCAACCCTATTCATATTTCCCCAACATTTAGCTCTAAGCTAAAACACAAAACAATAACATAATACTTACCATCTGGATCATTTAACAGGTCACGCACATTTGACTGATTTTAACATAGCGACGAGACTGCAAAAAGACGGAATGGCTTGTAGTATGTCAGGGACCAAACCCTATATGGCGCCAGAAGTCTTTATGTGCGCATTGGATGAAATAGGTCAGCATCGGGAGTGTGAATTCTCACTATTTAAATAAATTATTTAGACGTTTTACTGTATTGTTCTATCCTTCTAGCTGGTTACAGTTTTCCAGTCGATTGGTGGTCACTGGGTGTTGTTGCATTCGAAATGAGATCTGGCTCCCGGCCTTTTATCGTCCATTCAAATACACCACTTACTGAAGTAAAACATATCCTGCACAGCCCTCTCCATTATCCGAGGCATTGGAATGACAGTTTCGTTGACCTGCTTACTAAGGTAAGAGTTTATGTTGTATTGTGTGTTTTTTTTTTTTTTTTTTTTGTTAATGGGATATTCCTGAAGCTTTGCATTAAACCAACTGCAGTAATATTCATATAAAATTTTAACCAGCTTCCTTTGGATGGTATGAAAAGTAATTTAGTCAAGGAATAATGGGTTGATTTTGTTCCTCAATGCTAAGTTAAACATTAACAGGCGAATCTATAAACAAATCTTAAAGGTTACTTAACTTTAAAATACCTCTAAACAGCTCTTAAGTATGAAATCGGTATCTATAATCAATTTTCACATTTAAGTAACGTTACTTAAAGGCCTCTTAACTTAAACGCCATCAACCGCGTTTAAGGGTCACTTAGAGGCATTTTAAAATGTATTTTGACATATCGATTGTCATCTTTGAAATTTTGAAGTTTCAAATTGTGAGTTTGTAGGTATTGTTTGTTGTGATATTGATATTATATTAGAATTATAAAGTACAACGATTTAAGAAACATAAAATTTGTATTGATTAAAATATGTGTACGCGCAAAGAAATTTCGTCCACGCTTCCCGCTTAGCCTTTGAAGTGTTTGTATCGACACTTTCTTCCTCGTTGTTGGAAGAGAATCTGTGCATAAAATAATTCTGTTTTGTAGTGTATTATTGCAAATTCTAAGATAAAAAAGTCTCCTTGTAGGAGGCATCCCAATTTTCAGATCTTTTTCTTTTATTTGTGGCGGCGGGTGTGGGTGTGTTTTTGATAGCCATTTTTTTTTTGATTTCACAAATAAAAAAATGTGTCTTCCAATTATTTACTGAATGAAGGTGTCACAAAACAGCTGTGCTGTATAAAATGAAGCAGCATTTGTTTTTTTTTTCTGTACTAGATTTTCACATTCTTTTACGTTACGTGACACAACCATTGTTTAGTTAAGTACCAATGAAAAATCGATTATAGATACGAATTGAAGTTTCTTCATTTAAAGCCAAATTAAATATTTAAGTATGCTTAACTAAATAACCTCTAAGATGCAGTTTAAGAAAATCTTATAGATACGGCTGTAAATATATAAACTATTACATAAGGTAAACTACATTATTAACTGAAACATTTTAGAGAAGTCAAAAGTCCTCCAAACAAAATTTCTCCTTCAATTTTGTTTATAAGAAACATTGATTGTAAAGTTTTGGATTTTAATATTATATTTACAACTTTTAAGTATAACTGTTTGTTGATATAAATCACAATTGGTTGAGCCATTCCCGAGATATAATTACATAGGCACGGGTATATCCAAAATACATACATATGTATAAGGCAATTTTTTTAATATGAATTTTTCGACAAGAACTTGAGAAGCAATTTTATTTCGACCACTTTAGAAATTATGTACATCATATGTATGTATGTATGTACGAAGTTTAATAAAAATCTTTGTAGTTTTGGAAAAAATAATAGAATCATTAAAATTTCTATCTATCACACATACAAAATTGGTTCAAATCAGCTCGGGCGCTGAGTTCGGCGCACAGTGTAACGTTATTAAGTTTTTTGAACAATTTTTGAACAATTGAAAATTGAAATGACTTTTCATATTCAATGTATTTTTTTGAAAAAAAAAATCTTAGTTTTGTGAGTACAGTAATTGAAATGCAGAACTGGATCGCAAGCACTTCTTTTTATTATTCAAGTTGGTTACAAAGAAACGATAGAATCACTAGTGTTACACTAAAGAAAATTACGCCTAACTTGGTTGATATCCTTGCGTATTTATTCTTCTTCTTAGTTTTTGCTCCTTTATTGACAAATCTTTGGATCAAATGAAGTTCTGCGCTGCGCTGGTCTATTTGTTGATTTTTCAAAAGTTTTGACACGGTTTCTCATGACATTCTTTTGAGTAAGCTTTATGATGCAGGGTTTCGTGGCTTCATTCCCAACTGGCTTGCATCATATCTAAAGAACTGAAAACAAAGAGTTAAAGTAAGAAATTGTTTAAGTAACCTCAAGTTTCTGAACTCTGGTGTACGCCAAGGGTCTGCGTTAGGTCCCATTCTTTTTCTTGTCTTCATTAATTCGTTGTTTTCTCTCCCTCTCGCAGGCAATATGACGGCCTTTGCAGATGATGTTGGCATCACTTATGGGTCAACGAGTCCTCTGAATCTTATAACCGAACTAAACCATGACGTTTATCTACTAAGGTTATGGTTTGCTACTCACAAGTTAACTGTAAGCAATAAAACCAAATTAATGTTTTTCTGTCTGGGATCGGCACAGATACCATATATGCTGATATTTATTTTCATTCTTGTGATTGCCAGCAATATAACATAATTAACTGTAACTGCACCTCAGAGCCTGGTACAACATTATAATAAAAAAATAATATGCGATTCGAAATGTTTTAGAATTGAAGTCGTTAAAAGCTTTAAATACCTTGGTATAACTCTTGACCAAAATATGAGTTGGACACAACATGTTTCGGAATTGAAAACTTACCTAAGAAATTCAACTCGTTGTTTTTATCGATTAAGAAAAATTTGTTCTAAACAAACACTTACAACAGTTTATCATGGAATTTTCCACTCTAAATTGCAGTACGGAATAAGTTGTTGGGGGAGTGCATACTCCACCAACTTGAAACCACTTTCCATCCTGCAAAAGTGTGCTATTAGAAAAATCAGTAACGCTCATCGCCGTGCTCACTCTATGGGATTATTTAGATCTATGAAAATACTACCAGTTAAACATTTATTTTATTTTAGTCTCAAAATTTTTTTTTAAGAGAGGTGGATATTTTCAAAGCCCAATATTTGATAATCGTAATCTACGCAGCTCCACTCGTCATTTTGTTGACGTTCCAGTTTTTCGTACTACTCACTACAGAAACTCATACCCAGTTGTATCTTGTATAAGCTTTTAAATCGTCTGCCTTTTGAGATAATATTAAGAAGTTTTGCTCATTTACATATTGCAGTCACCCCACATTGACTTAGTTTTCCATTTATTGTAATTTTTGTTTAAAGTGGCATTTAACACTATTATCGCTTTCTTTATAAGCAAAATATACTCGTAAAATGTCTCTAATTGTTCTCTATCCATTGTAATTATTGTATTTTGTTAGTAAAATTATTCAATTTTTGTAAAGTTTTGTAAAAGAGAATAATGATTAATAATAATAATATTAATTTTAAAGATTTTTATTTTGGAACTAACTATAGAAAAATATAAAGAAGAATGAAACACAACAAAAATAGTTTAGATCACAAAAAGACGAACGCCGTCAACTTGAAAATATATGAAGTTGTGTAAAAAAAATCAATTACAAATCTTTATACTTTTTCATAAAAATTATTACTTATCAATAACGTTTTAAGACCTTATATAAAACATGTCCACTTTTGACAAACTTCGTTTTCGAAATCTATTCCTTGACACATTCTTCTACCAATACTGACAAATTTATTTTAAATGTTACCCTTAACAAGACAAAAGTTAGAAACAGACTTAAGGTTGAGTCCTGGCCCAACATTCCATTTCAGATACTAAAACTTCTTCTATACCTTTAAAACAATGACAAGGACACAAAAGTAGAACAAAATAAATTATCAAGCCAGTTTAGGTTTTTAGATTTCACAATGTAATGTTACTTTTCATCACAATGATGGAACAGAATGTTGTTACAAATTGATGGTTTCGTGTGGTTTATAGACAAAAGTGGGAATAGTTTTTATTGACGAAGGTTTTTCACAAAATTCCGAACTCACACTAATGGAGTGTAATCAAGTTTGAACTGCACTATAGTGACGAATGTCTGAGGGAATAAAGTTAAAGATAACAATGTTAGGTTAAACTAATTATGTTCACCGCTACCTTCATTCATATACGAGTTTTTGCCAGTTTTTGCCAGTATCACAGGAAAAGTTTTTTTGTGGGCTTACACAACGGCATAGAGTTGAACTAATGCCTCATGCGATGTCCTAATTTTTTTTGTGAAAACTTTTCCGACTTTTGATTTGGGATTTGAACTTTAAGATTGTGGCAGATGTGCTAGGAAAAAGTTAAATTAAAAAACTTCTAAGGCTTAAGGGATTTAAGGAATTTTAAGGGGTGTGCACAAATAAATTATTGTTAGGCCGTCGAATTGAAATTCAAAATTATGTACAATTGATTTGGATGTTGAAATTATAATGTACTCGTTTATTGAGCTTTAAGGGGTTTTTCTTAATTTAAAATGTTTTTCACGTAAAAGTTTTGAATATGGATATAAGAAGCTCTGAAAATCTCAGACATTTCATTTTTATATTCGAGTTTTTCTTTTATGAAAACAACGGATACAAGAAAGAAAATTTGTTTTATTGAAATAAAATGGGAAATAAAACAATGCAGAAATACATCAAATCCAAAAAAAATATCTCGTAATGGAAGGTGCTGCTGGGAATCGGCAGAAAACTGTAGGTCCCTTCAATACCTGCTAACACTAAGAAGAGAATGATTAAGAGTTTTAAGTTACACGGGTTTTTAATGGCCTCTTATTTATGTTTGCTTGCGACTTATAGGTACTATAAGGCAAATTAATGCACGCGTTAATAAAATCGAACTCGAGATTTTGATCAAAGTTGACATTACGATGATAGCAAAGACGAAAAACGTCGGTCTCGCAATTCTGTCTGTTTGTCTTTTAGAATACAGCCTAAACGGCTCAGACGATTTTCTTTAAACTTGGTGGATAGTATTTTTAAACGTTTTTTCTTTTTTTTTTTAAGACCAAAAATAACGGTACTTGCCATACGAATTTTTTTTCGAAATTTTATAAATATATTTTTTTTTTTCAAAAACTGTTCCACAGACTTTTTTAAAAAAAATTGAAAAAAGCTAGGCGAAAAAAATTTCCAAAAATTGTTATTAATGGTTTCCCCTTGGAACCATTTTTTTTATTTTTGATTTTCTCAAAAACGGTATAATCCACCTAAAAATTTGAATAGTATTGTGTATCCAAATTTTCAAAAATTTTTTTTGGATTTAAAAAAAAAATTTTTTTTTTTCAAAACCCAATGTTTCGAAAACCCCAGGCTATATTTTTTTAAAAACTTGATAAATAAAAGTTTCTCAATATAATCTACAAGATGTGAGAAAAAAATGTATTTTACTTAAAACACAAATTAAATTAATTATATTAAAAATTACTCGAGACACAAATGGTATGTTACCAACTGGTAATCTCAGATCCAACGACTCTAAGCTAAATGATGATTTAACTTCACTTGGACTTCTTTAATTAAACGATGTTTTAAATATTAATGGAAAACTACTGGATCTAGTGTTTACTACAATTGACGATGAAATTACAATACAAAAATCCACCGAGCATTTAGTACCTGAAGATAACCATTACCCATCACTGATCTGTTCACTTTTTTAAAAAATTAATAATTTTGATAATGAATTGTGTGATTACTTTTACTCTTTTAATTTTATAAAGACTGATTTTTTAAAACTTAATTCTTTGTTATCACATGTTGAACTGTCTTGTTTGAATAATTGTTTAAATGTTAGCTTAATGGTGTTTAAATTTTACAATATATTGTTTGATTGTTTTCTTAAATCTGTTCCCATAGCGATTATTAAAACAAGATCTTTTGTGCCAGTTTGGTACGATAGTGAAATCAAAAATCTGAGAAATCGAAGAAACAAGTTATGGTCTACTTTTAAATTATACCCAACAGAAACCAATTTTAAAATTTATTGTGAATCGAGGGATATTTTCAATAGAATATATAGTTTAAAGTTACTAAATTACATTCAGAAGCTGCAAACAGATCTAAAAATGAATCCTTAGTGTTTTTGGAATTTTATTAACAGCAAAAGAAAATCTTGTCCTTACCCGTCTGTTCTCAAGTAAAATGACATTTCAAGTCATGACCCACGGGTTATAATGCAACTTTTTTCTGACTTCTTTCAAAGTGCCTTCAACTGTGATACTTCAAACTGTGATACCTTTAACTGTGATTCCTCAATCTGTGATAAATCTGACGAAATGGATCAAAACTTTCACCATTTAAAATCTTTTACTTACTTGACTGATATGAACTTTAACATTGATATCTACAACATTGTACATTTTATATCTAACCTTGACGACAGCTGTCTACCAGGTCCTGATGGTAACCCTCTACTATTTTGAAAAACTGTGTACGTCACTTGTCATTACCTTTTTTCTATGCTTTTTAATTTTTCAATGTCTTTATGTTCATTCCAATCTTTTTGGAAAAGTTCATTCATTATCCCTCTCCATAAAAAAGGGAAAAAAGACGAAGTGAAAAACTACAGGCCTATTGCCAGATTATCTATGATTCCTAAACTTTTTGAGGCTATTATTTTTGAAGCTTTATGTTGTTATGATAAATCATTTATTGTTCCTTATCAGCATGGCTTTATAAAAGGTCGCTCCTACTGTTACTTTTCTAATAGAATTAGCTGATTTGTATTGATTCATTTAAAAACAGTAAACAAGTAGATCGCGTATTTACTGATTTCAGTAAAGCTTTTGACAAGCCGTCACATCGTGTTTTGCTTTTTAAATTAAGAAAATTAGGACTTAGCGAAAATTTTGTAAAATGGCTTCAATCCTATTTATTCGATAGATCTTATTCGGTGTTATTCAACGGTTGCGAATCAAATAAGTTTAAAATCAATTAAGAAATCCCACATTTAGGCCCTTTTCTTTTTATTTTATTTATAAACGACTTACCATCTGTGTTAAAATACTCCAAGTGCCTCATTTACGCCGACGATGTAACAATCTTCAAACCTATTTCAGTATCTCGTGAAACAGTTATATCTATTCTTGGTGTCACATTTGATCGCAAACTCAAATTCATTCAACATTATAAACTCCCACAGCAATTTTTGGGTGTGATTGATAACAAAAAATAACTAGCATAATTAGATAGGCATTTAGTAGTTATTTACAAATGTGAACGTCTTGCATATGCTCTAGTGGGAGCAATAGTGCATAAGAGTGCATCAGATATGCAGTTGTTTCTAAAGTCTAAAAAATTGTTATAAAAAAATTGCCACAACTTCAAAATGAAGAACTAAGTGCCCTGATTGCAAATATCGAGGTCCAAGACGTTTTGAAGGCGGTCTTCTTCGTACAAGAAGTACGCTATTCTTATCGCGGCAGAAGACTCTCTGCAAAATGTCTTAGACCTCAATACTTTCAATCAGGGGGCTTACTCTACACTTTGGTAAAGTTGTTATCACAATTATTTAGACTTGGAACTGCATATATGATGCACTTTTATGCACTATAGCTCCCACTAGAGCATGCAAAACGTTTCACATTTGTAAATTTTTTCTCCATTAAATAAAATGGGTAAACTGTTTAATTTTTACAATCTTAAATATGTCAATTTAAATTTTTCCATGAAATTGTTTAAGAATCTTAATATACAACTTTGTAAGAAATTTAGTTATGTAAATAAGTAAATAAATAAATACAATAAATAAATTTCTTCCTTTGTATTAATTTTTACGATCTATAATTTTATAATTTTTTGAAACTAAGATTTTACTGACTGTACCTACCATAGAACCATTGTTTCAAATTTTGAATTTTTCATTATCGACGTAACGGATTTCAATGAAATTTTCTTATAAAGAAGCTTCTAAGAAGTTTGAAAAACATTACATTTCAAAACTTTAAGAAAATATTTTTTGAATTTTTGAAAAAAAAAATTTTAAAATTTAAAAGTTTAAAATAAAATGCACGACTGGATCGCACGAACTTGCTCTTATGTAAAAGTACTTTGGAATTTAAGATACATTTTATAAATATAAAACATGGATTTAATGAGATAATAATGTTCAAATGCATAAAATTGCCGTCTGGTTTCCGGAAAAGTATGAATTTATGCAAATAAACCTTAAAAAATCGTTTTATTATTAAATAAATTTTTTATTTAAGAAATTTCTCTAAAATTTTTCAAGAAAAAAATGTGGGATGTGAATTTTAAGTATTTAATAATATTGGTTTTAGGAAATAATTTCAAAAAATAATCGTTCATAGGTTTTGAAGATATTGATTTAAAATTTTTTTTTTTTTTTTTAAACCCAATAAATATTTTTTCGAATATTTTTATATACAATATTATTTTTAACCTAAGGGGACTCCTGCTAAAAATTTTGGTTAAAATCGTTAGAGCCGTTGGTGAGAAATTCGAAAATCAAAAAAACCGTTCTATGACAGGTACCCCTAATAACATTTCCCCCCCAATTTTTTTTTTTGACCAAAATATAGTCCATGTCCATAATATCACACTTAATTTTTTTTATCAAAATCGTTAGAGCCGTTTTCGAGATAAATAAGATTTTCCATTACGGGTGTATGGGGGGTACCGTTAGTTTTTGAGCTAAAAAAAAAATTTCAATTTTTCCTCTAGGGAATCACCGAAGACCCTTAACTACCGAGTTTGAAGAAAATACCTCCGGTAGTTTAGGCTGTAGTTCGAGTTACAGACATACATACATACAGACATACAGACATACAGACACACAGACATACAGACATACAGACAGACAGACGGTATTGTCGGATCCACTTTTTTCGTCTTCGCTATCATCGTAATGTCAACTTTGATCAAAATCTTGAGTTCGATTTTTTTTTCCAAATGCAGAACTTGCCCTATAGTACCTATATCGCAAGTAAAAATAATTTTATTCTTATGAACACTTTCCTCTAATAACATTCGTTTCGAAGTCATTAAAGACGCAAAAATGTTTATAGAAACAAACAGGATTTGTCAAAATTTCAATAAACAAAATGCTGAACTAAATTTCGTCCTTTTTTGTTTTTTTTTTTTAAATAAATATTTGCGGTATTGTTTTAATTGTCAAGTTTTAAAAAAGCATGGAGTTTCCAAAATTGAGTTTTGAAAAAAAAAAAGGTTTTGAAATTTTTTTTAAGAAGCCTTAAAAAGTTCTTTGTAAAATTTGAATACACAATACTACCCAAACTGGGGAGCTTTAACATAGAAAAAAATAGCTAAATCAGTTGTACTCGTACCATTGTAGAGAAATTCAAAAACAAAATAAAATGGTTCAAAGGGGGAGCCCATTTTCCTTATTTTTTTTAAGCATTACCTAGCTTTAACTAAATTTAGTTTTTATTTTTGTTAATCTGTGGAACCGTTTTTGATTAAAAAAAATATATAAAATACAGTGAACATTGGATAACGTGAACTAATTAAAACCGAGGGTGTTCATGTTTTTGAGATTGTTCATGTTTTGGAATGTAACATTTTATGATTTAAATTGTATTCCTACAGTCTTACTATTGCTCATAAAATAAAACACATTTTCTTCCACTTTATCTTCTTTTTTCTTCTGTTATAAATTATTTTTTCTTTGTATTTTGTTGCTTTTTTATATATTTTACTTACTTAAACTGAAATCAAAAATGTTCTAGTTTTAAAACCTTTAATGCATACGAAGCCAAATTTGGCCTGTATTCTTATTATTTAAACAAATATTTTTTTTTTATTAATAAAAGATGTCTAAAAACAGCCCAAAGAAACTATTAAAAGCATTTTTTTTTAAATAATAATTCATGCAGTAGAGGATTAAGGTTAAAACGTTAACTTTCTTTCAACTTATTTTTAAATAGAGAAAAAGACGTTGATCAACCCAAACTATGCAGAGAAAAACAAAACAAGACTGAATAAGGATGATAGCAATACGTACACGCACGAACAAACGTACGCACGGTACCAAATACACATACTAGGTACGCATTGTCAATATTATGGGATCCCCCGAATACTACGCATTGTCAATATTATGGTATTTCCCGAAGTTTTAAAAATTAATTCAGTGCATTTTGATGTAAAAATGTTGGGAAAATATCTGTTCACGTTTTAGAGCTTTTAGATTTGTTCACGTTTTAGAGCAGTCAATGTAAAAAAAACAGTGTTCACGTTTTGGGGTAGTTCACATTTTGGGGGGTTCACTTTTTCCAATGTTCACTGTATATAAAATATATATATTTCGAAAAAAAATTCATATGGGAGATATCGTTATTTTTGACTAAAAAAAAAAAATAAAAAAACGTGTGGGGAAAATTACAAATAAAGTTTAATGAAAATCAGCAGACCCATTAAGTACAGGCTGTAGTCGAACAAACAGATGGAATCGCGAGACCCACTTTTTTCCTCTTCCCTATCGTCGTAATGTCTAGTCTGATGAAAATCTCCAGTTGGATTTTTATACGAATGCATATTTTGCCATTATGTACATACATATATGTTGTACCTTTGTATATAAAACTTATAGTGCTCTCATGAAGACGAAAGATTGGGGCGACATCTTAAGCATAGCGTTGGTACTAGTTAGATTTGTCTCTGCTAAATTTAATAATAAAATATTCTCTTTTTTTTCTACTTGTTTTGTATCTTATCGTACTTTCCACTGTAGGACCGTGCGCTCGCCACCACCATGATACCGTTGGCAACACAAAATCACGCTTCATGATCAAAGAGCACGGTAGTGCCCAGCCAAGTTCTGGCACTACACTCTTTTTACAGGAACAAAATCAGGCGATTTTTTACCCCTCCCTATCTTCAGTACCAATAAAGTCAGAAACTTAAAATTTCGAATATTTTTTTTGTATGCCCAATTCGAAAGGTTTTAAAAACTTGTGAACCCATCAAATTTTAGTCAGTAATCATTAAATAACAAAATTTCTCTATTACATTGTAGCTGTTTCAATATTATTCTACTTTAAGTATTCGGTATTAAACCTTCATGAAGTAAGAACTTGGCGTACTTTTAGATCTCAGTACATTTCACGGCGAAGAAGAAGAACTTGGCTCTTTTTTTAACATTTATGGTTTTGATCTGTAGTATCTAAATATGTATAAGTCGCAAGTAAAAAACACAACGTCTCACGAGACTATAACGACAACATCTATAATAAGAAACATATATGTAGCTGTTACGACAAAAAGTACTTATTAACCGCACTAATAGAAACAAATTTTTTTACAAAACTGGTTAAAATGTAATTTTAGAAGTCCTTTGAATTTTAAATAAAAATAGCATTTATATTTTTGTTCTAAGACGAAAGTAATTAAAAACCTTTTAAAAAACATCATTCAATTATCAAATAACATAACGAAATATATAATCTATTTTTTGCAGCTTCTTTGTGTTCACCCTGGTGGTCGCATCAGCTCCCAACAAGAACTACAGCAAACTCCATTGCTGCGTCAAATTGACTTCAACAAAATCATAGAAAAGAAAGCGAAACCACCCTTTAAGCCACCTGAAGACCATCTCAATTGCGATCCATGTTTGGAGTTAGAAGAAATGATTGTCGAAACCAGACCGTTACATAAAAAGAAGAAACGTTTAGCTAAACAGCGATCAGCCCAGCGAGATAGTGATCCAGAAACAATTTTAGTCAAAGAATTTATAGTCTATAATCGTTATAAAGAATTGAAAAGGAAAGCCATGGAGAAAAAAGAAAACGATTGGCAAAAAGAGCTTGAGCTAGCAATGGCCAATTCTATTGTTAATTGCATGGTGCCAATCAAAGAACGTGAAGTACCCAGTTGTTCTAAAGAACAGCCTGACAGCATAGACTACATTGATAGAACACCTTCGCCGAAAACCATACCAAACCCATAAATATAAATTGATTTTTCCTTATTATTTAGAATAATTTTGAAAAAAGTATTATAACTGCGCACTTAAATATGTAGATTTGTAAAAATGGACCACGATAGTTAAAAAAAAAATTATGTTTTTAATAATTCAACTGAAGACAAATTTGTATAGTTACCATAAGTCTATATGAACCGAAATTGTTTATAGAAAAATAAAAAGGGGTTTTCAGGGAACAGGATTTCATCTCAATTTTTATCTATAAATAATTAATTATAAATGGATGTGTTCCAAATTTGTTATTTTACAAAGAAAGTAATTTCTTTTTTACCTATAGGATATCACTTGTAAATGTACCTAAGAATAAGATAGATGTATTGAACTCTATTTATGAAAATCAAAATAAATGCGTGAAAAATGTCTTTATAAAATCTAAGATCCAAACAATTAGGGCTAAATGAATTTATTTTAAATTAGGCGAAATTTATAACGAACACAAATTTTCAGCACTTACCTATTACTACCTAACTATATTTTCAAAATGAAATATGTATTCATATTTTCATCACCAGCTGCATAATTATTGCATATGTATGTACATGTGTACAAATTACTAAATGAAATGTTTTTATTTTGAAATAAAAAATTAATTAAATTTATTTTTAAAAGAAGAGTTTCAATAAAGACGAAATTCCAAGGATAAACTGGTAAGCGTTGGTCGTATAATGATCAGTAGAACATCAAAACAAAGTCTAATCAATTTAAAACAATTTTTTTAAATAAATGCATGTGTCATTATATTAAATGAAAACAATATTACAGTTCATGTTTTGGTTTCGCCTTTAATTTAAGATATGACTGATCGCAAATTAAAACATATTCATCGATTTATATCCAATTTTCAATGGCACCAACTACATGACCAGCTAAGACCAATTGGAGGCCTCACAGCTGTACCGAACCAAGTAAAAAAAAAAAAAAAATCCAAAACTAATGCCAAAATCTCCGCAAAGTTGACCTTTATTCAGTGCAGTAATGAACTAATTCAAAAATTTTTTTGTTCCTTAGTTAACGGTAAAAGAACCAAGTCAGTGCCTCTCATTTTCGATTTATTTCAAAGCATAAACGAACCAAGTCAGTATTATTCAGTTTTCCTCAATTTTATAGTCGAACAGACGTGGGGATATGGTTTGTTTCGTATTTTTCATCTCGTTCTGCATGCTGCCCCCCTGAAACCCCCCTACTAGGGTACACTATAGGATTTGGGGTATTTGCGAGGTGGGGTATATACTTACTTACTTACTTAGGTCCTCAGACCTTTTATGTCCATGGGGAACCCCTAGTGGGGCACAGGGCATCCACAACGTCAGCTCGCCATCGTGTTCGGTTCCCTCCAACTCTTGCCTAGTTGGGCTGCTCCGTCGTCCAGCTCTTTTTCCTTCTTTAGTGAGTGATTTCCACTGCATTTCATGCGCCGCAATACAGTTGTCGCCTTTTCGAAGCGTGTGTCCGATCCACTGCCACTTTTGACGTCGGCGTCGTATAATAGAGTGAATAGGTTCCTTATCCGTTTTCCTGAGGAGCTCTTCGTTTGATATACGATTGGGCCAGAAAATCCTAAGGATGTTTCGTAGACATCTATCTATTAATGAACGTTTACTTTCCAATTGCTGCAACCGTAAAGTAAAACGGATTCGACGTTGGATCGAAACAGCCGTAGCTTGGTTCTTAATCTTAGAGAGTTATTCCTCCACATACCGGTTGTTGAGAAATATTTATGAGAGAAGATGACTGGGTTCCGAGGCTGATCATCTTTGTTTTACCGTAGTTGATTTTCAGCTCCACGATTTCTGCTTCTCTCTCCACCCCTGTTGTCAATTATTGGTGGAGATCCACGATCCTATGAGAGAGCAAGCATACGTCGTCCGCATTGTCAAGAAGTTTCAGGTGAGATGTCAGAGTCCATCGAATCCCTCCGTTTCCCGTCAAGGCCGCTCGCAGGAGATCGTTTATCACCAACAGAAACAATATTGGTAACAGAATTCAGCCCTGCCTGCGTAAACCTGCTTGTTCGTCATGGAGTGTGCCTTCTAGATGTTCCCTGATGCGTTCCAGTACTATTTTCTCTAATATCTTGACAACGGCAGGCAGAACACAAATCCCCCTTCCAGTTTTCGGAGTTGGGTGTCTGCATTTAAAAAATCTGGATTTAAAGAAACTTTGAATTTATCCTATTTATCCAATATCAACAGCTGTATTCTAAATAAACATATATGTGGCCAATTCACTTCATTTCACAATTTTGAAAAAAAAAAGGTCTAAACTCTTTTTTTATTTTTTTTTATTTAAATTTATGCGAAAATAAACCGTTAGCGAGATAACCTTGACCGTTGCTGGACATAATTTCTCATGGCTCAAAATCAGGTGGCTTCGATTCAATCGCAATTCACCTTTTTTTCAAATTAAAGCAAACACTCAATAAAGAAGTTGAGTTTTATGAAGTTTATTTAGGAAAAGCAAAGAAAGGGAGGAACCTACAATCCCAATTTTGAACAAAATAGCCTCTATCCAACTCGTCGTAAAATTACGTCAGATAAAATAAGGGATATGATGGATTTACTTAAATTTATTCCATCCATGTACCATAGTACTTATAAGAACCTACCCAGGACCAGCCCCAAAGTCATGAAGACGATGAAATTTTTTATCACTAATAACTGTTGTTTTTTTTTTAATAACCTTTACTTTGTAATACATTTCTGTTAAGTTTTTGAAATAAATTCATTATTTGTTTTTCCTCCTTTTTTAAATTACATATATCAATTAATCTAAGGGAAACTTTAAGGGATTTATTTTATATATGCCTAAAAGTGCATATGCACATGTACCTCCCTTTGAAATGTAGGTAGTGTTGGTGCTAGTAACGTATCACAATATATTTTCGTATCAACATAAAATTAAGTTGAAGAAATTATATTATTAAGGGTTCTAAATTAAATTCGTCGTTTTAAAGTACATATATCAACTAATCTAAGGGAAACTTTAAGGGATTTAGTTTATATATGCCTAAAAGTGCATATGCACATGTACATGTACACTGAACCAAAAAGGTACGTGAATATAATAAATAAATTCGTTGAGACAATTAATAATTAATTAAAATTCGTCCAATAAACTTGTTTATTGTGGCAGTGAATAGCCGTTAATTATTTTAATTATTGATAATGGTTTTAATAAAAGTTAATTGATACTATGAACAGTTTTGAGAACCAAAATTGTACGTAAATATAATTAACAAATTCATTAAAACTATGGACAGATTAATTATTATTCGTCCAATAAACTAGTTAATTGTGATAATAAATGACGTTCATTAATTTAATAAATATCAGTTTATTAATTTTATAAATATTTATAGAAACTGTTGACTACCTATTAATTAAAACAATGAATGAGTTAATAGTGACAGTAAACAGTTGTTTAATAATTTAATAAACGTTTATTAATGATAATGAATTTGTTAATAAAATTAATGATCCTCATTCATTGAATTAATGAATAAGTTAATAGTGACGGTGAAATAATTTAATTAAATTAATCAATTCCATTTATTGAATTAATGAACGAGTTAATAGCGATAGTGAACAGCAATTTATTAATTTGATAAATTCGTTTATTAATATTTATAATCTTGTTTATTGAATTAATCAACCCTATTAGTCGAATTAATGAACTAGTTAATAGTGATCATGAACAGCAGTTTATTAATTTAATAAATCAGTTTATTAGTTTAATAAACCACATTCATTGAATTAACAAACGAGTTAATAGTGATAATGATCAGCAGTTTGTTAATTTGATAAATCAGTTTATTAGTTTAATAAACCCCATTCATTGAATTAACGAACGAGTTAATGGTGACAATGAACAGCTATTTATTAATTTGATAAATTCGTTTATTAATTTTAATAATCTTGTTTATTAAATTAATTAACCCTATTAATCAAATTAATGAACTGGTTAATAGTGATCATGAACAGCAGTTTATTAATTTAATGAACTAGTTTATTAATAATAGTAAATAATTTTATTAAATTAATAAATCCCATTTATAGAATTAATGAAGAAATTGGCAGTAACCATGGACAGCAGTTTATTAATTTAGTTTTTTTAATTAATAAACTTGTGCATCTAATCAACTTTTTTATTTCTGATCAGAAATAAAAAAGTTGATTAGATGAACAAGTTTATTAATTAAAAAAACTTAATTAATAAAATGATGTCCATGGTTACTACCAATTTCTTAATTAATTCTTTAAATGGGATTTATTAATTGAATAAAATTATTTATTATTAATAATTAACTAGCTTATAAAATTAAAAAATTAATTGAAAATAATTATTTCGCAACTTATTCTTAAGTTAATCAATTTTTAATTTCCTGATCAGAAATAAAAAAAATTCATTAACAAAAAATTAAGACAAAATAAATTTTCTTCCCAAATTTATTTGAAGTCTTGTTGAATAAATCTGTTAAAGTATGACAAAGAAAAAACATTTATGTATATTCGTTTTTTGTTTTGTTTTTTACAAACCTGCTTACAGCGGAAGTGAAATTCTTGTTATAACCATACCTTGGTAGTTATATTTTCTTATATTTTGTGCTGAAATTTGAGAAGATGAAAATGAAAAAGAACTAAAAATTTATTTTCAACATTTTATTTTATTATTTTAGTTACTCTGAATTATTTTAAACGAACAATAATTTTTTAAAATTACATTTATAAAATAGATTTTTTAGAAATTTTGTTTTGTCAAACAATTTAAAGGTCTATATTAAAGTTTTGAAGTTAATATTTTTTAAATTAATTGAGCTCATTTAGCAAGACATGAGTCTTAGCACAGATTTTTTTTTTATTTTTTTCAAAATATTGAGTCTCTATAAAACCCCAAAATGAGGAACATGCTGCTGGATATTCGAGGTTAAATAAATAAAAAATTTTAAAGCAGATATCCACAGCTCTAATAAAGCTTTTAAATATAAATTTTACTCCATCAAAATAAAGGTAAATTTCTTCGAAGTTAAGAACTGAGCCACCGTGCACAATGATGAATGGCTGAACATGCTCTGCCATTTTGTTCAGGAAAGCAATATGGTCCTCTATCGCTTGAATTGTGTCGCCCACCCATATGAAAGAATCCTGCGAGTCCTTGATCGTAAATCTGGTAAAATTTTTGTGGCCCTCTTTGTCTTTTTTAATTATTTTTTGAAAAGGAACAAAATAGCCATGTAGGGCCCAAAGTAAGGCCGCGTCTTTGCAATCTGAAAACGAGGAAAATACCTCCATTTAAATTATCACAGAAATAACTAAAATTCCTTTAAGATTGAATTGAATTTGAAATTAATTAAGAAAAGGTTTGAGCATTGCCTGTATGTAATACGAAAACTATTTTTATGATAATATGACGATATTAAGTTTAATGCAAACAAACATAAAAATGGCCGGTGTAAGCTACTCTGGTGAAATATTCAAATACAAATTTAAGAAAAAAAGTTTAGAATTGAATCAAAATATTTTGGTAAAAAGTATTCTATACCATGTTAAATCCATAAAATATTTTTTTCAATAACTAATAAAAAAGTGACACAAACTCTATTAAATATTAAATATGATTTTAATAAGCGCGAATTATTCTGATTAACCAGAAGGAAAAATGGGTAAACTCATTCATCTCAAACTTAATTAAGTGTTTCTTAGTGGCTTTTCGAAATAACCGGTACTTCCAATGTTATAATATTAATGTGTATTCAAATTTTCAATTTTTTTGGATTTAAATTTTTTTTGTCGAAAACTCAATATTTCGAAAAAACCCAATGCTCGATTTTTTTAAAAACTTGATAAATAAAATTTTCTTAATATATTATGTTAACCTACAACACATGAGAAAAACAAATTTATTTTACTTAAAAATAACGGTACCCTCCATACAAATGTTAAAAATGGTTGTCGAAAATCTTATTTTGCTCGAAAACGGTTCCGAGAATTTTGCTAAAAAAGATTTTCTTTTGATTAATTTTTACGATCTATAATTTAATAAAAAAAATTCAAAAAAATACATTACTGACTGTACCTACACCATAGAACTTTTTTTTCGAATTTTGAATTTCTCATTATCGGCATCACGGACAAACAATTAAAAAACAATTTAAAAATTATTGCATTTCAAAACTTGAGGAAAAATATTTTTTTTTAATTTTGAAAAAAAAAAAATTTTTTTTTTGTTTTTGGAAAAGTCAATATCTCAAAAACAGCTCAATACTTTTGTTTGTTAGTTTAGTTTTTATTCGAACAATAATACAAAATTTAAATTGGCGTACCAAATTTTTATCTAAGAAATGTTTTTAAATATTTGTACATACTTATTATTTTGTTCTTGCATAAATTCATATTTGCATAGCATTTTGTCTTTATCTCTTACTACTTAAAAAGTAAAGTTTATCCTTACGAGCAGTTTTCTCTAATAACATTGGCGCAAAATTTTAAAAATTTAAAACTTTTCTTAATCAATTTCAGAATGTCGAGTCGAGTCTAAATATTGTGTATAAAATGAGAACTGACCTTTTGTTAATTTAAAGGACAAAAACTATACTTTAAAGTTAAAGAGCTCGTTTAACTTTAACAGCAGAAAATAGCTTGTTTATCTTTTAGAATTATACTTTATCCACATTGACACCGGTTATTTCATACTAAAGCTAATCGAAGTAAAAATGTTTACTGATATTTTATACAATTTTTTAAAAGATGTGCTTTTTAAATAGAAAGAATCACTGAATGTTAGAAATGCGAAACAATCGTACAAAAGTGCTCTACGATCTATAATTTTTTAATATTGCGGCGAGCGATGGACAGACAAATTAGTAAATACAAATGTACATTTGTACAAATGAATTTGCATCTTCCAAAAATAAAATTGAGTTTTTATATATACATATATACATATGTACATCATTTCTATCTGAAGTAATGTCAACTATCAAAATCTGTACCGTGGTAGTATATAAAATGTACTTTTTTCCGCAAAAAATTATTTGGTTCGAAGTTTTCTGATCTTTTAATTTAGTTTTTGTTTGTGTAGTTGTGTTTGAGTTATGTATCTGTCAAATTAAGTGTTATTCAACGTAAATTCGCTTAGGTTCTGTTGTAAAACTCACATTAGTTAGAAGAGTTGTCTAACGTGTTTAAAATTATGAAAAAATAGACAGTCTCCAAGCTAAACGACTGCGTTAAGTAGAGCTGGTTTTTTTGCTAAAACGAGAACTGTTTATAATTTTGCGCCATTCATTTTCAAATTCCTAGTCTATTACTTAGGAGCAAGTTCGAGCGACCCAGTCGTGCATTTTATTTAAATGACTAAAGCAACTCTTTTAGTAGTTGGAGCCAAACGAGAAATGTGTGTTTCAAGTCAATATTAGTTTAGGCAAGAACAAAATAATAATTCGGTTTAGAGTGTTTTTTTTTTAAATAAGCTTAAATACATTTTTTAGAAAAAAATTGGTATGCCAATTTAAAGTTTTTATTATTGTTCGAATAAAAATTTAAAAAAAATTGATTTTGTTTTCAAAATTCAAAAAAAAAATATTTGTCCTCAAATTTTGAAATGCAATAATTATTTAACTGTTTAGAAGCTTCTCATTATTCCGAGTTGTAAAAAATGAAAATAAGCCTTTATATTTCCAAAATTACAAACAGAAGAGAAACATTTTTGAAAATAGAATAATTCTAATAATATATTGTAGCATAAAAAAGAATTCTTACTTTCGGCTGGAGTTGTTGATACAACTGTCTTTAAGATCTCCCTGATAGTTTTTTCCTTTACTTGATTCTCAGTGGAAAGAAATTTTAAAAGTTGTTCTCTTAGTTGTCCGTAATGCCGATAATAGGAAATTCAAAATTCGAAAAAAAAGTTCTATGGCAGGTGCAGTTAGTATCAAGTTTTCGAAAAAATCGAACATGGGGTTTTCGGAATATTAAGTTTGCAAAAAAATTTGAAATATTCAAAAAACGGTCAAAATCGGTTACATTAGGAGTTACCAAAAATGACTATTTTTGAAAAAAAAAATCTGTTTTTGTTTTTGAGAAAAAAAAAATATTTATAGAATTTTGAATTTGCATGGTCTCGAAAAAAGCGTGTGAGGGAAAAAATTAAAAACTATATCTACCAAGTTTGAAGAAAATCGGCCCAGCCGTTTAGACAGTAGTCGAAAAGACAGACAGACACACAGAATTGCGAGACCCACTTTTTGGGTCTTCGCTATCATCTTAATGCCAACTTTGATCAAAATCTCGAGTTCTATTTTTTTTTACGAATGCATAACCTGCCTTACAGAACCTATAAGGCGCAAGTTAAAAATTAATAGCTTTGTTCTAAATTATTCCGAGTTGTAAAAAAAATGAAAAAAAAGCCTTTATATTTCCAAAATTACAAACAGAAGAGAAACATTTTTGAAAATAGAATAATTCTAATAATATATTGTAGCATAAAAAAGAATTCTTACTTTCGGCTGGAGTTGTTGATACAACTGTCTTTAAGATCTCCCTGATAGTTTTTTCCTTTACATGGTTCTCAGTGGAAAGAAATTTTAAAAGTTGTTCTCTTAGTTGTTCCCACTTGTTTAATAATGATCCAGAATTTTTATATAAATAGTTGAAGTCCATATCAATCTACGGAACTTAAATTGTTATTACCTAAAACTGAGAGAAGTTGGTAAAATTTTATAACTTACCAATCGGTGACCAGTTGGAAGCTTGTACTGAGGCCATTTAGTTAAAATCTCACAGGTGGAAGAAGAGTTTTTTATTTCCAAAAGTCGGTGATTGGTACATGCTTTCCAGCAGCGATCAAAATCCTCCGATGACAATTTGTCATATTTTAATGTCCGATAAGTATGCTCTGCATCTACTTCTGCAACTAAAGAAGTTCAGATTTCTTATCAATGAAAATTAAAGCCTGGCATAAAAATACATTTTAAAGTCGAGCGTTTACTATTACTTGCGGAATAGGAATAATTATCGTTGTAGGCATACAAAAATCGACTTTTACAATATTGCCAAAACTAATACGGATATTACTAATTTTGTATTAGCTTTGGATATGTATATCAAAATATGTACCTTAGACTGGGCCAAAAAAATTGACTATTTTTTTTTTGAAAGATATATCGAGAATATCATTCAGAATGACAAAAAAAAATTTTCGTAAAAGTTTGAGCCCTTAATATCAATTTTAAGAGGGCTATCATCGCTAATTTTGATTTTTAGTCATAATTTCATGTTTTGCGTCAGAACTGACAAAACATTGAAGTAAAAAAAATTCATTCTGACTTACTTTTATATAAAATTAAATTCCCTACAAAAAAGGTCTGATTGAAAATTTTCGTCAGACAAGCCGTTTTTGAGTAATTAAGCTTAATAAATTGTTATTTTTCGTTAGTTACAAAATTCCAAATTAAAAAAGTAAAATCGAAGAAAAATAACAATTTATTAAGCTTAATTACTCAAAAACGGCTTGTCTGACGAAAATTTTCAATTAGACCTTTTTTGTAGGGAATTTAATTTTATATAAAAGTAAGTCAAAATGAATTTTTTTTACTTCAATGTTTTGTCAGTTCTGACGCAAAACATGAAATTATGACTAAAAATCAAAATTAGCGATGATAGCCCTCTTAAAATTGATATTAAGGGCTCAAACTTTTACGAAAATTTTTTTTGTCATTCTGAATGATATTCTCAATATATCTTTCAAAAAAAAAAAAGTCAATTTTTTTGGCCCAGTCTAATGTACCTACATACGAGATGTATATATTATATTATTATATTGTTTTTTTGTTCCTTTTTTTGAAGTGATCTTCACAATTTTAGCGAATAATTAATTTTGTTTCACCAATTCAACATTATGTCGAAGTAAAATAACGTTGCCCTCATTTTGCAAAACAAATAATATACCAAAAAGTGAAACTAAATTTAATAAAAAAATTAAGGGGCAAATAAAAACTCATTAAACGAACCTATTTCAGGATGCAGTGTTTTTTCTTGAATTTTGGTTGCACTTGCCGTAGAGTTTGAAGTTGTATTTGCTGATAAATTCGGTTTGAAAGAAGATTTCAAGTTACAATACTTGTTGTAAATTTTGCCTCTTTTACCTGTTCGATAATATTCCTTCAAAGTTTTGAAAATTTGAATTATAGTATGAGCATGAAATTAATCTATACTGCTTACCAATTTTTCAGTTGGAAATCTTTCTACAATCTCCGTTTCCATTTTGTAACTGGAATGTAAATCCAAATGAATGTTGCTTTGGTCAAAATAATTGGCTATTGCAGTAATAAGGTATGCTCTTTGGTGGTCCTGCAATTTGTTTGTCTTCTCGTAGCTTTCAGCCAAAGCTAAAGTTTTTATGTTGCTGTTCAAAATGTCTCCCAAAGATACCAAGTTCGGAGAATTTGGTGATTTGGATGTTCTTGGCGAGCTCGGAGAATTTATAACAGTTGGCCTTGATAAAACTGGATACGGGGAGGATGCTCCAGATGAATGTTGAGTGCTGCGAAAAGGACCAAATCCTGAATTGGAGTACATCAAAAGGGGCTTTCCAATCGTCTCTCGCCACTCTTTTAAGTTGGCTTCGAACATAATCAATGTTCGGTATTTAAATGGAGATAGAATTTTTTCAAGGTGATGACACTCGATATTTTTTAAAACTTCGATATCTATGCCATCCCCTGAAATCATATGTTGAAATTAATTGTTTTTAAAGATACATATTTCAATAATTTTCTTGATCTACCTATAACAAATATTTGATGCCCCAAAAACTAACTTAACTAATTAAAACGAATTATTTGGAGATGAGCTTATCTTAAATATTGACTGTGAAATATTCGTATATTCAGAAATATTATTCATGTAAAAAAACTTCCTGCACTAAACCCTCCTTTTTCAAAAGAAAACCCACTGAGAAAATAAGTCGAAATTGGGGTTAAGTTAATCTACCAAAATTTTCGAATAAAGTCGTTTATTGAATTATAACAGCATAAAGGATCCCTACCGATACTAGCCATTTTTGATTATTTTAAATGTACATAATAGCTGTATTTTATTTTCCCCCAGATTTGTATTTGTTGTTATACGTGTTATTTTGAAAACAAAATCCAATCCGGATCAGATCTGGGGGAAAATAAAACACAGCTAATGTTTTATTGTGCATGTTTTTAAGTATATTTTTGTTTTTAAGTATATTTTTCTGAAATATTTTAAACAAAATTTTAACTTACTTTTAAACTGATCCAATAATTCTAATTGGTCCCAGGATTTCAATAAATCTGTCAGCTCGTCATATGGATCTATGTGAACAATAGTTGTTGTTTCGTAGTTTGTCAAAATTTTGTCCAATTCTGAATCTGACATAACCTCTAATTCTATAGATTTTGATATCATAATATCTTCCTCAAGTTCCAGTTCCACGTCAGCGTTCATAATTTGCTTCGGCGGTAGCGGCGGCGATGCCATGTGTAACGATTAAAACTACCTATTGTTCCTTATATATTTAGTATTGTACGATATACATTTTTCAGTGATCAAAAATAATTTAAAAAAAGTGGAATAGATAATACAAAATAGTATTTAAGAAAGTCATTTAACATTTTTTGAATTATACCTATTAGGAATAAGAAATAAGGAAGAAATATTGTAGAACTGTTTTACTACGAGTAAATAAAGAATTTATCTTTCTATCTTCAAATCTCTCTATATATCTATTAGGAATTAGGAAATAAAATAATGACATAAGATTTTGTCAATTTTTTTTAAATTGCGCACCTGCTTAACCAAGGAAAATTGAAAAAAAAAAAATATTTAACTTTATTAAAAATTAAGGAATGACGACATATTATGCATATAATATAACTCTTCCCTTTTTTTTTGTTTTATAGAGCTTTTTTTTTATTTCACTTAATTGCAAGAATGTTGAAACTCTATTAGATTTTTATTATTTTTTGTGGGATCTACAAATCTGAAAAATAACCACCATTGCAGTAATATTATTTTCCTAGCTAACACAAGAATAAACAAGACGAATTTCATTTAAATTACTTGAGTTTATTTGTGTTTTGGCAGAAATTATTTTTTAAGCTTAGGTCATTGTAATTTTAACATTAAGATGTCAAAAAAAATCAATACTATTGTAATTAATTATATATATATAATTAAATATATCTAATATTATTTACGATTGTGCTTGTTTAAAATTCGCAATAAAATTTAAATTTAAAATATAAAAGAAAACTCTGTGAGAAAGGAAGTCTAATCAATCAACCATACAAGTTGGTACAAATTGGAAGCATCATGTTAACATATTAATAAATAAACAAAAGCGGACTTTTCTACATTAAATTTGTTTAGTTTCCTTCACATTAACGGGTCCTTAAAGCTCAAATTAAAAAATTGAATTGAATAATTTTCTAATAAAACCGGTTCTAAACTATTTATACAAAATGAACGTATATCGCTAGTTTCGTACGTCTTCCAATAACAAAAATAAATTAGACAGTTCCGCTTTTGTTAGCTTGCTCCTCAACATGTGTTTAAAAAAAATAATTACCCATCGATTCGAGAAAAAATTTCATATCTGATAATTTGAAACAAAATATTCTTTAACTCTAAGTACCGTTTTACCTGCAGCGGTTTTAATTAAAGTTATTGGTGGTCCAACAATATCGTTTAAAGAAATAACAGAAAATCCACCCAACTGGTTTTCGTCGATTTCATAAGATAATATGTGGGGATTGTATTGAATTCTGTTAAGCTTTTGGCAAAACAAAAAAACGACTTCTTTTTTAAAAAGAACAATGTCTATTATAACAAAGAGTTCTACGTCTGATTTAAATCGGGCTATATAGAAATTCTTTTGGTATTTGTAACCTTCGATTTCAGCTTTAGAGTAAAACTCTAAGTTCGTTTTAGGAAGTTTTAAAATTTCTGACACTATATCGCTAAAATTACTTTCTACTTTATGTTTCTCATATATTCGAAAGTAGGAGTGACGGTGATCTAATCTGTTAAGTAACTTGAATGCGGCTTTTAGCTGATATTTTTTGGCTAACGTCAAACAAATATTTTTGCGAGACGTGATGGCATGAGAATAAAGCTTAAAATCTTTATGTTTAGCTTCAAATTTAAAACACCAAAAGTTTCTAATAGGCCCTGATTGTTTCATAACAGTAGGATAATGAGTTAAATTATGATGTTTCGGTTTCAGTGTATCATGGAAAAGTCGAACATAATCCTTGTTGTGAATTTCAATTTTGTTTTTCAACATTGAGATGATATCATCGCAAATTTCAAAAGAGAGCAGTAAGTCAATCATTTCGATTAAATTAAGAAGAAATTTCCATACCTCGTCATCATCTGGCACTAAATCTTCAACCATTATCTGAATTAAAGAAACGAATGACATCATTTCTCTTGCTGTCATTTTTAAATGTTTGTTTTTTAAATGATTACTTTTTATCTCACCTGAAATGTTATCAATCTCTATCGCACCATATTGAAATGTTTGTTTCCTTAAATTAAGGGTTTCCAACGTAAAATAACAAACCGTTTTTATGAAATATTCAAGAATATGGCAAATATCGTAGTGACAAACCCCTTCGAATAAGTCGTGCATAAGATCAACGCAATGGTTTTCTACAACATGAAAAGATGGAATTTCATTTAGTTGAGAATAATTTTGTATGCCAGTTTCCGAGGAATTGTTAAGAAGAACATCTTCTTCGTAGTTCGAACGGTTTCTTAATAAATCATTTCGTTCAACGGATAATGACTGCGCTTCAGATTTTTTGACTTTACAAAACCTACAATATGAATTTGCTGAAAATGATCTATTAAAATCTAAAATTGTGTTTAACCCCAAATTATCTCCTAACACAATGCCTAGAGCAAAATATACTTTTGTTTTATCATCACCGTTAAAATTTATATCAACCCCATCAACTTCAAGACTTTTAAGCTCTTTTATCAAAGCTTGAAAACATTTATCATTTCCAAACGATTTTAAATCTTTTGATTTAATAATTCCCGCTAAAAATACGTTATCTAACTTCGATTCTTTCCACGGGAGGCAGGAAAAGGAATAATAAATATTACATATTGAATGAACACCAGCATGAGAGCTTAAGGGATTATTGATTTCAAACTCATCTGCGTACAGAAAATATGGAATAAGTATTTTTCCTTGGTACATTTTAGTTTTTTTTTTCCAAAGATCACTCTGAATGAAATTTGATTTTTTTTTTCTTTACTTAATGTTTCCATATGAAGAATCGTTGTTTTTAACAAGTCTCCACACTCAAAAAATTTTTTAAATTGGAACTTTAGTGGCATTAAGACACCTTGAGTGATTTTTCATCATATATAAGGTTTCCGTTTTGAAAAACGGCATCAATTTCATTGTTTACCGAAAATTCATTTAAGCTTCCTAACAAATCTTTTTTTTTGTAACCAGTCAAATAGTTTGTATTCCGTATTGCAATAACTAAAAGACTTAAAAATTCGTTATGGAACACGATGTTTTCTTTTGCGAGCTTATTATTTGAAAACAATTTAAACAATTCAAGTAAAGGATTCAAAATACATTTTTGTACATCTTGTTGGATTTCTATGATTGTTTTCCTTGAAAAACTATTATTATCGTGTAGTTTTAAAACAAACCCAGCGGCAGAGGTAAAGATTTCATTCAGACTGTCTTCAACATTGAAATTTTTAATTTCCGGAATATTAGTTTCACATGTTTCCGAGTTTTCCCCGAAACTATCAAATATATCATTCTTTTCGACAAAACTGTTTTGTTTCATATTTCCTTGATTAGAGCTAATAGTGGCAGTTACATGTCGTGTTGAGCACTGCACGTGTTTTCTATTTAAATGTTTTTTAAAACTTCCTAAATTTTGAAACGATTGTATGCAATTATTTTCCATACATCTAAAACTACTATATGTATTTAAATCATGAACTTTTTTTAAATGCTCTATAAAGGCATTCACAGCACAAATTTTCTCTTTACAGATAAAACAAATCATATTTTTTAATTCACAAATGACTTATATAATGAAAACTTAAGACAACTTTAAATGATAACTAATGAAAATACAGAAACAGCGCACGAAATAATGAATTAGAAACGAATGCTAAAAATAAAAAAAAATAAAAAAAAAAATTAATTGAAAGTCTTTTGCTTTATTTGTTATGTTAATGAACGCTAAGTTAGCAGTTCAGTATTTTGGTTTTAACCTCAGAAAGGTTTTCCTATGTATATATTTCAAGTATCCCGATGAGTTTGTTAACCTTAGAGTTTTACCTTTAAAATATTCTCATTTGCGTTTAAATGAATTTTGTATGATGGGCTCAGTAAAATAATGACTTTACATTCATGGTTCAGAGTATGATGAAAGGTGTTTGTTTAAGATGAACAACGAACACCGAAAGTTAAAAAAAAAATTGTTTGCCAAATATCTTAAAGAAAATATCAAACGGCTTACATTTCAGGTGATCAAATAGCAAAGTCAATAAATAAAAGATGTATTCGAATAGGAAGAAAAGTGATAAATGTACTTGGGTATCGAAAATTACAAACTTCAATAAACAAACCAGCTGCAACTGCGATCGAGAAATACCAGAGCAAATCATCGTGCCCACAACACGAGCAACACCAACAACATTTGCTGACCCACAGCAAGTTACCATACTCACACAAGTGTTGCTGATTTTTGTCGTCAATAGTTATAATATTGAAATAAATTTTCATTAATAATTTAGTTTGATGAAATTAAAATGATACTATTAGACTAAATCCACAGCAATTTTTGGGTGTGATTGATAACAAAAAATAAAATAATTAGTATATCTATACATAATTAGGTAGTCCTTATGCGTCTTGTATGCTCTAGTGGAAGCAATAGTGCGTAATACTGCATAAAATTCAAGTATGCAGTTTTGTCCAGTATAAATAATTGTAAAAACAACTTTGCAATAACTTCAAAATGTAGATCTAAGACCCCTGATCGTAAATATCCACGTCCAAGATGTTTTGCAGGCGACCTTCTTCGTGCAAGACTTACTCTATACTTATCGCGTTTTGCAGGCAGAATTCTGCCTTGGAAACGTCTTGGATGTCGAAATTTGTAATCAGGGTGCTTAGCTCATTTTGATGTTATGGTAAAGTTGTTATGGCAATTATTACGCACTAATGCTCCCACTAGAGCAAACAAGACGCTCACATTTGTTAATAACTACTTAAGGACTATCTAATTATGTATATACTAATTATTTTATTTTTTGTTATCAATCAATCAATCAAATTGATGTGGTCTCTTGGTCAATAAGAATAAGAAGTATACTGGAAATCAACATTTAAAATATTTTTGGGATAAAAAGTGATTTGATGGGCAGTCAGACAGCAACGTTACTAATTATTTTATTATAGAAACAAACGCATCATCTCTTAATAATTTTGGTTTTATAATGTACGCAGCGGCAGCAGCAGCGATAGCAGCATACAAATCATTGACATAACTTCAATTGTATAAAGTTTTTGCAAACGTAGACTTATGGAATTTTCATTGAACGATGACGATATGAAGAATATGCATAATTGCATATATGTATATATATATAAAATGGCTTTCCAGGTGCTTTTTTTTGTAACGAAATTTTGTCTATTAGCAACTTGGTAGAATATACCAGTGTATCAGTTGTTTGTCGTCAATGAATGTTAATATTACAATAAATATAGAAACACAATCAAGTCAATTATAAAATACCTACATTTTGGGGATAAAATTACCTTGATAATCCGCAGACAGCCGGCAGCGTAAACTCAATAAATATATTTTAGGCCAACGTCTCAACGAACGCAGCAACGAACGGCAGCAACAAACAGCAGTCTCAATTTTTATTAAATTTTTTTTAATTTTAAAGTTTTTAAGCAAATTCAATAGAACACTTTACTTTAACCACTTTAAAAATACTTTACAATACAACTCAATGAGACGATGAGTGATTTGATTGCACCAACACCAACTGTTCGATTCAGAATGGCATGGCGTGGCGTGCTTTAGTAGACGCCGTCGTCAAACCAATTTGAACGAAAGAAATGTTCGTTAGGTAAAGAAAGAAGTGCTCCCACTTTTGTTTGGCCAACGCGAATGGCATTCAACTAAAGTTGTGAGCTCAACAAGATTTGAAAAATTAAAACATACCTTTTGCAACTTAATTATAGCCACAATAAATTTGTATATAAATTTAGTGTGAAACTCATTTTATTTCAACCCATATATGTATGTACATCTAAAAAAAAAGTAAATTAATAAATTAATACATTTGTGAGCTGAAAATAACTTTTTCGTATATTCGTACTAAAGGCATAAATACAATAGCTAAGTACTTTTAGCAAAAGTACAAAAATAACCACATTTCTATGGATGTTTGTTTGTCGAAAAGAGCAGAAAAAAATGTTTTGAAACACAATCCAAGTTTCCTAACGCATTTTCGTAAGCTTTGCACTTATGTAGTTTTGCGTATATTGTTCTTTGGAGTAAGACAATAATTATATTCTAATTGTAATAACACTGAAATTTAATATGTTTAATGTCAAGATCAATTTCCTTGAAAAAAAGAGAGGATTGATTTTGCCAATTTGAAACGAATTTAGCATTATGTTAACATTACTATATTACTAGTATTGTATATTAAATATAAAATCTTCGTTTATCTTTAAAGTATCGTGATAACTTCAAATGACTCTTGGGCATTTCCAGATATCAATAAAGATCTGTTTACTCATGTAGTTTTTTTTTTGAGGAACTGACACTATTTTAATTACAAATTGTAGGTACCTGCTAAATACCGACCAACGCGAGGAGTGAATTCGTCAAACTTTCCAACATATCTGTTGTTGTTGTTGAGTTATAATGAAATGCAAACACAGATATAAATTATAAGGATGATAGTAGGATCGAGGAACAAATGAATGAAAGCATAGCTCCGTGATCAAAAGTGAAAAGAAACATAGAAGAATAGAAATCAAAGAAAAGGGTTAATGACAAAAAAAGTATTTGGTGAATTTTTAGAGAAACAGGGGAAGCACAATAAAGTCTGTAGTTATGTTGTGATTGGACTGTGTTGAACAGAGATGGCAGTTAGGATAAAAAGACAATGCAAAAAAAAGAGATGAGGCATATATGTATTTCTCGAGGTAGAATAAAGATCAGAGTATATCTAATAATAAGTAGGAACACTCTCCACGTGTTTCTTATCAGTAAATTTTTTTTAAGTACACAGAAACGAGAGATAAATGAAAAAAAGTATGATGGTGAAAGAGAGATACAAATTCAACTCGTCGCGCCTTTAAAAATACATTATGAAAAAAAAATGTAAACAATTCTTAATCCACTTCTAGTGTGACCAATTTATTTAAAAAAAAAACACTAAAAAAGTAAAAATACTATTGCTACTACGTAGTCAAAAATGGCTTCGTTTTAGTTTTTGAGAATAAAAAATGAATATTTTAATATTTAAAAATGAAATACAAATTTAAGATTCATTTATATGGTCTATATCATTAAAAAAAATTAATCAACAGAAATAAATCCAGTATCACGAAAAAAAAGAATATGGTCACTCGAAAGAAGAGAGCGCCACAGAGAAAAAATACCCACACAAGCAACCAACCTATCGCGCCTTTAAAAAAACCTTATGAAAAAATGTTGCATTTATATATCTTACGAATGAGATTATTTGTGGTGGTACTTGAAAATAAAATGCACGACTGGGTCGCACGAACTTGCTCCTTTGTAATCGACTGGGAATTTTAAAAACGAATGTTATTAGAGAAAACTGTTCATAAGGATAAAATTAATTTTTAAATTCTTTTTTAGTCTTTAACAAAAATAATAAGTCCTTGTAGTGGTTTCTTTAAAAGAAGCTTTTATATACAAACTTTTTAAAAGCTTTTTAAGAAAAAAATTTGGTACGCTAGTTTAAAGTTTTTATTATTGTTCGAATAAAAATTAAATTTACGAAAAGAAATATTGACCCGTTTCGGAGAAATCGAATTTTCAAAAAAAAAAGAAAAAAAAATAAATTTTTTTTTTCAAAAATTCAAAAAATATTTATTTTAAAGTTTTGAAATGCAATGTATTTTAGACCTTTTAGAAGCTTCTCTATAAAAATTTTCATTAAGATCCGTTATGTGGATAATGAGAAATTCAAAATTCGAAAAAATGGTTCTATGGTAGGTACAAGCTGTAATATCTTAATTTCAAAATTTTTTTTTATTAAATTAAAGATCGTAAAAATTAATTGAAAGAAAAAAAATTTTATCAAAATTCTAGGTGCCGTTTTCGAGAAAAATACGATTTTTGAAAACGATTTTTTTTAACTTTTTAGCATTTGTATGGTAGGTACCTTTATTTTTAGGTAAAATAAAAATTTTTTTTCACATTTTGTAGATTATATTGAGAAACTTTTATTTATCAAGTTTAAAAAAAATCTAGCATGGGGTTTTCGAAATATTGAGTTTTGAAAAAAAAATTTTGAATTTTTTTTTAAAAATCCAAAAAAATTTTTTTTGAAAATTTGAGTACACAATTCTATTTATGTTTTTGGGGAGCTTTAACAAAAAAAAATGATCAAAATCGGTTGAACCGTTTTTGAGAAAATCAAAAACAAAAAAAATGGTTCCATGGGGGGTACCCTCAATAACCATTTTTCGGAAAAATTTTTTTAACCAATATCTAGATTTAATTAAATGAAATTTTTCTGTATCTTTATTTTTAAAATCTATTGAACAGGTTTTGAGAAAAAAAAATGTTTATAAAATTTCGAAAAAAATTCGTATGGGGGGTACCGTTATTTTTGGTCTTAAAAAAAAAAGAAAAAAACGTGTGGGGGGGGAAAATTAAAAATGATATCTACTAAGTTTAAAGAAAATCGGCCGAGTCGTTTAGCCTGTAGTCGAACAGATAGACAGACAGACAGACAGACAGACAGAATTGCGAGACCCACTTTTTTAGTCTTCACTATCATCGTAATGTCAACTTTGATCAAAATCTCGAGTTCGATTCTTTTTACGAATGCATAACTTGCCTTATAGTACCTATAAGTCGCAAGTAAAAATATTGTGGGTTTTTCTTACATTAGTGAATTTATCGTAAGGATTAAAATTAATACTTCGGACCTTATCACGCTTATTGTTTGTTTTTTTTTCTTGTTTTTATTTGGGATAGTAGGACTTGCATATGTGTAGAGAGTGTCCCTACTCATTATTAGATATACTCTGATAAAGATATACTGGAAAGACGAGTAACGGTATTCAAATCGTAAACAAATCGTAAGTCGTGTGAAAAAAATATAATTGATATGATAAAAAACATTTTAAGCGGATTCGGTATTTGTGTCGGGAGTGTGTTATTTTGTATGGTTGGATTTCTTAAGAAATTTAACTTAAGGATTGTGGATTTAATTTCCCGTAAGCCTTTTCCGCGACTATTATTCCTTTTTTGTATTTTCAATGAGACAAAAGTAGGAAGACTTCACTTAAACACATACTATTTAATGGGAAAAATACGATTTTTCTTTTAAAAACGGTATTTGTTCACGATGCGACGACAATAATTAGAAATAAATTAAATAAATATCTTACAAAAAAGAAGCAAATTATATAAAAGTTTATTATATTTTTTCAGCTTAAGCAAAACGAGTCATATAGCAGCATCAGACTTACACACAAAAAGTAATATTATCTACAAATTAGAAATTATTGTCGATAAATGATTAGTCTGGCACACTTTTTGTTTAAAGTGTGATCACTGCAAACAAAATAAAGAAGGAGTAGACTTTTCCTGTAATTTATTAATAAACTGTTTATTAAATAAATAAATAGTTTATTGAATTAATTAATACGATCATTAAAACAGTGACCGATTTATTGAAAACAAAACTCATCACTGTATAGATACATAGAAGCAATAACTCTTCGTTAAATTTATTTATTAACGATTTATGGAAACAATGAATAGTTTGTTAAAATAATTAATGGTTTATTGATTCAATAAATACGTTAATTACGACAATGGATGCCTTCCTAGAATAAATAACGGCACTTTTTTACAACGGCAAGAAGCAACATATCCTTCGTTCAATTTATTTATTAACGATTTATTAAAATAATTGCCCGTTTATTAAATTAATGAATGCTTTCGTTAAAACAGTGAATGACTCGATAAACAAG
This sequence comes from Philhelius festivus, assembly GCA_963931855.1. NCBI lineage: Eukaryota > Metazoa > Arthropoda > Insecta > Diptera > Syrphidae > Philhelius > Philhelius festivus. The sequence goes on along the minus strand of OZ007555.1, from coordinate 138,506,151 downwards.
ATAATTGTATAAAAATATAATTAAAATTATATATTTTAAGAGTAAGAGCCCAGGTTTAAACATTCTTGCTCAAATAACTTTGAGAATTGATTTTACTCTGGCAAAAAAAGGATTTTAAATTAAAATAGGCTTAGAAATCTATCCTTTCCGTCTGGTGGGGTAGCTGTGGAACACCCTGTGTACAGAGTGTTCACTTGTATCCTCATTCGTGCATTTAACTTTGTGAAATAACTCCTGGGCATGTTGTAATAAGCAAATCGTTAAACAGTGAGGGTCTATACCCAGGATTATATTAGTTCAAATAACGCTGAAAATCCATATGTACGTATAATACAAATTCAGTTTTTAGGAAAAATATTAACCTTTGCAACAGCAATCATTTAAAAAGTTCAAGTTACCTCAATTGAGGTCACTTGAACTTTCTAATTGATTTTAATTCATTCACTCCACTTAAACCGAAATAATTTTCATATCTACTTTGCAACTGCATTCGAATAAAAATGATATTTGGCTTGAGTCCTCAAAAATTTAGTCTGATAAATTTTTCCCACGTTAATTTGCGAATATTAGGTAAAGAATGCATACTTATTCATTCAATGAACATTTATTAATTGAATGAACAAATTATAGAAACAATTCTTTTTATATATCTTTAAATCTTACTTTTATATTTAATAGAAGTTAATTATTTCAATAAACGTTTATTAGCTAAAAACACTGTTAAAAGCAACGTTTGAGTATACAGAACTAATTAACAAATTATAGAAACAGTTAACTGTTTGTTATATTCAAAACTTTATTAAAAGTTTATTAAATCAATTATCGTTTATTAATTGAAAGGTCGCTTTAAATAATGTATGAGTTCATTGAACTAATAAAACAGTAATTGAAACAATTAACCATTTATTATTATAAGAAAACTAAATTTAATTAATAGCTATTCGTTCTGTCAATAAACGTTAATTGATTTTAATAATTCTCATTAATTATCCGTACGTACACATTCACTGCCACAATTAACAGAATAATAGAAATAATAAATGTTTAATTATTTTGTGAATCCTGCTTTTAATTAATGGCTGTTTATTCTCTCAATAATCGTTTATTAATTCAGATTTTCTAAAACTATTAACCGTTCATTGTGACAAACAAAAGTTAATAGCGACAATGAATAATATTTTAATACTCGCCGTTTATTGATATTACGAACGATATTTTTTTCAGTGTACCTCCCTTTGAAATGTAGGTAGTGTTGTTGCTAATATCGAAGAACCGCAATATGGTTAAAAGAGAAGTGGCATTTGTGAATAATTCGGTTTTCTTTAAGTAAATTCATAAAGTAGCAAATCTTGAGGAGTTTTATTCTTGAAGCTTAGATAAAGTGACCATTCGTCCCACATAACGTGGGACAGTCCCACATTTACATGATCTGTCCCACACTGAAAACTGTCCCACAAATGTCCCACAAAATCAAAACATGTCCCACACCGTCGCATAAAATCGAGATAACATTTATCGTTTTTTTTTTTAACCATAATAATTTAACTGAACGCTACCATCATTTTACCAAATTGTATGAATGACATAATGACTGAACGCACTCATAGTCTCTTGTTGACAGATGATTATGTAAAACCAAATTCGCATTTGTAATTCAAAAAGATTGTTAACCGAAAGAAGATTGTGGACATAAAGTTTTATTATTATTATATTTAAAATAAATAAAAAATTCATAAAAAAAAGATAAATGACTCCACAGTGTTTTGCTCAATTCGCATTAGCAACTTCGCAATGACTAGTGGCTGTAATGACATAAAACATAATTGTAAGATTTTTGATGAACTGGAGGGAGTGCAAGTTAAATTACTAGAATTCTCTTCCTTGCCTGGAGAAACTTCTGAGCTAATATCCGACTACATCTATGCAACTCTCCAAATCTATAATATTGAAATCAAACTAGCTGCTCTCTGCGCCGATAATAATGTTCTCGCGAAAATAAACGCAAAGCTTGCTCAAAATGTAATAGGCGTAGGCTGCGCTGTCCTATTGTCAACAATGCAATCAATCAAATCCAAATCAAAGCGATATTCACTGTTAAATCGAGTTATTCAAGTTGCCAACATTTATTAGAAGAAGTGTGACGTTAACAATCAAAACGGTGCTAAAGGCACTTTTTTCAAAATATGGAGTGTGGTATACCAAAATTTGCGTATTAAAGAGAGCTATAGAATGGTGGAAAATTGTATTTCAAAACGGGCTTGTTTAGAAGTTATTACTATTTTAATATTTTTAACAATCAAATGGGTGCTATTTTTCATACAATGCTTGTAATTTTCAAAACAGCTCTATTTTTCTCTAAATGAAATCAAAGAGATAGGATTGTTTTTCAAAAGGAGCTAAATAATTTTGGGCGCTAAAATTGTTGACACTTATAAAAGTATCTTTAGTTTACCTATCGTATTCTTTGTTATCATTGTTAAATAAGTTTTAATGAATTCCAATAAAAAGAAATTTTCCTTACTTAAATGTTCTCTTCTCTTTTAATTTTACAGGCATTTGAGAATCAAAATTTAAGAAACTTATTTTCAAAACGCGCTAAATATATTTTTAACAAACAAAACTGCCTAAAAAAAAAAACATTTCACTAAAGGACGAAAATAAAAGGTCCCTTTAGTATTTTTATTGGTCAATCTAATAAAAAAGACTTCTACAAATTTTACAAAATTTACTGCATTAAATTATCTTAAATATTTTAGGAATTATAGTTTTCCGCCCTTTTGCTCGGTTTCATGTTCATTTTTTTTAGCCTCTGTTTGATTGTTAACGTCACAAGTGTCACAAAACAATAACCTATGATAAAAATTACATTTTGCAGAGAAATATTTAAAAGACTAATTGATTTTCTTCTTTTTTATAACCTGAAGTGATTTTATTTGGTGTTTTTTTTTTTTTTTTTGTTATTGGTTTTCTTAACTGAACTGATTTTAATTTATTTGTTACTTTCTTTTAACTGAACTGATGTTATTTATTTATTTCGTTTTTTTTTTATGTTATATAATTGCTTTTGATACGTAACTAAGCAATAAAGTTTGTTTTCAAATAGTTATTCAGATTTTATTTAATTTTTTTTTAAAACAATTTTTCTTTATTTTCTGAAACTTTTTAAACAAAATTGAAATGTCCCTCATTGAAAAACAAAAATTTTTGTGTATAATATTATCTTGCGAAATTTTTTACTTTGTCCCACATTTTCACTTTTTGGATCTGGTCACTTTAAGCTTAGACAAATGATGCTTTCGGAGGATTAAAATGTTTGAAATAGAGTATCTTGAGCATGAAAACAAATTTCTTTGATAAGGTTAAACTTCATCAAGTAGATTTTCGCCAACGACCATACCACGATGAAAATATCGGTTCTCATCAGTCGATCTTTGACTTTCGCTCAGGAAAGACTACAGTGCGCCAAGTTTCATTTTAAAGTGTTAGAAATAAAAAGTTAGTAGAGAAGTTACCATTTTGACATCCATCTTACTAAGTGTGCGATAGCGCAGAGGTAGTGGCGTCGGCTGGTGAATCCGAGGGTCGTGGGTTCAAATCCCGCTCGGAACAGAATAAATTTATAGAGGCTTTTTTACACAATAGTGAAGTGAGCGAAATAATTTATTGGGAGAAAAAGCAGAAGGAGAAGGAGAAAAGGGCGGGGGGGTCGAAAGACTCCTCCGCAAAGTCGGATGTTATTGCTGTTGTGTCGGCAGCAGCGGTACAACCAAGCAATACTGCAATAGCCATGAAACAGACGAAGAAGAGAAGGGGGACGTTGCGACCGCAACCTAATCTGAACGTTCGTAGAGCCACCCTAGGTAAGCTGCCAGCTGGGGTGGGAGACAAAGAACGGACAGCAACAACAGCAGGTGATACTGACGAGTATTCCGACTCTGCTGGCACCGAATATATGTCAGAAGGAGGAGAGGGGCTCTACAGGTCTCCGGGTAGCAATCAATTTGCTTTACTATCGGAGCCAGAGCCGCAGACAGATAGGGAGCTGGAAGTGGAAAGAGACCCCCAGGAAGACACGCTTGTAAGCGATCTGGAGCAGGCCCTCCAGGCAAAGAAAGCTGAGGTAGATAAGTACCAGCAACACCTAGACAAGCTGAAGGAGGAAATTGAGCCCCTCCTCAGTCAGATAAGGAGAAAAATGGAAGCGCTCCGTCAAAAAGAGGCAGACGAGAAGCAGGCCCAAAAACAGTTGCAAGTTAAAAAAGCATCAGAGCGGCAGCAGCAAAAGCAACAACAACAGCAGCAACAAGTCCAGCAAGCAACGGGCAATCAGGTGGTTCAGGTTGCAAACAAACCACCGCAACAACCACAGCAGCAACAAGCGCAAAAGCAGCAGCAGCCAAAGCCCGCAAAGAAAACTGCAGGAGCGGAGCAATGCTCCCAAAAAGTGTCAACAGCAGCAGGCCCAAGGACGGATGGCCCATCAACATCAGCAGCAGCCAGAAAATTGCAACAACAGGAGAAGCAGCAGCAGCAGCAACAGCAGCAGCAGTCAGAACAGCAGCAGATTCACCAGAAGCAGCCACAGCCTAGAAGCGAGAAGGTGCCACCAATTAGGACCTTTAAAATCGACCTAAAGGACATTAAACAGGTATGCAAGCGGGCCACAAACGGCCACTTTCTCATTAAAATTATAAACGAAAAAGAAAAGCGGTACTCGGTTCAGTGCTTCTCACTGGCCGAATATAAAACAGCCAAAGAATTATTAAGGGAAGTAACAGCTGAATTCTTCAGCTTCACCCCTAAAAGCGAAAAATTGAAAACAGTCCTCCTGAAGGGCATAAGTTCCTGCACGGAACCGGAGGCGCTCTTAGATGAGCTCCGTCAGAAAGCCAGCGACGATCTCGAGTTTATCGGGGTCAAGCCTTTCACCACGGTGAAGTCAAGACGGGGGGGTTACGGATTGCCAATGTTCCTCGTAACATTATCGCCCCACAGTAAGTTTGAAAGTCTGAGGAATATTTCCCGCCTCGACTTCCAGGCTGTACGCTGGGAAACATTAAAAAGACACAACGACATGCTTCAGTGCATGCGTTGCCAGAGGTTCGGTCATGTCGCAGCCAACTGCGATATGCGGATGCGCTGTGTCAAGTGCGCAGAAACCCACATAAGGGGTGAATGTCAGTTAGGGATTGAGCGGGTTCAAGATTTAACCCAGCTAAAGTGTGTAATCTGCGGAAACGAGGGGCACCCCGCTAATTATAGGGGCTGCCCTAAGGTTCAGCAAATAAAACAACAACAGGCCAGTCAAAAAGCCGAAGTTCGACAGGCTCCAACAACAAAATTCGTGGTTCCTAATTTTTCTTACGCCCAAATGGCGTCAAGAGATAGGATTACGAGACAGGCCCCACCAACGGTTGCCCCAAAGGCCCCCGTGCCTAAGGCGCCAGAGGTGCAGGCCGACATTGTAGCCTTGTTACTGAGCATTCAAGGCCAGCTAGCAGGACTGCAAAGTCAGTTAAAGGAGCAAGGCAAAAGGGTAGACCATCTCTACTCTTTGTTGCCTGGCCTAGTGCAACATAGACCATAATGGGCGCGCTACCGGAGACGCGCTTAAAAATCCTGGCTGTGAATGTAAATTCACTGATTAGGATTGAACGTAGAGCTAATTTGTTCCAATTGTTGAAAGACCTCAGTCCAGATGTGTTTTTAGCTAGCGAAACCAAGCTAAACCTGAAACATAAATTGACTCATAAAAATTACAATATCGTAAGAAGAGATCGACCCGACTCTACTCAAGGAGGCGGTGTCGCCATCTTCATACGAAAAGGCATTAATTATAAAGTCATATACAACAATGATCTTCGAAAGCTCCAGACGCTAGAGGTTTGCGTCATATGCATCTCTCTCACTCAAGGGAAGCGGATGTATGTGATTGCGGCCTATGCGGCTGAAGCTCCGCAGGCTATTACTTTTGACTCAGAGCTCGAGATTCTTTTTAGAACACTTAAACTGAGCTTGGAAGAAAACTACTATATTATGGCCGGTGATTTGAACGCAAAACATGAAGATTGGGGAAACCAAACAAATAATCTCAGAGGTAATCATCTTTTTAATTTGATGAATCTTTACAGCGTTGAATATGGTATTGACCTGCTGACTACTGAAAGGCCGTCGTATCCCAGGAGCGGCTCCTTTCTGGACCTTTTGATGTACGATACCAGACTGACAATTATAGACAAAGTGGGTAATCACCCTCGAAACTGCTTACAGACAATCGAGTACGACAGTGATCACTGCGGACTGGCTGCTGTAATTCAGATTCCGAACGCACGCGTGGAGTTGGAGGAATACGTTGCAACGCATTCTTACAATTACAGTAAGATGCGCTGGCCTCGTTTCACCAACGCCTTAGCGAGAGAAATTCGTTCGAGTGACATAGCCCCACCTAATAACAGAAACCTTACAAACACAGAAATCGACCAACATCTACAACAGATGGACGAAACGATTAAACGAACAATGGAACGGACAATACCCAAGTACAAAGAACGCGACCAAATGGACATCTACAGAAACGCGACCATAGACGCACTACATAGACATAAGAGTGGTTTACTGACAAGACTTAAAAACTTATACAGACGATTCACAGACCCGCACGACCTGGAGGTTAGGACACTGAAGTCGTCAATAAAGAATGTCAATCAATTGATTAAGGATAACTACAGGTTATCTATCAACAAGTTTTGGGACAACAGGATTCGTTCTGTAAAGTCCAACGACCCAAGTATGTTTCCTGAAATCAATAAGATATTTAGGAAAAATAATCAAAACGACCTTCCGTGTCTTAAGCTCCAGAGAACAGTAGAGAACACAGACGTACTCCTGACAGCGCAAATAGATCCAGAGGAAGCCGTCTTGGACGATGACTTCTATATAGTTGAAGATCCGAGGGAGAAGGTGGAGGCGGTGGGGGCTGCGTTTCAGCAAGTGTATAAGGTGAATGCTTGCATTCGCCCGAACCACGACTTGGAAAACAGAGCACTACTGCATCACTTCTATCTTCGAAATGAAATAACGCAATGGCGATCTGAGAACCCTGGTTTCTTGAGGTTCAATGACGATCTCTTGGCAAATGCCACAATCGCCGAGCGAATAGGGACAAGTCCCTTGTTAGTGACGAAGATGGATCTCCAGCTCATCTTCAGTTCTATTAAGAATAAGAAGTCAGCGGGTGTTGATGGTATATCTAACGTTGTACTAAGACATTTACCGAATGAGGCAATTGACATTTATGCCACACTCTTTAACAATGCGCTGAATAATGCATATTATCCAGTGCATTGGAAGACAGCGGTGGTACATCCTCTCCCGAAAAAGGGAAAGGACAACTCCAATCCGTCCAATCTTCGGTCGATAAGTCTTCTTCCGAGCATCAGCAAGGTTTTCGAAAAGATCATCAATAGGGCTCTGATTAAATGGGCTGCGGACAACACAATAATTCCGGATAACCAGTTCGGGTTCAAAGCGGGACATGACACAATTCATGCCGCGGCTAAGCTCGTTTCTGATATCCAATGGAATAAGTCAAAACAACAATGCACGGGTGCTGTTTTGGTGGATTTAGAAAAGGCCTTCGACACCGTATGGTTAGAGGGTCTTTATCTGAAACTGAACAGACTTGGCATTAGTAAACCATTGATGTATATGCTTTATGATATGCTTAACGGTAGAAAGTTTGTTGTCAAAAGTGGCAATGTAACTTCTACCACAACTTTTGAAATCAAAAATGGTCTACAACAGGGAGCGGTTAATTCGCCAATTCTCTTCAGCATTTACACCAGCGATCTGATAGGTAGCCTTCCGAATTCAATAGCGTATGCCGACGATCTAATTGCGTACAGAACGGCCCGAAAGGTTGAGGTTATTAGAATTCTCTTGCAGCGTGACTTTGAGAAGATTCAGCGATATTGCGATGACTGGAAACTGAAAATAAATGTCCAGAAGTCGGAAACAATTTTGTTCCGGACTCCGTTGGCTAGAGCCCCGCGGGATACGCGCAAGAATTGGCGCAAGATGGTCATCGTTGATCCTCACGGGCAGCGATTAACGAGCAAAAGTGTAGTGAAGTACCTCGGTATCTGGTTGGATCAGTATCTGTATTTCGACAGACATATAGATGCTGCGCTGGCCAGGGCCAGAGGAGCCTTAGCTCTGACGAAACGACTGTTTTACAGCAGTCGGCTTGACCCCAGAGTGAAGGTCATTTGCTACATGGCCCTCATACGGCCGATGATCGTGTATGGTTGTCCAGTGTGGTTCAACGTTGCTCCATCTCAGATGGAGAAAATTCGGGTGTTCGAGCGGCAGTGTCTTCGACCCTGTACTGGTTTGCATCGGACACCCGAATCTTCTTATGTTCACTATTATCCGAACGAGGCTCTATACAACGGGGCTCGGATCAACAGAGTTGACAATTTCGTGATAAAACTTATTCGGGGTCACATTGCGAGGGCTATGACTTCGACCAATAATTTGATTTTCGGGGCGTTCTACCCAAATAACGAATATTTTGAAAATGCACGCTGTAGTGGCTTCATTCCTCCAGAGGCATTCCTCTATTTAGATAGATGCGTTCTGATACAGGATAGATTGGCAGTACCGCTAATCTACCACGTCAGGCGAAGAACCGTGGACCGGCGGCTCCTATACACTCGGGACGTCCTGGCACAAGACGGAGAAGAGCTCCTACGGTTCAGTAGGGCTGTGTCCGAACGGGACAAAACTGATAGGGTGAAGCAGGAGAACCAGTTTTGGTGGCTTCAATCAGCATTCGATAATGGTTAGTCGGGGTGGGGTGTTAGAGCCGTGGCCGGCTTGCATACCTGTTTTTAGTCCCAGGTGTAGTTTAGAAAAGGCACAGTGGCAGCAAAAAAAAAAAAAAAAAAAAAAAAAAAATACATTCTTCTTATGTACAAAAAAAAAAAAAAAAAAAAAAAAAAAAAATATACATTCTTCAAATGTACCCAAAAAAAAAAAAAAAAAAAAACCCCGCTGTGGCTGTTCTAGTTTTTAAGTAGTTTTAGTTTAGTTTTAGTTTATTTTAAGTAGTTTCAGTGGTTTTAGGTAGTTTTAGTTTATTTTAAGTAGTTTAAGTGGTTTTAGGTAGTTTTAATTAGTTTAATTTTAGTTTGTTAGTTTTATATAAAAAAGTCAAAATGATAAAGAATCCGAGTTTTTTAAATTTTCTCGAGAAAACAAAAAAAAATATAGATATAGTAATTGAATTCTAAATAGTTTTTTTTTAGGCCGAAAGGCAGTAGTTATAAGAATATTGTTTAACTTAGAGTGCCCGCATGGGGCCAGTAAGTTAGTTGTAAGTTATTGATAAGTAGGCTAGTTTTATGAATTTTTGTCTAGCATTAAGATAGTTATAAGTTTGAATTGAATAAAAATGAATTAAAAAAAAAAAAAAATATCGGTTCTCGTCCGATCACCGAAATCAAGCATCGTCGGGCGCGGTTAGTACTTAGATGGGGGACCGCTTGGGAACACCGCGTGTTGTTGGCACATGTGCCTTTTTGCTGTAATAAGGCTCTCTGCACGCTTTTTTAAAATTTTTAATTTTTTTATTATCTATGAAAAGTGTGACAAAATTCTAAAAAGTTAATTTTTAACAATATTTCTGTTGTTTTTTCTGATTGGCTTAAGTAAGATATGTCTTTTAATTAATCATTATAAAGTAAATTTTACTTACCAAAACATATTTTCGTATCAGCATGAAATTAAGTTGAAGAAATTATAAGTTTTTTTTTTTTTCAAAAAAAAAGTCTAAAAAAAAACTCCATACAAATGCGCTGTGTTTTCCAAACCTGAAAATATGGTAAAATATCTGAAATTAGGTATTTTTGTTTAACTTTTTTCTAAATTTTAATTAAGAATACATTTTAAATTTGTGTTTTTTGTTTTGTTTGTTTTTTTTTTTTTTTTGTCACGATGGTCCCCCGCCCCCCCACTACCCACATTTCTTAATTTACCTCAAAGCAAATGTGAAATAACTTTAACTATAATTAAGGCTTCTAAATTAAATTTGTCGTTTTAAATCTAAGGGAAACTTTAAGGGATTTATTTCATATAGGCCTAAAAGTGCATATGCACATGTACCTCCCTTTGAAAAGTAGGTAGTGTTGGTGCTAATAACGTATCACAATATATTTTCGTATCAACATGAAATTAAGTTGAAGAAATTATATTATTAAGGGTTCTAAATTAAATTCGTCGTTTTAAAGTACATACATCAATTAATCTAAGGGAAACTTTAAGGGATTTATTTTATATATGCCTAAAAGTGCATATGCACATGTACCTCCCTTTGAAAATAATTTTATATACAGTGATCCACAAAAGTCTGCGTACAAGGAAGAAATATTTTTAAAAACTGCTGTTATTCACAAATTTAAAGTGATTTGTTTAAAAAAAAAATATTTTTTAATAAAGAAATGTACAAGGTTTTTATTTTCAACAAAAAAATATTAAAACAATTATTCATAACAAGAAGAAATTAATAACAACAAAATAAACCTCTGAAATTCTTCCACAAAAGTCTGCGTACAGCTGTAACAGAAATTGAAAAAAGTTAGTTAATATAGACAAATAATTATTTTTGTGTACTACTTTCGCTGTTAATATTTGGTCGGATACCCTTTTAGCCTTATAACTTCTTTCAAACGGTTTTGCATTGACCCTACCAGTTTTTTTGTATAAGAACTATTGATCTTACTCCATTCAAGCAACAAGGCTTCTTTTAACTGCGCCTTTTTGCGGATATCGTGGGGTTGGATCTTTTTTTCCGATTCATCCCAGCAGTGCTCGATAGGGTTAATATCTGGACTCTGTGGTGGGGTTTGTAGCAGGTGGGGAGTGTTATATGCCAGCCACATGCGCGATTATGGGCGGTATGTTTGGGGTCATTATCTTGCTAGAAGTAATAGTCATTGGATATACCCAGAATTTCAGCACTTGTTTTCAAATTTCTTTTGAGGATAACGATATACACATATTGATCTATTGATCCTACTATTACTTCCAGCTTACTGACTTTTAAAGACGCCATACAGCCCCAAACCATAACACCTCCACCACCGTGCTTGGCAGTCTTAATTATGCATCTGGGATTAGGAGCATCGTCTGGTCGTCGCCACACCCTCAAACGACCGTCAGTATTGTATTTTGATTCGCTGGAGAATATAACCTTACGCCAGAAGTCCGGAGGCTTGTTAACATACTCTTTTGCAAATGCTAGCCGTTTCTTTCTCTTTATTTTACTGACCAATGTTTTTTTTCCTGGGTGTGCGTGACTTAAACCCCTCTTGAACAATAGCTCTTCTTACCGTTTCTGGATGCACTGTATTGTTGTTATATATTTCGAGCCGTGTGCTTATCGTCTTAGCCGTTATAAAGTGATCTTGCTCCACCATTCGCTTGATCATACGCTTATCCCTTTCGAAGAGCTTCGAAGGTCGGCCTTATCTTGTCTCCGATTTAATCTGTCCTGCGTTTCTAAAGCGATCTACCGTTCTCTGTATCGTTGACCGAGCTCTTCAGGTTATTTTTGATATTTAACCATACGACTTTTTTTGTTTAACGTAAAGATTAATAAATCAACTGCCGCTCACTCAAACTTAACTCTTTATTTGCCATTTTTTGCTTTAAAAACAAAAAAAAAAACCAAAGACAATGATTTGCAATACGAGTTTAGAACGATTAAAAATAAACAAACAATCATATTATGCAAAAACAAATTTATCGATACTTAAAGAGAGTGTAATGCAAGAAATATTCACCTGTACGCAGACTTTTGTGGAAGAATTTCAGAGGTTTATTTTGTTTTTATTAATTTTTTGTGATACGAATATTTTTTTTTTATTTTTTTTTTGTTGAAAATAAAAACGTGGTAAATTTCTTTTAATGAAAAATACCTTTTTTTTAAAATAATTCACTTTACATTTGTGAATAACAGCAATTTTTAAAAAATATCTTCCTTGTACGCAGACTTTTGTGGATCACTGTATGCCTAAAAGTGCATATGCACATGTACATGTACCTCCCTTTAAAATGTAGGTAGTGTTGTTGCTAATATCGAAGAATCGCAATATGGTTAAAAGAGAAGTGGCATTTGTGAATAATTCGATTTTCTTTAAGTAAATTCATAAAGTAGCAAATCTTGAGGAGTTTTATTCTTTTTTTAAATTATTTCAAAGCCTTGAAGCTTAGACAAATGATGCTTTTAGGGGATTAAAATGTTTTAAATAGAGTATCTTGAGCATTAAAACAAATTTTTTGATAAGATTAAACTTCATCAATTAGATTTTCGCCAACGACCATACCACGATGAAAATATCGGTTCTCGTCAGTCGATCTCTGACTTCCAAGCAGGAAAGACTTCAGTGCGCTAGTATATTTTCAAGTGGTAGAAAAATAAAGTTAGTAGTGAAATAGGAAATTCGACACACATTCCATCAAGTGTTCGATAGCCCAGTGGTAGTGGCGTCGGCTGGTGGATCCGAGGGTCGTGGGTTCAAATCCCAGACGGACAAGAATAAAATTATTGAAGCTTTTTTTCATAATAGTGAAGCGAACGAGATTATTTATTGGGAAAAAAGACAAATGGAGAAGGAGAGAAGGGCTGGGGCATCGAAAGATGCCTCAGCAAAATCGGATGATATTGCTGTTGTGGCAGCAGCGGTACATCCCAGCACTACTGCAACAACAGTGAAGCAGTCAAAGAAGCGAAGGAGGACGTTGCGACCGCAACCCAATCTCGATGCACCGAGAGCCACCTCAGGTAAGCTGCGAGCTGGGGTGGTAGGCAAGGAGCGGGCAGCAACAACAGCAGGTCAGATTGGTGACACTGACGAGTATTCCGACTCGGCTGGCACCGAATACATGTCAGAAGGAGGAGAGGGGCTCTACAGGTCTCCGGGGAGCAATCAATTTGCTTTGCTGTCGGAGCCAGAGCCGCAGACAGACAGGGAGCTGGAAGGGGAAAAAGACCCCCAGGAACAAACGATCGTAAAGGAGCTGGAGCAGGCCCTCCTGGCAAAACAAGCAGAGGTCGACAAGTACCAGCAGCATTTGGATAAACTAAAGGAGGAAATGCAGCCCCTCCTCAGAGAAATAAAAAATAAAATGGAAGCGCTCCGCCAAAAAGAGGCAGAAGACAAGCAGGCCCAAAGGCAGCTGCAAGCCAAGAAAGCAGCAGAACGGCAGCAGCAAAAACAACAACAACAGCAGCACCAAGTCCAAGCAACCAACCATCAGACGGTTCAGGTTGCACAAAAACAACAACAACAACCACAGCTGCAACAAGCACAAAAACAGCAGCAGCCAAAGCCCGCAAGAAAAACTGCAGGAGCGGAGCAAGGCGCCCAAAAGAAAACAAATGCAGCAGGCCCATATGATGAGGGCCCATCAACCTCAGCGGCAGCAAGACAGCAGCAGCAGCAACAGCAGCAGCAACAGCAGCAGCAACAACAACAGCAACAGCAGCAGCAACATCAGCAGCAACAGCAGCAGCAACAGCAACACCAGAAACAGCCACAGCCTAGAAGCGAGAAGGTGCCACCAATAAGGACATTTAAAATCGACCTGAAGGACATAAAACAGGTATGTAAGCGGGCCACAAACGGCCACTTTCTTATTAAAATAATAAACGATAAAGAAAAACGATACTCGGTTCAGTGCTTCTCACTGGCCGAATATAAAACAACTAAAGAGCTATTGAGGGAAGTTACAGCTGAATTCTTCAGCTTCACGCCTAAAAGCGAAAAAGTGAAAACGGTCCTCCTAAGGGGCATAAGTTCCTGCACGGAACCGGAGGCGCTCTTAGATGAGCTCCGTCAGAAAGCCAGCGACGATCTCGAGTTTATCGGGGTCAAGCCTTTCACCACGGTGAAGTCAAGACGAGGGGGTTACGGATTGCCAATGTTCCTCGTAACATTATCGCCCCAGAGCAAGGTTGAAAGTCTGAGGAGTATTTCCCGCCTCGACTTCCAGGCTGTACGTTGGGAAACACTAAAAAGAAACAACGACATGCTTCAATGCATGCGTTGTCAGAGGTTCGGCCATGTCGCAGCCAACTGCGATATGCGGATGCGCTGTGTCAAGTGCGCAGAAACCCACATAAGGGGTGAATGTCAGTTAGGGATTGAGCGGGTTGAAGATTTAACCCAGCTGAAGTGTGTCATCTGCGGAAACGAGGGGCACCCCGCTAATTATAGGGGCTGCCCTAAGGTTCAGCAAATAAAACAACAACAGGCCAGTCAAAAAGCCGAAGTTCGACAGGCTCCAACAACAAAATTCGTGGTTCCTAACCTTTCTTACGCCCAAATGGCGTCAAGAGATAGGATTACGAGACAGGCCCCACCAACGGTTGCCCCACAGGCCCCCGTGCCTAAGGCGCCAGAGGTGCAGGCCGACATTGTAGCCTTGTTACTGAGCATTCAAGGCCAGCTAGCAGGACTGCAAAGTCAGTTAAAGGAGCAAGGCAAAAGGGTAGACCATCTCTACTCTTTGTTGCCTGGCCTAGTGCAATATAGACCATAATGGGCGCGCTACCGGAGACGCGCTTAAAAATCCTGGCTGTGAATGTAAATTCACTGATTAGGATTGAACGTAGAGCTAATTTGTTCCAATTGTTGAAAGACCTCAGTCCAGATGTGTTTTTGGCTAGCGAAACCAAGCTAAACCTGAAACATAAATTGACTCATAAAAATTACAATATCGTAAGAAGAGATCGACCCGACTCTACTCAAGGAGGCGGTGTCGCCATCTTCATACGAAAAGGCATTAATTATAAAGTCATATACAACAATGATCTTCGAAAGCTCCAGACGCTAGAGGTTTGCGTCATATGCATCTCTCTCACTCAAGGGAAGCGGATGTATGTGATTGCGGCCTATGCGGCTGAAGCTCCGCAGGCTATTACTTTTGACTCAGAGCTCGAGATTCTTTTTAGAACACTTAAACTGAGCTTGGAAGAAAACTACTATATTATGGCCGGTGATTTGAACGCAAAACATGAAGATTGGGGAAACCAAACAAATAATCTCAGAGGTAATCATCTTTTTAATTTGATGAATCTTTACAGCGTTGAATATGGTATTGACCTGCTGACTACTGAAAGGCCGTCGTATCCAAGGAGCGGTTCCTTCCTGGACCTTTTGCTGTACGATACCAGACTGACAATTACAGACAAAGTGGGTAATCACCCTCGAAACTGCTTACAGACAATCGAGTACGACAGTGACCACTGCGGACTGGCTGCTGTAATTCAGATTCCGAACGAACGCGTGGAGTTGGAGGAATACTTTGCAACGCATTCTTACAATTACAGTAAGATGCGCTGGCCTCGTTTCACCAACGCCTTAGCGAGAGAAATTCGTTCGAGTGACATAGCCCCACCAAATAACAGAAACCTTACAAATACAGAAATCGACCAATATCTACAACAGATGGACGAAACGATTAAACGAACAATGGAACGGACAATACCCAAGTACAAAGAACGCGACCAAATCGACGTCTACAGAAACGCGACCATAGACGCACTACATAGACATAAGAGTGGTTTACTGACAAGACTTAAAAACTTATACAGACGATTCACAGACTCGCACGACCTGGAGGTTAGGACACTGAAGTCGTCAATAAAGAATGTCAACCAATTGATTAAGGATAACTACAGGTTATCTATCAACAAATTCTGGGACAACAGGATTCGTTCTGTAAAGTCCAACGACCCAAGTATGTTTCCTGAAATCAATAAGATATTTAGGAAAAATAATCAAAACGACCTTCCGTGTCTTAAGCTCCAGAGAACAGTAGAGAACACAGACGTACTCCTGACAGCGCAAATAGATCCAGAGGAAGCCGTCTTGGACGATGACTTCTATATAATTGAGGATCAGAGGGAGAAGGTGGAGGCGGTGGGGGCTGCGTTTCAGCAAGTGTACAAGGTGAATGCTTGCATTCGCCCGAACCACGACCTGGAAAACAGAGCACTACTGCATCACTTCTATCTTCGAAATGAAATAACGCAATGGCGATCTGAGAACCCTGGTTTCTTGAGGTTCAATGACGATCTTTTGGCAAATGCCACAATCGCCGAGCGAATAGGGACAAGTCCCTTGTTAGTGACGAAGATGGATCTCCAGCTCATCTTCAGTTCTATTAAGAATAAGAAGTCAGCGGGTGTCGATGGTATATCTAACGTTGTACTAAGACATTTACCGAATGAGGCATTTGACATTTACACCACACTCTTTAACAATGCGCTGAATAATGCATATTATCCAGTGCATTGGAAGACAGCGGTGGTACATCCTCTCCCGAAAAAGGGAAAGGACAACTCCAATCCGTCCAATCTTCGGTCGATAAGTCTTCTTCCGAGCATCAGCAAGGTTTTCGAAAAGATCATCAATAGGGCTCTGATTAAATGGGCTGCGGACAACACAATAATTCCGGATAACCAGTTCGGGTTCAAGGCGGGACATGACACAATTCATGCCGCGGCTAAGCTCGTTTCTGATATCCAATGGAATAAGTCAAAACAACAATGCACGGGTGCTGTTTTGGTGGATTTAGAAAAGGCCTTCGACACCGTATGGTTAGAGGGTCTGTATCTGAAACTGAACAGACTTGGCATTAGTAAACCATTGATGTATATGCTTTATGATATGCTTAACGGTAGAAAGTTTGTTGTCAAAAGTGGCAATGTAACTTCTACCACAACTTTTGAAATCAAAAATGGTCTACAACAGGGAGCGGTTAATTCGCCAATTCTCTTCAGCATTTACACCAGCGATCTGATAGGTAGTCTTCCGCAATCAATAGCGTATGCCGACGATCTAATTGCGTACAGAACGGCCCGAAAGGTTGAGGTTATTAGAATTCTCTTGCAGCGTGACTTTGAGAAGATTCAGCGATATTGCGATGACTGGAAACTGAAAATAAATGTCCAGAAGTCGGAAACAATTTTGTTCCGGACTCCGTTGGCTAGAGCCCCGCGGGATACGCGCAAGAATTGGCGCAAGATGGTCATCGTTGATCCTCACGGGCAGCGATTAACGAGCAAAAGTGTAGTGAAGTACCTCGGCATCTGGTTGGATCAGTATCTGTATTTCGACAGACATATAGATGCTGCGCTGGCCAGAGCCAGAGGAGCCTTCGCTCTGACGAAACGACTGTTTTACAGCAGTCGGCTTGACCCCAGAGTGAAGGTCATTTGCTACATGGCCCTCATACGGCCGATGATCGTTTATGGTTGTCCAGTGTGGTTCAACGTTGCCCCATCTCAGATGGAAAGAATTCGGGTGTTCGAGCGGCAGTGTCTTCGACGCTGTACTGGTTTGCATCGGACACCCGAATCTTCTTATGTTCACTATTATCCGAACGAGGCTCTATACAACGGGGCTCGGATCAACAGAGTTGACAATTTCGTGATAAAACTTATTCGGGGTCACATTGCGAGGGCTATGACTTCGACCAATAATTTGATTTTCGGGGCGTTCTACCCAAATGACGAATATTTTGAAAATGCACGCTTGAGTGGCTTCATTCCTCCAGAGGCATTCCTTTATTTAGATAGATGCGGTCTGATACAGGATAGATTGGCAGTACCGCTAATCTACCACGTCAGACGAAGAACCGTGGACCGGCGGCTCCTTTACACTCGGGACGTCGTGGCACAAGACGGAGAAGAGCTCCTACGGTTCAGTAGGGCTGTGTCCGAACGGGACAAAACTGATAGGGTGAAGCAGGAGAACCAGTTTTGGTGGCTTCAATCGGTATTTGATAATGGGTAGTCGGGGTGGGGTGTTAGAGCCGTGGCCGGCTTGCATACCTGTTTTTTAGTCACAGGTTTAGTTTTAAAAAAGAATAGGCACAGTGGCACAAAAAAAAAAAAAAAAAAAAAAAAAAAAAAAAAAAAACCTACATTCTTCAAATGTACAAAAAAAAAAAAAAAAAAAAAAAAAAAAAAAAAACGCTGTGGTTGTTCTCGTTTTTAGGTAGTTTTAGTTTATTTTAAGTAGTTTAAGTGGTTTTAGGTAGTTTTAGTTTACTTAGTTTAAGTGGTTTTAGGTAGTTTTAATTAGTTTAATTTTAGTTTGTAAGTTTTATATAAAAAAGTCAAAATGATAAAGAATCCGAGTTTTTTAAAATTTTCTCGAGAAAACAAAAAAAAAAATAGATATAGTAATTGAATTCTACATAGTTTTTTAGGCCGAAAGGCAGTAGTTATAAGAATATAGTTTAACTTAGAGTGCCCGTATGGGGCCAGTAAGTTAGTTGTAAGTTATTGATAAGTAGGCTAGTTTTATGAATTTTTGTCTAGCATTAAGATAGTTATAAGATTGAATGAAATAAAAATGAATTAAAAAAAAAAAAAAAAAAAAATATCGGTTCTCGTCCGATCACCGAAATCAAGCATCGTCGGGCGCGGTTAGTACTTAGATGGGGGACCGCTTGGGAACACCGCGTGTTGTTGGCACATGTGCCTTTTTGCTGTAATAAGGCTCTCTGCACGCTTTTTTAAAATTTTAAATTTTTTTATTATCTATGAAAAGTGTGACAAAATTCTAAAAAGTTAATTTTTAACAATATTTCTGTTGTTTTTTCTGATTGGCTTAAGTAAGATATGGCTTTTAATTAATTATTATAAAGTGAATTTTACTTACCTAAACATATTTTCGTATCAACATCAAATTAAGTTGAAGAAATTATAAGTTTTTTTTTTTCAAAGAAAAAAAAAAGTCAAAAAAAAAAAAAAAACTCCATACAAATGCGCTGTGTTTTCCAAACCTGAAAATATGGTAAAATATCTGAAATTAGGTATTTTTGTTTAACTTTTTTCTAACTTTTAATTAAGAATACATTTTAAATTTGTGTTTTTTGTTTTGTTTGTTTTTTTTTTTTTTTGTCACGATGGTCCCCCGCCCCCCCACTACCCACATTTCTTAATTTACCTCAAAGCAAATGTGAAATAACTTTAACTATAATTAAGGCTTCTAAATTAAATTTGTCGTTTTAAATCTAAGGGAAACTTTAAGGGATTTATTTCATATAGGCCTAAAAGTGCATATGCACATGTACCTCCCTTTGAAAAGTAGGTAGTGTTGGTGCTAATAACGTATCACAATATATTTTCGTATCAACATGAAATTAAGTTGAAGAAATTATATTATTAAGGGTTCTAAATTAAATTCGTCGTTTTAAAGTACATACATCAATTAATCTAAGGGAAACTTTAAGGGATTTATTTTATATATGCCTAAAAGTGCATATGCACATGTACCTCCCTTTGAAATGTAGGTAGTGTTGGTGCTAATATCGAAGAATCGCAATATGGTTAAAAGAGAAGTGGCATTTGTGAATAATTCGATTTTCTTTAAGTAAATTCATAAAGTAGCAAATCTTGAGGAGTTTTATTCTTGAAGCTTAGACAAATGATGCTTTCGGGGGATTAAAATGTTTGAAATAGAGTATCTTGAGCATTAAAACAAATTTTTTTTTGATAAGGTTAAACTTCATCAAGTAGATTTTCGCCAACGACCAAACCACGATGAAAATATCGGTTCTCGTCAGTCGATCTTTGACTTTCGCTCAGGAAAGACTACAGTGCGCCAAGAGTTACTTTTAAAGTGTTAGAAATAAAAAGTTAGTAGAGAAGTTACCATTTTGACATTCATTTTACCAAGTGTGCGATAGCGCAGAGGTAGTGGCGTCGGAAAAAGTCAACAGGAGCCGATGGTATATCCAATATTGTACTTCGACATCTACCTAAGGAAGCAATTGACATTTATGCCACACTGTTTAACAACGCACTGAATAATGCATATTATCCAGGGCGGTGGAAGACAGCTGTGGTTCATCCTCTCCCGAAAAAGGGAAAGGACAACTCCAATCCGGCGAATCTCCGGTCAATAAGTCTTCTACCGAGTATCAGCAAGGTATTCGAGAAAGTCATAAATAGAGCTCTGTCCAAGTGGGCGGAGGACAACAATATCATACCGGATAATCAGTTCGGGTTTAAGGCGGGACATGACACCATTCATGCCGCGTCTAAACTCGTTTCTGATATCCAATGGAACAAAACTAAAAATCAATGTACAGGTGCTTATCTGGTTGATTTGGAGAAGGTTTTCGACACCGTATGGTTAGAGGGTCTCTATCTAAAATTGACTAGACTCGGCATAAGTAAACCACTATTATATATACTTTATGACATGCTCAATGGTAGAAAGTTCGTTGTCAAAAGTGGCAATGTAACTTCTACCGCAATCTTCGATATAAAAAATGGTCTTCAGCAGGGAGCGGTGAACTCGCCGATTCTATTCAGCATTTACACCAGCGATCTGATAAGTAGTCTAACTCAGGCAATTGCGTATGCCGATGACCTAATAGCGTACAGAACAGCTCCAAAAGTTGAGGTTATCAGAATTCTCTTACAGCGTGACTTCGACAAGATTCAGCGATATTGTGATGACTGGAAGTTGAAAATCAACTTTCAGAAATGTGAAACGATTCTGTTTAGGACTCCGTTGGCTAGAGCCCCTAGGGATACTAGAAAGAACTGGCGTAAGCTGATGATCGTAGGGCCGCACCGGCAACCACTGGCGAGCAGAAGTGTGGTAAAGTACCTTGGCATCTGGTTGGATCAGTATTTGTATTTCGACAGACATATAAATGCTGCTCTGAACAGGGCTAAGGGAGCCTTTGCCCTGACGAAACGGTTGTTTTACAGCAGCCGGCTTGACACCAGGGTGAAGGTGATTTGCTACATGGCCCTCATCCGGCCGATGATTGCCTATGGTTGCCCGGTGTGGTTCAACATTGCCCCATCTCAAATGGAAAAGATTCGGGTGTTTGAGAGGCAGTGTCTTAGACGTTGTCTTGGATTACACAGAACACCAGAATCGGAGTACAAACATTACTATTCCAACAGGACTCTATACAACGGAGCCAACATTAACAGAATAGATAATTTTTTGATAAAGCTGATTCGGAGTCACATTGCGAGAGCGATGACCTCAGCAAATAGCTTAATCTTTGGGGCTTACTACCCCAACACAGAATACTTTGAGAGTGTGCGTTTAAGTGGCCATATTGCACCTAATGCATTCCTCTATTTAGATAGTATAGGGTTGATCCAGGATAGAGAGGCGGTTCCGCTAATCTACCACGTCGGCCGTAGTACTGTGGATAGGCGGCTCCTTTATAGTCGAGACGTCCTCGCACAAGACGGAGCGGAGCGACTTCGGTTCAGTAGGACTGTGTCCGATCGGGACCTGAAAGACAGGGTAAGACAGGAGAACCAGTTTTGGTGGTTGTCCAATATTGATAGAGATAGTTGACAAGTTGTCTTGGCCGACTTACATAGTTTTAAGGGTATTCTTAGGTAGGGACAGTCAGGGTGGCGCACAAAAAAAAAAAAAAAAAAAAAAAAAAAAAAAAAAAAAAAAAAAAATTAGAGTACATTCTTCCAATGTATTTTTCAAAAAAAAAAAAAAAAAAATCTCTGCTGCTGTGGCTGTTCTAGTTTTTAAGTAGTTTTAGTTTAGTTTTAGTTTATTTTAAGTAGTTTAAGTTGGTTTCGGTAGTTTTTAATTAGTTTTACTTTAGTTTTAAGTTTTATATAAAAAATATAAAAAGATAAAGAATCCGAGTTTTTTTAAATTTTCTCGAGAAAACAAAAAAAAAAAAAAAATAGATACAGTTTTTTTGAATTAAAAATAGTTTTTTAGGCCGAAAGGCATTACATTTAAGATATCGTTTAGCTTAGAGCGCCCGCATAGGGCCAGTAAGTTAGTTTTAAGTTATTGGATAATTAGGCTAGTTTTTATGAATTTTTTGTCTAGCTTTAAGATAGTTTTAAGATTGAAGAAAAATAAAAATGAATTAAAAATGAAAATGAAAAAATGTGGCGTCGGCTGGTGAATCCGAGGGTCGTGGGTTCAAATCCCGCTCGGAACAAAATAAATTTATTGAAGCTTTTTTACACAATAGTGAAGTGAGCGAGATAATCTATTGTGAGAAAAAGCAGATGGAGAAGGAGAGAAGGGCGGGGGGGTCGAAAGACTCCTCCGCAAAGTCGGATGATATTGCTGTTGTGTCGTCAGCAGCGGTACAATCAAGCAATACTGCAACTGCAATCAAGCAGACGAAGAAGAGAAGGAGGACGTTGCGACCGCAACCAAATCTGAACGTGCGGAGAGCCACCCAAGGTAAGCTGCCAGCTGGGGTGGGAGACAAAGAGCGGGCAGCAACAACACCAACAGCCAGCAAGGTACAGGTCGGGGACACTGACGAATACAGTGACTCGGCCGGAACAGAGTACATGTCTGAGGAAGGAGAGGGGCTCTATAGGTCTCCTGGCACAAATAAATTTGCACTGCTGTCGGAGCCAGAGCCGTACACCGACAGGGAGTTGGAAGGGGAACAAAACCCCCAAGAAGAAATTCATGTAAGCGAGCTGGAGAAGGCCCTCCAGGCAAAGAAAGCTGAGGTAGACAAATACCAGCAACATCTGGACAAGCTGAAGGAGGAGATGCAGCCCCTTCTCAGCCAAATAAGAAAGAGGATGGAAGCGCTCCGTCAAAAAGAGGCAGACGAGAAGCAGGCCCAGAGACAGCTGCCAGCAAAGAAAGCAGCAGAGAGGCAGCAACAACAACAACAGCAGCAGCAAGCCCAAGCAACGAACCAGCAGGCGGTTCAGGTTGCAAAAAAACAACAACAACAACCACAGCAGCAACAAGTACAAAAACAACAGCAGCCAATGCCTGCAAGAAAAACGGCAGGAGTGGAGCAAGGCGCTCAAAAAGTGTCATCAGAAGCAGGCCCATATACTGAGGGCCCAACAACGTCAGCAGCAGCAAGACAACAACAGAAGCAGCAACAGGAGCAACAGCAACAGCAGCAGCAGCAGCCACAACAACGACAGATGCAGCAGCAACACCAGAAGCAGCCACAGCCGAAAACGGAGAAAGTGCCACCGATAAGAACTTTTAAGATCGACCTGAAGGACATAAAACAGGTATGTAAGCGGGCCACAAACGGCCACTTCCTTATAAAAATTATTAATGACAAAGAAAAACGGTACTCGGTACAGTGCTTCTCACTGGCCGAATATAAAACAGCTAAAGAGCTATTAAGAGAAGTAACAGCTGAATTCTTCAGCTTCACCCCTAAAAGTGAAAAATTCAAAACGGTCCTCCTGAAGGGCATAAGTTCCTGCACGGAACCGGAGGCGCTCTTAGATGAGCTCCGTCAAAAAGCCAGCGACGATCTCGAGTTTATCGGGGTCAAGCCTTTCACCACGGTGAAGTCAAGACGAGGGGGTTACGGATTGCCAATGTTCCTCGTAACATTATCGCCCCAGAGCAAGGTTGAAAGTCTGAGGAGTATTTCCCGCCTCGACTTCCAGGCTGTACGTTGGGAAACACTAAAAAGACATAACGACATGCTTCAGTGCATGCGTTGTCAGAGGTTCGGCCATGTCGCAGCCAACTGCGATATGCGGATGCGCTGTGTCAAGTGCGCAGAAACCCACATGAGGGGGGAATGTCAATTAGGAATTGAGAGGGTTGAAGATTTGACCCAGCTCAAGTGTGTCATCTGCGGAAACGAGGGGCACCCCGCTAATTATAGGGGCTGCCCTAAGGTTCAGCAAATAAAACAACAACAGGCCAGTCAAAAAGCCGAAGTTCGACAGGCTCCAACAACAAAATTCGTGGTTCCTAACCTTTCTTACGCCCAAATGGCATCAAGAGATAGGATTACGAGACAGGCCCCACCAAAGGTTGCCCCACAGGCACCCGTGCCTAAGGCGCCAGAGGTGCAGCCCGACATTGTAGCTTTGTTACTGAGCATTCAAGGCCAGCTAGCAGGACTGCAAAGTCAGTTAAAGGAGCAAGGCAAAAGGGTAGACCATCTCTACTCTTTGTTGCCTGGCCTAGTGCAACATAGACCATAATGGGCGCGCTACCGGAGACGTGCTTAAAAATCCTGGCTGTGAATGTAAATTCACTGATTAGGATTGAACGTAGAGCTAATTTGTTCCAATTGTTGAAAGACCTCAGTCCAGATGTGTTTTTGGCTAGCGAAACCAAGCTAAACCTGAAACATAAATTGACTCATAAAAATTACAATATCGTAAGAAGAGATCGACCCGACTCTACTCAAGGAGGCGGTGTCGCCATCTTCATACGAAAAGGCATTAATTATAAAGTCATATACAACAATGATCTTCGAAAGCTCCAGACGCTAGAGGTTTGCGTCATATGCATCTCTCTCACTCAAGGGAAGCGGATGTATGTGATTGCGGCCTATGCGGCTGAAGCTCCGCAGGCTATTACTTTTGACTCAGAGCTCGAGATTCTTTTTAGAACACTTAAACTGAGCTTGGAAGAAAACTACTATATTATGGCCGGTGATTTGAACGCAAAACATGAAGATTGGGGAAACCAAACAAATAATCTCAGAGGTAATCATCTTTTTAATTTGATGAATCTTTACAGCGTTGAATATGGTATTGACCTGCTGACTACTGAAAGGCCGTCGTATCCAAGGAGCGGTTCCTTTCTGGACCTTTTGCTGTACGATACCAGACTGACAGTTACAGACAAAGTGGGTAATCACCCTCGAAACTGCTTACAGACAATCGAGTACGACAGTGATCACTGCGGACTGGCTGCTGTAATTCAGATTCCGAACGAACGCGTGGAGTTGGAGGAATACGTTGCGACGCATTCTTACAATTACAGTAAGATGCGCTAGCCTCGTTTCACCAACGCCTTAGCGAGAGAAATTCGTTCGAGTGACATAGCCCCACCAAATAACAGAAACCTCACAAATACAGAAATCGACCAATATCTACAACAGATGGACGAAACGATTAAACGAACAATGGAACGGACAATACCCAAGTACAAAGAACGCGACCAAATGGACGTCTACAGAAACGCGACCATAGACGCACTACATAGACATAAGAGTGGCTTACTGACAAGACTTAAAAACTTATACAGACGATTCACAGACCCGCACGACCTGGAGGTTAGGACACTGAAGTCGTCAATAAAGAATGTCAATCAATTGATTAAGGATAACTACAGGTTATCTATTAACAGGTTCTGGGACAACAGAATTCGTTCTGTAAATTCCAGCGACCCTGGTATGTTTCCTGAAATCAATAAGATATTTAGGAAAAACAATCAAAATGACCTTCCGTGTCTTAAACTCCAGAGAACAGTAGAGAACACAGACGTACTCCTGACAGCGCAAATTGATCCAGAGGAAGCCGTCTTGGACGATGACTTCTTTATAGTTGAGGATCAGAGGGAGAAGGTCGGGGCGGTGGGGGCTGCGTTTCAGCAAGTGTACAAGGTGAATGCTTGCATTCGCCCGAACCACGACCTGGAAAACAGAGCACTACTGCATCACTTCTATCTTCGAAATGAAATAACGCAATGGCGATCTGAGAACCCTGGTTTCTTGAGGTTCAATGACGATCTTTTGGCAAATGCCACAATCGCCGAGCGAATAGGAACAAGTCCCTTGTTAGTGACGAAGATGGATCTCCAGCTCATCTTCAGTTCTATTAAGAATAAGAAGTCAGCAGGTGTCGATGGTATATCTAACGTTGTACTAAGACATTTACCGAATGAGGCAATTGACATTTACACCACACTCTTTAACAATGCGCTGAATAATGCATATTATCCAGTGCATTGGAAGACAGCTGTGGTACATCCTCTCCCGAAAAAGGGAAAGGACAACTCCAATCCGTCCAATCTTCGGTCGATAAGTCTTCTTCCGAGCATCAGCAAGGTTTTCGAAAAGATCATCAATAGGGCTCTGATTAAATGGGCTGCGGACAACACAATAATTCCGGATAACCAGTTCGGGTTCAAGGCGGGACATGACACAATTCATGCCGCGGCTAAGCTCGTTTCTGATATCTAATGGAATAAGTCAAAACAACAATGCACGGGTGCTGTTTTGGTGGACTTAGAAAAGGCCTTCGACACCGTATGGTTAGAGGGTCTTTATCTGAAACTGAACAGACTTGGCATTAGTAAACCATTGATGTATATGCTTTATGATATGCTTAACGGTAGAAAGTTTGTTGTCAAAAGTGGCAATGTAACTTCTACCACAACTTTTGAAATCAAAAATGGTCTACAACAGGGAGCGGTTAATTCGCCAATTCTCTTCAGCATTTACACCAGCGATCTGATAGGTAGTCTTCCGCAATCAATAGCGTATGCCGACGATCTAATTGCGTACAGAACGGCCCGAAAGGTTGAGGTTATTAGAATTCTCTTGCAGCGTGACTTTGAGAAGATTCAGCGATATTGCGATGACTGGAAACTGAAAATAAATGTCCAGAAGTCGGAAACAATTTTGTTCCGGACTCCGTTGGCTAGAGCCCCGCGGGATACGCGCAAGAATTGGCGCAAGATGGTCATCGTTGATCCTCACGGGCAGCGATTAACGAGCAAAAGTGTAGTGAAGTACCTCGGTATCTGGTTGGATCAGTATCTATATTTCGACAGACATATAGATGCTGCGCTGGCCAGGGCCAGAGGAGCCTTCGGTCTGACGAAACGACTGTTTTACAGCAGTCGGCTTGACCTCAGAGTGAAGGTCATTTGCTACATGGCCCTGTTTTTTAGCCGGTTAAATTTAATTTTAAATTTCGATTTCCAATATAAAATTTTCTTGCAAAAAAAATAAAACTCAAAACTTTTTTTTACTCGTTATAAAATTTATTCTCAAATATTCGTGGTGTCGGATGGCAAGTTCTCGAAAGAATTGATTTAAAGTTTGACCTTTTACAATTATAAAGGTTGCAAAGATGACTTGCATAATTCAATAATTTTAATTATCATTAATTTGACAAAAGTGTCAAAATGCGATATTATTCGTTGATTTTCATGATTCATTCACAATAGTCTTATATTTGAAAGTGTTTTATTAAATGTGTTTAATATTTAATGTTAATATTTTAACTAATAATAATAAATATAAATTGTGTGGTAAACATTCTCCGCCCCGGTGAACGATGTTCGCAAATTAGCCCCTTGATGTATTTGACACGATCCGGCCCTGGCATATACTTTGCTCGCTGCATAAATTGTTCCAAGATTTGGTAGGCTTTCTTTGATAATAACATGCAAAGAGAAAAAAAATTAGCAACAGAACAACAAAAAAAAACAAACAAGTTCAAGGTTAACAACAACAATAACAGTTTATGTAAGAGCATAACACTTGCACTCATAATACTTCTTATCAGTTCAATTCAAAGAGCTTTTACAACCGTTGCCCATTCAAGGTTACTCTACGATGATCTTGTTGTTGTTGTTTTCTCCTTAACAGATTATAGCTTATTGAATTCGCCGTGGTATATTGGCGATCAGCTTCAAAAGTAAATCAATTTTCATTGATGTCGGGTCGCGGTCGTCGTACGAGTAGTAAAGTGTATGTATAAATTTAATAATAATTTATTTTCCTTTTCGGGCGAGTGAAAGTGTTAAGTGCAATAAATATTATTAAAAAAAAATATTAATTTTATTATGAATTGGTAGTGCGGGTGCCAATAATTATTTTAATATAAATAATTTAAATAAATTATTAAAAATCAAAGTGTTGTGAGTGCTGTGTTGTGGTTGCGGCTGCTGCTGCTGGTGCTGCTGCTGGAGCTGCTGCTGTGATGCTGCTGCTGTTGCTGCTGCTGTTGAATCCGCATAAAGCGCGGATTTGGATAAGGATTTGGTGTTTTTGTTTCATTTATTTATATTAAAATTCATTTGATTTCATTTAGAATTTTATTATTTTTATTGATTTTGTTTCTAAAATTATTTAAATTTTATGCTCCCCTTTTTTTTAATTTTATTGGGTATATGTGTGTGCGTGTGCTTAATTTTCGGTTCGCGTAATTTTACGATTTCGTTGTACATACCTATGTACATATTAAATTGTGTGTGTTGTGTGCATTATTTTACAATGCACATATTTGCAAATGGCTGCCGATGTTGGCCAAATTTTGATGACGTCACATCGGGTTTCGGTTTGAATTCGTTTTGAATTCGATTTAATTTTTTTTTGTTTTTTGATTTTATTAAATAAATATAATAAAATATTTAATCAAGTTTAGTGTTGTGATTTTTTTTTTTTTTTATTGGTGAAAATTTTAAATAATTTCCCATAGTGTTGTGTTCATTTTAAATGAAATTTGTGAAAATTAAGTGAAATTTTATTTGTGTTGTGTTGTTTTGTGTAAATATGATTTTAAAGGTGTTGTGTAAAATTTTCATAATTTTTAATGAAAGGCCGTCGGCGATTGGATTTGTAGATGATTCTGTGTTTGCTGACGGGGTTTCGCCGATGGATTTGCCGACGGGACTTACTATAGATCTACAGATGAATCTGTATTTTGCTGACGGGGTTTCATCGATGGATTTGCCGACGGGATTAACAATGTTGTGATCTACATAATAATAATTAATTATGTGTTAATTCTGATAACTTATATATACATATGTATATATTTTTTTTTTTATTTGAATTCATTGTGTTTGTTTTAATTATTAAATAAATTTATGTTTTCCAAAAACATTAAAATGAGGTTTTAAATATTCTCTTTTTTTTTTTTTTTTAATTTTCGATTTACTTCGAATTTATTATTTTTAATGGTTTTGAGTGGGATTTAGGTAGTTTTCGTGGACTGTATGTGATTTTATTGTGTTGTGTGGTGTATTTGGTTATTATAAATTTATTTTATATTGTTGATCTAAATTAGGGTGGTTTTCTCGGGTAATGTGTTACACGGTAGGTAGCAGATTTTCGTGATAGGCCGTTTCATGATTCCAGATTTTGTTTTCAGAGTTACGACTCTGACTAGTCCGTCAGCTCCCGGATGTGTGTCGGTTATTCTGGCTAATGCCCATTGGGATGGTGGAAGTCTTTCATCCTTGAGTAAAACAAGGCCTCCAACTTTAGGTTCAGCTTCCTTTTTCGTCCATTTAGGTCGTTGTTGCAATCTTGAAAGGTATTCTCCCTTCCATTTTTGCCAGAATACGTTGACGAGGGCTTGAGTCCTTGTCCATCTGTCTAGGTAGCTCATGTTTTCAATAGTTTTGCTATTTTGAGGAATAGTGAGTAAGGCTTCACCAATTAGAAAGTGTCCTGGTGTTAAGACGTCTAGGTCGTCGATGTTATCCGATAGAGGACATAGAGGTCGGGAATTCAAACAGGCTTCAATCTGCGTGAGAAGTGTGTAGAGTTCCTCGAAAGTTAACCTCTCATCTTGTATGGCTCGTTTCAGATGGTGTTTAACTGATTTCACACCAGCTTCCCAAAGACCACCAAAGTGAGGGGAAGCTGGAGGAATAAAATTCCAGTTAATTCCTAAATTGGCTACAGTACCTGCGATTTCATTCCAATCGTGTTTTGCTTCATCCAGCATGCGAGCTAATTCGCGATTAGCTCCCACAAAGTTCGTGCCGCAGTCACTATAAATTTGGGCACAAATGCCTCGGCGTGAGGTGAAGCGACGAAGTGCTGCTAGGAATGCCTGTGTTGTCAAGTCTGACACTGTTTCGAGGTGGATTGCCTTGGTAGACAGGCAAATAAAAATGGCAAAGTATCCTTTAAAGCTTTTAGATCCTCTTCCTTTCCATGCCTTTATTTCTATAGGACCGGCGTAATCGACTCCAGTATGGGTGAATGGTCTGGACATTCGTACTCGCGGTGCTGGCAGGCTTCCCATGAGCTGGTTTAGACTCCTTTTTTTGTGTCTGAAACATATTGGGCAATTGTGTATAATCCTTTTTACGTTTTGTTTAATGCTTGTTACCCAGTAAGACATACGAATAAAGGCCGTAGTCTGCTGATTTCCTCCGTGTAAAGTCTTGTTGTGAGCATCTCGCATCACAAGTTCTGAGAAGTGGTAACTGGGTTTTAGAATGATCGGATGCTGTTGGCTATATGGAAGTAGTGTGTTCTGCAATCGACCACCCACACGAAGTAACCCGTTACCATCAATGAAGGCATTAAGTGATGATAATGATTTGGGAATTGTATTTTTATTTTCTAATTCACTCAGTTCTGCAGAGAACATGAGCCGTTGTACTGCCTTATGCACTAATAAGGCTGCACCTTGTAACTCTTCAGCATTCAATTCTCCTGAAATCCTTGATGTTTTTCGCATTTTAGCAAGGCCATTCCATTTAAAGCGGCAGCAGAAAGCAATTGCTCTGATGATCTTTGATAATCGTGAACATCTTAGTATACATTTGTTAATGTCATCATCTGCTTCATCAGAGTTGGCAATAAGGCATTGCCTCTTCTCCGCTCGCTTTTCAATTTCAGTGTTGAGAGTCGATGGTTGTTCGGGTATTACGAATTGCCACCTTTCCCGCAAAAATGAGGGCCCTCTCCACCAAAGATCTTGTGCTCCCAACGCAGAAGGTGAAACGCCCCTAGATGCTAAATCTGCTGGGTTATGGTCCGTTGGAATGTGTCTCCAAATATCGCAGTTGGTTAATCGTTGGATTTCTGCAACTCTGTTGCTAACGAAAGTTGTCCATTTGGCAGGTTGTTCTTTAATCCACGCCAACGTAATCATTGAGTCAGACCAGGCGTATACTTTTGCGTTCGAGATATCAAGAACTTCTGTGGTGTATTTTAATAGTGACGCTAAGAGTACAGCTCCACAAAGTTCTAGTCGTGGTAGACTGACTGTTTTTAATGGCGCCACTTTTGTTTTCGATATTAATATATGCATGTGGATATTTCCGTCATCGTCAAGGACACGTATGAAGACAACTGCTCCATAAGCCTTCTCCGACGCGTCACTGAAGCCGTGAAATTCCACAGATTTCTGTGTGCTGTGTGTTTTAATCCATCGTGAGATTTTAATGTGTTGTATTAAAGGCAGTTCTTTCCGAAAAACTTGCCATTCTTCTTCAAGATCTGATGAGATTGGTTCATCCCAGTCAGTTCCTTTGCACCATAATTTTTGCATCATGATCTTGGCTTTGATCACGCATGGTGCAATCCAGCCAAGTGGGTCAAAAAGTTTTGCAATTGCTGACAGCATTGTCCTCTTGGTTACTTCTTCATCGTCATTTTGAAAGTTTTTGAACGAAAAGGTGTCTTCTTCGGGTTGCCAACTTATGCCGAGAGTTTTGACATGATCAGCTGTTCCAAAAGGAAGTTCGAAACTTATCTCACAATCATTTTTTGGTAAATCTTGTAAGAGATATTTGCAATTTGAGGTCCACTTTCGAAGCTTCAGTCCAGCAGATGCCAGTAGTTGACGGGTCTGTTCGCGTTTTATTCGAGTTTCTTCTATAGAATCTCCTCCACTGATAAAATCATCTACATACATCTCTTGCTTGACAGCGAGAGCTCCTTTTGGATATTTTTCAGCTTCATCCTCAGCCACCTTGTGCAAAACGCGAATGGCCAAATAAGGTGCACAAGCCGTACCAAAAGTAACCGTTTTTAATTTGAAGACTTTAATGGGTTGCTTTGTATTTTCTCTCCAAAGTATGAGTTGGTAGTATCGATCCGATTCTTGCACAAAAATTTGGCGATACATCTTCTCAATATCAGCTGTTATTGTAAATTTATATGCTCGCCATTTTAAAATCACATCAACGATATTTTTCTGAAGTTTGGGACCTGTCATCAAGTGCTGATTTAATGATGTACCATCATATGTTTTTGAGGCTGCGTCGAAAACAACTCTCAATTTTGTGGTAGAGCTCGATTCTTTAAATACAGCATGATGGGGAAGAAAATAGTGAAAAGGAGTTTTCAAAATTGGGTCGTTTACATCTACTTCTTCCATATGTTGCAAACTAAGGTATTCCATTATACATTTGCTGTAACTTTCTTGCAGTTTCGGTTCCTTTTCAAATCGTCTTTCCAGAGATGAGAAACGCCGAATTGCCATTTCTTTACTGGATCCTAGTCCAGGATGAAATCCTTTTTTAAATGGAAGACTAACTTCGTAACGTCCATTTGATAATCGTTTGGTTGTTTCAGAAAAATAATTCTCACAAGCGATGTCTTCTTCTGATGGTCGACTTACGAAAGGAGTTTCTTCAATCTCCCAAAACTTTCGGATTTGGGTGTCGAGGTCGATGTGTTGGAAGAAACTTCGGATCGTCTTTGGACTATTATCAGGAATCTTACCCAAAATTATCCATCCCAATTGAGTTTTTTGTGCAATGGGAGCGACTTCGTGCTCACTGCGAATAATTTCCGGTAATACAATGTCCGGGTAAACATCTGAGCCGAAGAGTATGTCGATTGGAGCAGGTACATAAAATTGAGGATCTGCTAACTGCAAATTTGCCAAATGTTCATAATTGTGTGGTACCATTTTGTGGGTCGGAAGAAGGCCAGTCAACGACTTGAAAATGAACGCTTTGGTTGCGCCTTCAAACGTCGAATGTTTGGATCTAAACATTATGTGAACGTAACTTTGACTGGTGCCGTTGCTGACCTTCCCCAGCCCTGATACATTAACGTGTGTTTGGTGTCGGGTGAGATTTAAAAGCCTTGCTGCTGCCTCAGAGATAAAGGTGGCATCTGAGCCTGGGTCAATGAGTGCTCGGAGATCTGAAAATCTTCCATATTCAGATTTAACTCTGACGATCGCAGTGGCCAATAAAATTTGCGTACCATGGACTTGAGACGCATGAAAATTGTGTCGGGTACTGCAACCAGTAGCATTTGCATCTATTGGTTGGAAAGCAGGAGCGTTTGGATTTACGGCTACCTGTTGGTTCCGAGGCTGTGAACTTTGTAGTTGAAAATGTGTTGGGTTGTTCGCATTAGAACTTGAATTTTGTGAAATTGAGTTATTAGGATTGGAAATCGCATTTTGTGTGTGTAAATTGTTGTGCAAAAGAGAGTGATGTTTTTGGTTACAAAAATAACAGGATCGGCTACTTAAGCAAAAACGTGTTTTGTGGCTATACGCAAGACAGTTTTCACACACTCCAGCTTGCTGGACAGCTTGTTGTTTTTGTACTGGATCCATGTTTAAAAACCGGTAACATTTCATCAATGAGTGTTGTCCCTTTTTGCAAATTTGACATTGATATTGCGTTTTGAACTGTTGTTTTTGAGTTTTAGCATGAAATGTTTTAGCTGTGACGGGCGGTTTTGATACTGGCTTAGGCTGTGTGGTGGAAGTTCCTTGCTGCACAATAGCTTCTAAAGTTCTAAACCGGGATTTAAGGAAATCAGTAAAGTCGGAAAAGGTTGGAAGTTCCTTGTCATTACCGAGCTTTTCTTCCCATAACTGTTGGGTTTTGGCGGATAATTTTTGAAAAAGAATGTAAATTAAGATTGTATCCCAGTCTTTCACTGGTAATCCTAAATTCTCCAGGGCATGAACAACTTCGATCGTGGTATCTAATAGGCTTTTAAGCGTTTCGGCAGATTCCTTACTTTGTACAGGTTGACCAAAAAAGACCTTAAGATAGGAATTGACCAAAACTCTTTTGTGATCATACCTTTCTTTTAATAAATCCCATGCCTTTGCATAATTCCCAGAACTAAGATCTAAATGATGCAAAAGACGTTCGGCATCGCCAGTCAAACTTTCTTTCAAAAAATGCATTTTTTGGATCTCATTTAAGGCAGCATTATTATGCACTAGTGACGTAAAAATGTCATGATAAGAACGCCACGATGTATAAGAACCCGAGAAGGTCGGGGGTTTAATTGGAGGAAGCTTGAGAGCGTTTGCTTGTAACGGTTGTGTTGGTGGCTGAAAGCCTGTTACGGGAGGTGCTGCCACTGTAGGCGTAAGTGGAACAGGAGTTATTTTGTCCAAAGCATCCATCAAATCACTCCTATAATCGAGATAAATATCTCGGATTTGATCGAACACGGCTATCATATCTTCCTTTTTAAAAGTCTCTTCGAGCTTCCCCCCGCTAACGATTTCCTCGTGATATCGTTTGGCATTTTCTAAATTTTGTTCAAGCAGCTCCATACGAGTTTTTAAATAGTTGCTCGTACGACGAGCCTGGCCTGTCTTCTTAAAGTTTGAATAATCGCGCTCTAACTGCGCTAAAACTTCCTTTTGAAGCTCTCCAAACGACATAATGGACTTTTGTTATTTATGAAATGTAATAAAAAAAAAGAGCAAAAAAAAATACTTTAAAAATGAGGACTTACTTGGTGTGCCTTCGATGAATGGTGTAGAATTGTGTTGGGTTTTGTTACGCGTCGCGGGAGCCCCGATTTGCACAGCACAAAAATGTTCTTTTTAAATGATTATAGTTCAATCACTTTATTGCAATTTATGTTTTTTTTTTGTTAAGCAATTTTATTGCACAAATTACTTGAATTTAAATTAAAGTTAATATAAAATTTTAAAGTTTAAAAATGTCTATATATGCAGCTATATATATATATATGTCTATATGTATATTCGCACTTCTATTGAAAGCAAATTCACACACACTTTTTTTTATCTATTCTATGGCTTCGAAGGACCAATGTTTTTTAGCCGGTTAAATTTAATTTTAAATTTCGATTTCCAATATAAAATTTTCTTGCAAAAAAAATAAAACTCAAAACTTTTTTTTACTCGTTATAAAATTTATTCTCAAATATTCGTGGTGTCGGATGGCAAGTTCTCGAAAGAATTGATTTAAAGTTTGACCTTTTACAATTATAAAGGTTGCAAAGATGACTTGCATAATTCAATAATTTTAATTATCATTAATTTGACAAAAGTGTCAAAATGCGATATTATTCGTTGATTTTCATGATTCATTCACAATAGTCTTATATTTGAAAGTGTTTTATTAAATGTGTTTAATATTTAATGTTAATATTTTAACTAATAATAATAAATATAAATTGTGTGGTAAACAGGCCCTCATACGGCCGATGATCGTTTATGGTTGTCCAGTGTGGTTCAACGTTGCTCCATCTCAGATGGAGAGAATTCGGGTGTTCGAGCGGCAGTGTCTTCGACGCTGTACTGGTTTGCATCGGACACCCGAATCTTCTTATGTTCACTATTATCCGAACGAGGCTCTATACAACGGGGCTCGGATCAACAGAGTTGACAATTTCGTGATAAAACTTATTCGGGGTCACATTGCGAGGGCTATGACTTCGACCAATAATTTGATTTTCGGGGCGTTCTACCCAAATGACGAATATTTTGAAAATGCACGCTTGAGTGGCTTCATTCCTCCAGAGGCATTCCTCTATTTAGATAGATGCGGTCTGATACAGGATAGATTGGCAGTACCGCTAATCTACCACGTCAGACGAAGAACCGTGGACCGGCGGCTCCTTTACACTCGGGACGTCGTGGCACAAGACGGAGAAGAGCTCCTACGGTTCAGTAGGGCTGTGTCCGAACGGGACAAAACTGATAGGGTGAAGCAGGAGAACCAGTTTTGGTGGCTTCAATCGATATTTGATAATGGGTAGTCGGGGTGGGGTGTTAGAGCCGTGGCCGGCTTGCATACCTGTTTTTTAGTCACAGGTTTAGTTTTAAAAAGAATAGGCACAGTGGCAAAAAAAAAAAAAAAAAAAAAAAAAAAAAAAAAAAAAAAAAAAAAAAAAAAAAAAAAAACCTACATTCTTCAAATGTAAAAAAAAAAAAAAAAAAAA
This sequence comes from Philhelius festivus, assembly GCA_963931855.1. Taxonomy (NCBI): domain Eukaryota; kingdom Metazoa; phylum Arthropoda; class Insecta; order Diptera; family Syrphidae; genus Philhelius; species Philhelius festivus. Next base: position 138,470,427 of record OZ007555.1, on the reverse strand, counting down.
AAAAAAAAACCTCCGCTGTGGTTGTTCTAGTTTTTAAGTAGTTTTAGTTTATTTTAAGTAGTTTAAGTGGTTTTAGGTAGTTTTATTTTAGTTTTAGTTTATTTTAAGTAGTTTAAGTGGTTTTAGGTAGTTTTAGATTATTTTAAGTAGTTTAATTGGTTATAGGTAGTTTTAATTAGTTTAATTTTAGTTTGTAAGTTTTATATAAAAAAGTAAAAATGATAAAGAATCCGAGTTTTTCAAATTTTCTCGAGAAAACAAAAAAATATAGATATAGTTATTGAATTCCAAATAGTTTTTTTTTTAGGCCGAAAGGCAGTAGTTATAAGTATATAGTTAAACTTAGAGTGCCCGCATGGGGCCAGTAAGTTAGGTGTAAGTTATTGATAAGTAGGCTAGTTTTATGAATTTTTGTCTAGCATTAAGATAGTTATAAGAATGAATTGAATAAAAATGAATTTAAAAAAAAAAAAAAAAAAATATCGGTTCTCGTCCGATCACCGAAATCAAGCATCGTCGGGCGCGGTTAGTACTTAGATGGGGGACCGCTTGGGAACACCGCGTGACTTATGTTTTTTTTCACATTCGAGAAAATAAAAAAAACAATTTATTTTTTAAACTTTTTATTTTTCATGTCTTTATTCAACTTGATGATCTTAACAACTGAACATTACAAATTTATTAAAACTTAACTAAAGCAGTTTATTAATTTCTATTTCAGCTGAATTGCAATGTCTCAAAATAATATCGTATTTCTGTACATTGCACTTCCGCTGAGAAAATTATTGCAATACGATTCTTTGAACAAACTTTATTTGTTGGGAAAAAAATTTAATTTAATTTAATTATTTTTGATTTCAGCGGAATTGCAATTCCTCGAAATAATATCGTATTTCTGTGTGCATTGCATTTCCGCTGGGAAAATTATTTTAATATGATCTTATGCTACAATTCCCAATTTATGGGAATTTGAGATTTTGTCAACACCGTTGGATGCTGTGACATAACCCCTCCCCCCTTTAAGTCGAAACTCTCCTGGGTTTCGTTGTTAATTACAACTTTAATTGATTTGTATTTATAGATTGTAAACAAAAATAGAAGTATGAAAAGAATCACTATTACAATAAATGCAATTAAATATATCCAATTGTACATGATGTACTTTTTTTTATGAAATTTAAGTTCTTCGATTACTTCCATGTTTTCAATTTGATTAATTACAATGTCATCGAACGATAATGTACTACTATTTTCTTTCAATTGGTTATCATTGTTTTTTATTACAAAATTTTGTGTAAATTCTTCATTTTTTCCATAATAAGTTTGATTTCTTATTTTTATGTTACAGTTATGAAAATTTATTAAATAATTCCCATTAAGGGTTATAATTCTGTCATCACATGAACTTGACAGTGTTGTTGTATTTTGGTTTTTCAGCAATATTGAATTTGAGTTAATTTCTATAGTTTCAGATTTTGTGTTCTTTATTTTATAACAATTATTTTGGTAAATACAAAGCTTGGATTCTTTTAAAGATTTTTCATTTACATTTCCATTAAAATCATAATGAGTATTGTTTAAAATTACAATTTCTTTATTTTCAAAATCAAATTCTTCAAATTTATTATTGGTAATTGGTGTAACAATAGATCGCTTAGCTTTAAGTATATCTTTAGGAATTTTTATTGCAAATATTAGTTTTTCTTTTTTATATTCTGCGGTACCTAGTCTAATGTTTTGTAATTTATATAAATCTATGTCATATTTTCTGATTTCATCTTCTGTCAAGATATTGCTGCTCATAAGATTCATTCTTGATGATGCAATATTATTTTGTATATGTTCTATGTTATCTCCTAGTATTTTTATTTTAAGTAGTATATCTAGGTAAATTAGCTCTTTATAAATTTTTTCATTATTTGTTTTAATATCATTAAATTTTTCTAGAATCTTATCCCTATCTGCTTCTATTGTTTCTTTAATTTTATTAAAAGTATCGTTAAAATGGTTATTAATTTCGATATTTTTGTTCAAATTATTAATTATGTTATGATTATTTTCATCAATTGTTCCTAAATGTTCTTCTATCTCTACTCTATCATTTTCATCCATTGAACCGAAGAGCCATTTAAGTCCTGTTCCTACAACATTGATTAATCCTCTCTTATGTCTATGTGGTAATAAGGTTTTTACTTTTGTTCTGAGTAAGCTAAGTTCGTGAAGTAAAATGTTTTTGTTATCTATTTCTCCTAATTGTTTTATATTATTTTCAAATGTATCTAATATATATGTTATTTGCTGGGGTTTTATTATATGTAAGATTATGTTGTAATTATGAATGATTGGAACTTCTTCGATGTTAACTTCAGCGTATCCGTTATTGTTGTCGATTTTTTCAACTATCAGAGTTCCTTTCGTTGCGGGTAGTAGAGTCATTATTGTCAGTATCAAAAATAGTGTTGTCCAGTTGACCTGAAAATTTTGTACTTCGTTTAATGTTTGTAGGATGAATGTTTTCTAATTTTAGTTTTCTATATTTAGGTTCGTCTTTGTGTCTTAGTGCCTTATAATTTTTTACATAACCTTCTTCCTGACTTTGGTTGTAATCTTCCCTTTTTTCATTTCGTTTGTTTATAACTTTTTCTTTGTGTTCTTTCAATAATTTTTCTATTTGTTTTTTATCAACTTTTCCTTCTATTACATCTAAAGGTTTGGATTTGATAACAGAATGAATGGACTTATTATACCATTCTACGCATTTAAAAAGTCTTTCTTGTATTGGCAAATCTGACTTTTCTGTTTCTAAAACTCTAAGTTTTTCTCCTATTGTGCTATGGAACCTTTCTACGTCTGCGTTGCCTGTGTGACTATTAGGCTTTGTAAAATGAGTTTCTACTCCTTCCTGTCTCAAAAATTCCTTAACGTTTACAGAATTAAACTCATTATCTAGGACAACTAAATTTGGTTTCCCTTTGATGGAAAAATATAATCGTATTTTTCCAACGATTGTGACGCTGTTCCTATCTTCTAAATAAAGAACAACAGCATGTTTTGAGAACTTGTCAATGAAGGTTAAAAAGCTATGTTTTTTATTTATATAGACATCTAAATGAATTATCTGATTTATATCACTTGGAGTTTCAGTTATATGGAATTTTGGTTTGATAGGGTTTCTATCATATTTTGCTCTATTGCATGTGTCACAATTATTAATGTATTTTTGAATATATGTTTTTAAATTTTTGTAGTATATCAATTTTTTCAATCCTTCATAGTTTTCATTTATTCCTGCATGTCCTGTTTCATTTTTGTGATATTTTCCAATGTATCTGAATGTTTCGTCTTCATTTTCCATATCTTTTGCATAGTGGGTACATTTATAAAATTTTAAACTAGTATTAAACAATTCTATCAGCTTTTGTTGGACTTTATTATATTCGGGATCAGAGAATTCAGAATAAATCCCTATTTTGCCTGATTTCAAAAATCTTCGAAATATGTCCGTCATGAAATTATTTTCAATGTCATCTTTACTAATGAAAATCTTTCGCTTATTCCCAATGACCTCAATTTCTTTTGTTTTATTCTTTGTTAAAATGATTTGAGTGAAAAATCTGTTAACAACAGTGTCTAAAATCGGGAAGTGGTCATTTTGTTCTTCCTCTTGTGAGTGAATTGTTGCGTCTGTACTCATGTTATCATTGTCTTGTTCTGTATCTAAAGCATTTATTTCTCCTGTTTCTGAATTTATTCTCGACAAAAAATCTGCTACTTTGTTTTCCGATCCTTTGATATATTCAATATTTATATCATACTCTCCAAGTCTAAGTAACCAACGCTGTAACCTGTGATTAATATCTTTGCCCTTATGTTTGGTTTGGAGCCATTTGAGAGGCTGGTGATCAGTAAGAAGATCAAAAGTTCTACCATAAATATATGGGCGAAAATAGTTCACGGCCCAAACGATGCTAAGGAGCTCCTTTTCCGTTGTGGAATATTTTTTTTCGTGATCGTTTAGAGTCCTACTTGCATAACTCAGGGGATGATCATCCTGTGTAAGGACTGCGCCTAAAGCAAAATCGCTGGCGTCCGTTATAAGTTTGAATCTTTTATTAAAATCAGGGTATCTTAAAATTGGTGTATCAATAAGTAATCTTTTCAGTTTTTGAAATGAATCTATGTATTGAGGATCACTTTTGTTAATTTTCGTATTTTTCTTCAAATATTTTGTCATACCGTAAGCTACTTTTGCGTAATCTTTTACGAACTTTCGGTAGTAGCCCGTCATTCCCAAGAATGACTTAATTTGCTTCTGGGTTTCTGGCAGTTTAAGCTTTTGAATATTTTCTATTTTACTCATATTCGGCTTAATACCTTCTGTCGTCAGAATGTGACCCAAATACTCTGTATTTCTACTAAAAAAATTGCATTTGTCGATTTGAATTTTGAGATTATGCTCTCTCAGTTTATTGAAAATTTTTTGTATATTCGTAATATGTTCTTCTAGAGTGGTACTAAATATCAAAATATCATCTAGGTAAACGACACATATACGGTTTATATGCTCTCGTAGGACAGAATTTATAAGTCTTTGAAAAGTCGCCGGGGCATTTTTAAGCCCAAACGGCATTCTTATAAACTCGTAGTGACCTAACGGAGTTGAAAACGCAGTTTTCTTTCTGTCTTCCTTTTTTATTAACACTTGATGAAAGCCTTTGGCAAGGTCTAACGTAGTGAAATATTGCGATCTTCCTAGTTTCTCTAATATTGTTTCTATATTAGGAATAGGATATTTATCACTTACAGAAACTTCGTTAAGTTTTCTGTAGTCGATCACAATTCTCCACTTTTTCTCACCAGAATTATCGATTTTCTTAGGAACAATCCATAATGGTGAGTTGTATGGGGAATTACTTTCTCTGATAATACCTTGTGCCAACATTTCTTTCATTTGCCTGTTAATCTCCTCCTCATGAATTTGAGGATACCTATATATTTTAGAATATATGGGTTTTTCTGTAGTAGTTATAATTTCATGTTGAATTTCATGGGTGTGGGTAAGTTTATTACCTTCTTGGAAAAACAAATCTCTATTTTTATTAATAAGATTTTTCAGTTCCTTTTTTTCTTCTATATTCATATCCTTTCGTTCTAGCTTTTCTAATGTATTTTGGTCAATTATGGATTGTTCTAATGAATTTATTTCTTCATACTTAAAAGGGCAAGAATTAATAAATTTTATTTTTGCATTATTTATTTCTAAGTAATCCTCTTCTAAATTTATAATTGCTTGTAGAGGTTTAAGAAGATTTTGACCTATAAGTCCGTCGAAATTTTTATTATAAAAAGGTGTCAGTTTCCAGCTCATAGAATTATTTTCGTTAAATTCCATTGGTAATGGTGTTATTATTTCTTTGTCTATTAAAGTTTGTCCACTAAGTGTGCTAAAAGAAACAATGTTCTGAAGTTTTATTCGTTTATATTTGGGTAGTCTATCTGAGTTTAAAAGTGTGGTTGTTGATCCTGTATCAATAAGGCATCTAATTTTCTCTTTCCCTATTGTGAGTTCAACTATCGGTAGACATGATGTGGGGCCTCTGATTGAAAATTTACTTCATCTGAAACGGTTTCAATATGATCTACCTCCATTGGGGTGGAATTGGAATTCTGTCTCCTATCATAGTTGTTATTATTTACTCCACTTTGTCTTGATTGTCTAGAATTTGAATTGTCGTTGTCCCAATTTCGCCTATTCTGCCTGGAATAATTATCTTGTCGAAATGGATTCTGATTTGTAGTTTCTGGTTTAGGATTGTAATTATTGTTCTGACTGTAATATCGTGAGTTTTGATTTGAATTTCTATTGTATCCTGATGAATTTTCCCTATAATTGGCTTGCCTATCGTAATGCCTCAATATTCCTGTCTCTTCAAGTGTATAATATGCGTCTCGGAGTGTTTTTATGTTTCTACTATAAATAATACTTGATAAATTTGGGTTAATACCATTCAAAAAAATTTTTAATATAATTGATTCATTTGAATCGGGAGCAAATTCACTAGGTTTTGTATCATCAAATTCATACTTAGCGTTTAACTTGTCTAGAATATTTCTTAAATTATAATAATATGCACTTACAGATGTTGATTTGCATGTAATTGCAAGATGATGTAATTTATGGTAAGTGTCCCTTACACCGAAATTCTTCTTTAACTCGTTTTTGATGTTTTCCCACGTTGGATTGGGTCCCAATGTTCTTATGCACTTTAAGGCTGCCCCCTGGATTTTGTTGAATATGTATCGCTGGTATACAAACTCCTTTAATGCTGGGTTATCGTTGAAAAGTGGGAGTATAAGCTCCGCTTCACGAATAAAGGATGCTAAATCGTATTTTTCATCTCCGTTGAACTCCTTTATTTTTGCAGCTTCTTTAATGAGCTCGCTGACTGGTATTCCACTATTTTCGTTTGCCATCTTGATTGTTTTAATTTCTTCAATGTCGTCACTGTCGTCACTGTCTCGATTTCTTGTATTATAAGTAAACGATAGAAATCTCTAACTTTTGTTTTTTTTATCAATGTTTTTTGGCATTTACAAAACGTATTTAATTTAAGCTTCGATTTTTTTTTTTTTTTCACTTGGTGTAGGTCTTTGTATAGGTATACACACACAAAAAAAAATCTTCAAGAAGAGAAACAAAATTAAGTCACCGTGTAAAATGATTGATTTTATTGTCTTTGGACAATAATATTTATATATTTTTTTTTTCTTCTTTATAGGAATAAACTAATTTCACTGTCTTTGGACAAAGTGTTTTCAATTCACTGCTTAAGAGGAATTAGGGTCGCCGTTATTATCTTTAGATAATAAGTTCACTTCTTTGGAAGGAGATTCGATTTTATCATCTTTAGACAATAAAATAACCGACTGCGCCACTTATGTTTTTTTTCACATTCGAGAAAATAAAAAAAACAATTTATTTTTTAAACTTTTTATTTTTCACGTCTTTATTCAACTTGATGATCTTAACAACTGAACATTACAAATTTATTAAAACTTAACTAAAGCAGTTTATTAATTTCTATTTCAGCTGAATTGCAATGTCTCAAAATAATATCGTATTTCTGTACATTGCACTTCCGCTGAGAAAATTATTGCAATACGATTCTTTGAACAAACTTTATTTGTTGGGAAAAAAATTTAATTTAATTTAATTATTTTTGATTTCAGCGGAATTGCAATTCCTCGAAATAATATCGTATTTCTGTGTGCATTGCATTTCCGCTGGGAAAATTATTTTAATATGATCTTATGCTACAATTCCCAATTTATGGGAATTTGAGATTTTGTCAACACCGTTGGATGCTGTGACATAACCCGTGTTGTTGGCACATGTGCCTTTTTGCTGTAATAAGGGTCTCTGCACGCTTTTTTAAAATTTTAAATTTTTTTATTATCTATGAAAAGTGTGACAAAATTCTAAAAAGTTAATTTTTAACAATATTTCTGTTGTTTTTTCTGATTGGCTTAAGTAAGATATGGCTTTTAATTAATTATTATAAAGTGAATTTTACTTACCTAAACATATTTTCGTATCAACATCAAATTAAGTTGAAGAAATTATAAGTTTTTTTTTTCAAAGAAAAAAAAAGGTCAAAAAAAAAAACTCCATACAAATGCGCTGTGTTTTCCAAACCTGAAAATATGGTAAAATATCTGAAATTAGGTATTTTTGTTTAACTTTTTTCTAAATTTTAATTAAGAATACATTTTAAATTTGTGTTTTTTGTTTTGTTTGTTTTTTTTTTTTTTTTGTCACGATGGTCCCCCGCCCCCCCACTACCCACATTTCTTAATTTACCTCAAAGCAAATGTGAAATAACTTTAACTATAATTAAGGCTTCTAAATTAAATTTGTCGTTTTAAATCTAAGGGAAACTTTAAGGGATTTATTTCATATAGGCCTAAAAGTGCATATGCACATGTACCTCCCTTTGAAAAGTAGGTAGTGTTGGTGCTAATAACGTATCACAATATATTTTCGTATCAACATGAAATTAAGTTGAAGAAATTATATTATTAAGGGTTCTAAATTAAATTCGTCGTTTTAAAGTACATATATCAATTAATCTAAGGGAAACTTTAAGGGATTTATTTTATATATGCCTATAAGTGCATATGCACATGTACATGTACCTCCCTTTGAAATGTAGGTAGTGTTGGTGCTAGTAACGTATCACAATATATTTTCGTATCAACATGAAATTAAGTTGAAGAAATTATATTATTAAGGGTTCTAAATTAAATTCGTCGTTTTAAAGTACATATATCAATTAATCTAAGGGAAACTTTAAGGGATTTATTTTATATATGCCTTAAAGTGCATATGCACATGTACCTCCCTTTGAAATGTAGGTAGTGTTGGTGCTAATAACGAAGAATCGCAATATGGTTAAAAGAGAAGTGGCATTTGTGAATAATTCGATTTTCTTTAAGTAAATTCATAAAGTAGCAAATCTTGAGGAGTTTTATTCTTGAAGCTTAGACAAATGATGCTTTCGGAGGATTAAAATGTTTGAAATAGAGTATCTTGAGCATGAAAACAAATTTTTTTGATAAGGTTAAACTTCATCAAGTAGATTTTCGCCAACGACCATACCACGATGAAAATATCGGTTCTCGTCAGTCGATCTTTGACTTTCGCTCAGGAAAGACTACAGTGCGCCAAGTTTCATTTTAAAGTGTTAGTAATTAAAAGTTAGTTGACAAGTAATCATTTTGACACCCATTTTACCAAGTGTGCGATAGCGCAGAGGTAGTGGCGTCGGCTGGTGAATCCGAGGGTCGTGGGTTCAAATCCCGCTCGGAACAGAATAAATTTATTGAGGCTTTTTTACACAATAGTGAAGTGAGCGAGATAATTTATTGGGAGAAAAAGCAGATGGAGAAGGAGAAAAGGGCGGGGGGGTCGAAAGACTCCTCCGCAAAGTCGGATGTTATTGCTGTTGTGTCGTCAGCAGCGGTACAACCAAGCAATACTGCAATAGCCATGAAGCAGACGAAGAAGAGAAGGAGGACGTTGCGACCGCAACCAAATCTTAATGTACGGAGAGCCACCCCAGGTAAGCTGCCAGCTGGGGTGGGAGACAAAGAGCGGGCAGCAACAACATCGACAGCCAGCGAGGTACAGGTCGGGGACACTGACGAATACAGTGACTCGGCTGGAACCGAGTACATGTCTGAGGAAGGAGAGGGGCTCTATAGGTCCCCAGGTACAAATAAATTTGCACTACTGTCAGAGTCAGAGCCGGCTACAGACAGGGAGTTGGAGGGGGAAAAAAACCCCCAAGAAGAAGTTCTTGTAAGCGAGCTGGAGAAGGCCCTCCAGGCAAAGAAAGCTGAAGTAGACAAATACCAGCAACATCTGGACAAGCTGAAGGAGGAGATGCAGCCCCTTCTCAGCCAAATAAAAAAGAGAATGGAAGCGCTCCGGCAAAAAGAGGCAGAAGACAAGCAGGCCCAAAGACAGCTGCAAGCAAAAAAAGCAGCAGAGAGGCAGCAGCAACAAAAACAACAACAACAGCAGCAGCAAGCCCAAGCAACGAAACATCAGGCGGTTCAGGTTGCACATAAACAGCAACAACAACCACAGCAGCAACAAGTGCAAAAACAACAGCAGCCAATGCCTGCAAGAAAAACGGCAGGAGCGGAGCAAGGCGCTCAAAAAGTGTCATCAGAAGCAGGCCCATATACTGAGGGCCCAACAACGTCAGCAGCAGCAAGACAACAACAGAAGCAGCAACAGGAGAAACAGCAACAGCAGCAGCAGCAGCAACAACAAAGACAGATGCAGCAGCAACACCAGAAGCAGCCACAGCCGAAAACGGAGAAAGTGCCACCGATAAGAACTTTTAAGATCGACCTGAAGGACATAAAACAGGTATGTAAGCGGGCCACAAACGGCCACTTCCTTATAAAAATTATTAATGACAAAGAAAAACGGTACTCGGTACAGTGCTTCTCACTGGCCGAATACAAAACAGCTAAAGAGCTATTAAGAGAAGTAACAGCTGAATTCTTCAGCTTCACCCCTAAAAGTGAAAAATTGAAAACGGTCCTCCTGAAGGGCATAAGTTCCTGCACGGAACCGGAGGCGCTCTTAGATGAGCTCCGTCAGAAAGCCAGCGACGATCTCGAGTTTATCGGGGTCAAGCCTTTCACCACGGTGAAGTCAAGACGAGGGGGTTACGGATTGCCAATGTTCCTCGTAACATTATCGCCCCAGAGCAAGGTTGAAAGTCTGAGGAGTATTTCCCGCCTCGACTTCCAGGCTGTACGTTGGGAAACACTAAAAAGACATAACGACATGCTTCAGTGCATGCGTTGTCAGAGGTTCGGCCATGTCGCAGCCAACTGCGATATGCGGATGCGCTGTGTCAAGTGCGCAGAAACCCACATGAGGGGGGAATGTCAATTAGGAATTGAGAGGGTTGAAGATTTGACCCAGCTTAAGTGTGTCATCTGCGGAAACGAGGGGCACCCCGCTAATTATAGGGGCTGCCCTAAGGTTCAGCAAATAAAACAACAACAGGCCAGTCAAAAAGCCGAAGTTCGACAGGCTCCAACAACAAAATTCGTGGTTCCTAACCTTTCTTACGCCCAAATGGCATCAAGAGATAGGATTACGAGACAGGCCCCACCAAAGGTTGCCCCACAGGCACCCGTGCCTAAGGCGCCAGAGGTGCAGCCCGACATTGTAGCTTTGTTACTGAGCATTCAAGGCCAGCTAGCAGGACTGCAAAGTCAGTTAAAGGAGCAAGGCAAAAGGGTAGACCATCTCTACTCTTTGTTGCCTGGCCTAATGCAACATAGACCATAACGGGCGCGCTACCGGAGACGCGCTTAAAAATCCTGGCTGTGAATGTAAATTCACTGATTAGGATTGAACGTAGAGCTAATTTGTTCCAATTGTTGAAAGACCTCAGTCCAGATGTGTTTTTGGCTAGCGAAACCAAGCTAAACCTGAAACATAAATTGACTCATAAAAATTACAATATCGTAAGAAGAGATCGACCCGACTCTACTCAAGGAGGCGGTGTCGCCATCTTCATACGAAAAGGCATTAATTATAAAGTCATATACAACAATGATCTTCGAAAGCTCCAGACGCTAGAGGTTTGCGTCATATGCATCTCTCTCACTCAAGGGAAGCGGATGTATGTGATTGCGGCCTATGCGGCTGAAGCTCCGCAGGCTATTACTTTTGACTCAGAGCTCGAGATTCTTTTTAGAACACTTAAACTGAGCTTGGAAGAAAACTACTATATTATGGCCGGTGATTTGAACGCAAAACATGAAGATTGGGGAAACCAAACAAATAATCTCAGAGGTAATCATCTTTTTAATTTGATGAATCTTTACAGCGTTGAATATGGTATTGACCTGCTGACTACTGAAAGGCCGTCGTATCCAAGGAGCGGTTCCTTTCTGGACCTTTTGCTGTACGATACCAGACTGACAGTTACAGACAAAGTGGGTAATCACCCTCGAAACTGCTTACAGACAATCGAGTACGACAGTGATCACTGCGGACTGGCTGCTGTAATTCAGATTCCGAACGAACGCGTGGAGTTGGAGGAATACGTTGCAACGCATTCTTACAATTACAGTAAGATGCGCTGGCCTCGTTTCACCAACGCCTTAGCGAGAGAAATTCGTTCGAGTGACATAGCCCCACCAAATAACAGAAACCTTACAAATACAGAAATCGACCAACATCTACAACAGATGGACGAAACGATTAAACGAACAATGGAACGGACAATACCCAAGTACAAAGAACGCGACCAAATGGACGTCTACAGAAACGCGACCATAGACGCACTACATAGACATAAGAGTGGTATACTGACAAGACTTAAAAACTTATACAGACGATTCACAGACCCACACGACCTGGAGGTTAGGACACTGAAGTCGTCAATAAAGAATATCAATCAATTGATTAAGGATAACTACAGGTTATCTATTAACAGGTTCTGGGACAACAGAATTCGTTCTATAAATTCCAGTGACCCTAGTATGTTTCCTGAAATCAATAAGATATTTAGGAAAAACAATCAAAATGACCTTCCGTGTCTTAAACTCCAGAGAACAGTAGAGAACACAGACGTACTCCTGACAGCGCAAATAGATCCAGAGGAAGCCGTCTTGGACGATGACTTCTATATGGTTGAAGATCAGAGGGAGAAGGTGGAGGCAGTGGGGGCTGCGTTTCAGCAAGTGTACAAGGTGAATGCTTGCATTCGCCCGAACCACGACCTGGAAAACAGAGCACTACTGCATCACTTCTATCTTCGAAATGAAATAACGCAATGGCGATCTGAGAACCCTGGTTTCTTGAGGTTCAATGACGATCTTTTGGCAAATGCCACAATCGCCGAGCGAATAGGGACAAGTCCCTTGTTAGTGACGAAGATGGATCTCCAGCTCATCTTCAGTTCTATTAAGAATAAGAAGTCAGCGGGTGTCGATGGTATATCTAACGTTGTACTAAGACATTTACCGAATGAGGCATTTGACATTTACACCACACTCTTTAACAATGCGCTGAATAATGCATATTATCCAGTGCATTGGAAGACAGCTGTGGTACATCCTCTCCCGAAAAATGGAAAGGACAACTCCAATCCGTCCAATCTTCGGTCGATAAGTCTTCTTCCGAGCATCAGCAAGGTTTTCGAAAAGATCATCAATAGGGCTCTGATTAAATGGGCTGCGGACAACACAATAATTCCGGATAACCAGTTCGGGTTCAAGGCGGGACATGACACAATTCATGCCGCGGCTAAGCTCGTTTCTGATATCCAATGGAATAAGTCAAAACAACAATGCACGGGTGCTGTTTTGGTGGACTTAGAAAAGGCCTTCGACACCGTATGGTTAGAGGGTCTTTATCTGAAACTGAACAGACTTGGCATTAGTAAACCATTGATGTATATGCTTTATGATATGCTTAACGGTAGAAAGTTTGTTGTCAAAAGTGGCAATGTAACTTCTACCACAACTTTTGAAATCAAAAATGGTCTACAACAGGGAGCGGTTAATTCGCCAATTCTCTTCAGCATTTACACCAGTGATCTGATAGGTAGCCTTCCGAACTCAATAGCGTATGCCGACGATCTAATTGCGTACAGAACGGCCCGAAAGGTTGAGGTTATTAGAATTCTCTTGCAGCGTGACTTTGAGAAGATTCAGCGATATTGCGATGACTGGAAACTGAAAATAAATGTCCAGAAGTCGGAAACAATTTTGTTCCGGACTCCGTTGGCTAGAGCCCCGCGGGATACGCGCAAGAATTGGCGCAAGATGGTCATCGTTGATCCTCACGGGCAGCGATTAACGAGCAAAAGTGTAGTGAAGTACCTCGGTATCTGGTTGGATCAGTATCTGTATTTCGACAGACATATAGATGCTGCGCTGGCCAGGGCCAGAGGAGCCTTAGCTCTGACGAAACGACTGTTTTACAGCAGTCGGCTTGACCCCAGAGTGAAGGTCATTTGCTACATGGCCCTCATACGGCCGATGATCGTTTATGGTTGTCCAGTGTGGTTCAACGTTGCTCCATCTCAGATGGAGAGAATTCGGGTGTTCGAGCGGCAGTGTCTTCGACGCTGTACTGGTTTGCATCGGACACCCGAATCTTCTTATGTTCACTATTATCCGAACGAGGCTCTATACAACGGGGCTCGGATCAACAGAGTTGACAATTTCGTGATAAAACTTATTCGGGGTCACATTGCGAGGGCTATGACTTCGACCAATAATTTGATTTTCGGGGCGTTCTACCCAAATGACGAATATTTTGAAAATGCACGCTTGAGTGGCTTCATTCCTCCAGAGGCATTCCTCTATTTAGATAGATGCGGTCTGATACAGGATAGATTGGCAGTACCGCTAATCTACCACGTCAGACGAAGAACCGTGGACCGGCGGCTCCTTTACACTCGGGACGTCGTGGCACAAGACGGAGAAGAGCTCCTACGGTTCAGTAGGGCTGTGTCCGAACGGGACAAAACTGATAGGGTGAAGCAGGAGAACCAGTTTTGGTGGCTTCAATCGGTATTTGATAATGGGTAGTCGGGGTGGGGTGTTAGAGCCGTGGCCGGCTTGCATACCTGTTTTTTAGTCACAGGTTTAGTTTTAAAAAGAATAGGCACAGTGGCAAAAAAAAAAAAAAAAAAAAAAAAAAAAAAAAAAAAAAAGCCCTACATTCTTCAAATGTACAAAAAAAAAAAAAAAAAAAAAAAAAAAAAAAAAACCGCTGTGGTTGTTCTAGTTTTTAAGTAGTTTTAGTTTATTTTAAGTAGTTTAAGTGGTTTTAGGTAGTTTTATTTTAGTTTTAGTTTATTTTAAGTAGTTTAAGTGGTTTTAGGTAGTTTTAGTTTATTTTAAGTAGTTTAAGTGGTTTTAGGTAGTTTTAAGTAGTTTAATTTTAGTTTGTAAGTTTTATATAAAAAAGTCAAAATGATAAAGAATCCGAGTTTTTTAAAATTTTCTCGAGAAAACAAAAAAAAAAATAGATATAGTAATTGAATTCTACATAGTTTTTTAGGCCGAAAGGCAGTAGTTATAAGAATATAGTTTAACTTAGAGTGCCCGTATGGGGCCAGTAAGTTAGTTGTAAGTTATTGATAAGTAGGCTAGTTTTATGAATTTTTGTCTAGCATTAAGATAGTTATAAGATTGAACGAAATAAAAATGAATTAAAAAAAAAAAAAAAAAAAAATATCGGTTCTCGTCCGATCACCGAAATCAAGCATCGTCGGGCGCGGTTAGTACTTAGATGGGGGACCGCTTGGGAACACCGCGTGTTGTTGGCACATGTGCCTTTTTGCTGTAATAAGGGTCTCTGCACGCTTTTTTAAAATTTTAAATTTTTTTATTATCTATGAAAAGTGTGACAAAATTCTAAAAAGTTAATTTTTAACAATATTTCTGTTGTTTTTTCTGATTGGCTTAAGTAAGATATGGCTTTTAATTAATTATTATAAAGTGAATTTTACTTACCTAAACATATTTTCGTATCAACATCAAATTAAGTTGAAGAAATTATAAGTTTTTTTTTTCAAAGAAAAAAAAAGGTCAAAAAAAAAAAACTCCATACAAATGCGCTGTGGTTTGTAAACCTGAAAATATGGTAAAATATCTGAAATTAGGTATTTTTGTTTAATTTTTTTCTAAATTTTAATTAAGAATACATTTTAAATTTGTGTTTTTTGTTTTGTTTGTTTTTTTTTTTTTTTTTGTCACGATGGTCCCCCGCCCCCCCACTACCCACATTTCTTAATTTACCTCAAAGAAAATGTGAAATAACTTTAACTATAATTAAGGCTTCTAAATTAAATTTGTCGTTTTAAATCTAAGGGAAACTTTAAGGGATTTATTTCATATAGGCCTAAAAGTGCATATGCGCATGTACCTCCCTTTGAAAAGTAGGTAGTGTTGGTGCTAATAACGTATCACAATATATTTTCGTATCAACATGAAATTAAGTTGAAGAAATTATATTATTAAGGGTTCTAAATTAAATTCGTCGTTTTAAAGTACATACATCAATTAATCTAAGGGAAACTTTAAGGGATTTATTTTATATATGCCTAAAAGTGCATATGCACATGTACCTCCCTTTGAAATGTAGGTAGTGTTGGTGCTAGTAACGTATCACAATATATTTTCGTATCAACATGAAATTAAGTTGAAGAAATTATATTATTAAGGGTTCTAAATTAAATTCGTCGTTTTAAAGTACATACATCAATTAATCTAAGGGAAACTTTAAGGGATTTATTTTATATATGCCTAAAAGTGCATATGCACATGTACCTCCCTTTGAAAAGTAGGTAGTGTTGGTGCTAATAACGTATCACAATATATTTTCATATCAACATGAAATTAAGTTGAAGAAATTATATTATTAAGGGTTCTTAATTAAATTCGTCGTTTTAAAGTATATCAATTAATCTAAGGGAAACTTTAAGGGATTAATTTTATATATGCCTAAAAGTGCATATGCACATGTACATGTACCTCCCTTTAAAATGTAGGTAGTGTTGTTGCTAATATCGAAGAATCGCAATATGGTTAAAAGAGAAGTGGCATTTGTGAATAATTCGATTTTCTTTAAGTAAATTCATAAAGTAGCAAATCTTGAGGAGTTTTATTCTTTTTTTAAATTATTTCAAAGCCTTGAAGCTTAGACAAATGATGCTTTTAGGGGATTAAAATGTTTTAAATAGAGTATCTTGAGCATTAAAACAAATTTTTTGATAAGATTAAACTTCATCAATTAGATTTTCGCCAACGACCATACCACGATGAAAATATCGGTTCTCGTCAGTCGATCTCTGACTTCCAAGCAGGAAAGACTTCAGTGCGCTAGTATATTTTCAAGTGGTAGAAAAATAAAGTTAGTAGTGAAATAGGAAATTCGACACACATTCCATCAAGTGTTCGATAGCCCAGTGGTAGTGGCGTCGGCTGGTGGATCCGAGGGTCGTGGGTTCAAATCCCAGACGGACAAGAATAAAATTATTGAAGCTTTTTTTCATAATAGTGAAGCGAACGAGATTATTTATTGGGAAAAAAGACAAATGGAGAAGGAGAGAAGGGCTGGGGCATCGAAAGATGCCTCAGCAAAATCGGATGATATTGCTGTTGTGGCAGCAGCGGTACATCCCAGCACTACTGCAACAACAGTGAAGCAGTCAAAGAAGCGAAGGAGGACGTTGCGACCGCAACCCAATCTCGATGCACCGAGAGCCACCTCTGGTAAGCTGCGAGCTGGGGTGGTAGGCAAGGAGCGGGCAGCAACAACAGCAGGTCAGATTGGTGACACTGACGAGTATTCCGACTCGGCTGGCACCGAATACATGTCAGAAGGAGGAGAGGGGCTCTACAGGTCTCCGGGGAGCAATCAATTTGCTTTGCTGTCGGAGCCAGAGCCGCAGACAGACAGGGAGCTGGAAGGGGAAAAAGACCCCCAGGAACAAACGATCGTAAAGGAGCTGGAGCAGGCCCTCCTGGCAAAACAAGCAGAGGTCGACAAGTACCAGCAGCATTTGGATAAACTAAAGGAGGAAATGCAGCCCCTCCTCAGAGAAATAAAAAATAAAATGGAAGCGCTCCGCCAAAAAGAGGCAGAAGACAAGCAGGCCCAAAGGCAGCTGCAAGCCAAGAAAGCAGCAGAACGGCAGCAGCAAAAACAACAACAACAGCAGCACCAAGTCCAAGCAACCAACCATCAGACGGTTCAGGTTGCACAAAAACAACAACAACAACCACAGCTGCAACAAGCACAAAAACAGCAGCAGCCAAAGCCCGCAAGAAAAACTGCAGGAGCGGAGCAAGGCGCCCAAAAGAAAACAAATGCAGCAGGCCCATATGATGAGGGCCCATCAACCTCAGCGGCAGCAAGACAGCAGCAGCAGCAACAGCAGCAGCAACAGCAGCAGCAACAACAACAGCAACAGCAGCAGCAACATCAGCAGCAACAGCAGCAGCAACAGCAACACCAGAAACAGCCACAGCCTAGAAGCGAGAAGGTGCCACCAATAAGGACATTTAAAATCGACCTGAAGGACATAAAACAGGTATGTAAGCGGGCCACAAACGGCCACTTTCTTATTAAAATAATAAACGATAAAGAAAAACGATACTCGGTTCAGTGCTTCTCACTGGCCGAATATAAAACAACTAAAGAGCTATTGAGGGAAGTTACAGCTGAATTCTTCAGCTTCACGCCTAAAAGCGAAAAAGTGAAAACGGTCCTCCTAAGGGGCATAAGTTCCTGCACGGAACCGGAGGCGCTCTTAGATGAGCTCCGTCAGAAAGCCAGCGACGATCTCGAGTTTATCGGGGTCAAGCCTTTCACCACGGTGAAGTCAAGACGAGGGGGTTACGGATTGCCAATGTTCCTCGTAACATTATCGCCCCAGAGCAAGGTTGAAAGTCTGAGGAGTATTTCCCGCCTAGACTTCCAGGCTGTACGTTGGGAAACACTAAAAAGAAACAACGACATGCTTCAATGCATGCGTTGTCAGAGGTTCGGCCATGTCGCAGCCAACTGCGATATGCGGATGCGCTGTGTCAAGTGCGCAGAAACCCACATAAGGGGTGAATGTCAGTTAGGGATTGAGCGGGTTGAAGATTTAACCCAGCTGAAGTGTGTCATCTGCGGAAACGAGGGGCACCCCGCTAATTATAGGGGCTGCCCTAAGGTTCAGCAAATAAAACAACAACAGGCCAGTCAAAAAGCCGAAGTTCGACAGGCTCCAACAACAAAATTCGTGGTTCCTAACCTTTCTTACGCCCAAATGGCGTCAAGAGATAGGATTACGAGACAGGCCCCACCAACGGTTGCCCCACAGGCCCCCGTGCCTAAGGCGCCAGAGGTGCAGGCCGACATTGTAGCCTTGTTACTGAGCATTCAAGGCCAGCTAGCAGGACTGCAAAGTCAGTTAAAGGAGCAAGGCAAAAGGGTAGACCATCTCTACTCTTTGTTGCCTGGCCTAGTGCAATATAGACCATAATGGGCGCGCTACCGGAGACGCGCTTAAAAATCCTGGCTGTGAATGTAAATTCACTGATTAGGATTGAACGTAGAGCTAATTTGTTCCAATTGTTGAAAGACCTCAGTCCAGATGTGTTTTTGGCTAGCGAAACCAAGCTAAACCTGAAACATAAATTGACTCATAAAAATTACAATATCGTAAGAAGAGATCGACCCGACTCTACTCAAGGAGGCGGTGTCGCCATCTTCATACGAAAAGGCATTAATTATAAAGTCATATACAACAATGATCTTCGAAAGCTCCAGACGCTAGAGGTTTGCGTCATATGCATCTCTCTCACTCAAGGGAAGCGGATGTATGTGATTGCGGCCTATGCGGCTGAAGCTCCGCAGGCTATTACTTTTGACTCAGAGCTCGAGATTCTTTTTAGAACACTTAAACTGAGCTTGGAAGAAAACTACTATATTATGGCCGGTGATTTGAACGCAAAACATGAAGATTGGGGAAACCAAACAAATAATCTCAGAGGTAATCATCTTTTTAATTTGATGAATCTTTACAGCGTTGAATATGGTATTGACCTGCTGACTACTGAAAGGCCGTCGTATCCAAGGAGCGGTTCCTTCCTGGACCTTTTGCTGTACGATACCAGACTGACAATTACAGACAAAGTGGGTAATCACCCTCGAAACTGCTTACAGACAATCGAGTACGACAGTGACCACTGCGGACTGGCTGCTGTAATTCAGATTCCGAACGAACGCGTGGAGTTGGAGGAATACTTTGCAACGCATTCTTACAATTACAGTAAGATGCGCTGGCCTCGTTTCACCAACGCCTTAGCGAGAGAAATTCGTTCGAGTGACATAGCCCCACCAAATAACAGAAACCTTACAAATACAGAAATCAACCAATATCTACAACAGATGGACGAAACGATTAAACGAACAATGGAACGGACAATACCCAAGTACAAAGAACGCGACCAAATGGACGTCTACAGAAACGCGACCATAGACGCACTACATAGACATAAGAGTGGTTTACTGACAAGACTTAAAAACTTATACAGACGATTCACAGACTCGCACGACCTGGAGGTTAGGACACTGAAGTCGTCAATAAAGAATGTCAACCAATTGATTAAGGATAACTACAGGTTATCTATCAACAAGTTTTGGGACAACAGGATTCGTTCTGTAAAGTCTAACGACCCAAGTATGTTTCCTGAAATCAATAAGATATTTAGGAAAAATAATCAAAACGACCTTCCGTGTCTTAAGCTCCAGAGAACAGTAGAGAACACAGACGTACTCCTGACAGCGCAAATAGATCCAGAGGAAGCCGTCTTGGACGATGACTTCTATATAGTTGAAGATCCGAGGGAGAAGGTGGAGGCGGTGGGGGCTGCGTTTCAGCAAGTGTACAAGGTGAATGCTTGCATTCGCCCGAACCACGACCTGGAAAACAGAGCTCTACTGCATCACTTCTATCTTCGAAATGAAATAACGCAATGGCGATCTGAGAACCCTGGTTTCTTGAGGTTCAATGACGATCTTTTGGCAAATGCCACAATCGCCGAGCGAATAGGGACAAGTCCCTTGTTAGTGACGAAGATGGATCTCCAGCTCATCTTCAGTTCTATTAAGAATAAGAAGTCAGCGGGTGTTGATGGTATATCTAACGTTGTACTAAGACATTTACCGAATGAGGCAATTGACATTTATGCCACACTCTTTAACAATGCGCTGAATAATGCATATTATCCAGTGCATTGGAAGACAGCGGTGGTACATCCTCTCCCGAAAAAGGGAAAGGACAACTCCAATCCGTCCAATCTTCGGTCGATAAGTCTTCTTCCGAGCATCAGCAAGGTTTTCGAAAAGATCATCAATAGGGCTCTGATTAAATGGGCTGCGGACAACACAATAATTCCGGATAACCAGTTCGGGTTCAAGGCGGGACATGACACAATTCATGCCGCGGCTAAGCTCGTTTCTGATATCCAATGGAATAAGTCAAAACAACAATGCACGGGTGCTGTTTTGGTGGATTTAGAAAAGGCCTTCGACACCGTATGGTTAGAGGGTCTTTATCTGAAACTGAACAGACTTGGCATTAGCAAACCATTGATGTATATGCTTTATGATATGCTTAACGGTAGAAAGTTTGTTGTCAAAAGTGGCAATGTAACTTCTACCACAACTTTTGAAATCAAAAATGGTCTACAACAGGGAGCGGTTAATTCGCCAATTCTCTTCAGCATTTACACCAGCGATCTGATAGGTAGCCTTCCGAATTCAATAGCGTATGCCGACGATCTAATTGCGTACAGAACGGCCCGAAAGGTTGAGGTTATTAGAATTCTCTTGCAGCGTGACTTTGCGGTCTGACGAAACGACTGTTTTACAGCAGTCGGCTTGACCCCAGAGTGAAGGTCATTTGCTACATGGCCCTCATACGGCCGATGATCGTTTATGGTTGTCCAGTGTGGTTCAACGTTGCTCCATCTCAGATGGAAAGAATTCGGGTGTTCGAGCGGCAGTGTCTTCGACGCTGTACTGGTTTGCATCGGACACCCGAATCTTCTTATGTTCACTATTATCCGAACGAGGCTCTATACAACGGGGCTCGGATCAACAGAGTTGACAATTTCGTGATAAAACTTATTCGGGGTCACATTGCGAGGGCTATGACTTCGACCAATAATTTGATTTTCGGGGCGTTCTACCCAAATGACGAATATTTTGAAAATGCACGCTTGAGTGGCTTCATTCCTCCAGAGGCATTCCTTTATTTAGATAGATGCGGTCTGATACAGGATAGATTGGCAGTACCGCTAATCTACCACGTCAGACGAAGAACCGTGGACCGGCGGCTCCTTTACACTCGGGACGTCGTGGCACAAGACGGAGAAGAGCTCCTACGGTTCAGTAGGGCTGTGTCCGAACGGGACAAAACTGATAGGGTGAAGCAGGAGAACCAGTTTTGGTGGCTTCAATCGGTATTTGATAATGGGTAGTCGGGGTGGGGTGTTAGAGCCGTGGCCGGCTTGCATACCTGTTTTTAGTCACAGGTGTAGGTTAGAAAAGGCACAGTGGCAGCAAAAAAAAAAAAAAAAAAAAATACATTCTTCAAATGTAAAAAAAAAAAAAAAAAAAATACATTCTTCAAATGTAAAAAAAAAAAAAAAAAAAAAAAAAAAAAAAAACCTCCGCTGTGGCTGTTCTAGTTTTTAAGTAGTTTTAGTTTATTTTAAGTAGTTTAAGTGGTTTTAGGTAGTTTTATTTTAGTTTTAGTTTATTTTAAGTAGTTTAAGTGGTGTTAGGTAGTTTTATTTTAGTTTTAGTTTATTTTAAGTGGTTTTAGGTAGTTTTAATTAGTTTAATTTTAGTTTTTAAGTTTTATATAAAAAAGTCAAAATGATACAGAATCCGAGTTTTTTTAAAAATTTTCTCGAGAAAACAAAAAAAAAAAAAATATAGATATAGTAATTGAATTCTACATAGTTTTTTAGGCCGAAAGGCAGTACTTATAAGAATATAGTTTAACTTAGAGTGCCCGCATGGGGCCAGTAAGTTAGTTGTAAGTTATTGATAAGTAGGCTAGTTTTATGAATTTTTGTCTAGCATTAAGATAGTTATAAGAATGAATTGAATAAAAATGAATTTAAAAAAAAAAAAAAAAAAAATATCGGTTCTCGTCCGATCACCGAAATCAAGCATCGTCGGGCGCGGTTAGTACTTAGATGGGGGACCGCTTGGGAACACCGCGTGTTGTTGGCACATGTGCCTTTTTGCTGTAATAAGGCTCTCTGCACGCTTTTTTAAAATTTTAAATTTTTTTATTATCTATGAAAAGTGTGACAAAATTCTAAAAAGTTAATTTTTAACAACATTTCTGTTGTTTTTTCTGATTGGCTTAAGTAAGATATGGCTTTTAATTAATTATTATAAAGTGAATTTTACTTACCTAAACATATTTTCGTATCAACATCAAATTAAGTTGAAGAAATTATAAGTTTTTTTTTTTCAAAGAAAAAAAAAGGTCAAAAAAAAACTCCATACAAATGCGCTGTGTTTTCCAAACCTGAAAATATGGTAAAATATCTGAAATTAGGTAGTTTTGTTTAACTTTTTTCTAAATTTTAATTAAGAATACATTTTAAATTTGTGTTTTTTGTTTTGTTTGTTTTTTTTTTTTTTTTGTCACGATGGTCCCCCGCCCCCCCACTACCCACATTTCTTAATTTACCTCAAAGCAAATGTGAAATAACTTTAACTATAATTAAGGCTTCTAAATTAAATTTGTCGTTTTAAATCTAAGGGAAACTTTAAGGGATTTATTTCATATAGGCCTAAAAGTGCATATGCACATGTACCTCCCTTTGAAAAGTAGGTAGTGTTGGTGCTAATAACGTATCACAATATATTTTCGTATCAACATGAAATTAAGTTGAAGAAATTATATTATTAAGGGTTCTAAATTAAATTCGTCGTTTTAAAGTACATACATCAATTAATCTAAGGGAAACTTTAAGGGATTTATTTTATATATGCCTAAAAGTGCATATGCACATGTACCTCCCTTTGAAATGTAGGTAGTGTTGGTGCTAGTAACGTATCACAATATATTTTCGTATCAACATGAAATTAAGTTGAAGAAATTATATTATTAAGGGTTCTAAATTAAATTCGTCGTTTTAAAGTACATACATCAATTAATCTAAGGGAAACTTTAAGGGATTTATTTTATATATGCCTAAAAGTGCATATGCACATGTACCTCCCTTTGAAAAGTAGGTAGTGTTGGTGCTAATATCGAAGAATCGCAATATGGTTAAAAGAGAAGTGGCATTTGTGAATAATTCGATTTTCTTTAAGTAAATTCATAAAGTAGCAAATCTTGAGGAGTTTTATTCTTGAAGCTTAGACAAATGATGCTTTCGGGGGATTAAAATGTTTGAAATAGAGTATCTTGAGCATTAAAACAAATTTTTTTTTGATAAGGTTAAACTTCATCAAGTAGATTTTCGCCAACGACCATACCACGATGAAAATATCGGTTCTCTTCTTAATTTTCTTCTTAATTAATTAATTAATTAGTTTAATTTTAGTTTGTAAGTTTTATATAAAAAAGTCAAAATGATAAAGAATCCGAGTTTTTTAAAATTTTCTCGAGAAAACAAAAAAAAAATAGATATAGTAATTGAATTCGACATAGTTTTTTAGGCCGAAAGGCAGTAGTTATAAGAATATAGTTTAACTTAGAGTGCCCGTATGGGGCCAGTAAGTTAGTTGTAAGTTATTGATAAGTAGGCTAGTTTTATGAATTTTTGTCTAGCATTAAGATAGTTATAAGATTGAATGAAATAAAAATGAATTAAAAAAAAATAAAAAAAAAAAAAAAAAAAAATATCGGTTCTCGTCCGATCACCGAAATCAAGCATCGTCGGGCGCGGTTAGTACTTAGATGGGGGACCGCTTGGGAACACCGCGTGTTGTTGGCACATGTGCCTTTTTGCTGTAATAAGGCTCTCTGCACGCTTTTTTAAAATTTTAAATTTTTTTATTATCTATGAAAAGTGTGACAAAATTCTAAAAAGTTAATTTTTAACAACATTTCTGTTGTTTTTTCTGATTGGCTTAAGTAAGATATGGCTTTTAATTAATTATTATAAAGTGAATTTTACTTACCTAAACATATTTTCGTATCAACATCAAATTAAGTTGAAGAAATTATAAGTTTTTTTTTTTCAAAGAAAAAAAAAGGTCAAAAAAAAACTCCATACAAATGCGCTGTGTTTTCCAAACCTGAAAATATGGTAAAATATCTGAAATTAGGTAGTTTTGTTTAACTTTTTTCTAAATTTTAATTAAGAATACATTTTAAATTTGTGTTTTTTGTTTTGTTTGTTTTTTTTTTTTTTTTGTCACGATGGTCCCCCGCCCCCCCACTACCCACATTTCTTAATTTACCTCAAAGCAAATGTGAAATAACTTTAACTATAATTAAGGCTTCTAAATTAAATTTGTCGTTTTAAATCTAAGGGAAACTTTAAGGGATTTATTTCATATAGGCCTAAAAGTGCATATGCACATGTACCTCCCTTTGAAAAGTAGGTAGTGTTGGTGCTAATAACGTATCACAATATATTTTCGTATCAACATGAAATTAAGTTGAAGAAATTATATTATTAAGGGTTCTAAATTAAATTCGTCGTTTTAAAGTACATACATCAATTAATCTAAGGGAAACTTTAAGGGATTTATTTTATATATGCCTAAAAGTGCATATGCACATGTACCTCCCTTTGAAATGTAGGTAGTGTTGGTGCTAGTAACGTATCACAATATATTTTCGTATCAACATGAAATTAAGTTGAAGAAATTATATTATTAAGGGTTCTAAATTAAATTCGTCGTTTTAAAGTACATACATCAATTAATCTAAGGGAAACTTTAAGGGATTTATTTTATATATGCCTAAAAGTGCATATGCACATGTACCTCCCTTTGAAAAGTAGGTAGTGTTGGTGCTAATATCGAAGAATCGCAATATGGTTAAAAGAGAAGTGGCATTTGTGAATAATTCGATTTTCTTTAAGTAAATTCATAAAGTAGCAAATCTTGAGGAGTTTTATTCTTGAAGCTTAGACAAATGATGCTTTCGGGGGATTAAAATGTTTGAAATAGAGTATCTTGAGCATTAAAACAAATTTTTTTTTGATAAGGTTAAACTTCATCAAGTAGATTTTCGCCAACGACCATACCACGATGAAAATATCGGTTCTCTTCTTAATTTTCTTCTTAATTAATTAATTAATTAGTTTAATTTTAGTTTGTAAGTTTTATATAAAAAAGTCAAAATGATAAAGAATCCGAGTTTTTTAAAATTTTCTCGAGAAAACAAAAAAAAAATAGATATAGTAATTGAATTCGACATAGTTTTTTAGGCCGAAAGGCAGTAGTTATAAGAATATAGTTTAACTTAGAGTGCCCGTATGGGGCCAGTAAGTTAGTTGTAAGTTATTGATAAGTAGGCTAGTTTTATGAATTTTTGTCTAGCATTAAGATAGTTATAAGATTGAATGAAATAAAAATGAATTAAAAAAAAATAAAAAAAAAAAAAAAAAAAAATATCGGTTCTCGTCCGATCACCGAAATCAAGCATCGTCGGGCGCGGTTAGTACTTAGATGGGGGACCGCTTGGGAACACCGCGTGTTGTTGGCACATGTGCCTTTTTGCTGTAATAAGGCTCTCTGCACGCTTTTTTAAAATTTTAAATTTTTTTATTATCTATGAAAAGTGTGACAAAATTCTAAAAAGTTAATTTTTAACAACATTTCTGTTGTTTTTTCTGATTGGCTTAAGTAAGATATGGCTTTTAATTAATTATTATAAAGTGAATTTTACTTACCTAAACATATTTTCGTATCAACATCAAATTAAGTTGAAGAAATTATAAGTTTTTTTTTTTCAAAGAAAAAAAAAGGTCAAAAAAAAACTCCATACAAATGCGCTGTGTTTTCCAAACCTGAAAATATGGTAAAATATCTGAAATTAGGTAGTTTTGTTTAACTTTTTTCTAAATTTTAATTAAGAATACATTTTAAATTTGTGTTTTTTGTTTTGTTTGTTTTTTTTTTTTTTTTGTCACGATGGTCCCCCGCCCCCCCACTACCCACATTTCTTAATTTACCTCAAAGCAAATGTGAAATAACTTTAACTATAATTAAGGCTTCTAAATTAAATTTGTCGTTTTAAATCTAAGGGAAACTTTAAGGGATTTATTTCATATAGGCCTAAAAGTGCATATGCACATGTACCTCCCTTTGAAAAGTAGGTAGTGTTGGTGCTAATAACGTATCACAATATATTTTCGTATCAACATGAAATTAAGTTGAAGAAATTATATTATTAAGGGTTCTAAATTAAATTCGTCGTTTTAAAGTACATACATCAATTAATCTAAGGGAAACTTTAAGGGATTTATTTTATATATGCCTAAAAGTGCATATGCACATGTACCTCCCTTTGAAATGTAGGTAGTGTTGGTGCTAGTAACGTATCACAATATATTTTCGTATCAACATGAAATTAAGTTGAAGAAATTATATTATTAAGGGTTCTAAATTAAATTCGTCGTTTTAAAGTACATACATCAATTAATCTAAGGGAAACTTTAAGGGATTTATTTTATATATGCCTAAAAGTGCATATGCACATGTACCTCCCTTTGAAAAGTAGGTAGTGTTGGTGCTAATATCGAAGAATCGCAATATGGTTAAAAGAGAAGTGGCATTTGTGAATAATTCGATTTTCTTTAAGTAAATTCATAAAGTAGCAAATCTTGAGGAGTTTTATTCTTGAAGCTTAGACAAATGATGCTTTCGGGGGATTAAAATGTTTGAAATAGAGTATCTTGAGCATTAAAACAAATTTTTTTTTGATAAGGTTAAACTTCATCAAGTAGATTTTCGCCAACGACCATACCACGATGAAAATATCGGTTCTCTTCTTAATTTTCTTCTTAATTAATTAATTAATTAGTTTAATTTTAGTTTGTAAGTTTTATATAAAAAAGTCAAAATGATAAAGAATCCGAGTTTTTTAAAATTTTCTCGAGAAAACAAAAAAAAAATAGATATAGTAATTGAATTCGACATAGTTTTTTAGGCCGAAAGGCAGTAGTTATAAGAATATAGTTTAACTTAGAGTGCCCGTATGGGGCCAGTAAGTTAGTTGTAAGTTATTGATAAGTAGGCTAGTTTTATGAATTTTTGTCTAGCATTAAGATAGTTATAAGATTGAATGAAATAAAAATGAATTAAAAAAAAATAAAAAAAAAAAAAAAAAAAAATATCGGTTCTCGTCCGATCACCGAAATCAAGCATCGTCGGGCGCGGTTAGTACTTAGATGGGGGACCGCTTGGGAACACCGCGTGTTGTTGGCACATGTGCCTTTTTGCTGTAATAAGGCTCTCTGCACGCTTTTTTAAAATTTTAAATTTTTTTATTATCTATGAAAAGTGTGACAAAATTCTAAAAAGTTAATTTTTAACAACATTTCTGTTGTTTTTTCTGATTGGCTTAAGTAAGATATGGCTTTTAATTAATTATTATAAAGTGAATTTTACTTACCTAAACATATTTTCGTATCAACATCAAATTAAGTTGAAGAAATTATAAGTTTTTTTTTTTCAAAGAAAAAAAAAGGTCAAAAAAAAACTCCATACAAATGCGCTGTGTTTTCCAAACCTGAAAATATGGTAAAATATCTGAAATTAGGTAGTTTTGTTTAACTTTTTTCTAAATTTTAATTAAGAATACATTTTAAATTTGTGTTTTTTGTTTTGTTTGTTTTTTTTTTTTTTTTGTCACGATGGTCCCCCGCCCCCCCACTACCCACATTTCTTAATTTACCTCAAAGCAAATGTGAAATAACTTTAACTATAATTAAGGCTTCTAAATTAAATTTGTCGTTTTAAATCTAAGGGAAACTTTAAGGGATTTATTTCATATAGGCCTAAAAGTGCATATGCACATGTACCTCCCTTTGAAAAGTAGGTAGTGTTGGTGCTAATAACGTATCACAATATATTTTCGTATCAACATGAAATTAAGTTGAAGAAATTATATTATTAAGGGTTCTAAATTAAATTCGTCGTTTTAAAGTACATACATCAATTAATCTAAGGGAAACTTTAAGGGATTTATTTTATATATGCCTAAAAGTGCATATGCACATGTACCTCCCTTTGAAATGTAGGTAGTGTTGGTGCTAGTAACGTATCACAATATATTTTCGTATCAACATGAAATTAAGTTGAAGAAATTATATTATTAAGGGTTCTAAATTAAATTCGTCGTTTTAAAGTACATACATCAATTAATCTAAGGGAAACTTTAAGGGATTTATTTTATATATGCCTAAAAGTGCATATGCACATGTACCTCCCTTTGAAAAGTAGGTAGTGTTGGTGCTAATATCGAAGAATCGCAATATGGTTAAAAGAGAAGTGGCATTTGTGAATAATTCGATTTTCTTTAAGTAAATTCATAAAGTAGCAAATCTTGAGGAGTTTTATTCTTGAAGCTTAGACAAATGATGCTTTCGGGGGATTAAAATGTTTGAAATAGAGTATCTTGAGCATTAAAACAAATTTTTTTTTGATAAGGTTAAACTTCATCAAGTAGATTTTCGCCAACGACCATACCACGATGAAAATATCGGTTCTCTTCTTAATTTTCTTCTTAATTAATTAATTAATTAGTTTAATTTTAGTTTGTAAGTTTTATATAAAAAAGTCAAAATGATAAAGAATCCGAGTTTTTTAAAATTTTCTCGAGAAAACAAAAAAAAAATAGATATAGTAATTGAATTCGACATAGTTTTTTAGGCCGAAAGGCAGTAGTTATAAGAATATAGTTTAACTTAGAGTGCCCGTATGGGGCCAGTAAGTTAGTTGTAAGTTATTGATAAGTAGGCTAGTTTTATGAATTTTTGTCTAGCATTAAGATAGTTATAAGATTGAATGAAATAAAAATGAATTAAAAAAAAATAAAAAAAAAAAAAAAAAAAATATCGGTTCTCGTCCGATCACCGAAATCAAGCATCGTCGGGCGCGGTTAGTACTTAGATGGGGGACCGCTTGGGAACACCGCGTGTTGTTGGCACATGTGCCTTTTTGCTGTAATAAGGCTCTCTGCACGCTTTTTTAAAATTTTAAATTTTTTTATTATCTATGAAAAGTGTG
The DNA here is from genome assembly GCA_963931855.1 of Philhelius festivus. Lineage (NCBI taxonomy): Eukaryota > Metazoa > Arthropoda > Insecta > Diptera > Syrphidae > Philhelius > Philhelius festivus. Next base: position 138,441,095 of record OZ007555.1, on the reverse strand, counting down.
ACAAAATTCTAAAAAGTTAATTTTTAACAACATTTCTGTTGTTTTTTCTGATTGGCTTAAGTAAGATATGGCTTTTAATTAATTATTATAAAGTGAATTTTACTTACCTAAACATATTTTCGTATCAACATCAAATTAAGTTGAAGAAATTATAAGTTTTTTTTTTTCAAAGAAAAAAAAAGGTCAAAAAAAAACTCCATACAAATGCGCTGTGTTTTCCAAACCTGAAAATATGGTAAAATATCTGAAATTAGGTAGTTTTGTTTAACTTTTTTCTAAATTTTAATTAAGAATACATTTTAAATTTGTGTTTTTTGTTTTGTTTGTTTTTTTTTTTTTTTTGTCACGATGGTCCCCCGCCCCCCCACTACCCACATTTCTTAATTTACCTCAAAGCAAATGTGAAATAACTTTAACTATAATTAAGGCTTCTAAATTAAATTTGTCGTTTTAAATCTAAGGGAAACTTTAAGGGATTTATTTCATATAGGCCTAAAAGTGCATATGCACATGTACCTCCCTTTGAAAAGTAGGTAGTGTTGGTGCTAATAACGTATCACAATATATTTTCGTATCAACATGAAATTAAGTTGAAGAAATTATATTATTAAGGGTTCTAAATTAAATTCGTCGTTTTAAAGTACATACATCAATTAATCTAAGGGAAACTTTAAGGGATTTATTTTATATATGCCTAAAAGTGCATATGCACATGTACCTCCCTTTGAAATGTAGGTAGTGTTGGTGCTAGTAACGTATCACAATATATTTTCGTATCAACATGAAATTAAGTTGAAGAAATTATATTATTAAGGGTTCTAAATTAAATTCGTCGTTTTAAAGTACATACATCAATTAATCTAAGGGAAACTTTAAGGGATTTATTTTATATATGCCTAAAAGTGCATATGCACATGTACCTCCCTTTGAAAAGTAGGTAGTGTTGGTGCTAATATCGAAGAATCGCAATATGGTTAAAAGAGAAGTGGCATTTGTGAATAATTCGATTTTCTTTAAGTAAATTCATAAAGTAGCAAATCTTGAGGAGTTTTATTCTTGAAGCTTAGACAAATGATGCTTTCGGGGGATTAAAATGTTTGAAATAGAGTATCTTGAGCATTAAAACAAATTTTTTTTTGATAAGGTTAAACTTCATCAAGTAGATTTTCGCCAACGACCATACCACGATGAAAATATCGGTTCTCTTCTTAATTTTCTTCTTAATTAATTAATTAATTAGTTTAATTTTAGTTTGTAAGTTTTATATAAAAAAGTCAAAATGATAAAGAATCCGAGTTTTTTAAAATTTTCTCGAGAAAACAAAAAAAAAATAGATATAGTAATTGAATTCGACATAGTTTTTTAGGCCGAAAGGCAGTAGTTATAAGAATATAGTTTAACTTAGAGTGCCCGTATGGGGCCAGTAAGTTAGTTGTAAGTTATTGATAAGTAGGCTAGTTTTATGAATTTTTGTCTAGCATTAAGATAGTTATAAGATTGAATGAAATAAAAATGAATTAAAAAAAAATAAAAAAAAAAAAAAAAAAAAATATCGGTTCTCGTCCGATCACCGAAATCAAGCATCGTCGGGCGCGGTTAGTACTTAGATGGGGGACCGCTTGGGAACACCGCGTGTTGTTGGCACATGTGCCTTTTTGCTGTAATAAGGCTCTCTGCACGCTTTTTTAAAATTTTAAATTTTTTTATTATCTATGAAAAGTGTGACAAAATTCTAAAAAGTTAATTTTTAACAACATTTCTGTTGTTTTTTCTGATTGGCTTAAGTAAGATATGGCTTTTAATTAATTATTATAAAGTGAATTTTACTTACCTAAACATATTTTCGTATCAACATCAAATTAAGTTGAAGAAATTATAAGTTTTTTTTTTTCAAAGAAAAAAAAAGGTCAAAAAAAAACTCCATACAAATGCGCTGTGTTTTCCAAACCTGAAAATATGGTAAAATATCTGAAATTAGGTAGTTTTGTTTAACTTTTTTCTAAATTTTAATTAAGAATACATTTTAAATTTGTGTTTTTTGTTTTGTTTGTTTTTTTTTTTTTTTTGTCACGATGGTCCCCCGCCCCCCCACTACCCACATTTCTTAATTTACCTCAAAGCAAATGTGAAATAACTTTAACTATAATTAAGGCTTCTAAATTAAATTTGTCGTTTTAAATCTAAGGGAAACTTTAAGGGATTTATTTCATATAGGCCTAAAAGTGCATATGCACATGTACCTCCCTTTGAAAAGTAGGTAGTGTTGGTGCTAATAACGTATCACAATATATTTTCGTATCAACATGAAATTAAGTTGAAGAAATTATATTATTAAGGGTTCTAAATTAAATTCGTCGTTTTAAAGTACATACATCAATTAATCTAAGGGAAACTTTAAGGGATTTATTTTATATATGCCTAAAAGTGCATATGCACATGTACCTCCCTTTGAAATGTAGGTAGTGTTGGTGCTAGTAACGTATCACAATATATTTTCGTATCAACATGAAATTAAGTTGAAGAAATTATATTATTAAGGGTTCTAAATTAAATTCGTCGTTTTAAAGTACATACATCAATTAATCTAAGGGAAACTTTAAGGGATTTATTTT